>OY992894.1:84145451-84785451 GCA_963921405.1 Cepaea hortensis | reverse complement strand
CTTTAGTACTCAGGTATTTGGAATTCATTTCAAAAGATCCAAAAACAGATACGCTTGTTAGTGTACGACAACTGTTACTATTATAACGACGGTATTCTCAGGTTAAGAAATGTTTCCCTGTGGAAATTAGTTAGAAGTAACAGGGCAAGAAAGAAGTCACAATTATGGAAAACGTGGTACTTTAAAGGCCTCGCGTTCCCTAGAGAATGCTATTTCTGAGCAGAAAATACAGAAATAATCAGGGACGCCAGAGATTGGAAACTGATGGGATTAAATTCCTACGCCGTATTACTGACATAATCAAGCGAATGTATGCCATCTGAACTAAGGGGAAAGAGAACAGTGCAGTAGAAAATATATACACAGGCTTGAGGAAAGGAGTTAACAATACAATTATATGTATAATTATAGATAACCCAAGCGAGGCATCAGCAGGGTCGGACATATGTGTGTGAAATGAATAATGACACGGAAAGAACTGGGAATTCCCTGATGTGTCTGCGGCCGTTTCAGAAACCGTTAGTGGGGGGATGGGGAATTCCACAGTGAAACATAGGCTCGTGTCATTGAGTGTTGTGAGAACTAAGGGAATGGATGATAGATACTGTCACTGTGGGTTATGGAGATAGATATCCTTTGGAGGACGTACGTATTCTCATGTGGGGTACGGGTGGTTCATTATCGCCCTCATTACCATCATCGTCATTAAAACAACACCATCATCATCAGTTTCTTTGTCTTCCGTTGGTTACAACATACTACCTCTACTTTGTGAGTTGTTATGTGTGTGTTGTTGGTGTTGCTGTCGAATAGGAAGACGAAGAAGAAGAAGGAAGAAGGAGGATGGAGGTGAGGGAAGCCTGTTTCTCCCTCTTGTAATGCAACTGCCAAAGAGAACTGACAGTTCCTCCTCGGGTGTCTGTGTTGTGTTCGCTTTCCATCTTGCTCTTCTTCACAACATTCCCGTGACTACAGGTGGCTGCCCACGGTGAACTAACATTGTACTGCACAGCCCCGTGCCTGCCGCTTCAACAGATGTGCTCCTTCTGCCAGAGCTTTTCGTATCTCAATGGAGTGTAGGCACTCAATAACCTCACGGCAAGCTCTCTGTAGACCTGTTCGTGACTGGTTGGATTCTTCAGCTGAATCTGTCTACGGGTTGAGGTAGCCAGTAGCATGCCAACCCTCCTTTGTCGCCTATTACGGCACTCATGGTAGATTTCGGCGTTACTATTCTTTGCTTTCCCTATGGGAAGCCGGTAACGCATATAGAGATTATTGCTTGTTTACCAACTGTTCATAATTCACAGACCCGTGAATATGGACCTTGAATGCAATTATCCATTCAATCACATTACAACCAAACAATCAATCACAACAAATTAATCAGCCAACCATAATCAATCAAATTAAATCAGTAACCATATATCAATCATAAACAATCCGCCCATCACTATAAATCAACCAATCTTAATCAACTCTCTCTCTCTCTCTCTCTCTCTCTCTCTCTCTCTCTCTCTCTCTCTCTCACACACACCATCACTACAACCGACTGCAATAATCCAGCCCATTGCTAGTGCGACAATAACAAAGCGACAACTTATGACGTGTCATCAGGTTGAAAGCCGCCTGCCCAATAACGAGCAAGAATCAATAACAGATTACCCGCTACACCCCACGATGCTGCTCTGTAACGTTTCCAGCCACCCACAGACCGGACTGCAGCCCCGCCCAAGTCTTACTGCCTACAGCGACATAAGTAACATGTAAATTTAAAAACAAAATGCATGTCCTTTGCAGGACGTGCGATCAACCCCTATCCTAGATTGATTCTCTAGGTAATTTTACGTTGAGTAGTTTTCCATTAGTCATGTCTCAGTCAGACATAACTGAGCTAAATAACAGTAGACGGTACTACCTGTTTTCCGTTAGCGCCGAGCGTTGGGCGGCGCTCACCAAATCCTGATGCGAGGAAATGCAACCTAAAGACTAAATATGGTAGAACGGTAGACCTGGCTCTAAGCCTTCATCGGCAACTGGTCTAAGTTCGAAGCTCCGACAGGCAAACAATTAGAGCATTGCTTCTGCAGCTTGTCTTGTTCCAGATGTATTAGTGTTACCTTCCTCTGGAGTAAATAGGGAGGCCGAGAGAGGATCATGCTGCATGGGCAACACGTGGTCTCTAACTTCAACCCAGGCTATGTGCCGTGGAAGGCATAACTCCATCACACATTATCATCTGTCAAGATGGCAAGGTGCCAATGTAGTTTGTCACTGCGTTCTCAACTAGAAGTAAACGCTGGTCCAACTGACCGGTTTAGGGGTTGATCCCGCTACTACCCTCCTCAGCGTACCAGAAGTTAAAGAGCTAGAGAGTTGTTATCGTTTCGGCCAGGTTGACTAATAAAACGTAAATACACTGCAAACCAATGACTGTGTGGGGAAGTTCGGACAAATGTTGTCACCGCACGTAAGGCTGGTGGGAACATCTCATTTCATCTCATCATGTTCCTCTTGTACCTTGCGGTGTCGAGGTGAAGTATGGATACAGTGAGAGTGCCCGATTATGGGCTTCATGTATCGATATTCCCATGGACTCTGCTATTCCCTCCGTCCAACGTTTACGTGGTCGGCCTCTTCCTCTGTTTCCATCTGGTCTGTACATCATTGCTTGTTGTGGTATGCTGTTGAATGGTAACCTACTTGCATGGCCAAACCATTTGACTTGCTGCTTTCTAATAAAATCTAGCCCTTTAGTCCTGGTTTCTTCATTTCTGATCTAATCTCTTCTTGATACGTTGAGTATTCTTCTCAGGAATCTCATTTCTGTTGTTGCGATTTTTCTTTTCTCTTTTTCTGTCATATCAAGGTCTGCAAGGTGTGGTGGGAACATCATTCAACTAATACTGCGGTGATTGGTTTTTTTTCCAGCTTATATCCATCCATCCATCATGTGCCGTGCCGATAAGCATGGGCGGTCATGATCTGCCATCTCAAGCCATCACCAGAGACGTGGACCAGCTACGTGTTCCTGTCCCGACCATGCCATGTGGTCAAGCCATCCATATATACTCTGACTATACTGTACTTTGCCCAGTTGTGTACTGTGATATATACATATTGGCTATACTGTGATCTGTACAGTCTGACAGAGAGAGAGAGAGAGAGAGAGAGAGAGAGAGAGAGAGAGAGTGAGAGAGAGAGAGAGAGAGAGAGAGAGAGAGAGAGAGAGAGAGAGAGAGAGAGAGAGCGAGATTAAGAGAATGAAACAATACAAATGATGCAAACTGGAGGTACCCACGTCTATAAATCAGCCAATGCAAAGATTCGAGCTTAACTACAGATTGCTGATAACGACTCTCTCTCTCTCTCTCTCTCTCTCTCTCTCTCTCTCTCTCTCTCTCTCTCTCTCTCTCTCTCTCCACCCAACACCTTAGCCTGTCTAGTAATCAACTGTTTTGTTATACTTTCATCCTGCTTCTTGTCGACATTCTACCCCCTCCCCCCAACGACCTCGACACACACAAGGTCCCTGGTGTGACAGGCGGCCCACCGTGGGAACACACTGCATTTAGAGAATAGAACTATTCAAAGCTGCAGGTACACAATCTAACACATGCATAGCTAGTCACGCTACTTCCAGGCCTAAATACCCTTGTTCTTACAAACCTTTGTTCTTTCAACGAAGCCACAATTTCATTTGAGATGTTAAAATCGGCAGTGTTCAATCTTATCCTCCTGCTCCTCTCTTTCTTCCTACTATCTTAAATATCAAGATCACTGAAAGCAGCTAAGATACTGATCAAGAGAAAGTACAAAATGCATGGAGTCAGAGAAAAGCCAGCAGTTACCTACAAGATCTCTAACGCCGGACAGAGCAAATAAACCACCATGTGTAGATTCCGGTAGGGACACAGTAAACTACAGGGTGTTTTAAAAGTCTCACTACACTTTGTTGTAGAATAGCTGTTTGTTGGAGAGTATGTTTTCCGTTTACGAGAAGGAAACAATACTCTCCAACAAACTTTGTATGTAGACTTTCAAACATCCTGTACAATTCAAACGCTCCAAAATAAAAGCCGCCCAAACTAACCGGTTCATTCGGCAAATGTTAACTGGGGAAAAGGGGAAGAGGGGCGACTTGAGAGTTCAAACCTGTTCGCGAGAGATGAAAGTGGAAGAGAAAGAGTGTGGGACACTGGCGACGACAACTGAATTCGAGGAGGCTTCATAAGTGCAGTCTTTATAGACTGTATAGTGCATTCAATGTAGATCACACACAACAGTCAGTATGTCCAGATAACAAACATTACATGTTCGTATAGATAACATTATATTTCTGTATAGATAACAGTACAGTTTGTATAGATCCCATTTCAGTCTGTATAATTCACAGTAACCAGTCTCCGTGGCCAAAATTTGCGAACGAGGTTCGTGAACCGCTTACCAGGCGTTCGAAAGTCAGCTGCGACCGACTTGTGCAGCAGACCGTGTCGCGTTGCGTTATAACGTGTTGGTATGGGAGCCGGTCGTTCAGAAATCAATGGCAAACTACTGAAAGTAAAATTTGCCTAGTACATCAACAGCAGCTGACAAATGCTTGTGTTGACTGCAAGGGATATGCAACATTAAAAAAAATTCACGGTACGATCAGTCTGTATAGATCACAGTAGCCAGAATGTATAATCACAATACACGTCTATGCAAATCACAGTACAATCAATCAATCAATCATGTGCCATGCCGGAAAGCGTGGGCGGTCATGATTCGCCATTTCACTCGATCACCAGAGTACATGTCTATGCAAATCACAGAAGTCAGGCAGTACAGATGACAGTACAACAGTCCATAAAGACCACGGTACAACCAGTCCATACAAATCAAGGTACAACCATCCCATATGGATCACAGTACAACCAGTCCGTACAGATCACATTACAACAGGCCGCACAGATCACACAGTACAGGCCTGCATACATCACAGTACAACTTGTCTGCTTAGATCACAGTACAATATGTCTGTAAAGTTGACAGAATCGACTGTTTTTATAGATTGCATTGTAGCCTATCTACAGAGGCCATAGCACAGCTTTTATGCCCAGAATACCGTGCAGTCAGTCTGTATAGATCGCAGTGCATTCAGTCTGTATAGATCGCAGTGTAGTCAGTCTGTATAGATCACAATGCAGTCAGTCTGCATAGATCACGGTACGCCGTAGCTGTGCAGATGAAACCATACATTAGCTGCAGAGATCATATACGGGATTGTCCGATTAGAGATAAGAGTAACATGCCTGAAGAATAACATGACCCAGAATAGAGAACGATAACATCATCACAGATACAAGATAGCGTATAGGCAGAATAGAGAACGATAACATCATCACAGATACAAGATAGCGTATAGGCAGACTCATGAGACTCGTCAGATGAATTACCAGTTACTCTATCAGGATAGAACGAACGAAAGAGTTCATTTTTGAATTGTATCTGTTTTGTTGCCTATTGTATGAAATTAAAAAAAAAAAAAATAGGGGGCATTACTTATTGACCGTCTCTGGTACCTGACACTTGGTGTTGGAATGGGCACATACAGCAGTTTTACCGCGCTTTGTTTTTTTTTAAATGGCGTCGGGCCAGTTGACAGTGTAGGTACAGCGTGTTGTGATGACATCTGTAGTGAAAGAAGATTCACAATCCGCTGATATTCATTGTGGACTGCCATGTGTGTTTGGATAATAGATTTTAGGATGTTCATTGGTGTTTGAATGAAGGTCAAGAAACCATCCAGGTCGACCGAAAACTGTCTTTCTTCAACACGACAAAGCGAGACCTTATAAAGCCGCAAGGACTATGGTAATTATTGACCAATTTTACTGGTACTGTGCGTGCGTGTGTGTGTGTGTGGGAGGGGGGGGGGTTACTTTTTTATTAGTTGCATATCCTTTATAGGACGTTGCAGTCAACACCAGCATTTTACTGCCGTTGTTGATGTCTTGGCAAGTGTTACGTTCAGTAGCCTGCCATTGTTTTCTGAACGACCAGCACGTTAAAACCAGCGCGACACGGTCTGCTGCCAAATCGGTCACCGCTGTGTATCGAACGCGGGTAAGCGGCATTACGAATCGCGTCCGCAATGCCATCGCCACGGAGTCCATCGGTTGTTTACTGCCACACCCAAATTAAAGTTCTAACTTTGCTCCGAGTGATTTTCACCTTTTTGGACCACTGAAGCAGCATCTCGGAGGGCAAAAGTTTGCCACGGATGACGAAGTGCGTCAGGTAGTTCTAATATGGCTCAAGAACAGCCAAAAGAATTGTCTGCTGCCGGGATACAAAAGCACATAGCCCAATGGAGAAAAAAAAATGTTTCACAGTGGCGGGTGACTACGTCGAAAAACAGTACAATTAATCATTTTTTCCTCATTTTTTTTTTAATCAATTAATTTCAATTAATCTCTCATAGTCATCTAGAGATTACATGAGTCCGGTTACGACCGTCGTAATTAGACTACTGTATCATCTCAGATTAATTCCCTGTATAGCATCTTGTGAAGTCGATATTTGCACCTTTCGGCGGACACATCCGGCTACTTGGGGGAGTTTGTTGTCCGGGTATAACCAAAGCAGTTGTTTCCGAACCATGATGATGGTTATAAGCCAGTTCTATTTCATGTTCAGATCTTGTAGAACGTCAGTATTTTTCTTCTTCTTGGTCTACGATACTGTAATTGCATATGACATTTTCAATAGCATCGGCATATTACTGACGAGCCTTGTTGTGTCATATCTACATCATGCTTCACCGTTGCCACGACATATGACTCATCTCATCCTGTTCACGGGAAACTTATCACTACCTTAAATCAGTTTTGTCATGCCTGGAGAGCGGCCTTCGAGTGTCATGTGTATCCAATCCCCCCCCCCCCCCCCCGTTACTTGTTCGGGAGTCGTTTAAAACACCCTAACACCTATTAATTATCTGTCAATCTGGCTTACAGGAAAGAAAGGGGCTCGTTTTTTTTCCCCCCTTGTGCCCTTCTATGAGCAGCAATCAATACCTATGAACTCTAGAATTCCGGTTGAGCTGTGACAGGGTCTTGTTCATGTGTTCGCTGTCTCCTGCCTTTTATCCCCATTTGCAGCAGAGACCCTCAACCAACACAATGTCCACTGGGTCGAACTCTAACGGGATAGACGTTTCGTGGTTTCAGTCAGCTTACCGCATGGTTCTGTGGCTTCAAATATCCGCTTGTGAAATTAGTACACTATTTTACACCCACAAGACACAAACAATTGGTTGGACGATTTATTGCCCGTCGTATTTCGCCGTATCTCATCGTTTACTTTAATTCTTCTACATAAACAGCTGCCAACTGTCATTTACTGCCAATATAATACCTTGCGGTGTATGCCAGCGGGGTGGAGGTGGGGGGGGGGGGGGGGGGGGGTCTTTGAGCCTGAGGAATTCAGGCCGCCTGGCTAGTGCAGTCGCCGCGACGCTGTTGCAGGTTAGGGTTTTCTTTTTCCCTCCTGACAAAATCCCACACCTTACAGAGGATTCGAACCCGGGTCTCCTGAAGGAGAATCCGGCGTTCTAGCCACTCGGCCAACCGCTCCTCACATAAACAGCTACTCTTTTAAATTCTCAATACTTCCATTTTTTTAAAAATATTTATACTGTACGTATATACTGTACGTTGTAATCATGCCCTGCATTTATTGCCTGTTTGTGATTTACTGGACAATGTTACGTTGAGTAGTTTGCCATTGCTTCCTAACCGGCTGGCCCTCTTAACATAGAAATCAACCAATTCTCCCGCAGCTGATTTCGAAACCTCGACTCGGTATGTGGATAAATTGTGAAACTGCGTTTCACTAACCTCTAAGTCATAGATGTCTGGATGTGGAGTTTCAGCAAACACTAAGAGACAACAGGATATGTACAACCAGCATGTGATGTTGATGTATATAACAACCGGGATAGGATAGATGTATGTAACAACCGGGATATGATAGATTTAAGTAACCACCGGGATAGGATATATGTATGTATCAACTGGGGTGGGATAGATGCATGTAACCACAGGGATAGGATAGATGTATGTAACAATCGGGATAGGATAGGTGTATGTAATAACCGGGATATGATATATTATGTAATAACTGGGATAGGATAGATTTATGCAATAAACGGGGTAGGACAGATTTATGTAACAACCGGGATATGACAAATTTATGCTACAACAGGGATATGATAAGGGGGCTGCGTGGTCTCGAGGTATGGTGTCTGCCTCGAGTGCTGGAGGTCCCGGATTCAAGCCCCAGTGACGACCGGG
Source organism: Cepaea hortensis (assembly GCA_963921405.1). NCBI lineage: Eukaryota > Metazoa > Mollusca > Gastropoda > Stylommatophora > Helicidae > Cepaea > Cepaea hortensis. The sequence goes on along the minus strand of OY992894.1, from coordinate 84,777,112 downwards.
ATTTTTTCACGTGGACTTCTAGTAATAAAATTTCCCTTCGTCTCTGGGTAGTGAGATCGGACGCACGTGTGTATTGTTGCGCACGTAAAAAAATCCATTGGCAGTTGGAAATCGAGAAAGAGTAGCATAACGGCGCTGCCCGGGCAAAATTTCGAGTTTAAAATCTACCCAAAGTATTTCAGGATCCTCGCCGGTGCTACGGAGTTCGTGCACTGAGCTGAGTTTATCCAGACTTAGGTTTGAGTTAGGAGGAAAACGGAGCACTTATGGGTTGCACCCGTGATGCTGATCCATAGACTAAACTAAACTAAACTAAGGATTTGATAAACTGATGCAAAACCACAATATGATATCTTTATGAAACGACTGGAAGGGATACTAAGAAATAAAGAGAAATATCTCACACATCCAGTAACAAATAAACGTACAGTGCGCTGCTTGGTATCACATGAGTTAATCTAAAGTTTGCGTATATCAGTAATCATAGAAGAGAAGCGGACAGAAATGCATATTGGCAGACACAACAGATGACACATAGACAGCGGTTTAAGGCAAGATGGTCAACTTAATTGCACCGATTTATGTCCCATATTACCCGTCTTCTTTCCACAAAGCGGTCTGTCGAGAGGTTCGCACAGAGCAACAACTGTTTAAAATAGAGCTGAAGTAAAGTAACAACTGTTTATGATAGAGCTGTATTAAAGTAACAGCTGTTTATGATAGAGCTGAAGTAAAGTAACAACTGTTTATGATAGAGTTAAAGTAAATTAACAACTGTTTACGATCGGACTAAAGTAAAGTAACAACTGTTTATCATAGAGCTGTATTAAAGTAACAGCTGTTTATGATAGAGTTAAAGTAAATTAACAACTGTTTACGATCGGACTAAAGTAAAGTAACAACTGTTTACGAAATAAAAACAGAGTTATAGTAGCAACTGTTTATGATACAGAGATTTTCGATTGCACCCTTATCCCTACCCCGTTCAACCTCAGAAGAGAAGTTATATTAAGGCCCATCACTGACTCAGATAAATAATCTTGTGACCAAGTCAGCCACAAAGAGGATATTAATTTGAAGGTGATTGTTGTCCGAAGATGTTAATGACTACTTATGATACACAGAGAGAGAGAGAGAGAGAGAGAGAGAGACAGACAGAGACAGAGAGAGAGAGAGAGAGAGAGAGACAGAGACAGAGAAAGAGACAGAGAGAGCGACAGTTAAATAACAAATGTTCATGATAGAAAGAGAGAGAGGTTAAGCATGACAAAAGTAAAGTAACAGCTGCTTAGAGAAGAGAGTAGGAGTTTAAGAAACAAGCACAACTGATAGAGTACAAGTAGCAACTGTTGAGAGAGAGAGAGAGAGAGAGAGAGAGAGAGAGAGAGAGAGAGGGAGAGAGAGAGAGAGAGAGAGAGAGGGGGGAGAGAGAGAGAGAGAGAGAGAGAGAGAGAGAGAGAGAGAGAGAGAGAGACTGCTTAGGGAAAAGGGAAAAAAAGGGAGAGAGTGAGTAACAATTATATGGGTCAGATTGAGATAAGAATCCTCGCCGCTCTTGGAATAGTGAGTCTGTAGTATTTCAGATTCATGTATGAATACACCCAGACAAGATTCTTTCGACCTGGGGTAGGACAAAGCCACTGAAGGCTTAACAAAAGCAGACACAAACGCAAAAATGACCCCCTAAAACATGGATGATGGGAGGCAAAAACTAAAAAAAATGCCTTCATTCTGGGGAAATAACTGCTTCCCGCTGTTCCATTCACACACTTGCTCTCTATACCCCCCCCCCTTTCCTTTTTTTTCGCTCACACCGTGTGTGTATGTGTGTCACTCTCTCGTGCACAGACTCTCATTTTCATTAATTCTAATTTCCTGAATCCTGAATTGACACAATCTGGTTTCGCCCAAGCACCAGTTTTCTTTAGTTGCTGTCTGTGTCCCCTCTAGCGCTCTCGGTCTATTTAGAGAAGCCATAGCACATTTTCCGAGTGGATTCAGCTGTTTCTTGCTGGCTGTTTGATGCTGCTATTTATGTGGCTGTTTCAAACCGAATGCCACTTTGTTTCTGTGGCTGTTTCACACCGAATGCCACTTTGTTTCTGTGGCTGTTTCACACCGAATGCCGCTTTGTTTCTGTGGCTGTTTCACACCCAATGCCGCTTTGTTTCTGTGGCTGTTTCACGCCGAATGCCACTTTGTTTCTGTGGCTGTTTCACACCGAATGCCGCTTTGTTTCTGTGGCTGTTTCACACCCAATGCCGCTTTGTTTCTGTCACTGTTTCACGCCGAATTTCGCTGTTTCTGTAGCTGTTTCACACCGAATGTCGCTTTGTTTCTGTAGCTGTTTCACATAGGTTTCCACATAGTATGCTGGGTATATCATCTGCTATATTTACAACGAATGTTGGTTGACTAATGTAGCTGTTTTAAACAAAATGTTGACAATTTCTGTAGCTGTTTCACATTAAATGTTTATTTCTGTAGCTATTAACGATGAGTGCTGATTATATGCTGATTATATGTATAGTAGTTTGACAATGAATATTAGTTACTACTGTACATCCCTTACTACTGTAGCGGTTTAATAAAGAATGGTTATGTCTGTAGGTATTTCACGCTGAATGTTGACTATTTCTGTAGCAGTTTCACGCTGAATGTTGACTATTTCTGTAGCTGTTTCACGCTGAATGTTGGTTATATCCCTAGCTATTTACCCATGAATCTACCTTTACTTCTGCAGTTATTTCATACTGAATATTGGTATTATCGTTAGATTCTTTACACTGGATGTTGGTTTATTTTTTTTTTTTTTTAGCGGATTCGACTATTTCGATTGCCCATGTTATGGTAGGAAATTAACTTAAATACTTTGTGACCACTAGTAAATATGATGGAAAAATGAGCAGAGGAAGACAAAGTGATAAACACCTAAATGGTTTCGTGAAATTGCATAATGGGAACAAGAAGACAGAAACAATCGAGACTCTGAAGATTGTAAGATGGCGAACGCTTATCGGCAAGGCACACTGTGGTGATCATGAGTGTATTTGCAAGTGTAAAAGTAAGGGACCTCTTCTACAACTGGAGGCATATGGGTATATTGTGCACTCTCCGATACTCAAGCATTTGCCTTTATCTTCATTGAAAACGTGTGTACAAATCTTTAGTATCTGTAGCTTTCAGCACTTCTGTCTAGTCTACCCTTCTGTATCTTTGTCTTTAACGAGTTCCACTTAAACCCAATGCAAATGCTTCATCCCTAACGTCTGTGTCCAGAGGATAGCGAACGCGATTCGCAATCGCAGGAAACAGACCACACCGCCTTGTGCTGATTTTTAACAATAGCATCAGCGGTGGTCTTTCAAAAAGTAAAGACAAACTACTGAACGTGAACTTAGAATTAATTACAGACAAAATGGTTTGGTTGATTGCAACGTCCTGTAAAGAACACACAACTAACTAACATGATACCCAGAGAAACCACAGGTTGAGAACCGCTCGACTACAGCCAAGCATTAAACTCGGTGGTAGTTTTAACTAGGCCCAGAAGATACCCCTCTCCCGCCCCCCGTTTCTTTCTTCTGATGAATACTGGCCGTTGACGAGGGCAGAACTCACACGAGTCAATATTCTCTGCACTCCTAGCCCCTTCCCTCAGTGACTCTACACGTCGCTTGAATGGGGCTGGAGGAATGTTTCTTCTCACATTTCTCTGTCTTTATGTTCTTTTTTGGTGCTTGTCTGTGCTTTCTTTCGCGCTGCCTAAAGCCTACCTGACTGTGTTCATCTGTCTTTCTGTCTACCTTTCTTTCCCCTCATTGTGTAATTCTGTCTTTCTTTCCCTGTATTACGTAATTCTGTCTTTCTGTCTGTCTGTCTTTCTTTCCCCTGACTGCGTCATTCTGTTTTTCTGTCCCTGAATTACGTAATTCTGTCTTTCTGTCTGTCTTTCTTTCTTCCCCCCGACTGCGTCATTCTGTTTTTCTGTCCCTGAATTACGTAATTCTGCCTGTCTATCTTTCCCCTGATTGCGTAAATGTGTCTTTCTATCTGTCTTTCTTCCCCCCGTTCTTGAATGTCCTTCTCTAACTGGTGCCTGCCATATTTTACACTTTCTTTATCTCTTCCCGAACTCTTTCTCTTCCCTTTACTTTCTGACCCACTCTTCCTATGAACACTCCTCTCTTCCAACCCCCCCCCCCCCCCCACCCCCATTATCAGACTTTCCCTCTATCTTAATGCTATCTGGCAACATTAATATTTGAGAAGGCTCGTGTTTCAATTTCTCATTAGAAATATTTGAGCAACATCTGAGCCAAACAGATTTGCACTTCTCTTGGGACACTCAGGAGACAACAACTCAGTCATGAATGCCGAAGTACGTTAAAATTAAACATACATAAATGTCAGTGAATAAACTGTATCCAGGCAGATAGAAAGACACAGACAGACGGGTGGTGGGTGCTGTGAAAGGAGGAGGGGAAAAAAAAACACAGATAAAGGCTGTCGGTGGAGGGATAGAGAAAGAGAGAGCAATCAGGCAGGCAGGCAGACAGTGGGCGGATGGACAGTGAAAGAATTTTAGCAGGTAGGCAGACAGATAGGCAGACAGTGGGCGGATGGACAGAGAAAAAGAGAATAGATAAACAAGTTTGTGGATGGATGGACAGAGAAAGAAAGAGCAGACAGTCAAGCAGACAGTGGGCGGATGGACAGAGACAGAATGAGCAGGTAGGCAGACAGATAGAAAGACAGTGGCCGGATGGACAGAGAAATAGAGAACAGACAAACAGAAAGTTTGTGGATGGATGGAGAGAGGAAGAAAGAGCAGACAGACAGGCAGACAGTGGGCGGATGGTCAGAGAAAAACCCGAGAAGGTTGACCCGGTCAACAAATGCCCGCAGATGTCGGATGTGTCGGCCTAAATGCGCAAGTATCGCAGCCCTGCTGTAAACAGGCAGAATGCAATTACGTCTAAAACAACATTCCGGACGAACGAAGAAGAAGAAGAAGAAGAAGAAGAAGAAGAAGAAGAAGAAGAAGAAGAAGAAGAAGAAGAAGAAGACAAGAAGAAGGAAGACAGAGAAAAAGAGAGCAGACGAGCAGAAAACAGGAGGAGGGACAGAGAAAGTGAGAGCAAACGGAAAGTTTGTGGGAGGGTGGTATGAGAAAAAGAGAAAAACCAAGGACAGACAAACAATGGGTGGATGGACAGATAAGAGCAGACAAAGAGAAAGTTTGCGGTTGGATGCACATAGAAAGAGATAGCAGACAAACAGATAGGTTGTTGGTGGATGGTCGGAGAAAGGGGGAAAAGACCGACAAACGCTTTAATCTTCACAACAGCAATAAAATAAGAGAAACAAAGACATCCCACACCTCCTCGTGGATTCAAGATAAAGGTACCTCTGAAGTCGGAGTGGGTTCACCTGATGGCGAGGGATGCTAGTAATAGGGAAAACAAATCTACATGCAAAAATATCTGTGTGTGTGTGCGCGCGCGCGCGCATGTGTTTTTATTTATTTTTTTGTAGGGGAGGGTGGGGGGTAGCTATGCACAAGTTTGAACCTTACATTCTTGCAATCCTCCGTGGTGTCTGCGGAGCACTGTCGGTTGTAGATAACAGGACCACCTGGGGAAAATATTGTTTCCTAATACTTCTTGCTAAAGTTTTAGAGGAGAAAGGAAAATAGGAATTCCATTGCAGTGAAGTCACAGTCGGTTTATAGCCTTTCAGCCTTTCACAACAAGCTGGCTTTTGATTACATAATTGTATGTTATGACACATTCAGTACATGTATACATTTAAGTAAACATGCGTGCACACACAAGCACACCCAAAGACCCACTAATACATTTGTTATAGCTAAGTGAAGTTACAGGTTAGTGGCACTGCACATGAGATTTTATAAGCTAGCTATAAAAACAACTGAAAAACAGACTGAACACAAAACTGATTAAAGAGTCAGACAACAGAAAGAAATGGCTTCAGATGACATGAGAGGCATAGAAGTGATCAAATGGAGGGCCCTTGCACACATCTTGAGGTGTGTTGGATATGTGGTGCTAGCTTCAATGACGACGTTTATAGTCAGTCAGTCAGTCAATCAGTCAGTCAGTCAGTCAGCCAGCCAGGCAGACAGGCAGCCAGCCAGCCAGTTAGTTAGCTAGTCACAGTTCTTCACGGCAACGGGTCGTACCCATTATGCTCCATTCCTGTGTCAGTGAATATCACACAATGTGAAAAGTGGAACAGACAGGAGTCTCGGCAAGCCAACGGCCCGCAAGGCCGCCGCCAGAAAGCCAACACAAAAGTCCTCCACGAAAAATACAGTTCGTCGTCGATGGAATCGGCAGTTACCAGAAAGACTTCACTGACCCTGGTTTTATCCCACATGGCTCGGTCTATTTCCACAGGGCGACCCGCCGAAAGCGCCACACAAAGCACAAACTCCGTAGCTCCAGCGATGACTCCCAGGAGTCTCCTGAAAAATTCACTCATAAACTAACACGGCAAGCCAGTCAATTCAGCGACAGCCGGCCATTGTTCCGAACATGCAGTTTATAGAAACACGGCGTTTATAAAACAGCTCTGCTCAGATCTATCAATGCGCATACAGGGAATTACAGAAAGTGACACAAGATATACAACTATGTGGAATTACAGAAAGTGACACAAGACAGACAACTAAGTGGAATTACAGAAAGTGACACAAGACAGACAACTATGTGGAATTACAGAAAGTGACACAAGACAGACAACTATGTGAAATTCCAGAAAGTGACATAAGACAGACAACTATGTGGAATTCCAGAAAGTGACACAAGACAGACAACTATGTGGAATTACAGAAAGTGACACAAGACAGACAATTGTGTGGAATTACAGAAAGTGACACAAGACAGACAACTATGTGGAATTACAGAAAGTGACACAAGACAGACAACTATGTGGAATTACAGAAAGTGACACAAGACAGACAACTATGTGGAATTACAGAAAGTGAAACAAGACAGACAACTATGTGGAATTACAGAAAGTGACACAAGACAGACAACTATGTGGAATTACAGAAAGTGACACAAGACAGACAACTATGTGGAATTACAGAAAGTGACACAAGACAGACAACTATGTGGAATTACAGAAAGTGACACAAGACAGACAACTATGTGGAATTACAGAAAGTGACACAAGACAGACAACTATGTGGAATTACAGAAAGTGACACAAGACAGATAACTATGTGGAATTACAGGAACTGACATAAGACAGACAACTATGTGGAATTACAGAAAGTGACACAAGACAGATAATTATGTGGAATTACAGAAAGTGACACAAGACAGACAACTATGTGGAATTACAGAAAGTGACACAAGACAGACAACTATGTGGAATTACAGAAAGTGACACAAGACAGACAACTATGTGGAATTACAGAAAGTGACACAAGACAGACAACTATGTGGAATTACAGAAAGTGACACAAGACAGACAACTATGTGGAATTACAGAAAGTGACACAAGACAAACAACTATGTGGAATTACAGAAAGTGACACAAGACAGACAACTATGTGGAATTACAGAAAGTGACACAAGACAGACAACTATGTGGAATTACAGAAAGTGACACAAGACAGACAACTATGTGGAATTACAGAAAGTGACACAAGACAGACAACTATGTGGAATTACAGAAAGTGACACAAGACAGACAACTATGTGGAATTACAGAAAGTGACACAAGACAGACAATTATGTGGAATTACAGAAAGTGACACAAGACAGACAACTATGTGGAATTACAGAAAGTGACACAAGACAGACAACTATGTGAAATTACAGAAAGTGACACAAGACAGACAACTATGTGGAATTACAGAAAGTGACACAAGAATCGTTAGAATGCAACACCATTAGGTACCAGCACTGACACTACACCAAAGATCTGACATGAGAGCAAGATAGCTCCAGAGAAGAGGATGGATTGGTGACATAAAAGACACTGACTGTACAATTACACGGAATGACACTAACCAGTGCCACCCATCGGGTGCTGGAACAGCAGCTATACCTCCCCATGACGCTTGACGGCAAAAGTGGAAGATGATGATGATACAAGACAGACAATTATGAAATAGAATTACCAGGAAGATTCACAACCAGCTTCATAGGTTTAAATACTTCATCATGATGATGATGATGATGATGATGATGATGATGATGTCATCATCATCATCATCATCATCACCATCATCATGTATGAAATGAGTTAATCAGAGTGAGTGATATGCTACTACTAATCACAAGGTGAAAGGTAAATCGGCCAATAGTAAAGGCAAGCAATGCCTGATTGTATCAGTAAGACTTCAGGTACAGAATACAACAAAGAGAGGGATGAGGAAGGGATGAAGAAGAAGAGAAACAAACAGTATCAACAACAACAAAGTCAATCACAACTACACTTTATACAACACCAACTTACATCTGTTGCATGACATCATTAAGGAACACGCCTTCATACAAGTCCTTATACTCCAATGGATGTCCATCATTGGCCTTGAATGTTTCCACCTGATTCAAACAAAAGAGAAAATATTTTTGGTAGGAACATTTCATCTCCAGTTGCAAAAAGCTGTAAGAAATGCCACAACATCATGGATGAATTCAAATGTGTATTCATGATATTCATTAAGTTAAAATTCTAGTGTGAATTGGTCCACAAGACTACTGATTCTTTGAAGCAAATGACACTTTTTTTCTGGTTCATGTTCATGATCTTGTATCTCTGGGGTGGAGAGTGCAGCTGAACTGACAGTGTCCATATTTGTAAAGACTGGCTCACAAGGGAATGGGTGGAGGTTCTGGGCGAAATAGAAGAAAAGCCAGGTAAACTTGTATTCAAACTGATACTGAAATAACCATCATAAGAACTCTAGGTGACTTTTGAAGAGGGGGACAAAACATGAGAGGAAAAGCCAGACAGACTTTTAATCAAACTGATACTGAAATAATCATCATAAGAACTCTTGGTGGCTTTCGTAGAGCGGGACAAAACATGTAAGGGTATGTCCCAAGTGTATTGATGTAAACTTTTACAATTACATTCAGTATTCACCACCTTGCAAATAAATATTACCTTAATATTTTTCTTAATACGGACATCTGTCAAATTAAAGTTCACATGTTGTTGCGACAATACATCAATGAAGGTTGTCAGCTAATACTCAACGTGATAGAATAATCACATTCTAATCTGGAATCTAATATTTCAGAAAGATCTAAGAAGTTTCAACATTTTTTTTTGGTGGTGTTAACTTTATGTTCTGATAAAGTTGGTAAATTTTCTGATACCTTAATTATCATCACTGACACTCGAAAGTCTAGTCTTATAAATGAAGTTAAATTATTTGCAGCAAACATCCTCGTAGGTTATGATGATGGGGAAACAGGAAGAATGTGTGAGGGTTGTTTGGTTGATGAACCCTCTGGATGACTGAGTCCCAACACTTTAGAGTAATTCATTGGCATTGAGGTAACCTGAGCCTTTCTTGGGTTTGCATCTATTGCAGTGAAGTTGGTGTAGGGACTTTTCTCTCAACCCAGCTGGCAATCTCCGTGACAGAGCAAGGGTATATTTTGTGACTCAGTTATGATACTTAAGTGACAGAGTGACGACAGAGTAATGACATTGTAATAAGTTGGGGTATATGTGTGACACAGTGAATGTATTTTAGTGACACAGTCAAGACTATTTTATTGTTTAGTGGGAGAATAACAGCGGGTGAATATTTGTGACACAGTCAGACTATTTTATTGACAGAGTGGTGACATGACAGTGACAGAGTGGTGACATGACAGTGACAGAGTGGTGACAAGATAGTGACAGAGTGGAGCTATCTTAAAAATAAATTAGTTGGACACTGACAAGAAAATGGGAAGGAGGTTTGTCCTAAGATCATGATCTCTACCACAGCTGTCCTGCATGACCATAAGGTTGTTCTTTACTGTGGGTTTTTGAAAGTCTGAGCCATACTTTATAGCACCAGAGCTACCCCAGGGTTCTGTCATTTCAACATCTACGCAAGTAGGATAGTGAGAATAAAGGCATCAGAAGGATACAGGCTTGTGCTGATGATGTCCTTGCATATAGACAAGAGAGAGTTTTTTTCAAAAAAGTTAGTTGTATATCCTTTACAGGACATTGCGGTTAACACAAGCATTTTTTACTGTTGTTATCTCTTGCCAAGTTTACGTTCAGTAGTTTGCCATTGATTTCTGAACGACCAGCACCCTTACCATTTTGTAAAAACCAACACAATGCGGTCTGCTGCCAAATCGTGCAGAGCTGTGTTTCAAAGGCAGGATCACAAACTGCATCCGTAACCCCTTCGCCACGGATATGAGGCAGAAATATCAAGTAAACTGCTGGATGTTGTAGACAATGCGGATGAGTGGTGCACAGAAATACGCTCGATCACCAACCCAGACAAAGTAGCTGTACTATCAATCAATCAAACAGGTGCCATCTGCTCAATGAAGGTTGGCTGCAATGGATCTCCAACACTGTCTGTCTGTCACCCTGACTGTATATTCTGTCAGACTGCTGTTCATCCATCTCTTGATGTTATCTTCCCACTTGTATTGTTGTCTACCTCTTGCTCGCTTGCCTTCAACCTTACCCTTCAGAATGGTTTTTATAAGAGTATTATCTTTTATGTCTTTGTGTGGAGCAATGGACAGGCAGACTGATTAGCTGTTGCCCCCTCAGGGTGCATAGCTACATTATGAGGGTTATGCAGTGAAAGGTCTTTGGGACAGGCCAGAGAGTGCAACTGGACAGAGTATCCATGTCTTTTATTTTTTTTCCCGCGTTTCCATCCTGTTTCAGGATATTGAGGTCAACATCAGCATCTTTCAGCTGTATGTTGATTCCTAGGCTAGATTACGCTCATCAGCACACCGCGACTTTCTGAGCGACCGGCTCCATACTCCCATAATATGATTCACTAGCACGACTCGAACCGCTTCCAATTCTCGTGCGCTCACGTCAACCACGAGAGTATTTGGGGTTACGGAGAAAGCTGCTAACCCCTCGACCAGGGAGACCGGCAGAATATCCATGTCTGGAGAGACTAATTCAGAAGGGAGTGAGCAAATGGTCTGGACAATATTGAAAGTGTAGAGAAAAAGCCAGACAGATCTTTAATTAAACTGCGACTAGAACCATCAACGGCTCCGTGGCGAAGGTTGAAGGACGCCGTTCTAAACGCAGCTGAGGGTGATTTGGCAGCAGTCGGCCTTGCGTTGGGTTTTTAATGAAATGGTATGAATGCCGGTCGTTCAAAAAGCAATGGCAAATTACCGAATGTAAACTTGCCCAGGAATCACTAACAGCCAAAAAATTGTGGGATCGACTGCTATGTCCTGCAAAGGATATGCAACTAACTCTTAATTAGAACCATCAGCAATGGATCTCTTTGATGGCTTGTGAGGAGAGCAACAGAGCAGGTGTTGGAATGTCCCATGTGAAGTGATGCTGATTCTGAAACCAAGCATTAATAATGAAACTCCAGGGTCTGATTGACTTTGAAGTACCACAGTGTCCTCAATATATGAGATCAAAACTGTGTGCATAGAAATATGTGATGATAATTCCACAATCCTTTGACTACATCATAGTTTTGTATACGTGAAGAGTTCCTGTTGGACACAACAGCAATGGTAGCTGCTGTGGCATTACATTTACGTTAACTTAAAAAGAATATCAGGGTGGCAGTGGGGCTTAATGTGCTTGAACTTCCGGTGCGTTGACGTTGGGGTAAGGGGTTCAATCCCTACACTGGTCAGCTGGACTTTAACGTTGACTTCTCGCTCAGAAAGCACTGGCAAACTACTGAACGTAAAGTTGCCAAGTAAATCAACCTAGGGTTGGGGTTGATCGTAAGATCCTGCAACAGGACATGCAGCTTTAACTTAATGACAAAATACGAACTGAGAACAACAAACGTGTTAGCTAAGAATAACAAACGTGTGAACTAAGAACAACAAACATGTTAACTAAGAACAACAAACGTGTGAATTTGAACTTACCCAACGCACAAGTGGGCTTTGCATATACAGTTTTTCAGCATCAGCCATTTAGAAAAGTTCACAAATCATACAATCCTCAATATGAGACCAACAATCAAACATTTTCACTGACACCAGATTGGAAGTATTTATCCACAACCAAAATTGTGTGCCGGCGATATCATCCGTGACGAAATTAGAATAAGAAACACCCTCATCCACAGAAAATACTTATAATTTAGCTTAAGCCACACGTCTACATTTCTGTGTAAAGATTAAAAATTTGTCTCTGCTTCACTGTTGTTTTGAAAGAACTATGGACCTACTATAGAAATGACTGTACGATTAATATATCTGCAGTTAGCAGAACGCCAAGCAGACACGGCTGGGGTAGACAAAACTAAAAATAATTCAGGAGCCAGCCCTCTTTTCTCAAGAGCCTGGCCTCTTTTCTCAGAAGCCAGCCCTCTTTTCTCAGGAGTCAGCAAATTTCTTTCACAAATACAGGCTTAAAAACACTATACATTTTCAGACACCAAGTTAAAATGTCCAGGCATATTGGCAACCTGGCGCCTTGTATTTGTTGACCTCTGAGCGAGGGTATCTCTCACTTCTGGAGACAGGCTATGCTCAATGGTAAGACAAGAAAATGTTCATCGGATTGACTCCTCAGAGTCAACATGAGTAAATATATTTTTATTTTAAATTATGCATTTTGAAGCCATTACAGGATTGCGGTTAGTGTGATTGCTTGCCAAGACAGGATTGTGGTTAGTGTGATTGCTTGCCAAGACAGGATTGTGGTTAGTGTGATTGCTTGCCAAGACAGGATTGTGGTTAGTGTGATTGCTTGCCAAGACAGGATTGTGGTTAGTGTGATTGCTTGCCAAGACAGGATTGTGGTTAGTGTGATTGCTTGCCAAGACAGGATTGTGGTTAGTGTGATTGCTTGCCAAGACAGGATTGTGGTTAGTGTGATTGCTTGCCAAGACAGGATTGTGGTTAGTGTGATTGCTTGCCAAGACAGGATTGTGGTTAGTGTGATTGCTTGCCAAGACAGGATTGTGGTTAGTGTGATTGCTTGCCAAGACAGGATTGTGGTTAGTGTGATTGCTTGCCAAGACAGTAGTTTAGGTTCAATTCCAACAGTTACAAGATTCTTTTTTCTGCCCAGTTCTGCTCTACCATCGACCCAGCTTCATAAAACGAATACAGAGGTCAGCATGGCGGAAGAGATAAGGGTGCTTGTTCTTAAAAATTTGGTGTGCTGATGCCGAGGTAGCGGGTTCAACAACTGAGCCCAGGTTCAATCCCTACGCCGGTCAGATGGACTAAAACGTTGACTTTTGTCCTTGACTTGGGGACGTAAATTACAAGTACCTCTGAAGTCGGAGTGGGTTTGCCTGATGGCCAGGGACACTAGTAATAAGGAAAGGTAATCCACATGCAAAAACAAGTCCACAGCCCTAGAGGTAGTAACATATGTATGGATGATGCTTCAGTTCAAAGTGATCAAATGCGCGCACGCGAAAGGGGCGCGCGCACGCGAAAGGGGCGCGCATACGCACACACACAAAATAAATAAAACAATTACCAGTACTTTACTTTACTGGGAAGGCAAAGTGGCGAGGACAGGAACAGATTACCCAACCTCACTATTTCAAAGCTTCGAATATGTAAAAACCTAACACTTCACATCTGCCACGGGATTACCCTTTTAATTCTAAGAGCAAATTTAAGTTATTATCTCCCAGTCAACTTGACCTGATTAAAAAGCTGATTATCTAATCTACCCAGCTAATAGAAATCAGAACAGCATACAAATTATGTGCACTACAGATAAGCATACCCAATCTTAGTCTCATGCTCCGACTGACAGGACAAATTTTAGAACAATCATATCATCATATCAAAGGGAGCCTTGGTTGAGAAGTGATGTTTTCCATCTTAAAGGGAACTGGGTTCGATCTCAGCATAGGGCTGGCAATTTGTTTTAGAAATATTAATATCTATTGGTTGTGAAGCGTGGACAATAAGCAGACAAACTGAATAACATCTGATGGCTGTGAAAATGTGGTTTCTGAGGAAAATGCAAAGAATACCATGGACAGACAGAAAAACCAATGACCGAGTCCTACAAGAAACAAATGAAAACTGTAAACTGATTATAGAAATAAGACATAGGCAGTCACAATTTTTTGGCCCTGTTATGAGTAGAATTAAATTGGATAACTTGGTGACAACTGGCAAGATCTATGGGAAGAGAACAAGGGGAAGGCTTGGCTACGTGTTATGGTCGAGAAAAGAACACTGAGCTGAACCACGACTCTGGTGATCGCGTGAAATGGTGAAATATGACCGCCCACGCTTATCAGCATGGCACATAATGAATGAATTGGTATCTAATGATATCACACACAGCCTGGAAAAAAGGAGGAGAGCTTTTCCACCCGGAAAAGGCGGCTATTTTGTGGTGCTCTCTGGACAACAGGATTGTGAGAGCTGATGTTCCAAGCCTCGTGATAGATGGTAGAAATGTCAGCAGAGAGAACAAACTGAAGTATCTGGGGATCACATTTGACAGGAGCCTATCCTTCAAGGACCATGTGGAGACGGTTGTAACAAGATCTCAAAAGGAACTCAGTGCACTTAAAACTATGGCTGCAATGGATACAGAGCAGAGAATGCTTTTCACATTATACCAGCACTTGATCCTCTCAGTAATTGATTATGGATTAGGACTGCTCACTGTCTCAGATAGTCAACTGGTGAATTTAGAGCGCATACAGAACGAAGCTATGCGGGTCATTCTGGGATGCACCAGAGACACCCCAGTAGTGTGTATGCGTTACATCCTTGGTCTGCCGACTGTTGCTGGTAGGCTCAAGGTGATGCAGGCGAAGGCATACCTCAGAGTAGCTGCAGACACAGACCACCCACTGCATGAGGCGCTGGACACAATTAAGGGTCAGCGACTGATAAGAGGGAAATCATGGATGGCTCAGGCGGAGGATACGATCAGACAGGTGTGCCCCTTGGAGAACATAAGGTGAGGAGAGGAGTGGGTCAGAGTGCCAGCGGAGCAGTCAGACTTGTGCAGAGTTATAATCACATTAAGCCGGGAGTGCAGGGAGTGGCCAGCAGGGGCCACGGAAGTGGAAATTCAGCAACTAGTTCAGGACAATGCTCACTCGGGTGATGTGATTATCTACACAGATGGTTCGGTGTCAAGAGGTGAGAGAAGTGGCTGGGGGTTCATAGCCAAAGCTAATGGTCGACGTTTGGTGCAGGAGAGCCTGGCATGTTACCACAACATCCAGCTTAAGAATGGAGGTGGAGGCAGTCACTGCGGTTCTCCGCTGGATGGAGAATACAACACACACACACATCGTGATTGTAACTGACTCAATAAGCATGCTGACGAGGGTGAGGATGGGCAGGCTTCGTGCTGAGTGGCTTGCTTCGCTTCGGAGGTCACGGGTGATAAGCATCGCCTGGATCTTTTATCTGGGACATGCCAGTGTGCTGGGAAATGAACAGGCGGACAGATTGGCTGGCTCTGCAGAACTTGGTGGAGTATTAATACATGACAAGGCAGACGTGGTTGCGGCCTTGTGGGAGCATGTGTACACCTCGGAGGAGCAAATGGATTACCATGGTCTGGCAAGAATGAGACAGCGAGGAGTGACGAGGGGATCTGGCCGATGCTCACGCTCAGAGGAAAGGCGAGACGGACATATAATTAGATTGCTACTGGTACTATTGGTGTTGGAACTCTTCGCTGGCTGCAGAGGATGGGGACGGAGCTCTTATGGGAATGCCCCGAATGCTGTGATGTCGATTCCTAAATCAATCAATCAATCATCACACACAGCCCTGATCCCTTGGGCACCAGATCCTTTGGGTACCTGGCCCCTTGGGCACCTGATCCCTTGGGCACCAGATCCTTTGGGTATCTGACCCCTTGGGCACCTGACCCCTTGGGCACCTGACCCCTTGGGCACCTGATCCATTGGGCACCTGATCTCTTGGGCACCTGATCCCTTGGGAAGTGAGATCAGGCATAAGGGCGCAGGAGGTCTTGTGTGCAACTTCCGCACATCAAAATGCCCACGGTATTTAAAATTCATAGAGTAGGCATTAAGGCCACTTCTTCTGCCTTTCGTCTCCCAATGGAGCATAGGCCCTGGGCAACTCTAGCCAAGCTCTTGATAGACCTGTTCATGATTGGTTGGATTCTGCACCTAAAGTTGTCTACACGATCAGGCAGCCAGTCTCAAGACAACCCTACTAAGTCATCTCTTACTACATGCATGTTACTATTCTTTACTTCCCTTAGGGCCCCAGTAACACATCAGCGACAAGGCCACTGCCTAGGTAAAACTGAGGGGAAAGAAAACGTAACTATACCACTACCCACCCTAACACTAAACACTTAATCGTATCCTGACAGCAAATATTAAGCTTACAAGCATAAAACTTTTTTAACTATCACAGCAGACAAAGTACTAAAATAATCACAATTAAATTACTTTTTTTTTTAAATGTTGCATATCCCTTGCAGGACGTTGCAGTCAACACCAGCATTTTTCAGCTGCTGTTGATGTACTAGGTTTTTACGTTCAGTAGTTTGCCATTGCTTTCTGAACGACCGGCTCCCATACCAGCACATTATAACACAACGCGACACGGTCTGCTGCACAAATCGGTCGCGGCTGAGTTTCGAACGCCTGGTACCCGGCTCATGAACCGCGTTCGCAAGCCTTAAATTACTACAATCCCCGGGAAGGTTAACCCGGTCAACAAATGCCCGCAGAAGTCGGATTTTCGGCCTAACGGCGCAAGAACGCAGCTCTGCTGTAAACAGGCACAACGCAATCACGTCCGGAAAAAAAATCCGGATGAACGCAGAAGAAGAAGAAATTACTACAATTATAATAATCACAGTTAAATTAACAGTTCTCTAATAATCACAAAAAAACTACTAGCACTCTAATAATCACAATTTAATTATTAGTACTGTAACATTCAGTTAAATTACTAGTGTCTAATAACTGTAGCCGTATAGGCTATTCCTGTTGTCTACCAGCGTGGTGGTTGTGTGTTCAATCCCCCTTGAGGCCGGGTTATTTTAAAAATGGACTAGGGCTCCCAGGTCAACCAAGCCTGAACATGAGTACCAGGAAATGGTCTAGGAAGTAAAGGTGGCTGCTGTGGTACTGACCACATCGTCCATCAAGTGCCTGTTGGTCGTTTTTTTTTTAACAGATGAGGCGAGCACCATATTTGTAACTTGTAAGTAATTATATTGTGAATTAACAAAATAGAGGGGGAGGAGGAGAGGGGGAGGAGGGGAGGGGGAGGAGGGGAGGGGGGAACATCATTAAAAACACATGGAGAAGACAATTAGAGGCAGGGATGAATGTGGGGAGGGAGCTGTAAGGGGTAACAAAGGCTAGGACAGCTTGGCATGAGTTTGTTATGCTCCTTTGGACTTTGGAGGTTAAAGAGAAGAAGAAGAAGAAGAAGAAGAAGAAGAAGAAAGGGGAGGAAGAGAAGAAGATGAAGGAGGGGGAGGGGGAGGAGGTGAAGAAGAAGAAGAAGAAGAAGAAGAAGAAGAAGAAGAAGAAGAAGAAGAAGAAGAAGAAGAAGAAGAAGAAGAAGAAGAAGAAGAAGAAGAAGAAGAATGATACCTTCCTTCATTTTACAATAAATGTTTCACAATTATAATATAACAAATACAAGACTTAAAAGGAGATTCTGAGCCTTACAAGAAAACTACTACCTCACAAATTAAATCTGCAACAGTGCTACAGCAACTACTAGACTTACTTATTACTACTAACCACTAATATCACCACCACTATTACTAAATTGGAAGTCAAAATAATATGATATTATTATTAAGTAATGCACATATTACTTTTTAAGGTTCAAAGCTGACTAACAGACTGCAAACATGTCTGTCAGATCACGTCAAATAACCACTGCCTAAGAGTTGAGTTATTTCAGCATAGGAACCACACCACAGTTTTCTTTCTGGCACCAGAACATTCCCCCAAAATCTAACACCAGCTCTGACAGACAAAAGGCCCTGTCCGAAACCCCCTTCAAACTCCAGCTACAGTGGCCGCCACAACAAAATGTGGCTGGTCATCGACAATTCACAGAACGGCTACGCGACAGTCACACAACGCCAACCACGGACGCAAACTTAAAACTATCAAAAGCGACCAAACTTCAATAATATATTATTAAGTTGTAAGATGGGCTGCAAAGAAATCGAAATCCAACATCATAGCAAACAATGATATCAAATCATTACTATAATATAAATATCCCAGCAGAAACACTGTTAGTTGTAATTGATCATACTTGTCGCGAATATTTTTAAAGTTTACTTTCGAAACAGTGTTGTTATAGTTAACGGGAAATTTTAGCATCAGACTTGACAACGAACAGCATCGCCAACTTAGGGCACTTCTCTAATAAATAAACTAATCTTAACTAATCCATACTTTAAACAATTGAGTTAGTAAACTTTAATTTTAAGCAACATGAGAAAACCGAACCGCTGCTACAATTATTCAAGTAGAAACAACGGAGTGTAGGTATAGGTTTTAAATGTAAACAAATAACAAGATAATACATGTCGCAAGTTTGGTTACGGTCGCAGCGGTCTAGCAGACTTGAGGGGACCCGCGCATGGCAGCCCGGCTAGATACACACACCGCCATCATGGGCTGGCCGGCCAATCACAGCCCGCCTTACTTCGGTGACTGGATACAGGCCGGGAAAACCTGGTCTGGAAACATGGGGAATAGCTATACAGGTATTGATTGGCACTTGTAGACAGTGGCGGGCTGGTCTGGGTATCGGCTTGCATGGTGACAAGTGGGCCGTGTGGGTCTCTGTTAAAGCGGGTTCCCTTAAACAATAGACATTGTGTTTATAATGTTAATGTATACACAGAAGCCATAAATAATATGTTGCACGGTTTATTGCCTGGCATATTTTGCTGCATCTCGTCAGGTTACAATCCAGGTAACTTAATAATTTTGTCTCATGACAACGAATATTTTTTGGTCCCAGTCCACCACTGCTCGTAGATGAAGAGGACAGATGTATATATTAGAGGACATCTCTAACTTTCCGCTACTTCTACGAGTGCCTGTCAATACTTGTATATTTATTCATCCTGCTATTTCAACGGTTTCAGGGGTTCTTCAACAATTGATGTTTCTGGAAACATGTGAATTGTTTGGAAACTTACTTCTGATGAAATAATGGAGAAAAGCTGGAGTGCGCCTTTGCAGCGGAAAGGTTGGAGCGGAGCAGAGGCTGGGAGAGAGAGAGAGAGAGAGAGAGAGAGAGAGAGAGAGAGAGAGAGAGAGAGAGAGAGAGAGAGAGAGAAGATGCTGACATTTTGATATAATTCGTGTTTAGAACATCTATATCAAAAGTAGCGGTTAGAATTGATGGCGAGACATCAAACTGGTTTGACATCAAGCAAGGAGTCCGACAGGGCTATGTGCTGTCACCCTATTTGTTTAACCTTTATTTAGCTATTTATTTAGCCGAAAATATAATAAGAAATGTCAGAGATGATATAAACAGGGAGCAACATCATGCCCTAAATATCGGTGGTCATGACATACCAGAGATTCGATATACTGATGATACAGTATTACTATCCACAACACAGAATGGTATAGAAAACCTAATAACGTCAACCCAAAGAAATAGTGAAAATCACAACTTATATCTTAACATATCAAAAACAAAGACAATGCATACAGATAAAACTACTATGGAGAAAGAAATATATGTTAATGAGGAAAGATTGGAGGTGGTGGGAAATTTCGAATATCTTGCGTCATTGATTACCAACAATGGTGATACAATGAAAGAAATTAAACGACGACTATCAATTGCTCTTCAAAGACTAAAACAACTGAATAAATTATGGAGTGGGATAGATAGAAATACAAAAATTAGATTTTTAAGAGCATGCATCTTTCCCATTGCAACATACGCCTTATGAGACCTGGACACTTACTAAACAAACTGAACAGAGCATAAATGCCTTTGAATATAAATGTTATAGACGAGTTCTAAGAATATCTTGGGTAAAGAAAAGACCAAACGCATCCATTCTTCAAGGGCTGAATATTGAAGACTGTTAGCTATTAAAGACGATAAAACAAAGAAAATTGATATATTTTGGTCGCTTGAAACGCCATAAGAGTTTAGAGAGAACAATAATGGAGGGGAATATGCCTGGGAAGAGAGGAAGGCCAAAGAGAAGATCGGTGCAGGATGTGGCAGATGATCTCCAGATGGGTGTATCGGACGCGGGGCATCTTGCTTGTGATCGAGAAGTTTTCCGGAAGGTTGTTATGGGAGCGAGGTTCTGTAAAGGACATGCTACTGAATGAATGAATCAATCAATCAGTCAATCACAGACAGGAACGCTATGCAAAGAGTCAATGAAGAATTGTCAACCAACACGGACCTAGTGTCATCGACTGCTACACGCTGAGAGTAATACTGGGCAGATGAACCGAGTAGTTATGGACTCAATGGGCCAATGTGCAAAGGAGATCATATGGCGAGTAACTAACGTACCCGTTTACATACATCTAAGTCTGAAAGTTGTCTGCAAACCAGTCTAGACACACACAAAAATAGTGGGGGAAGGCGACAGGAAGATATTAACGTGAATCATTAGCAAAACTGAAAGAAGTCTTACCTGTCTTTTTCTTACCTTCTTTGTATCAACTGTATCAGTTGTCACTTCAATTTCAATTTTATTTTTTCTAATAACATCTTTTATTTTATTTTTTTTTAAATATCCTCGTACTGTCTGAAATCACTGAAGGATAACGATGAATGGCGGTCAACGAGCCACTCACGGCTTCAGTGTCTTAATCATGGCCAGCGGGTCAAGGCTGGCACGACCCTTCTAATCTACCCACAAATGGTGGTCCTGGAACAGGCAACCTGAAAATGAAGAGACCGATATATTGGCGAAGGTAGATGGACAGCTGCATGGAAATGAAGAGACCCATGTATTGGCAAAGGTAGAAGGACAGCTGCCTGAAAATGAAGAGACCGATGTATTGGACAGCTACCTGGAAATGAAGAGGCTGATACACTGGCAAAGGAAGGTGGACAGCTACCTCATTCTGATCCCGACACAGGTCTGCTTGGAAATGAGGCTGAGAAATTGGTAAAGGAAGGCTGAAGTCTACCCCAGCTTGATACTAACGTACCTTACATAACGAGGCCAAGAGGTTTATAAGAAGCACGTATATAGGGTGTATTTTTAATGACTGTAAATAAAATTGTAGTAGTACAGCCTGGGACTCTGAGATAAGTAACAACATTTTTTGTTCGTATATTCATTTTCTCTTCATTGCTCTCATTTTGTAATCTTGTTATTCTTCTCATCCCGTTATGATGCCTTAATGTAGTCACCGGAGGGTCTTCTCCGTGACTATATGTTGTGTTTCGTGTATGTATTTGTTTGCTGATGAAGGCTATTCGCCGCAACGTCCTGTATGTGTCGTAATTCTGTTATGTAGAGCTGCATTACTTTGTGTTATTGTATATTGTCTGTGACTTGGTTACTTCTGCTTCCGGTGTTCCGGTCTTTGACTTGAGCAGTTCTATTTGTTCTCTTTCTTCTTGGGTCTGTTTAGGAGTTTCTTCTGTCTTTTCTCTCTCTTCTTGTATTTTTGATAGTTTCTTCTGTCTCTGCCTTTATTGCAGCCATTCGATCGACATCCTGCTCAATATTCTGCTGAACGTGCTTCAGCTTCGTGCTGCCTCCTAGCCTTTTTATTGGGCAGATTAGTCTTCATGGCAATCTGCATTGCTTCTTTGCTGTCATGGTGGCAGGGACAGCCGAGGTACCCGGCGCCGTGGTTGCCGAGGATTAGTTAGGATTAACTATCTGTTAGGATTGGGCTCCTGAAGTCCGTGTCGGTCTTTGCTTGCTGGCACTGACAGTATGGATGGGGTACGTAGCAATACCTGCAGACCTCCACCTCATTATTACAAGTGGTACGGGTGTGCCAGAACTTCTAGCACTTAGAGCACTGCAGCACTCTGGGTATGTAGTGCTCTGGTACTTGATCTGTCTGGTTCCATCTGATGATTTGAGGGATCGCTCGGTCCTCCGATGTGATGATGACGACTGTGGAGGGGATATTGTTCTTGTCAATGATTCTCTCAGCACTGGTAATCTTGAGTGTCGAGTTTTCTCTCGACAGCCTCTACCTGATCTGGTCATTTGAGAGATGGGCCTTGACTCGTTTGATGACCCATCTTTTCCTCGTGCGGTGTCGGGTGGCTTCAACTGTGATGCCGTGAGGAAGCTTAATGTCGGCTTTCTCGTTTTGTGACTTCTTCTGCATTGCATTAGTGCGGTGGTCTTGGTGTTCTTGTTGATGGAGACCACTATTCCATCAGGTGTTTTGCATAGCTGGGTGATCCTGTGTCTTCTCAACTCGTTCTCCAACAGACTCTGTATCTTGTCTGTTGGTAGCGATAGTTTGGCCTCCCCAACACTGATTTGTTTCAGCAGGAGTTTGCCGGCGAAGTCCTCTGTTGTGCTTTCCTCCGATGTGGAGGTCTTTGATGAGCTGCTTGGCTGCTTCTCTCTAGTGTTGTGGACTTCTCTGCTTTTGCTGGCTTCAGATATAGTTGTAATCTCTGGCGTCGGTTCAGCGACGGGAGCGACTTCAGCTGGTGTAGGAGTAGGGCGTGTAGACACGTGCTCAGCAGTCGCATTGGCCTTCCCGCCTTTGCCGTCTTCTTCCCGGCTGCATACATTACGTGTCTTTTCACGGTGTTTTTAGTGCGAGCCATCCTCTGCACTGTCAGATTGCGATCTGTTCTCGATAGAGCGAGTGAATCGATAGTGAATCATGATCAAGATTATTGCTGATTTCTTTAAATAATGCAGATTTGGTGAGACGGCGAAGAAGCAGACAATCCAGGAGACATGTTTCTTGCTGAGAGAATGGGGATTACAGTTTTAAAAAAAAAATGCACCTGGTCCCCAAAAATGCCGCGCTAAAGTCGAATGTGTCGACTTAAAGGCGCAAACATCGTAATTTCGCCGCAGACACAATGTAAACGTCTGCTTGTGTTCGGGGGCACGAAGGAGATATAAATACAGTTCCGGTTCTAGAGTGTATTTAAGTCATACATGCACGCAGGCAGCCAGACCACAAGGGAGGCCGCTCCGGCCAAATATAAATTCAACAAGCACACGTTCCTCCGAAGTCGGAGAGTGTCTGCCTGCACGGCGAGGAGCCATCAGTCTGCACACCAGTAAGCCAGACATGGGACAACGGATACTCACGCAAACCTCAGGTCCTGTATAACATCACACTGATGTTGGACAACAGGATGTCTTCATCCGACATACAGGACTTTACGCTGGAGTTCATAGCCAGCGAACACAAGCAAGCAAGCAAGCAACAAGCACACTATAACAAGCAAATATAACTTCAGTAATGATTAAATCAGTAATGGATAGAGCATCATAAGTTATCGGTTCTCTGAATCAACGCAATCGCATTCTGGGCAAACCCATCACCTCCGTCAGCAAATCTTTTAAGGCATAACTGTTGACTGCCCCTGTTGCAGTCTGGTTGTAAACACGCGGGATTCGTTACCTCACACGTCGTACCATGCTGCAACCACACCTACAACCAAAACCAATCCCCATCAGTTAGCATCATCATCATGTGCCTTGCAGAGTGACCAAGGTGTTCATGTCCCTTCTCAGATCTCGGTCTTAGGTGTTCTGATCTAATCTGTTGATGACAATCCTACATGCCATATCTTAGACCATCAAGCCCTATTTCTCTCAGCCTGCCAGTGTCTCGTACACCGCATCATAAATTACATAAATAGAGCAGTAGACAAACCATCACAACCCAGAAAAATAGAGTGTCTAAAAAAACACATAAACTTACTGAAAGAAATGGGGGAAGCAATTGCAAAAAAGACTGGCCAACTGAGAATTAAGTTACGTTACGAGGGCGAGTCAATAAGTAAGTCACACAGTTCTGTGGGCTGGCAGGTAAATGTAGTTGGTGTTTTCTGCAGGTGTCATTAGGTGACAGCAACATCGAACTTTATATTCCTGTTCATCAGGTGGGGCTAAGTGTCTCAAGCGCATGTGCAGCGCATAAAAACAAAATGGTGACTGTACTTACGGAGTGTACAACCAAAGAGCAACGTGCTGTTGTGCGTTTTATGTGGGCAAAAGGACTGCCTGCAAAGGACATTCATAAGGAAATGCTTCCTGCTTATGCTGACAAATGTTTGTCCCGTAAAGCGGTGCATAGCTGGGTAGAAAAATGTTCTCAAGGACACTATGAAATTGTTGATGAAATCCGATCTGGTTATCCTGTTGAGATTGCAACAGAAGCATCCGTGCAGCAGGTGGAGGAGATGAATAGAGGTGACAGGCGAGTAACGTTACACTCTGTAGCATCTGCAACAGGGTGCTCACATGGTTCAGCATACAGCATAATGCAAGATCGATTGAAATTTCCAGGACTGCTGACCAGAGGAGTGCTGCTTCTTCATGACAATGCCAGACCACATACGGCTCGATTAACTCAGGAGAAAATTAATCAACTAAGGTGGGAAGTTCTGGAACATCCACCTTACAGCCCTGACTTAGCCCCTAGTGATTTCCACCTTTTGGTCCACTGAAAACCCACCTTGGTGGGAGATATTTCGCAAATGACGCCAAAGTTGAACGTGAAGTGAAAATGTGGTTTAGAAAACAGAGGACGTAGTTCTATGCAGCCGGTTTTGGAGGACTGATAAAACGATGGGATAAGTGCATCAATGGTGGTGGAAATTATGCTGAGAAATAAAGGGACAATGTATACATAAAAATAAATTGGTTTCAAGTTGTTATCATATTTAGTTATTTTTCTACAGCCATTTGTGTCTTACTTATTGACTACCGTCGTAGTTGCATATCCTTTACAGGACGTAACCCCAGCATTTTTTGGGAAGTTTGTGATTTCTTGGCAAGTTTACGTTCAGTAGTTTGCCATTGCTTTCTGAAAACCGGCACTCATATCCTTGTATGGGAAACTAACACAAGGTGGTCTGCTTACAAATCACCCACAGCTGTGTTTCAAACATGGTATGCAGGATTACGAACTGCATTCACAACCCCTTGGCCACAGAGCCGACAACTGAGAATTACAAACTAACAAAAGAAATAAAATACAATATCTGCTACACTAGACATGCTCATGGACAGAACTCAACATCTGCTACACTAGACATGCTCACGGACAGAACTCAACATCTGCTACACTAGACATGCTCACGGACAGAACTCAACATCTGCTACACTAGACATGCTCACGGACAGAACTCAACATCTGCTACACTAGACATGCTCACGGACAGAACTCAACATCTGCTACACTAGACATGCTCACGGACAGAACTCAACATCTGCTACACTAGACATGCTCACGGACAGAACTCAACATCTGCTACACTAGACATGCTCACGGACAGAACTCAACATCTACTACACTAGACATGCTCATGAACTGAACTCAACATCTGCTACAGTAGACATGATCATGGACAGAACTCAACATCTGCTACACTAGACATGCTCACGGACAGAACTCAACATCTGCTACACTAGACATGCTCACGGACAGAACTCAACATCTGCTACACTAGACATGCTCACGGACAGAACTCAACATCTACTACACTAGACATGCTCATGAACTGAACTCAACATCTGCTACAGTAGACATGATCACTGACAGAACTCAACATCTGCTACAGTTTGGCGAAACGCCAATGGCTCATGTCCTCAGGCCTTCTTTTATTTTGGGTAAACAGGGGGAAACAGCTTTCGGGAGCTCTCAGTTCTCATGTTCGCTCAATCACCATGGAAGATAGTTCTTTGGGTTACTTTCACAACACGATCTTTTCATGGAGCGATTAGGTATATGTCTTTCCTTTCGGGTAGACCCGATGGAGCGCCTTGCGCCAAATGCGCACTGGTGCGACTTCTTAGGCAATTCATGTCCGTTTCTAAACTTACCGTTACCCACTGCATAATGTCAAGATGTCAAGTTGAAGATTGGGACATTTTATGTGCAGAATACTGCTGGTATATGAAAGGTAATCTTGGGTTGTAATTAGTCCTGCACTTATAAATTTTTATTGTCTTAACTACTGAGATGAATTGGCGAAACGGCAGTCTTGCCATATTGGGAGGGGGTGACCGTTAGCCAATCTGGCTAAGCGTCTTGATCTTAGCATAGCAAGGGAACAAATCTGAACAATAAATATTTCCCAAATGATATCGCTTGTTCTTGGCAGCCGATAGACGAGTGCTATCTTTCCTTCTACGGCCTGAACTGGGCATACTGTCATCTTTCTGTAGAATATAATCATGGGATGGCTACGGGAAGCGCTCCTTGGGGATGGGGTCCACCAATCTATGATCTATCTTCTTGAGCCGGAAGAGGCTATCCACAGTGCTATCTCTTTCGTCTTTTAGTCGATAGGATGATGTCGGGAAGATAATGCACTTCTCTATCTCATTGAGAGAACCTGAACTCATCTGAATCTATGGGTTATTTGAGGCACTGCCGGTACATTGCGGCGACTGTTCAGAAGAGAGCAGCGGCCGGACGGGGTAGTATCTTCTTTCCTATTCTTGCTAGGAATGGGGAACAACTCTTCTTGGATTACTCACACCACACCACAAGAGCTTTGTCGTGAGAAAGGCATGGTTTGCAAGGGAGAGAGAAGCCGGGAAACGAATGTGCCCAATAATAATAAAGGCAGGGTATGAGTGTGGAGAGTGAGTCTTGTATGCAAAAGGGTGCATAGGGTAGCCGACAGGACGTCTACAAGTTGGAGGTCTACTCAAGCCAGGACGTAGCCAATCCAGGGGCTACCTGACATGTCAGACCCATTCAAGCAGGCCACTTATCTACCTGACTTGGTAAGCCAAAATGCATAACCAATTTATTAACTGAGGCCCAATTGGACCTCAGGATTGTGGTGCATGAGTCAGCTTGGTCGCTCACTAATCTTTGTCATCTACAGGGTCCTTCTTTTGACCGTAAAGTGTGTTGAAAGACTCGACAGGGCTTCTATGCCCAAAGTTATAAGCACCTGATGAAGCCAGGGCAAGTCAGTGGACATACCAGGTATAACGTTTCTAATTTTGGGGGAGAAGCATCACAAGAATTAAATGAGTGACCAAACCACAACTCAAGTCTTCTCATCGACTTAAGGTCGAGTGTTTGCTGATGATTCTGTTTGGACCTACGCCAATTCCCATCTTTGTCCGGGACAGCGAAAGACTCTGATTCATTCCCTATACACAATCTGGTCTCAGGACTTTAGTTCCCAACCTAAATTGTGCCAAGTGATCCCATGGCATTTTTCCAGACCAGATGAGTGACTATATCGTGTTGGCCTCGGAAACCTGAAAACTAAATTGGGCCAAGTGAGCCCATAGCACTTTCCCAGACCAGATGAGTGACTATATCTGTTGTTCGAACAACCGACGCTGGATAGAGAGTCTGGAAACTTTGCCCGGTGAGGCAGTTGTGAACTAACAGGACAAGATAGAGATCTGTGGTCTATTAGGTTCAGAGTTTTCTTGCTTCATATCTGGACTAGAGTTATCTCATCAGTTTTTGTTTTTCTAGATTTTTATAGGTTTATCTGTCTTGGTGTTCTTCTGTGTTGTCTTTATTACGGTATTAAATTTTAATTATAGTCACTGAGACGATCGTCATCTTACGTTTGTGTCAGTCAGAAATACACTGCAGGAAGTAGACCCTGAGGTCGAAAGAGAGAGTGACAGTAAGTCCGGGGAACGGATGAGGGTTGGCAGCAAAGACCTATCCCCAGCCAGGGCAAAAGAATAAGTTTGAAATATTGTGACGGGACTATTTGGGACCCTCCCCAAAGCTTGTTACATACAGTAGACATGCTCATGGACAGAACTCAACATCTGCTACAGTAGACATGCTCATGGACAGAACTCAACATCTGCTACACTAGACATGCTCACGGACAGAACTCAACATCTGCTACACTAGACATGCTCATGAACAGAACTCAACATCTGCTACACTAGACATGCTCATGAACAGAACTCAACATCTGCTATACTAGACATGCTCATGAACAGAACTCAACATCTGCTACACTAGACATGCTCAAGGACAGAACTCAACATCTGCTACACTAGACATGCTCACGGACAGAACTCAACATCTGCTACACTAGACATGCTCACGGACAGAACTCAACATCTTCTATACTAGACATGCTCACGGACAGAACTCAACATCTGCTACACTAGACATGCTCACGGACAGAACTCAACATCTGCTACACTAGACATGCTCATGGACAGAACTCAACATCTGCTACAGTAGACATGCTCATGAACAGAACTCAACATCTGCTACACTAGACATGCTCACGGACAGAACTCAACATCTGCTACACTAGACATGCTCATGAACAGAACTCAACATCTGTTACACTAGACATGCTCACGGACAGAACTCAACATCTGCTACAGTAGACATGCTCATGGACAGAACTCAACATCTGCTACACTAGACATGCTCACGGACAGAACTCAACATCTGCTACAGTAGACATGATCACTGACAGAACTCAACATCTGCTACAGTAGACAAGCTCACGGACAGAACTCAACATCTGCTACACTAGACATGCTCACGGACAGAACTCAACATCTGCTACAGTAGACATGCTCACGGACAGAACTCAACATCTGCTACACTAGACATGCTCACGGACAGAACTCAACATCTGCTACACTAGACATGCTCATGGACAGAACTCAACATCTGCTACACTAGACATGCTCACGGACAGAACTCAACATCTGCTACACTAGACATGCTCACGGACAGAACTCAACATCTGCTACACTAGACATGCTCACGGACAGAACTCAACATCTGCTACACTAGACATGCTCACGGACAGAACTCAACATCTGCTACACTAGACATGCTCATGGATAGAACTCAACATCTGCTACACTAGACATGCTCATGGATAGAACTCAACATCTGCTACACTAGACATGCTCACGGACAGAACTCAACATCTGCTACACTAGACATGCTCACGGACAGAACTCAACATCTGCTATACTAGACATGCTCATGGACAGAACTCAACATCTGCTACACTAGACATGCTCACGGACAGAACTCAACATCTGCTACACTAGACATGCTCACGGACAGAACTCAACATCTGCTACACTAGACATGCTCACGGACAGAACTCAACATCTGCTACACTAGACATGCTCACGGACAGAACTCAACATCTGCCACACTAGACATGCTCACGGACAGAACTCAACATCTGCTACACTAGACATGCTCACGGACAGAACTCAACATCTGCTACACTAGACATGCTCACGGACAGAACTCAACCTCTGCTACACTAGACATGCTCACGGACAGAACTCAACCTCTGCTACACTAGACATGCTCACGGACAGAACTCAACCTCTGCTACACTAGACATGCTCACGGACAGAACTCAACCTCTGCTACACTAGACATGCTCACGGACAGAACTCAACATCTGCTACACTAGACATGCTCACGGACAGAACTCAACATCTGCTACACTAGACATGCTCACGGACAGAACTCAACATCTGCTACACTAGACATGCTCATGGATAGAACTCAACCTCTGCTACACTAGACATGCTCATGGATAGAACTCAACCTCTGCTACACTAGACATGCTCACGGATAGAACTCAACCTCTGCTACACTAGACATGCTCACGGACAGAACTCAACCTCTGCTACACTAGACATGCTCACGGACAGAACTCAACCTCTGCTACACTAGACATGCTCACGGACAGAACTCAACCTCTGCTACACTAGACATGCTCACGGACAGAACTCAACCTCTGCTACACTAGACATGCTCACGGACAGAACTCAACATCTGCTACACTAGACATGCTCACGGACAGAACTCAACCTCTGCTACACTAGACATGCTCATGGATAGAACTCAACCTCTGCTACACTAGACATGCTCATGGATAGAACTCAACCTCTGCTACACTAGACATGCTCATGGATAGAACTCAACCTCTGCTACACTAGACATGCTCACGGACAGAACTCAACATCTGCTACACTAGACATGCTCACGGACAGAACTCAACATCTGCTACACTAGACATGCTCACGGACAGAACTCAACCTCTGCTACACTAGACATGCTCATGGATAGAACTCAACATCTGCTACACTAGACATGCTCACGGACAGAACTCAACCTCTGCTACACTAGACATGCTCACGGACAGAACTCAACCTCTGCTACACTAGACATGCTCATGGATAGAACTCAACCTCTGCTACACTAGACATGCTCATGGATAGAACTCAACCTCTGCTACACTAGACATGCTCATGGATAGAACTCAACATCTGCTACACTAGACATGCTCACGGACAGAACTCAACATCTGCTACACTAGACATGCTCACGGACAGAACTCAACATCTGCTACACTAGACATGCTCACGGACAGAACTCAACCTCTGCTACACTAGACATGCTCATGGATAGAACTCAACATCTGCTACACTAGACATGCTCACGGACAGAACTCAACCTCTGCTACACTAGACATGCTCATGGATAGAACTCAACCTCTGCTACACTAGACATGCTCATGGATAGAACTCAACCTCTGCTACACTAGACATGCTCATGGATAGAACTCAACCTCTGCTACACTAGACATGCTCATGGATAGAACTCAACCTCTGCTACACTAGACATGCTCACGGACAGAACTCAACATCTGCTACACTAGACATGCTCACGGACAGAACTCAACATCTGCTACACTAGACATGCTCACGGACAGAACTCAACATCTGCTACACTAGACATGCTCACGGACAGAACTCAACATCTGCTACACTAGACATGCTCACGGACAGAACTCAACATCTGCTACACTAGACATGCTCACGGACAGAACTCAACCTCTGCTACACTAGACATGCTCATGGATAGAACTCAACATCTGCTACACTAGACATGCTCACGGACAGAACTCAACCTCTGCTACACTAGACATGCTAATGGATAGAACTCAACCTCTGCTACACTAGACATGCTCATGGATAGAACTCAACCTCTGCTACACTAGACATGCTCATGGATAGAACTCAACCTCTGCTACACTAGACATGCTCATGGATAGAACTCAACATCTGCTACACTAGACATGCTCACGGACAGAACTCAACATCTGCTACACTAGACATGCTCACGGACAGAACTCAACATCTGCTACACTAGACATGCTCACGGACAGAACTCAACCTCTGCTACACTAGACATGCTCATGGATAGAACTCAACATCTGCTACACTAGACATGCTCACGGACAGAACTCAACCTCTGCTACACTAGACATGCTCATGGATAGAACTCAACCTCTGCTACACTAGACATGCTCATGGATAGAACTCAACCTCTGCTACACTAGACATGCTCATGGATAGAACTCAACCTCTGCTACACTAGACATGCTCATGGATAGAACTCAACATCTGCTACACTAGACATGCTCACGGACAGAACTCAACATCTGCTACACTAGACATGCTCACGGACAGAACTCAACATCTGCTACACTAGACATGCTCACGGACAGAACTCAACATCTGCTACACTAGACATGCTCACGGACAGAACTCAACATCTGCTACACTAGACATGCTCACGGACAGAACTCAACATCTGCTACACTAGACATGCTCACGGACAGAACTCAACATCTGCTACACTAGACAAACTCACGGACAGAACTCAACATCTGCTACACTAGACATGCTCACGGACAGAACTCAACCTCTGCTACATTAGACATGCTCACGGATAGAACTCAACATCTGCTACACTAGACATGCTCACGGATAGAACTCAACATCTGCTACACTAGACATGCTCACGGACAGAACTCAACATCTGCTACACTAGACATGCTCATGGATAGAACTCAACATCTGCTACACTAGACATGCTCACGGATAGAACTCAACATCTACTACACTAGACATGCTCACGGATAGAACTCAACATCTGCTACACTAGACATGCTCACGGACAGAACTCAACATCTGCTACACTAGACATGCTCACGGACAGAACTCAACCTCTGCTACACTAGACATGCTCACGGACAGAACTCAACCTCTGCTACACTAGACATGCTCACGGACAGAACTCAACCTCTGCTACACTAGACATGCTCACGGACAGAACTCAACATCTGCTACACTAGACATGCTCACGGACAGAACTCAACATCTGCTACACTAGACATGCTCACGGACAGAACTCAACATCTGCTACACTAGACATGCTCACGGATAGAACTCAACATCTGCTACACTAGACATGCTCACGGACAGAACTCAACATCTGCTACACTAGACATGCTCACGGACAGAACTCAACATCTGCTACACTAGACATGCTCACGGACAGAACTCAACATCTGCTACACTAGACATGCTCACGGACAGAACTCAACATCTGCTACACTAGACATGCTCACGGACAGAACTCAACATCTGCTACACTAGACATGCTCACGGACAGAACTCAACATCTGCTACAGTAGACATGCTCACGGACAGAACTCAACCTCTGCTACACTAGACATGCTCACGGACAGAACTCAACATCTGCTACAGTAGACATGCTCACGGACAGAACTCAACCTCTGCTACACTAGACATGCTCACGGACAGAACTCAACCTCTGCTACACTAGACATGCTCACGGACAGAACTCAACCTCTGCTACACTAGACATGCTCACGGACA
This sequence comes from Cepaea hortensis, assembly GCA_963921405.1. Classification (NCBI taxonomy): domain Eukaryota; kingdom Metazoa; phylum Mollusca; class Gastropoda; order Stylommatophora; family Helicidae; genus Cepaea; species Cepaea hortensis. The sequence goes on along the minus strand of OY992894.1, from coordinate 84,744,046 downwards.
GAACTCAACCTCTGCTACACTAGACATGCTCATGGACAGAACTCAACCTCTGCTACACTAGACATGCTCACGGACAGAACTCAACCTCTGCTACACTAGACATGCTCACGGACAGAACTCAACAAGTTCCAGTGAACCCAGAGGTGAGGAAAAGACATTGACACTGGATGGGGGACACACTGCGAAAAACTGAGGATAATACAGGGTGTATTTTTAATGACTGTGCAGTGTTTGAAAATATTGCCGGTCCAAGTTTTGTATTGAGTTATTATGCTCAATGGCGAAGGAGTTACGGACGCGATTCATAATCCCATATACCAGGGTTCGAAACACAGCGGTGTTGGTTTTTTTAGAAAAAGGTATAGGTGCTGGTCGTTCAGAAAGCAATGGCAAACTACTAAACTTAAAACCTGCCCAGGAATAACAAACAGCCAAAATGCTGGGGTTGACTGCTATGTCCTGTGTAGGACATGCAACTCAATTTAAATTTTTAAAAATTATATTGTACAAACTTTACAGAGGGTGAATACAAAACTTGGACCGTCCTGTGTGGGACATGCAACTCAATTTAAAACCCAAAAAAATTATATTGCTCGAACTTTGCAGAGGGTGAATACAAAACTTGGACCGGCAATGTTTTCAACCACTGCACAGTCATTAAAAATACATCCTGTATACCTAGATGATCTCTTGTCTGGAACACACATGGCAAACGTGATAGCAGGAGACCTTGTTACACAAGGGGGAGATAATTACAGAGATGAATAATATTGAGATGAAATGGAAGGAGCTGTGGGAGTCAGGGTGAGGTTCTATGCCACAAAGGACAGAAGAATAATAAGCATACATGTAAATATATCATTACAAGGTTAACAAACCAGTGGTCAATTGAACATCATATTTTATTAAAATAGAGCAGGCGATAGGACATCACAGATGATTAATATAGGGTGGTTAACATATGTGTAAAATCTGTTACTAAAACAGAGTGGTCAGTAGAGCGTCATAAATTACTAACACAGAGTGGTCATTAGAGCGTCATAAATTACTAATACAGAGTGGTCAATAGAGCATCATAAATTACTAATACAGAGTGGTCATTAGAGCGTCATAAATTACTAAAGAGTGGTCAATAGAGCGTCATAAATTACTAATACAGAGTGGTCAATAGAGCATCATAAATTACTAATACAGAATGGTCAATAGAGTGTCATAAATTACTAATACAGAGTGGTCAATAGAGTGTCATAAATTACTAATACAGAGTGGTCAATAGAGTGTCATAAATTATTAATACAGTGGTCAATAGAGTGTCATAAATTACTAATACAGAGTGGTCAATAGAGTCATAATGAACAACTGATATAGAGTGGTCAATAGATCATCAAACATTATTAATACAGCGTCTAATAGGGTTCATAAATGACTAAACTAGAGTGGTCAATATATATTTATGAATGACTAATATAGAGTGCCAATAAAAAATAAAAATACTAATATTGAGATGTTGTAAACACCCACATAAGATATCTATTTATCTATCTGTCTGTCTGTCTGTCTATCTATCTGAAAATGTAAATTACAATAGCTGCTTGTAGATGCCAAATTACAGCAACTTGCGGAATCTAAATTAGAGCAAAAACCCGGGGAACACAAATTAGAGTAGCAGCTCGGGGATTGAATTATAGCAGCAGATAGGGGACTGTGAATTATAGCAGCAAATTGGGGACTGTAAATTATAGCAGCAGATTGGGGACTGTGAATTATAGCAGCAAATTGGAGACTGAATTATAGCAGCAGATTGGGGACTGTGAATTATAGCAGCAGATTGGGGACTGTGAATTATATCAGCAGATTGGGGACTGTGAATTACAGCAGCAAATTGGAGACTGAATTATAGCAGCAGATTGGGGACTGTGAATTATAGCAGCAGATTGGGGACTGTGAATTATAGCAGCAGATTGGGGACTGTGAATTATAGCAGCAGATTGGGGACTGTGAATTATAGCAGCAGATTGGGGACTGTGAATTACAGCAGCAAATTGGAGACTGAATTATAGCAGCAGATTGGGGACTGTGAATTATAGTAGCAGATTGGGGACTGTGAATTTGAGAATCACATAGAAACTCTGAGTGATGAACAAATATTCTAAAGCAACATAGATACAATATATCTACTTTAAGTAGGATTTTCTTAAAGTACCCAGCAATTTCTGTCCTCATATGACATATAATACATAAAATAGTGTATTGTATAGTTAGGGAAGTCCCATGTCAGATTCTACCATTAGGGTGTGAAGAGTTTGACCCACATCTAGGCCATGAAGAGTTTGACCCACATCTAGGCCATGAAGAGTTTGACCCACATCTAGGCCATGAAGAGTTTGACCCACATCTAGGCCATGAAGAGTTTGACCCACATCTAGGCCATGAAGAGTTTGACCCACATCTAGGCCATGAAGAGTTTGACCCACATCTAGGCCATGAAGAGTTTGACCCACATCTAGGCCATGAAGAGTTTGACCCACATCTAGGCCATGAAGAGTTTGACCCACATAATCTAGGCCAAGACAAAATGAGGCTGGGTGGTCTGTTTCCTGCCTCACCTTTATTTCCGAGACAATTCCTAGAACATGTGTATTGCATAGTTTTAAAAAGGTAGCTGCATGTCCTTTACAGGATGTCACAATCAACCCCAGCATGTATTGGCTTTTTGTGATTTACTGGGCAATGCTGGTTCAGTAGTCAGAGACTGTGTTGCTGCTCTCCAAGCTCAGAAACCTGTGGGTTGTGCAGGGCTGACACTGAAACTACACGTCTGGGGAGCAGCACGTTATGATATAACTTGGTCAGGGGTCACCACGATACATACAGACTGAATGGGATTTAGTTTAGGTTGAGCATGTTTCCTCCACAGGTTTTAGGAAGTTCATCGTCAACAGATTGCAACCAATACCAAGAGGGATATACAAACACCACCATCATCTCATCTTATAACCCTGGATGTGGGATGTGGGAGAACCAATCAGTAATCAGTATTCTGTTCTCAGCAATGTCCACAAGTCTGGAAATAACACATCCTGTCCACTTTGTCATGTTGCCTGTTCAAGATTTTCTCCATTTCCTCTTCTTCATTATCCAGCAGCTGTTTACTGGTGGGAATGTATAACCAGGATCAAATTAAATCATTTTTTATAACTTGCTGGCCACAAATATTGGCAATCAGTTACAAACATTTTATCAGTGGTGAAATACAGTTTCTAGCATGTACACAGCATGGCGACTGCTTGGGCAAATGGCTTTTGTATCTCCCTCCTTTCCTTCAGAAAACCCAACTTGCAGACACTGGTAATGGGAGAGATGCAGAAGTGATATACTGATAGATTGTTGCACACCTTTGGAAACATGTATCAACTTGAAATACTGGACACACGTTCTGTAACAGTTCAGTGTGTATGTGTTCCATGATCTATTGCAACCAGCACAACTTTAAGAACAAGACAATGTTCTTTGGCTATATGAGGAAAGAGGCAGTGGAGAACACTGTGACAAATGGAAAGATCAATGGTAGAAGAGACAGAGGCAGACAGAGAGAAATCATGTTTCATGGTCTGAGATGATGGTGTGGAGAAATGTCAGCAGTGGAATCGTTCCAGAACACCAGAGAGACATGAGTGCCTACGCCATTGGGCATGCACATAATCATTACTCCAGTAAAGGTATTTATTGTTTCTGGCTCTCAGTCCAAGCTCAGGAAGTTGAGAATGAATGGCCGTGAAGCGACCTTTAATTACTCCAGTAAAGGTATTTATTGTTTCTGGCTCTCAGCCCAAGCTCAGGAAGTTGAGAATGAATGGCCGTGGACAGTGCCTGCCTCAAACCTTCAGGAACATTTGTGGAATTATTTCCCTTAGTGAATTTTGACACAGACTCCATGCTCAAAATATTGCAAAAAATGCATTTTATATACTGTATCTGACAAACAATAATCTATTGCTCAAATATATCGAAGCATTATCTATTAAGTGATTCCAGTCATTGCTATGCAAATAGAAGGACTTCCTGTTAAGTGTTAGACTTCCGTGAGGCCAACGTTTTCGACCTTCGAACAATATCAACAACTATCACTTAGTATTTCAGTCAAAGCGCTGTTTTTCCATTTCATGTAATATATAATTCTGCAGTATGCACTGAAATATGTCAGGCAAGAAATCGTGCAATATTTTGTTCATGGCGCCTGTGTTTAAATTATTATCCTGGCCAAGTGGACCTATATGAAAAGAAATAAACTATAGAACTTGGTGACAACTGGCAAGACTGAGGGAAAAAGAACAAGGATAAGGCAGATAAGTAAATATCTGGATGGCCTGGCCATGTAACACAGAGCTGGTAATTGTGTGAGATGGTGAAACATGATCGCCCACTCTTATTGGCATGGCACATAGTTAGTTAATTAGTCACAGTTCCAGCATCACAGCAACGGGTCGTCCCCATTATGATCCGCTCCTGTGTCAGTGAATATCACATAAAATGCTCCTCACTGCCCCATATGAAAAATGGAAAAGACAGGAGTCCCAACAACCAACAGCCCACTCAAGCACACTGTGCACAATGCTGCCGCTAGAATGTCAACACAAAAGTCCTCTACGAAACGTACAGTTCATCCTTGATGAAAACGACAGTCATTTCCCATCCAGATGTTCACCTACAAGGTCTAGATATTTCTAGATGTTGTCACGTTTCTAGAATTTTCTAGCCAGCTACGCCATTTTTTTCTCCGAAATGCAGTTCACACCACAAAATAACCTCGGACAGATGTAAAAACATTTCACTGTACATAATGCCGTCGCCAGAATGCCAACACACAGGTCCTCCACGAAACTACAGTAACGGCACATGATGATGATGAAGACAATGGTGAGAGGATTTATACTGTGAACAATAAACAACAACAAAAATGTAAGGACTCTTTTACAGGCCGTAACATGTGTTGGTCATATGATGCTAGACCCAGATTTGTATAGACCAATCAGCACTCAGTGAATTATATGATCAGTGCCATCTCGGCGTTTTTTGCTTCCCACGACGTTTCCTGCTACCCATTTTAGACTGGGTCGACCTGTAGGCCAGGCCCATAAACAAATCTGCTCTGATGTGGATTCAAACCCATGGCCCTCTGGCCAGTAGGTGAGCATCTTGTCACTACGCCACCGAGGCTTCCTGGCTTGCTGCTGGTGATATATTTCCCTTAAGCACGTGTGGAGTTGGAAGTCAGTATGGAACCGGTAGAAATGACAGCAGGCAAGCACGGGGCTTAGATATGTAAACAACCAGAGTCAAACAGAGATAACCAGCATCCCCACCCATCAACTGCTGTTGTTCCAGTTCCAGAAAAAAACAATTTTCCACCCGTTCAACCAGCCTCTGTGGTATTGGTTATATTTGTGGTGATTCATGGTGCGGTTTAAGTTTGTCTCATTTTCAGAGCCATTGTTAGCTGGCTTTTCGATTTTGAAGAGTTTATGCCTGTGATGTCAGCTGGGGGATTGGTCGGCGGGTTTTCCTTTGTGTTGGTCTCCTCTGGTGGACTTCTGCTAGGGGAGAACAAGCACTTAAGGGCTTGTCCCTAGAGCAGATATATTGATTCTGCATCATCATATTCCAGCTGGTATTATCCCTATAAGAATATCTTGGATACAGAAATGAATAAATGCATCCATAATTCAAGAGCTGAATAATCGACGAAGGTTGGCTACTAAAGACGATAAAACAAAGAAAATTGAGGTACTTTGGTCACTTGAAACGTCATGAAAGTTTGAAGAGAACAATAATGAAGGGGTATATGCCTGGGAAGAGAGGAAGAGGAAGTCCAAAGAGAAGATGGGTGCAGGATGTGGCAGATGATCTCCAGATTGGTGGATCGGACGCTGGACATCTTCCATATGACAGAGAAGTTTCCCGAAAGGTTATTACGGGAGCGAGGTTCTGCAAAGGACATGCTACCAAATGAATGAAATATCCATGTCCCTAAATATTTGTTTAAATATATTCATGTATGTATAAACATAGTAAGAATACATTTATAAATATGAACACATATATTCCTTCTATCACAAGAAAATGTGTATGTTGAATATACAAATTTGATGTCCCAAGATCACAGTTAAAAGCACAATATACAGCATTTTAAACTATTGAGCAACATAACATGACATTTAGGCAAGCTGAGTCAGTAACCCACTGACAACATCTGCCAAGTTCATATTTTATTTGAGTAAAAATTATTAAAACTTCAGCAGTTTTCAGTTACAGTTTTGTTGAGTGATGTGCCAGCTCATTGCTACACTTTCTTGTCTATCCCTAACTATAGTCAAAGTGTGGCTTTATGCCCTGCCAGTGAGAATAAGAATTCAACTTAAATAGTTTATGCATTATAAGATCATTTTAAATATTCTGTGACCAAATATAAATTCCAGGGGGGAGAAATACGTTTCATAATTCCCCGACATACCGTGGCAAGCGTTTGAAATCAGCTGCAGATAATTTGGAAGCAGACTGCATTGTGTTGATTTCAATGGTATGAGCGTTGGTCGTTCAGAAAGCAATGGCAAACTACTGAACATACAAATTACCTAGCAAATCACATACAGCCAAAACATGCTGGGGTTGATTGTGACATCCTGTAAAGGACACGCAACTAACTTTATAAAAAAATATATAATTTGCATAAACATCACACACAAAACACTTATGCGCCTAATGATGTTGAACATGGCTCTCAATTACTCAAAATCTGGCAATGACATGTACTTTATGCATATGAAAATAAAAAAATAACCATGATCTATTAAATCATGAGAAAATGTTAGCAACTCTTTTTGAAAGTCCTATCTTCATGCTTAGAAACAATAGCACAAAGAATTATGATATCAAATGTCACAGCCACGATACATCTGTCATCTTGTTTTTGAATATTTTTCCCGTTTTTTTTCTGTGTGAGTTTGGTGGCATAAATGTCAATGTTCATAGCAGATCATTCATGTGATCAGGAATCTGCTTGTTGTGTGTGTGTGTTCTATTGTTTTATGTGTGTGTTTTCTACTCTGTGTTTAGTTATCTCTCTATTTTGCATGTTTTCTTTCCTCTTTCTGTTTGTTTAGTGAATTTTCCATGTCACCCTCTCTCTGTTTTGTGTGTTCTTCTTTTTCTTTCAATTTGTATGTTATGCATGTTTTTTTTCCCTTATCTCTTGCTGTTTTCTGTATTTTTGGTCTCTCACCCTCACTCTGTTTTGTGCATTCTTCCCTATCTCGCTGTCCTTTCTCTCTCTCTCTCTCTGTCATTTTGATAGTATCATATATATCATATATCTCTTGTGCACATTTGTATTACAATAAATCAATTACTACTCTATCAGCATCTCCTCCTCCTCCCTCTCATTTGCAGGTATTTCAGAATAATTTCTGCTGCCAACTTTGCTAGCCTCCCATTCTTTTATATTTCTATCACACTTCTTAGAACATCTCCATTATGTGTTTTACACTCAATTATCATTACAATTTTACTTTATTAAATGTCAGAATCAAATGTAATTGATGTAAATATGACTTATGAACCAAAGCCCTCATTATATCTACATTTCCCAATCACATATAAGAGTATTTTAATTCTCTGAATGAAAGGATTATAAATGTTTATATAATGAAAATGTTAAGCTCAAAGATTTCAAGCTAACAATACGTTTTTTACGCATGGCTTGACACATGTGCCGCACACCGAAAATCACACACATGGTAGCCACCAGGGCAAAGATTACACATATAACTTGGCTTTCAAATGAGGCATCATGGCTAACCTGTGAAAGAAACAAACATTTACATTATGGAAACATCACAGTGGAAAATTATAACAGATCTTATATAATCATTATGTCACAATAAATGTATATAGCTTATCAGCTGAGTTGAATAAAGAACCGTCATCACCAGTTGCAGTCTGTTTATGTGTCCAACTGTGTGTTTTGTGTGTGATGTGTCCAACTCCCGTGTGTTGCCGGGGCCCATAAGGGAAGCAAAGAATAGCAACACTGTAGCCTACCACGCATGTCGTAAGAGGCGACTAAGGAGGCTTGATGGTTCCGTCGCCCTGCTACTGAGTGAGTGTGTGGCGCAACACTATGAGCTGTGAGTTTCGTGTGAAATGCTTTTGAATCTGCCTGAGGTTTTTTGGAACGTGACTGCATGTTCGGAGTGATGGCGGGTGGCTATGTCCCAGAGTTGACAGGTTTTTGCCTTATGCAGAAATGCGTGGCTGCTGGGCTTCTGGTTGACTGCCACTGCCATCAGCGATGAACTGTATTTTCGTGACTGTGTGGGTGAACATCTAGGAAACATTCAGATAAGAAAATGACCACCGTTCCATCATAGATGAACTGGGTGTTTCGTGGGGGACTGGTGCGTTGACATTCTGGTGGCGGCATTATACACAGTGTATTTGTGCGGGCTGTTGTTTGTCGAGACTCCTGTCTTTTCCACTTTTCACATTGGGCAGTGGGGAGCGTTTTGTCTGATATTCACTGGCACAGGAACGGAGCATAATGGGGACGACCCGTTGCTGTGAGGTTGGAACTGCGACTAACTAACTAACTGTTTATGTGTCCAAGAGAAATAAATACCAACTTACAAACAGCATTGGAAAGAGCGTATAAAGATCTTTATATCTCCCCCCAACACTTTACTGAGGTAAATGGAGGAAGAGAAGAAGAAAATGTTTACATCTCCCCCAACACTTCACTGAGGTAAATGGAGGAAGAGAAGATCTTTACATCTCCCCCAACACTTCACTGAGCTAAATGGAGGAAGAGAAGATCTTTACATCTCCCCCAACACTTCACTGAGCTAAATGGAGGAAGAGAAGATCTTTACATCTCCCCCAACACTTCAGTGAGGTAAATGGAGGAAGAGAAGAGGATCTTTACATCTCCCCCACACTTCACTGAGGTAAATGGAGGAAGAGAAGATCTTTACATCTCCCCCACACTACACTGAGGTAAATGGAGGAAGAGAAGATCTTTACATCTACCCCAACACTTCACTGAGGTAAATGGAGGAAGAGAAGATCTTTACATCTCCCCCAACACTTCACTGAGGTAAATGGAGGAAGTGAAGATCTTTACATCTCCCCCAACACTTCACTGAGGTAAATGGAGGAAGAGAAGATCTTTACATCTCCCCCAACACTTCACTGAGGTAAATGGAGGAATTGAAGAAGATCATTACATCTCCCTCAACACTTCGCTGAGGTAAATGGAGGAATTGAAGAAGATCTTTACATCTCCCCCAACACTTCACTGAGGTAAATGGAGGAATTGAAGAAGATCATTACATCTGCCCCCAACACTTCACTGAGGTAAATGGAAGAAGAGAAGAAGAAGAGGGGGAGAGGAGGCATGTTGGTGCCGTCACATTGTCACCCTCTTCAGAGCAAAAATAACTGAATTTTTTCAGTGACATTAGAGGAAATCATTCTCACACTGGGAAGGAAATATGGTCCTAATGTATTTCTGAAGCTATAGATGTATCCTTGGAAAGGGCAAAATTACCTTGAGACAGCTTTGAACACCCTTGAGAAAAGTCACCAAATTTTGTTTCAACGCCTGCATATTATGAAGAGAGAGAAATTAAGAGATCTTCTGTGACAACCAGGAAGATTGCAGGTGTCAGAGGCAGAATGACAGAGGGAGAAAATGCTAGTGGTACAGAAAACATACACGCGTGAAAATACGATGGATGGCCAAAATCAGCAATCCATATGTTTTTGAAAAAGGGCTAAGACACAAAATTCCAAACAATTTGAGCGTAAACAAAGAAAAAGCATTTCATATACTGCATTCAACAAGTTGTTCTTGATATCACTACCCTATCTTTTAGATAGTCTTCCTCTTACTCTGCATCCATTACATTTCTTCACTGTGGCAAATGGTACCAGAGCATTCTGGTGAGGTGACCCTCCTTTAGAACTTAATAATTACCCAGGAAGGTTAACCCGGTCAGCAAACACCTGCAGAAGACGGATGTGTTGGCCTAAAGGCACAAACACACTATATATAATAAGTAAAGATCATTCAGAAAGACATGCCAATGACAAACAACTAAGAGATTTTGCCATGGCATTCACATTAAACTACTTGAAATGACATTTAACTACAAAGTGATTTTCAATATTTTTTGTCCCATGACATTTTGCAGCAGATGTTAAAGACAATAAATATGCACTAATAAAAATTACAAAAGCATTATTTTTAAAGAGGTCAAATACACATTGGAAGTGGCCACTGATGGAGCCAGATTTCTTTAGTAAACTCAGATCAAATTTAAAAAGTAAGAGAACACATTAAGTGATGTTTGGCATTCAAGAGGCAGAGCTTTTCACACATCACATGTTGCTCAGGACTGAAAGAATTCATAAAGTCAAGATGCCAATGGGACCTAGACAAACAAACAGCAAGCAGATGAGATTGACACCAGTGTAAACAGGTAAAGGCAGGCACATAGCAGATACTGCAATTGGAGTGTGATGTCACCTGGCACCTGGCCATTTTAACAGACAATAGTTTGTTACATATGCTTTAAGAATAGCACAAAGCCTAGGCTGAATTGTAGAGACCATGTATTGTCCATGCAGCATGATCCCTCTCTCGGCCTGCCTAGTTCACTCCAGAGGAAAGGTTACACCAATATATCTAGAACAAGACAAGCTGTGGAAACTGTTGGATGAGCAAAGCAATGCTTTAACTATTCGCCTGTGATAAACCTTCACATATTCAAGGCCATAACATAGAAGGTGGGGTGGGTGGTTCCTTTTCTCATCTTTTTTCCTCTGACAACTCATAAAAAATTATTAAAATTGTAGAGAACATATTTTAAATGAGGCAAGGCTGACCTCAGCGCGATGCGGGTTAAAAAAATTAATCCTGCCTCCGCATATTAAACCTATATTAAACCCAGAACACCATTGTGGTAGGCAAGAACACGATTCTCAACGCCACTAGTTTCATATAAATTTACAGCATAGTAAAGGCCATGATATACCTCCTGGGAAGTCTGAGAAACATATAGGATATCTTGCTGACGATTTGTATTCAAGCTGTCATCTTTCTTCACTCGCAGCAACCTGGGATATGCCTTGTAGGTGGTAGAATGAGAATAAAAAAATAATACTTTACTAATTTAATAACTATTAATTACAATAAATGAACCACTAAATAAAGAGAAGTATAGTCGGTAAGCTTAACCAGAACACAATCACAAATAACAAAGTGGATATTGCGGCCTAGGTCTTCGTCAGCACACAGGTAACAAAGTGGACATTGCGACCTAGGTCTTCATTAGCACACAGGTAACAAAGTGGACATTGTGGCCTAGGTCTTCATTAGCACACAGGTAACAAAGTGGACATTGCGGCCTAGGTCTTCATTAGCACACAGGTAACAAAGTGGACATTGCAGCCTAGGTCTTCATTAGCACATAGGTAACTAAGTGGACATTATGGCATAGATCTTCATTAGCACACAGGTAACAAAGTGGACATTGCAGCCTAGGTCTTCATTAGCACATAGGTAACTAAGTGGACATTATGGCATAGATCTTCATTAGCACACAGGTAACAAAGTGGACATTGCGGCCTAGGTCTTTGTCAGCACACAAGTAACAAAGTGGACATTGCGGCCTAGGTCTTTGTCAGCACACAAGTAACAAAGTGGACATTGCGGCCTAGGTCTTTGTCAGCACACAGACATTATGGCATAGATCTTCATTAGCACACAGGTAACAAAGTGGACATTGCGGCCTAGGTCTTTGTCAGCACACAAGTAACAAAGTGGACATTGCGGCCTAGGTCTTTGTCAGCACACAGATATTATGGCCTAGATCTTCATTAGCACACAGGTAACAAAGTGGACATTGCGGCCTAGGTCTTTGTCAGCACACAGACATTATGGCATAGATCTTCATTAGCACACAGGTAACAAAGTGGACATTGCGGCCTAGGTCTTTGTCAGCACACAAGTAACAAAGTGGACATTGCGGCCTAGGTCTTTGTCAGCACACAGACATTATGGCATAGATCTTCATTAGCACACAGGTAACAAAGTGGACATTGCGGCCTAGGTCTTTGTCAGCACACAAGTAACAAAGTGGACATTGCGGCCTAGGTCTTTGTCAGCACACAGACATTATGGCATAGATCTTCATTAGCACACAGGTAACAAAGTGGACATTGCGGCCTAGGTCTTTGTCAGCTCACAGACATTATGGCATAGATCTTCATTAGCACACAAGTAACAAAGTGGACATTGCGGCCTAGGTCTTTGTCAGCACACAAGTAACAAAGTGGACATTGCAGCCTAGGTCTTTGTCAGCACACAAGTAACAAAGTGGACATTGCGGCCTAGGTCTTTGTCAGCACACAAGTAACAAAGTGGACATTGCGGCCTAGGTCTTTGTCAGCACACAGACATTACGGTATAGATCTTCATTAGCACACAGGTAACAAATACACACCGATACAACTACGTGAAAATCTCTACATGAAAATATATTTATAAAAGATACTCAGCTGTCTCCTTGTTATGGACTTATACATATGTGTGGTTGAATGATTGAACAAAGTGGTTATTTCTTGTTTCTTGTGCATGAGTGTGTGTATGTTGGAGAGAGAGAGAGAGAGAGAGAGAGAGAGAGAGAGAGAGAGAGAGAGAGAGAGAGAGAGAGAGAGAGAGAGAGAGAGAGAGAGAGAGAGAGAGAGAGAGAGAGACAGACAGACAGACAGAGACAGACAGACAGACAAACAGACAGTGAGCCATAGAGAGAGAGGAGAGACAGTGAGACAGACATGGAGAGAGAGACAGTGAGACAGGACAGAGAAAGAGAGGCAGAGCAGAGAGAGGAAAGACAGTGAGATAGAGAGAGAGAGACAGTGAAACAGAGAGAGACAGTGAGACAGAGAGAGACAGAGAGAGACAGTGAGACAGAGAGAGACAGTGACACACACACACACACAGAGGAGAGACAGTCAGACACAGAGCAGAGAGAGAGAGAGAGAGAGAGAGAGAGAGAGAGAGAGAGAGAGAGAGAGAGAGAGAGAGAGAGAGAGGGGGAGATAATGAGACACAAAGAGATAATAACACAGGGGTAAGGACGAAAATATCAATCTTCTAATGCATATCTCTGAAACTTCACTTCCATAATAAATATGTAACTTACTCTTCTGCTGGCTGCAGCACTTCTGGTCTTCCATGTGAACAGATATGACAGCATCTCCACATACAACGGATGAACCAGTGCTACTTCATCCTGAATGAAACATTTCACATTTCAATTCCAGATTATACACAGTTTATAAACAAGTATGCAGGAGCTAGAATGCCAGATTCCCATTCGGGAGACCTGGGTTCGAATCCTCAGTAAGGTGATGGATTTTTTTATGTTGGGGGAAAAAAGAAAACCTTAACCTGCACAGTATGCGGTGAATGCACAAGCCTGGCAGCCTTTACTTCTCAGGCTCAAGACCTTGTTTGTCCTACATGGCAAGGTACTTACAGGCATTACTGACGGTTCAGTTTTTATAAGCTAGTCAATGAACCTTGTTACATGCCTTGAGACGTACCCAGCATGCAGTTCTAGCCCCATATGTTTATAAACCAATCGGTACTTAAGAAGTAAAAATCACACTAGCTGCCTTTACTTTCCAAAATATACCCTGGCACCCATTTTAGACATAGGTGCCCAGATCTGCCTTGATGGGGATCTGAACCTAGGACCAGCAGGCCAGGTAGCAAATGTGCCGAACACTGCACTACACAGCTCCCATACAATTTACCACTGATCACTGCACTACACAGCTCTCGTACAATTCAGAACTGATCACTGCACTATCACAGCTCCCATACAATTTACAACTAATCACTGCACTATCACAGCTCCCATACAATTTAGAACTGATCATTGCACTATCACAACTCCCATACAATTTAGAACTGATCACTGCACTATCACAGCTCCCAAACAATTTACCACTGATCACTGCACTACCACAGCTCCCATTCAATTTAGAATGATCACTGCACTGTCACAGCTCCCATACAATTTAGAAATGATCACTGCACTGTCACAGCTCCCATACAATTTAGAACTGATAGCTGCACTATCACAGCTCCCATACAATTTAGAACTGATAATTGCACTATCACATCTCCCATACAATTTAGAACTGATCACTGCACTGTCACAGCTCCCATACAATTTAGAACTGATAACTGCGCTATCACAGCTCCCACACAATTTACAACTGTATACAGATCACATTGTTGCCAGAACTGCCTTCATAACTACATTATACCTAATAAAGTAGTGTCTGGAGATATCACTACAACTTGGATGGGACATCAACATACAAGGGGGCTTCACATGAAAACCTTAAATGTTTTTTTTTTTGGGGGGGGGGGGGGGGGGGGGGGGGTTTAATATATTCTCAAATTGTAAAGAACAAATGTATCATTTTTCGGTGTAGTCACCACTGCATTCAATGCAAGTCCTCCAGGGTTGAAAAAGTAATTGGATTCCTGTAGAAAAATCGACTGTACCTGACCCGGTCATGAACAGTCTGTCACAGAAGTCACGCCATTTTGAAACTTCCTACTCCACTCATACACTTGCTGGACTGACAGGCATGCATCACCATACTGAATCTTCATTCGCCGATGAATTTCTACAGGTTTCACCTCTTCACTGATATAAAAAAAAAAAAAACAACAACAACAACAGATAACAGAATGCTACTCCTCTTTGGTGCATGTCAAAAGTGGGGTGGCCATCTTTAAACTGTCCTTATGACATCACCGTGTTCACCTACACCATGGTGTCACATGCTGAACACTCTCGATATCCTTAACAACAATATTGACAGGTTACAAGACAATGGCATAGTTATTGTAACTTCTAACCCACTTTTAAGATTTTCATGTGAAGCCCCCTCATATCAACACCTATTTAAGTGGACAGGATCTCATTCCATAGCTGTAACATCCAACCAATTCTAAACATGCCTACAAAAGATTTGGACAGAGTTGACTGAGGGCCTATGATTCACTCAGAGACACAAGTCAGCAGCAGAAGAAGGGAACAGTAAAAGGGGGTCTTCGTGGCAAGCTCTGAAGGTTATGGGTTTGATTGCAGACTCCGTTATTCAGAGACTTCTGGTGGTCGTCACTGAAGCTATGGATTTTGCGCACTGTAATACGCTTTCAGCAGGCCATCCTACGGAAAGAGGCTGAGCCATATGGGATAAAACCCGGTGCCAGTAAAAGGTAGAGCCATGGCAGAAACTGCCAGTACAGTGTGAAGTATGAGGCCGTCACATATTCTAGACCACTTAGCCCGATCACTCTGGGATCTTCGTGGCCGAGCACCCTGCCTCATGCTTGGAATGTCAGTTTTATTCCCGCTCCGCCATTAAGTTCACAAGTGCAATTTTCTCTGAGACTCCAGGAGGTCATTGCTGAAGCTACAGAGTTTGTACTCTATGCGACACTTTTGACAGTGTGCTCTGTGGAAAGAGACAGAGCCATTTTGGATAATTCCAGTGCAATGATATTGATCGTCTTGTCTGTATGAAATTATGAAAAAAAATATTCTAGACATGGCATAATGAGGTGTGGTGACTAGTTCTCTTCCATGCCACCTTTTCTTTAAAGGCAATTCCGAGAAAACTGTAAAAATGATCCAGCATCGACACGCTGGAAAGAACATCTATTGAGGAAACCTGAGGATAGTATAACTAGACACTCCCTTGTCTGGAACCCCCAAGGCAAATTAAATAGTGGGAAACCTAACATAACACAGAGAAGAGAATTAACAACAGAGATCAGTGTTATGGGGAGATTTAATGGAACTACAGGAGATACTAAAGAATAGGATGGCTCGGCTGGAGTTGGTTGAGGACATTTGCCCCAGTGGGTAGACAGAGAAAAAGAAGAAGTAGAAGATATTAATTTTCTCACTTGGTGGGCTGAAACAATTCTTAACCAATCACAATAAGAACGTCAAACCCATCAGCCAATGAACTATCCAATCACAATAAGAATGTCAAACCCATCAGCCAATGAACTATCCAATCACAATAAGAATGTCAAACCCATCAGCCAATGAACTATCCTATCACAATAAGAACGTCAAACCCATCAGCCAATGAACTATCCAATCACAATAAGAACGTCAAACCCATCAGCCAATGAACTATCCTATCACAATAAGAACGTCAAACCTATCAGCCAATGAACTATCCAATCACAATAAGAACGTCAAACCCATCAGCCAATGAACTATCCTATCACAATAAGAACGTCAAACCCATCAGCCAATGAACTATCCAATCACAATAAGAACGTCAAACCCATCAGCCAATGAACTATCCAATCACAATAAGAACGTCAAACCCATCAGCCAATGAACTATCCAATCACAATAAGAATGTCAAACCTATCAGCCAATGAACTATCCTATCACAATAAGAATGTCAAACCTATCAGCCAATGAACTATCCAATCACAATAAGAATGTCAAACCTATCAGCCAATGAACTATCCAATCACAATAAGAACGTCAAACCCATCAGCCAATGAACTATCCAATCACAATAAGAACGTCAAACCCATCAGCCAATGAACTATCCTATCACAATAAGAATGTCAAACCTATCAGCCAATGAACTATCCAATCACAATAAGAATGTCAAACCTATCAGCCAATGAACTATCCAATCACAATAAGAATGTCAAACCTATCAGCCAATGAACTATCCAATCACAATAAGAATGTCAAACCCATCAGCCAATGAACTATCCAATCACAATAAGAAAGTCAAACCTATCAGCCAATGAACTATCTTGCTGCTAAGAACCAGACTTCTACCTGCAAGTGCTCACTCCTGGGGTTGAACTCGTCAAAGCAGCTGGGTCCCGTATGATTTTCATGACCCCACATCTCAACTGCTAGTGAAAATGGGACCTGCATTTTGAAGCAAACATGTAAAATCATATAAAATACTACTGCACAG
Source organism: Cepaea hortensis (assembly GCA_963921405.1). Lineage (NCBI taxonomy): Eukaryota > Metazoa > Mollusca > Gastropoda > Stylommatophora > Helicidae > Cepaea > Cepaea hortensis. The sequence continues at coordinate 84,726,934 of OY992894.1, read as the reverse complement.
GTACATACCTTTTATCTACTCTTATATCTACTTGAGGAACTCTATGTATTAATGTACTTTACATATAATTGAGGAACTGTATGTTCTCTATATATACAAGAGGAACTGTATGTACTATATATATACTTGAAGAACTGTATGTGGTCTATATATACTTGAGGAACTTTATGTTGTCTACATATACTTGAAGAACTCTATGTGGTCTATATATGTACTTAAAGAACTCTATATCTAATTGAGGAACTTTATGTTGTCTACATATACTTGAAGAACTCTGTGTGGTCTATATATGCACTTGAAGAACTATATATCTAATTGAGGAACTTTATGGATCTAATGCATTTCAACAAAGATTAAAAGTAGTTTATGCTGTAAGCCAAGATCATGAGAGTGTGAGTGTGTGTGAGAGAGAGACAGGCAGGCAGGCAGAGAGACAGAGAGAGAGAGAGACAGAGAGAGAGAGAGACAGAGAGAGAGAGAGAGAGACAGGTGGGCAGAGAGAGGCAGAGAGAGGGAGACAGAGAGAGAGACAGAGACAGAGAGAGACAGAGAGAGAGAGAGAGAGAGAGACAGAGATAGAGAGAGACAGAGATAGAGAGAGAGAGAGACAGAGAGAAAGAGAGACAGACAGGCGGGCAGAGAGAGAGAGAGAGAGAGAGTACTGACATGTTATACAGAACCTGTGATGATTAATGCTTGTAGACTGAGGATTAATGTGAACACAATAAGAATTATAGTGGACATGGTGGGAATTCAAAACAATGTATTCCCTTAGTGAACAATACCTGTGACTATGTGTTTTAATTGTTTCAGCTAAAGTATTATTCATTTATTCACTGCATATGAAATATGCCGATCTCTGTGGCTAAGGGCTTACACACATGATTTGTACGCCCGCTTACCCACGTTCGAAACACAGCTGCAACTGATTTGGTAGCAGACTGCGTTGTGCTGGGTTTTAACATGATGGTATGGGAGCTGGTCGTTCAAAAAGCAATAGAAAACTACTGAACGTAAACTTGTCAAGACATCAACAACAGCAGTAAAATGCTGGTGTTGACAGTGATGTCCTGTAAATAGGATATGCAAAAAAAAAATATGATATGTAATGCTTCTTATGATATATCTCTGAAGTATGCACTTAAAAATGCAATGAAATATGTCAGGCAATAAATCGTGCAACATATTATTTGTGGATTCTTTGTTTACATAGTGGGAATTACTGTCTGGTTGACAGTTACCACAGAGGATTTGATGTTCTCACACAGAGGAATACTGTTATCACATTATTATTATGTATTATATTATCACATTATTATTAAGTATTATCACATGTAGGATTATTGTTATCACACTGAGGATTACTGTTATCACACAGAGGATTACTGTTATAACACATAGGATTACTGTTATCACACTGGACTACTGTTATCAAACAGATAATTACTGTTATCACATGAAGGATTAGTGTTATCACAGGGGATTAATGTTATCACACATAGGATCACTGTTATCACACAGAGGATTACTGTTTTCACACAAAGGATTACTGTTATCACACAAAGGATTGCTGTTATCACATAAAGGATTGCTGTTATCACACAAGGGACACTTTTTTGCCACAGAGGATTAATGTTATCACACAGAGGACAAATGTTATCTCACAGAGGATAACTGTTACCCCAGCAAGGATCACTACTGCAACAGCAAGAATGACCTTAGCCACGTAACACAATCATTATTTACCGATGCAACACCAGCCATGTAATCAAATGAGGTGCCATCTGCTGTATACTCAATCAGCTGATGGGCTAGGCCAAACTGAAAGGGTCGTGAGGGTGAAGAACGCGACATCCGCCTGGCAAGCCTGAACATATGGTCTATGTTCTTTGGTAATCTGTTTTGCTGTTTGGATTTTGTATCTGTAAATGTAGATTTTTCAAATAGAAATGAAAAGTATTAATTAGAATAACAAATTTAACCTGGGACTTTTGTATGGTAACAAGACAATAAATTAATAATTTAATAGTTTGTCCTGTGCAGAAGTTGTCCCCCATAAAGTCTTTCAAACTTTCTCTCATTCATAAGTCTGAAGTCCTGACTGTGCTGCTGTGTACATTGTCTATCACATCTTGTATTTCTCTATGATGTAGTTTTACTTTTCTCCTTTCCCCAGTATGCCTCTCTCCATAATTATCTATTCCAGACATTTCTGTATCTTTACATGCCCAAAATATGTCTTTTTCCTAAAATGTATTTGCCTTCATGATTATCTTCTTTGATATTATGATCATGTTGGATAGATCTGTCTGTTGTCTTTCACATCCAATGAATCTTTAGTGCTCTTCTTTAGCACTTAGATTTAAAGGTGCACATGAGCTTTCCAGCTGATTTGTTAAATGTCCTAGTTTCACATCTGTGAAATATGTAGGCCTTAGATCTGTTGGTCTATGTTTTCCAGTCCACAGGGGTTTTAATTGCTTTAGTTTTTTTTCCGCAGCAGTGATTTTTCTTTTAATTTCTGTTACCCATAGCAGTGAGTGAACCTAGAGATTCCAAACTGCTCATCATCATGTGCCGTGACAGATGGCCTGGGTGATCATGGCTCTCCACAGATCTCAGTCTTTGGTGTTCTGGATCAACTCTGTTGATGATATTCCTCCAGCTCAGTCCATCCAGCATCATTTCTCTTGGTCTGCCTCTGCCTCTTTTCCCATTGATCTTCCCAGTTGTTTATATTTGTTATGATGTTCTCGATAGCTCTCTTCTCATCACATTATCAAAGAAAGCGGTTTGTCTCTTTCTTATTGTTTATATCATGTTCGTTTCATTAGCCTCTTCCAAGCAATCATTGTTAGTTACTCTGGCATTCCAAGTAATTCACAACATTCGTCACAATAACCACATCAATGTTGCTTCTAAGTTCTTCTTAATTTGTTAACTTACGTTCCAAGATTCACTGCCATACAGCAAAACAGGTTCTATATAGCATTTAAGCATTCTATTTCTTACATTCAATGATCCAAACTGCTCACTTTCTGTAATATCTCTTCAATAATAAAGAAACCTGTTGACATATTTGTTTTCTCACTTGTGACAACAAACTAGCACAGTAAATGTGATTGCAAGACTATTTGTTAGAATGCAAGTGTACAGTAAGATCATTACATAGAATGAAAAAGTTGACAAAATAAAGAGACGGAATGGAAAGCACCATGGAAATGATGGATAAAGAGGGTTGAGATTCACTGACTCTCTGATGTTTGATATAGGTTGTCTTTGCGATTCAACTTCCCTCAAAATGTTCAGACTGCTAATTTTCGCTGTCCAATGAATTTTCGGCGTTGTTCTATAAATCCACATCTCCAAGGCGTCTATGGATTTTTTTGCACGTTTACTATTTGTCCAGCATTTGCAGGCATATGTTAAAATTGGTTCTATGTAAAATGCAAGAATGATTGTTCTAACTTCCAATGACAAGGACTTTTCGCAGTTTTTGCTTGTCCTAATATGCTTTTTATCTCTGTGGTGCATCTCCCATCTGATCATGTATATCTCTCCCCCCCCCCCCCCCCCAGCCACCACCACCACCCACCCACCCACACCCACACACATAAAACAACATAATGCTTTGGCTTGTATTGCGTATCAATATACCAACTAGTAATATTCAACACGGATAAAAAGTGAGAATCAAACACATGATAGTTACCAGCAAATGGAAGATAAATTTGGCGGATCCCTGAGTGGAAAGACAAAAAGGCATCAAAAGGTATTTCAGCTGCTAGTTGTGTAAAAACCTGCGTCTCTGGTTCTGCAACGAGAAAAGCATAAAACACAGATCTCTTACTCTGCTGGTAAGTCAGTTTCTCTCTGAAACAGTCAAATATCAATCAGTTCAACACAGTATTTGTTACTTTTGAGTAGATCTGATACAGTGTTTTGATTCCTTTGTTTAGTTTTCATCGATATTATTTGCCTCAGTTTTGAACAAATACAAGAAGGGGTTACGAATACAAGTCTTAATCGCATATACCAAGTTCGAAACACAGCTGTTGGCAATCTAGAAGCAGACTGCCTTGTGTTGGTTTCCAAACAATGGTATAAGTGCCAGCCGTTAAGAAAACTACTGAACGTAAACTTGCCCAGAAATCACAAACAGCCAAACAATACTGGAGTTGATTGCTAGGTCCTGTAAAAGATATGCAACTACCTTATCATGCCTATCTACAACAGAACATGCTGGAGTTGACTGCAACATCCTGTAAAGTATATGCACCTAATGTATCACGTCTATCTACAACAAAAAATGCTGGAGTTGACTGCTATGTCCTGTAAAGGATTTGCAACTACCTTATCATGCCTATCTACAACAGAACATGCTGGAGTTGGCTGCAACATCCTGTAAAATATATGCACCTAATGTATCACGTCTATCTACAACAAAAAATGCTGGAGTTGACTACTATGTCCTGTAAAGGATATGCAACTACCTTACCATGCCTATCTACAACATGCTGGAGTTGACTGCAACATCCTGTAAAGTATATGCACCTAATGTATCACGCCTATCTACAACAAATAATGCTGGAGTTGACTACTATGTCCTGTAAAGTATATGCAACTACCTTATCATGCCTATCTACAACATGCTGGAGTTGACTGCAACATCCTGTAAAGTATATGCACCTAATGTATCACGCCTATCTACAACAAAAAATGCTGGAGTTGACTGCTTTGTCCTGTAAAGGATATGCAACTAACTGATCAAATGGTTTGGTCATGTAACAAGATTATCATAAGACAGTGGTCCACAAAGAGTTTTAGCATTTGGACACAATTAGAACACAGCGAGAGGTTGCTAATGCAAATGACAGATTCAAGGAATATGTGAGGATATAAAGACCACCATGAATGAAGCATAGACCACAGCTTGTGCCAGATGTTAACCAGATGCTGAAAAACATATCAGGCAAGGAAGAGATGAGGAAGAGGGAAAGGAGGAGGAAGGAAGGAAGAGGCTGGGGTGGATAAGAAGAAGACGGAGCAGAAACAGATGTAGAAGAAGAAGAGCAGGAAGTGTAGGAGGAGGAAAAGTTAGAGGAGGAAGACGTGAATGAAGAGAAGAGGGATAATGAGGGGGAGGAGGAGTTGGGGGAAGAGAAGTACAGCGAGGAGGAGAAAGAGAACCATAAGGAGGTGGAGGAAGAAAATAAGGATAATGAAGGAGGTAGATGAGGAAGAACAGAAATACAAGGAGGAGGAGGGGGTGGGGGGAAAGAAAAGAAGACGATTAACACAAAATCAGCTAACCTGAAAATGGTCGTGGACCTCTGAATTCTTCATCATGAGAATCTTTTGAACTACCTGGCCCAGCAAAGTTCCAATCAAAGTTTCTGTTCAGATCTGTGCCAGACTCAGTTCCCCGCCAGCAGTAATTATGAGTCTGCTCCAGATAGTTCCTTCCATCGGGATTTGTCATCCCAATGATGTAAATATCAAAATTATTCACAACCCAGGCTGAATACGAACCAGCTGAACTTATTTCGTGGGGAGAATCCAGGCCTCGTGTGAGATTCTTCAAGAAAAAGAACATACTTTCCACCGGAAAGAATTCCCTTGCATGCTCGCCAAATGCAAATAAAATTCGAACTTTATCCGTGTCCGATCTTTCTGAGGTAAAATTTGATATTCTAATGAGAAGCTGTGTGTGACCAGATTTTGACCTAAATTCATCATTTCTAATAATGTATTTTCCATATTTGTTAATAATGTCTGCCAGATCAGAAACAATACTGGTTAAGTTGTGGTAGATTGAATAATCTGGTTCATAGATTTCTTTGTGCATTGTCACTTTTTCCGAACAAACATTTTCTTGACACACTGCAACAATGACTGTACATAAGGCAATCAATTTTGTGTATTTGATGTCACTATTCATATGTGATGATAAATTTTATTTTTCATCACTTAAAACTGATATATTGTTTACTTATGCTGAAGATGATGTTTCTCTTTCACCCAAAGCTGCTCGTGATTTCTACAACTGCTACTGAAAAAGTGGATTTAAATAAAAACAGTTAATGAGGTTATACATTAATTGTGTCATATGTTAATTATGTTTAGAACAACATCATAAATTAATGAGCATAAGTTGATTCATCATCATTCATCAAGTGCCATGCCACAGATCTCGATATTTGATTTTCTGTATCAACTCTGCTGATGATATTCCTCCATGCCACCGTCTCAACCCATCCAGCATAATTTCACTTGATCTGCCTCTCTTCCCCTCGGTCTTTCCAGTTGTCACAATGTTCTCCAATGCCTCTCTTCTCATCACATGTCCAAAGAAAGCTGTTTGTCTCTTTCTTATTGTTGGATGTAATGTTCTAGTTTCATTAGCCTCTTTCAGGCAATCGTCGTTAGTTACTTTGGCATTCTAAACAACATTCATCTCAGGAACCACATCTCTGTTGCTTCCAAGTTCTTCCTAATTTGTCCATTTACATTCCAAGATTCACTGCCATACAGCAAAACAGGTTCTATATATCAGTTAAGAATACATTATGAACCAAAGGCTAGGATTGAGTGTATATAGAGTGCTGGGGTAAATTGTAGACAGTGGGTTAGGATAAATTGTGGACACAGAACTATAATAAACTGTGGATATAGAGTTAAGATAAATTGTGGATGCAGAGTTAAGATAAACTGTGGACACAGGGCTAGGATAAATTATGAATATAGAGTTAAGGTAAATAAGTTGATTAGGTAATATGTGTTGTTTGTCCATCAAGAATGATGATGACTATTCATTTCATCCAGTGGGGTTGAAGGTGTGGAGCCGTGGGTTCTAAGATGGCTGATAAGGCCTATTTTGGCTCGAAATGTTCTTTGACAATGTGGGCAAAGAATGCTTGACGTCTCTGGAGGAGGATTTCCTGCAGTGGTTTTTCTGTCCTGCCTTTTCTTCACAGCTCTTGCAGTCCTGGTTGCCTCACATATGACTGCACCTTTGCGCAATGATGCACGCCACGAATTTCGGTCTCTGGCTGCAGCCTCCCAGGTGTCATGATGAATTCCAAAAGCATTCAGTGAAATTTTCAGAGTGTCTTTAAAACGTTTCCTCTGGCCACCTTGGGAGCGTTTACCACAACGCAGTTCGCTGTAAAAAATTCGTTTAGGGAGCCTGTGATCTGGCATGCGAGTCAAGTGACCAGCCCAGCGAATCTGATTCTTCATCAATAGAGTGTGGATACTGGGCATGGATGCTCTTTCTAGGACTTCAGTGTCTGGAGTCTTGTCTTGCCATTTAATCTTCAGTAGCTTCCTTAGGCAGACTGTGTGGAAGTGGTTTAATTTCCTAGCGTGTCGCTGATAAACAGTCCAGGTTTCACAAGCATATAGCAGTGTGGATAATACAACTGCTTTGTAGACTTTTAGCTTTGTTTGCAGGCTTATTCCAGTTCTGTCCCATACATTCTTGTACAGTCTGCCAAAGGCTGCACTGGCCTTGGAGATTCTTGCATTCACTTCGTCATCGATTGTGGCAGCTTGTGACACGGTGCTGCCAAGATAGGTGAATTTGTCCACAACACTTAGTCTATGATCATTCACTTTGATATTCGGCACAGTGTGATTATTCCCTGGAGCTGGCTGGTACATAACTACAGTCTTCTCCAAGTTGATATTGAGCCCAAAGTTGGCACAGGCATGTGAGAAAGCTGAAACATTATGTTGCACGTCCGCCTCTGAGTTGGCGTATAGAGCGCAATCATCAGCAAACAGGAGCTCTCTGACGGTGCCGCTGTCAATTTTGGTTTTAGCTTTCAGCCTTCTGAGATTGAATAACTTTCCATCCATACGGTAGTTGATGTCTATTCCAATGTCGTCGTTCTCGAAGGCATTCATCAACATGGCTGAAAACATGAGGCTGAACAGTGTTGGTGCCAGGACACATCCTTGCTTCACTCCATTGGTGACAGGAAAGGGTTCAGACAGTTCACCATTTTCCTGTACTCTTGCCTGCATGCCGTCATGAAATAGCCGCACTATTTGGACAAACTTTCGTGGACAGCCATATTTTGCCATAATCTTCCACTGTCCTTCTCTGCTGACTGTATCAAAAGCCTTGGTAAGGTCAATAAAAGTGGAGAACATTTCGCAGTTCTGTTCCTGACATTTCTCTTGCAGCTGCCTTGCAGCGAAAATCATGTCAACAGTTCCACGTTCTTTTCTGAAGCCACATTGACTCTCAGGAAGAAGACCTTGATCGAGATGGGCTGTGAGGCGATTGAGAAGAATTCTGGCGAGTATCTTCCCTGCAATTGAAAGCAAGGAGATGCCTCGGTGGTTGTCACAGGATTGGCGGTTTCCTTTACGTTTGTAAAGGTGGACTACTGACGCGTCCTTAAAATCTTGTGGCATGGTCTCGTTCATCCATATGTTTGTGAAGACTTGGTGAAGCTGCTCTGTTAGGACCGGCCCACCTGCCTTGTATATCTCTGCTGGGATGGAGTCAGGACCAGGTGCCTTGCCGCTGGAGAGTTGCTGGATGGCTTTTTTTACTTCCACTATGGTTGGCAGGTCATCAAGTGTCTCATTGGTGGGAACTTGAGGAAGGCAGTTGATGGTTTCATCATCGAAGAAGGAAGTTGCATTTAAGATTTTGCTGAAATGCTCTGCCCAGCGTTGAAGGATTTCTTTCTTATCGGTGACCAATGTTCCCCCATCTGCACTGAGGAGGGGAACTATGCCTGGTGATGAAGGACCATAGACCGCTTTCAGTGAGTCGTAGAAGTTTTTCATATCATGTCTGTCAGCAAATTCCTGAATTTCATCAGCTTTGCTGCTCAGCCAGGAGTCCCGCATGTGCCGAAGTTTCTGCTGCACTACTCTCTGAATGTTCTTGAAAGCATCTTTTTTGATGTTGACTTTGGGTCATTCAAATGTGCCTTGAGGAGAAGATGTTTCTCGGCCAGCAATTGGTTGATGTCTTCGGAATTTTCATCAAACCAGTCTTTATGCTTTCGGGGGGCTGGACCCAGGATTTCCATAGCAGTGTTGTAAATTATGTCCTTTAGGGCTCTCCATTCTGTTTCTGTATCCTGTTTAGCTTCAGCATTGGGCTTGAGGCGGTCTTCCAGCATATTTTCAAACGACTGCTGCATTTTCTTGCTGTTTAGGCGGGTGACATTTAGCTTTGTTTGCATTTTCGCCCCTTGAGGACGCTGTGGTGGCCTGATGTGGATGTTCATTTTCGAGACAATGAGACGATGGTCTGTCCAACATTCGGCACCACACATGGATTTTGTCACTCGAACGTCTTGTCTGTCACTCCTCCTGACGATGACATAGTCAATGAGGTGCCAGTGTTTCGAGCGAGGGTGCATCCACGATGTCCTATTTCTCATGGGGAGACGGAAAATTGTGTTCGTAATCAGGAGATCATGTTCGGCACATGTCTGAAGGAGGCGGAGTCCATTGCTGTTACAATTTCCAACTCCATGCTTTCCAATAATGCCACTCCAAGAGGTGGTGTCCGTGCCTACTCTGGCATTGAAATCCCCAAGGAGTATAAGTTTGTCTCCTTTGGGAACAGATGTTAATACATTGTGCAGGTCCTCATAGAACTTGTTCTTGACATCATCTTCGTTGGTCATAGTTGGTGCGTAGACACTCACAATGGTTGCGTGCTTCCTTCCATTCAGCAGAGGCAACTTCATGGTCATGAGCCTGTCGTTTATAGCCTTTGGAAATCCAGCTAATTTGCCGACCAGGGCCGACTTAATGGCAAATCCCACACCGGATTGGCGTCTTTCCTCGCTTTTCCTTCCACTCCAGAAAAATGTGTAGCCGGCACCTATTTCACAGATTTGGCCTTCTTCTGCAAGTCGTGTCTCGCTCAAGGCTGCAATGTCGATTTTGTACCTGCCCAGCTCTCTCCCAATCAGTGCTGTTCGTCTCTCTGGACCTGACGCGCCGTCTCTGTCAAGTAGGGTGCGTACATTCCAAGTTCCAATTGTTAAGGGAATATGGTTTACTCTTTTAGCTTTGCTTGTTTTATATTTCTTTGTATGTCGACTGCAGTTAGGGTACCCACCAACCGTGGCTAGCTGGTTAGGTAGTGATGAAGCAGACAATGTTTAGGGCACTTTTTCTAGCCCCTTCCTCATGCTATGGAGGTGAGCAGTGTGTTCCTATAGAGGGCTGCTCAGTCGCTCAGGGGGCTGCCGAATCCCACTGTTGCTCCGGTCAGTAGAAGACGACCATATGGCCTGAGCCGCCTGTGTGCAGGTCTGCGACTACGGCTGCCAGCGTACCCACGCCTGCCGCTTTGCCGCTCGCCCATCGCCACAGGGCTTGAAGGTGATATGTGACGTTGGATGAAGAATGACTTGCGCGATGACTTGGATTAAAGTGAGGAAGAGTTGCGCAATTCGTCGACCTCACTCTCTCGCCTGAGTCCATCTGTGTCCAGTGGCAAGACAAGTCGAGACGACTGGAGACGAATACAGGTGCAGTGGATGACCAGGGCGCTCTACGTGCCTTGCCATGCTCATTACGTTCCACAACGCTTTGCAGGTAAACGCCGTCTTGCCCGTTGAATCAGGAATGATTTCTTCCGCGCAGTCTGCCGAATCCTGTCTTCACATGCTGGGTAGGCATACCCTAGTTTACCTCTTGGTTTGACACCAAATCGGATACCCATGCCTGGTTTAGCCAGCCTCTCACAGCTGTTGCCCAGGGGGTGGCCGCTGTCGCATGCTGACAGCTACTAGGAGCCACAGGCACGAGCTGGGTGTCAGGCTTGGACCGGTGGGGGATGGGTCCTGAAAGGACATGAGAGTCATCCTTACCAAAGGTGCTACCAATGCCTGACACCCCTTACCCCCCATTAGGTAATATATTAATTAGAAAGAAACCAATGAAGTAAACAGTTTTCAATGGATAAACTATGGACAAAGTGCTGGTTAGGATAAACAGTGGGCAGAGAATTAGGAGAAATTATTTACAGAGAGCTGAGTAATTTTATACAAAGGGTTAGGATAAATTGTTGACAAGGGTTGGGGTAAATTGTCGATAAAGGGTTAGGATAAGCTGTGGATAGAGGTATAAATATGTGGATAAATTGTGGACACAGAGTTAGGACAAATGATAGATTCATTCATTCATTATGTGCCATGCCGAGAAGCATGGGCGGTCATGTTCTGCCATCTCACTCGATCACCAGAGTCGTGGATCAGCTCCGTGTTTCTGACTCGACCATGCCACGTGGCCAAGCCATCCAGGTATTTACTTCTCGGTCTTCCCCTTGGTCTCTTCCCTTCGATCTTGCCAGTTGTCACCAAGTTCTCCAAGTCATTTCTTCTCATAACATGCCCCAAAAATTGTGACTGTCTACATCTAATGTCTCTAATCAGTTTACGATCTTCATTTGTTCCTAATAAGTTAGAATAAATTATGAACCAAAGGCTAGGATTAAGTGTGGAGAGAGTGCTGGAATAAATTCTAGACCAGTGGTTCTCAACCTTTTTTGGCCAGTGCCCCCCTTCACCATATTTTCAGAACGTCATTGCCCCCTTCCTATCAAAAATTTGGCCCGTGCCCTCCTTCACCATATTTTCAGAACGTCATTCCCCCCTTTCATATTTCCTACCTAAAAATCCCCCCCCCCACCCCTACACAGTATACGTAAAAATGGAAGGTAAATATGTTAAAACAGGTCTAGGCATCCACATAAAACATGATTTGTAGGTCTACTTACTTTATAAAATGAATTTTAGAAGGATGAGACGTGCATAACTGTAAAGTATGAAGGGAAAAGCAATATCAAGTAATCGGTTCTTGTATTAACGCGATCTTGAAATGATCTTCATTCCCACCGGTTGAGAACCACTGTTCTAGACAGTTGGTTAGGATAAATTGTGGACACAGAACTATGATAAACTGTGGATATAGAGTTAAGATAAATTGCGGATACAGAGTTAAAATAAATTGTGGACATAGGGCTAGGATAAATTGCGGATATAGAGTTAAGATAAATTCTGGAAATGGGGCTAGGATAAATTGTGGATATGGAGTCAAAATAAATTTTGGAAATAGGGCTAGGATTGATTGTGGATATATAGAGTTGAGATAATATGTGGACTCAGGCCTGGGATAAATTGTGGATACAGAGTTAAGGTAAATTGTGGATACATAGTTAAGATAAATTGTGGATACAGAGTTAAGATAAATTGTGGATACAGAGTTAAGATAAATTGTGGATACAGAGTTAAGATAAATTGTGAATACAGAGTTAAGATAAATTGTGGATACAGAGTTAAGATAAATTGTGTATACAGAGTTAAGATAAATTGTGGATACAGAGTTAAGATAAATTGTGTATACAGAGGTAAGATGAATTGTGAACACAGGGCTGGGATAAATGGTTCCCTGCCTGATGCACTTTCATGCCCAGGGTGGATGTCTTTAATGTGTCTTGTACCATTCATCGTGTCTGTCAGCTTGTCTCATCTTTCAGAGACAAAGCTTTCCATTACTGGACTTCCTAAACCACTTTTGATGCCAGCAAATTATTTTAGTTTCGAAGCTATGATACTGTTTCCGAGTCAGTTTTATCTGATGTTCTGGTAGAATGCTAGTATGTTTGTTCTTTATTTGATGTTCTGGTAGAATGGCAGTATTTGTGTTCTTTATTTGATGTACCGGGAGAATGCTAGTATTTTTGTTCTTTATTTGATGTTCTGGTAGAATGGCAGTATTTGTGTTCTTTATTTGATGTACCGGGAGACTGCTAGTATGTTTGTTCTTTATTTGAAGTTCTGGTAGAATGGCAGTATTTTTGTTCTTTATTTGACGTTCTGGTAGAATGCTAGTATGTTTGTTCTTTATTTGATGTTCTGGTAGAATGCTAGTATTTTTGTTCTTTATTTGATGTTCTGGTAGAATGCTAGTATTTTTGTTCTTTTGTATTTATTGGTGTGCAGACTGGTGGTTTCTCGCCGTGCAGGCAGATACTCTCTGACTTCGGAAGAATCAGCGATCCTACTATGTTATCCAGGACCCCGAAGGGACCTGTTGCGTAGGACGCATGACTAGGACGTGTTAGTAGGTCTTGGCCAGTAAAAAAACCTTGCCCTTGTGCCTTGGAAACACCTCTGCACCCCTTTTAATGACTGTGCAGTGTTTGAAGATATTGCAAGTCCAAGTTTTGTATTCACCCTCTGTAAAGTTCATGCAACATAATAAGTAAATACAAAACTGGGACCGGCAATATTTTCAAACACTGCAGTTTAATTAAAATTGCACCCTGTATTACAACAACATTACCTTTTCACACCAGGAGGCATCTTGGGTATATGGTGCTAGTCCCAGATTGTAAGACCAGCTGACACTCAGTTCAGTGGCATTGGGCGCCTTTACTCCCCAGAACATTTTCTGGTACTAATTTTAGGTTGGGTCGACTTGGCAGTTCAGCTCAATAAAAAATCTGCTCCTTGAAGTAGATTCCAACACAAGACATTGTACTCATAAGGCTGTATAAAATTATATCCTTTCTCAACTTTTTCTGATCATATTTTATGTATACGCTGCACAGCAAGAGGAGTGGCTGGCCGAGTGGCTAGAATGCTAGGTTCTTCTTCAGGAGACCTGGGTTCGAATCCTCAGTAAGGTGTGGAGTATTTTTTCTGTGGAGGGCAAAAAGAAAACTCTAACCTGCACAGTTAGCGGCGACTGCACTAGCCAGGCGACCTTAAATCCTCAGGCTTAAATCCTCCCTGCCATACACCGCAAGGTACTAGTACTATATTTATTAGTATATTGGACAGAATGATGACAGCTGCACACAGCACAGCAGCAACTCACTCTAGTACTAGTACTACTACTATAGTAAATTAGTAGTATAGTAGTTGTCTGGTGTTTTAATGTGTTGCAGCTATAGAATGTCAAAATGCCATTCATTACCCCCTCCATGATCATCTGTTGCAAAACCACCTGGTACCGACAGAGTTTAATATGTATGTAGTGTGTATATAGTTGACTAGTTATTTGTTGTATGTGTACGGATGCACGACTCGACGTCCACGTCCACACAGTGAGATTGTCATGTCAACAAACGGAATTTGCTAACAAAACAATGAACGTTTAATAAATTAATTTGTCAGAAAAGAACCCAACTTTACTTTATTTTCACATCTCCACTTGTGTTATCTTCAGATCATGACCCTTTTAAATGCACACTGTTATAATAGTTTAATACACGGATAAATGCAACTGCCTTCTGACACAGAACTAAACCATCCCCAGATGATCTGGGCCAGATCTCTCTTCTGCTGTCTGCTTGCCGGAAACAGACGGGTTGTAGACACGAGTGCTTGCCCCTAATATAGCCTAGTTGAGTTTTAGTTTAGTTTAGTCGACGGATCAACATCACGGCACACGGGTGTAACTCATAAGTGCTCCGTTCTACTTCTAACTCAAGCCTGAGTCCGGAGAATCTCAGCTCAGTGCACGCACTCCATAGCACCGGCGAGGATCCTGAAATACTTTGGGTAGATTTTTAACTCGAAATTTTGCCCGGGTAGCGCCGTTAGGCTACTCTTTTTCGATTTCCAACTGCCAACGGATTTTTTTTTTTTTTTTACGAGCGCAACAATACACACGGGCATCCGATCTCACTACCCAGAGACCAGGGGAAATTTTTTTACCAGAAGTATACGTAAAAAATATCTCGGCCCTCACCGGGGCTTGAACCCGGGACCGCCAGCACTCGAGGCGGACACCATACCACGAGACCACTCAGCCCCCCCCCCCCCCCGGCCCCGCCTAGTGTTGGGGTAAACATTCTGCGATAAGTATATCCACACTTGTATTACCACTGTATATCAAAGATCTGTTAATTTATTGTTGATGTCTCTTCCTTGATTTGGGGACAAAATTAGAGGAACTGCTGTAAAACTGTGGAAATGTCAACAATGTATAATAGCACGAAGTAATACAGCTTTAAAGGACACAGAGGACTGGTACTTTCACCCATTGAGTATGCCCTGGCCATCGTCGCTGTCAGCCCTATGCAGATTAAAAGATTCAACAGATACAAAATGAAGCATTGCGCATTATTTTGGGATGTACTAGAGACTGGGCCCGTGCATAGTTGAAAATGAATGCAAATGAGCAGCACCCTCTGCATCAAACTATATTCAAAGAAAAGGGTGACAGACTAAAACGGGGATAATCATGGATGGGTCGGGCGGAAGATGTTGACAAGCAGGTCTGAAGTCTCTCCAGTATCAGCCCCGGCAAGGAATGGGTGCCGGAGCTTCCAGAGTTTAATTGCATCCTCTCCTGCATTGCCACGCTTGACAGACGGTGCAGAGAGCAGACCCCCTGCTGCTGTCAATGTAGAGGTCAGCGAGCTCATCAGTGCATCAACACAAGATACCTCTGAAGTTGGAGTGAGTTCGCCTGAAGGCAAGGGACACCGGTAAACGGGAAACAAACCCACACGCAAAATTCAGTCCCTTACTACTCTAAACAGTGTGTAAGGTCTACGCTTGAGTTTAAGCGAGCGAACAAACAAGAAAAAGAAAAAAAGATCTACACAGATGGAGCTGTTATACAGCAGCAGAGAAGTGCGTGGGCATTCACGGTACGTTCAGCGGGCCCAACAGTTCAAGAATCCAGTGGTGCCCACTCTATGACCACGAGCAGCATGACGATGGAGGTGATGGCAGTTACACAGGCTTTCAGTTGGCTGGAGTCACAGCATTATACCAATATGTGTGTACTAAGTGATTCAATGAGCATGATCCGAAAGGTCGAGATGGGCTCTGTACGTAGACAGTGGATTGAATCGCTGCGGAAGTCTGTTGTCCGTAGTGTCACCTTCATCTTCGTTCCGGGACATGCAGGAGTTGAGAGAAATGAACAAGCTGATAAACTTTGCTGGCTCTGCTTCACCTGCACATGGCCAGCCCAAGGATCGTGTCGATGTTATTAACACCTTCAGAGGGATGCCGAAAGCGGAAGAATTTGGCGTCATTGAATCCACATTGTTACCAAGAATCAGAGACCTGGGAGTAAGAATAGACACGGTCTGACGAGAAGCACATCCGGAGAATGAGGGGTCTCGTCAACCAACACAGAACTGGCACTAATAGCCGCAGGACGCGGATGTATATGTTGAGAGGTGTATCTGCGCACCTATGGACTTGTCCAGATTACAAGGATGATATCCCAACAGATAACAAATAACAGAACACTATTACGGAAAACATACGACGTTGCTGCGACTGGCCTTCATCAGCAAACAAATACATAAAACACAACATGCAGTGTCTTCCCCGTGTTTATATGTTGTCATCATCATCATCATCATCTTCCACTTCTGCCGTCAAGCGTCGTGGGGAGGAATAATTTGCGTTCCAGCGCCCGGTGGACGGCACTGGATAGTGTCATTCCGTGTGGTTGTACAATGTCTCTGATGTCGTCAATCCATTTTCTTCTTGGACGTTGTTGTATTTTGTGTATTTGTTTGCTGATAAAGGCTAGTCGCCACAACGTCCTATATTTTTCGTAATTGTGTTCTGTAAAGCTGCATTGTCATTGGCACCTTGCCGTACGATAGTTTGTGCTTTAAAAAGGCATAATAACTTTTACCTATGGCGGTAGCGAATGTGACTGATAAGGCCAATTCGCGCAAAGCTGCATTACTTCTTGTTATTTTATATTGTTGACTTGGGGACGCAAATTACAAGTACCAAAGGTTGGTTGACTGCTGACCGCTCGGAGAACACACGTTGTTCCGCCATGTTGAAAAACCGAAAACAACAGAAAAGACAAGACTCAAGGACAAGACTCAAGTTGAAAGGCAAAGCGCCGCCGTGATTCGGTTGCCACATGTTGTTGACAGGAGAATGACGTCACGAGGACAATCCAAGACTGAATGAATACAGACCTGTTGTCGGGAGTGTGCACAATAACGTCGACCTAGGCTAACGTGTTGAATAGCTCAGTGCTCGTAGTGAAAAGAATCCCGCGTGTTTACTATCAGTGTATTTGAGAAAAACATGTGTCTTTCATGGCAAATTGGAGATTCAATTCGGATTGTTAGCTAGGAATTCATAGGGTATCTACACTTAGCATTTAAATGTTAATAATGTAGAATAGTAAAATGATAGTTAGAGTTTAGAACTTTAACGTAGTGGTGGCTTTGTAGTCAAGTATACAAACAGTGTCGGCGACAGTAGACAGTCGCAGTGTTAAACTAACTAGTGTGAGATGTAAATTAGCTCAGCTAATTGAGGATGGTGAAAGGGGATGATATTTAGTGTGATTGGGAATGGTTGGGGGGGGGGGGGGGGTAGGGGAAATGTCCAATGGTGGGATCTTCCAGTGGGGGTCTTCTGGGGCCCTACTCTTGGTATATTGGTCTTTCCTAGTCTTGCCCTAACTCAGGCCAGGGTGATGAGCTCCTCTGACATGACAGAGATTGGTTCACTGTCATGGATCTGAGTAAGACTGTAGGCCTACACTCATCTAATAGGAGTCAGTATCAGATTGCTCTCACCGAGTCTGTTGTGTCTCTTTAACAGGTTCCCCTCGGGTTTTCAAAGAACAGATGCTGAATTGTTAGTATCATGGAGAACTTGGTACGAGGAGATCTGTTCAGTGGCCTGTGCATTTGGCCCATGAGAAAAGGGTTTATTATGTCACACCTGTCGCGAAATAAACTTGGAGTTGCGATCGATGACAAACAAGACCCGACATTAGTCTGCAAAAACAACTAACCCTTTGATGTCGTACAGACGGAGAAAACTACGTCGTTAAAACTGCCTGCACACGGTCGGCATTTTTAACTGAGAAACAAAATACGTCGCGTCAGAATGTCTTCACAGTCGGCGATTTTGTTATGATGTGGGTTGTTCGAGAAAACAACGCCAAACGTCTGCCACGGCGGTAGTAGCCTTTGAAGTGGAGACGAAATGTCTGAATGCAAGTCGGGATGGATTCTGTGATGTGGGGAATTCTCAGGTTGAACTATTGATGTACGGGACAAAGAATTTCCCCAAATGAAAGGAAATTTGACCGCAGAGTGACTCCAGTTAGTCTAGAATAGGAGGACAAAACCAGACTCTGGACTGATTGGCGTCTAGACTTTTTGGTGACGTCACTCAAGCACCGATATAAAACCCAGTTGCGGTAAACAAGTGGAGTGAGTCGGCTAAAAATTCTGAAGTGTTAAGATCGGTGCATTATTCCGAGTTGTGTTACATGAGAGAGACTATAATGTCTAAGTCGTGATAGTTATCCGCGGACATAGATCCAGTCTGTGATTGCATAGTTTCGATTAGCAACTGGAATAGGCATATGGTAGGCTACTAATCATATCTAACCTAGAGTATGATTAGGAATAGAGTACAGTACTGTGCGGTGATATACTGTATTATAGGTGCGGTGATATAATGTATTATAGGTGTGGTGATATAATGTATTATAGGTTCGGTGATATAATGTATTATGATTAATGATAGAATGTTCTATAAGTGCGGTGCTAGAAAGTATCATAGGAGCGTCGGCACTAGTATTCTATTGTGTGGCTTCAACTAGCTTGTGTGATATATCATTTTACTCAGGGAGTTGAGGACAATGTAGTGGAATAATAATTAGAGAGATTAAGGGTGGTTGAGAGGGAGGAGAGTAATGTGAAATGGTAGGATCTTCCAGTAGGGCATCTGCTGGGTTTCCACCCATTCCTTTATTCTTTCCTGGTGTTGCCATGTCTCAGATCATATGATTGAGTTATTTGGCCGTATGACAGAGATCAGATCTCTGTTATAGATCTGAGTGCTACTATTGGCATACACTCACCTAATTCCGGCCAGGATTGAGTTGCCCTCACCATAGTATTCTCTATTCTACAGGTTCCATTTACAGGTCCATGTATGTGTGCTATGATTTTCACCAGTGAAGCTAATACATTTTAGAAGATGATGGCTCAGAATTTGAAGACAGAAGTTGCTGAGAGGCCGCTACATTGGGCTTATACCCAAGTTGGTTTGCAGGAACCTGGCTTCTGCTGAGCAGGACATGCTGATGAGATTTATGTTTTAGCAAGTGATAAGTGTATCACTGAACAGTCAGAACATTGTAGATATACACTACTGATACCAGGAACAGTCATACAACTTTATACTGATACCTAGAACAGTCAGAGTGTGGTGTTATTATGGGGAATCTTTAAAACCAGTGACACTAGATACCTTAAGATTTCCCCAGTAACAGTGACAATAGTCTTAGAATTCTCTGATTAACAATCATTTAAATAACAGAGGAAATTCATAGTGTTAAGCAGATTGAAGGCTCTCATTAGACAGTGTTTGTCATGGGTGTCCAAGCATCCTAGTGGTTCAAGAGACAACGGAGGAAGTCTTCACGTGACCGGAGGAGCATCACCTTGGTGAGGTTGCTTGTCTGGAATACATGGTTCTAGTGTGTTCTCAGCACAGTGATGAGAATGACTATACTCCTGAACACTGATCTGAGTCTATAGACACTTTAGAGTACACGTCACACATTCTACACCTTACACACACACACACACACACACACACACACACACACACACACACACACACACACACACACACACACACACACACACACACTTCTCCTACATATAATCTTTGCTTTAATAAATTTCTTGGTTTTATTTGTTGAAGCTAGAGTTGTCACGTATGTTATGTTGGGGAAGAATGAGAGGGGGCATGATCCAGGAGTGAGTAAGAGTGAGAAGAAAGTGTCTTCAGATTGAGGGAGTTTTGTGGACGGAGTCTGCTGGATATCTCCAGGATAGTGATATTGAATTAAAACAAATGTGGGTGTTGATTCCCCTCACTCCAGGGACGACACTAAAGTGGTAAAGAAGAACAAATAACTACTACGACATTCATTCTTTACACACACGACAACACCACAAGTGAAATAACATTAGAGTGTTGCTTTTCACACAACAAGTGAAATAACATTAGAGTGTTGCTTTTCACACCACAAGTGAAATAACATTAGAGTGTTGCTTTTCACACTACAAGTGAAATAACATTAGAGTGTTTTAACATTTTCACACCACCTGGGAAATATTAATAGGAATTAATTCAAAGAACGAGAACAGTGTAATAGTGAAAACGGTAGGACTTATAAGAATGAGACATTTATATCAAGGGACATTGTTACTTGTTTTCACTAGGCAAGGAAGGTTTATGTCTCGGAACATGATAGACATTTATTAATAGGGTGGATGATCGCTGCCGGATAAGTATCAGACTATATTCGTGATTGGTGACCAGGTATCTGGGTTATCAAAGGGGCTACCGGAGAGAGTCAACATCGCACAAGAGGGACACGGCGTGTGGTGAGGTTTTTGTTTACTGACCCGTGATGATGGTGTAACTCGTACAATGATGATCAGACTGTGATCCGGAGCTTCGTGGTCTGATGTCTACATATACACCTTAGAATATGCGACACACATTCTACACATTGCACACACACACACACACACACACACACACTTCTCCCACATATACTCTTAGCTTTAATAAATTTCTTGTATTTATTTGTTGAGGATAGAGTTGTCAAGTATGTTATGTTGGGGAAGAATGAGAGGGGGCATGATCCAGGGGTGAGCAAGAGTGAGAAGAAGGTGTCCTTGGACTGAGGGAGTGTTGTGGACGGAGTCTGGTGGATATCTCCAGAATAGTGATATTGAAACTGAAATAAATGTGGGTGTTGATTCCCCTCACTCCAGGGACGACACTATAGAAGCAATATCTCTCAAGACACTATAGTAGAGAGTGAGTACTTGTCACGACACCTGGGACAATTACACCCAGTAGCTGTCTTTCTGTGGCTGCTTGGGTTCTGCCGTAGGCTGACCTGTGCCTGTTGCAGCTCTCAAGGCCTCCTCAATCTGTTCCTCGCCTTCTTGGTCCATCATCTATGGAAATGAGCAATTGTTGAGACATTGAGGATGGACTAAAGATAAATAATCCACATCATATATGAAATTATGGGAGCCACAGTAGGGTCATGGCTAGCACACTTGCCTGGCAACCATGAGTTCAAAACCCCAATGAAGCATATTTTTACAACTTACCAGGCTGGACAAGTGGCTAGAATGCCAGATTCACCTTCGGGAGAACCGGGTTCAAATCCTTGGTAAGGTATGGATGTTTTTTCTATCGGGGGCAAAAAGAAAACCCTAACCTGAATAGTTTGTGGCGACTGCACTAGCCAGGCGGCCTTAATTCCTCAGGCTCAAGACCCCCCTGCCATACAATGCAAGATACTATACAGGCAGTAGATGACCGTTTGACCGGTGTTCCCAGGTTCTGACCCAGTCTAAGAAGAGCGCCAGGAAATACAATGGGAAGTCAAAGCAGCCGGTGCAATACTGTAGAAGTCTTCACAATGAGTTTGTTGCATGGGCAATCAACATCACTATATCATCTCATCTCATCTAGTTCCTCTTCTATCTTGCGGTGTCTAGGTAAAGTATAAACATGGACAATCAATATCACTATATCATTTCATCTCATCTAGTTCCTCTTGTATCTTGCGGTGTCTAGGTAAGGTATAAACATGGGCAATCAACATCACTATATCATCTCATCTCATCTAGTTCCTCTTGTATCTTGCGGTGTCTAGGTAAAGTATAAACAACGGGACACTGCCGGTTTATGGGCTTCATGTATTGATATTCCCATGGAAATCATTATATTATCATTAATTCAGTTCTTTGTCACCAATTCCAATTACTAATCCCCAATTCTTCATCACTAATTCCCAATTCTCCATCACCAATCCTTCATCACCAGTCCCCAGTCCTTCATCACCAGTCCCCAGTCCTTCATCACAAGTCCTCAATTCTTTATCACCAATCCCCAGTTCTTTATCACCAATACCCAGCCCTTCATCACCAGTCCCCAGTCCTTCATCACCAGTCCTCAATTCTTTATCACCAATTCCCAGTTCTTTATCACCAATCCCCAGTTCTTTATCACCAATCCCCAGATCTTTATCACCAATATCCAGCCCTTCATCACCAGTCCTCAATTCTTTATCACCAATCCCCAGTTCGTTATCACCAATCCCCAGATCTTTATCACCAATCCCCAGTTCTTTATCACCAATCCCCAGATCTTTATCACCAATATCCAGCCCTTCATCACCAGTCCCCAGTCCTTCATCACAAGTCCTCAGTTCCTTATCACCAATCCCCAGTTCTTTATCACCAATCCCCAGTTCTTTATCACCAATCCCCAGTTCTTTATCACCAATACCCAGCCCTTCATCACCAGTCCCCAGTCCTTCGTCACCAGTCCTCAATTCTTTATCACCAATCCCCAGTTCTTTATCACCAATCCCCAGATCTTTATCACCAATACCCAGCCCTTCATCACCAGTCCTCAATTCTTTATCACCAATCCCCAGTTCGTTATCACCAATCCCCAGATCTTTATCACCAATCCCCAGTTCTTTATCACCAATCCCCAGATCTTTATCACCAATACCCAGCCCTTCATCACCAGTCCCCAGTCCTTCATCACAAGTCCTCAGTTCCTTATCACCAATCCCCAGTTCTTTATCACCAATCCCCAGTTCTTTATCACCAATCCCCAGTTCTTTATCACCAATACCCAGCCCTTCATCACCAGTCCCCAGTCCTTCGTCACCAGTCCTCAATTCTTTATCACCAATCCCCAGTTCTTTATCACCAATCCCCAGTTCTTAAAGTCATATGCAAGAGAACAACTAGATCTGGTGGAATTAAACAACATACAAATGTATGAAGAGTTCACGAGTTACGTACCTGTAAAATCATGGGAACATAATACCATTTTATTTTTAGCAAGGGAAATAACTCACCCAGTTTTATCTAATAAAGCAAATAGATAAAATATTTATTAAATGTCTAAGATAAAGAAGCTAATACATTAACATTAACAAAACAATTTGTTAAAAATGAGGTAATTCACAAAGGTGTATAAAACATATTTTCTACCATGATGTATACAATGTTTCAACACTGCAATCTTCTTGCACAATTTTTACTCATACACCTCAACTGACGCCCGGACATTGCTGGTTTTTCTTCACAACGTATGAACAGTTCCTGCTCCATAACTCGAGGTACTTTTTGTTGGGGATTGAATGTGTTTTCCTTACACATAAATTTATCTTCACAACGTATAGATGTGACACCTACAGTCGGAGAGAACTAACCTGATATGATATAACCTGTTTCCCTCTACATCCTAGGATAGAGTTATAAAACAAGATCTTATTTCCCTCTACATCCTAGGATAGAGTTATATAACAAGATCTTATTTCCCTCTACATCCTAGGATAGAGTTATAAAACAAGATCTTATTTCCCTCTACATCCTAGGATAGAGTTATAAAACAAGATCTTATTTCCCCCTACATCCTAGGATAGAGTTATAAAACAAGATCTTATTTCCCCCTACATCCTAGGATAGAGTTATAAAACAAGATCTTATTTCCCCCTACATCCTAGGATAGAGTTATAAAACAAGATCTTATTTCCCCCTACATCCTAGGATAGAGTTATATAACAAGATCTTATTCCCCTCTACATCCTAGGATAGAGTTATAAAACAAGATCTTATTTCCCCCTACATCCTAGGATAGAGTTATATAACAAGATCTTATTTCCCCCTACATCCTAGGATAGAGTTATAAAACAAGATCTTATTTCCCTCTACATCCTAGGATAGAGTTATAAAACAAGATCTTATTTCCCCCTACATCCTAGGATAGAGTTATATAACAAGATCTTATTTCCCTCTACATCCTAGGATAGAGTTATAAAACAAGATCTTATTTCCCTCTACATCCTAGGATAGAGTTATAAAACAAGATCTTATTTCCCCCTACATCCTAGGATAGAGTTATATAACAAGATCTTATTTCCCTCTACATCCTAGGATAGAGTTATAAAACAAGATCTTATTTCCCCCTACATCCTAGGATAGAGTTATAAAACAAGATCTTATTTCCCCCTACATCCTAGGATAGAGTTATAAAACAAGATCTTATTTCCCTCTACATCCTAGGATAGAGTTATATAACAAGATCTTATTTCCCCCTACATCCTAGGATAGAGTTATAAAACAAGATCTTATTTCCCTCTACATCCTAGGATAGAGTTATAAAACAAGATCTTATTTCCCCCTACATCCTAGGATAGAGTTATAAAACAAGATCTTATTTCCCTCTACATCCTAGGATAGAGTTATAAAACAAGATCTTATTTCCCCCTACATCCTAGGATAGAGTTATAAATAAATATAACAGCGCACTACCATCACGCTTTTGTTATAAAATATTTCCTTACAACAATGTCAATGGAGAAATGTTCAAATGTAAAACATATTTGTACTTTTTGCGCATATGTCACCTACACTTCCACATGCAACGCTCTGTAACAACACGAACAATACAAATGCAAATGTTTCTTAACACTCAATAAAGGTTTTTTTTTAAAAAAAAAAAAAAAAAATTTTTCTTGTGCCCGCAGTTCAATATCTGTGGCTTAATAAAAGAAACATTTAACTCTTTAAGGAACAATCAATCAATCAAATAAAGGTTGGCTGCAATGAAAAAAAAAAACAAAAAACTTACGACAACGTGATTGTCATTCGCACTGCGAGCGCTAACAAGCCAAGTCGCATTATTCTGTCAAGAAGCCTGATACGCGAGAAAGTGCCACATTGAAAGTCCAACAACAAGAAACACACTGTTGCCAAGATGTGCAGCGTGGGAGCCGACAACAAGAAGAAGAACGTCGAGGGCCCACCTGCTAGCTGCATCAAAGAGCCTGATACTACAGCTATTACTGAAGCTACTACGAGGGAGAAGAATGACAGCCCAACACAGTCAAGAACCAAGACAGCAGAGAAGGAGGAGAAAGACACCAGAGTCGGAAACACCGACTCAAAAACAGTCCGATGGGTCGTCAAGCGGATTCCTGTGGAGCTGACAGATGAAGAAATCCTGAAGCAGCTACGTGAAGAGAATCTTCACATCCGATTCTTGAAGGCGGAGCGGCTTCTCACCTACTCAAAGATACCTACAACCTTGGCAGTAGTGACGTCGGAGGGCAGCGAGATGCCGACCACAGCATCATTCAAAAAGAGAATGCAGCAACCAGAGAGATTCATACCAAGAATCACGCAATGTTCCAGATGTCAGAAGGCCGGCCACAGTAGAGCTACGTGTCGCAGTAAAACGGAAATATGCCGATACTGCGCCGATCACCACGCCTTCAAGGAGTGTCCGCTGGCCAAGCTGGACACGGACTTCCGTGCACCCAACAACAAAAGAAAGTGCGCCAACTGTCTGGGCAAACATGGAGCAAGATACCTGGGCTGTCCGTACCGGCAGAGACACAGAGACGTCTTAAAGATCGCCATCATCACAAAGACACCATTCAAGGAAGCAATGCAGAGGGGCGAGACAGCCACGGGTATAGCACAAACTGAAAGAGACCAACTTCAAAAGCAGATAGACGAGTTGAAGAAACAAGTCGAGGCACTGCTGACGACGACTCCGACCAGCGATAATGAGAAGCTGCTGGCCGACATGAAAGAAATCCAGCTCAACATCAAACAAGAGATTCAGCGCATGGCTGAGATGAAGAAGGAGAACGAAGAAATCCTACAAATGATCAAGATCGATAGAGAATTGCATAGAGCTGAAATGTGACTCTTTCAAAACAAATTAACAGAAGCCACACAAGAACTCACAGAGAAACCGCAAGAAGAAAACCAAGAGACCGAGCCTGAACCGCAAGCTGAAGCCAGCAGCCCAACCACAACGCCCAAGAGGGAACTACTATACCGTCGGATCTCTGAACGAGGCACAGAATACCCAGTCGACAAGGAGGAACTCAAGCGCGAGGAATTCAGAAGGCGCTGGGAAGAAAAAGAAAAGAAGAAGCCGAAGAAACTCCGGGGGAAACCGATGGTATACCCAGTAGTACTCTACGACCGTGAGAACGACTTCGAGTACTATATATATGACGGTAAAATCGTCCCATGGCTGACCACGGAGGAAGAAAACTTTAGGCAGCAGTATCGCAAACGCAACAGTGAAAACAGGCACAAGGAGGAAAATGAAAACGTCGATAAGCTCCTACAGAAAATACACAATAAAGGTGACAAAAAGACCAAATAAAAAGTCATTTTAAGGACTGCAACCAATCAAGCCAGGAGCCTGCACCACCAAAGAAAACAAGAGGAAACATGCACAAAGGACAGCCACGGACCGATCCCCCAGCTGGAGGGGGATTAAGAAAAGTCCTTATAAGGACTGCAGCCAGACGAGCCAGGAGCCTACACAAACAAAGAAAACCACAAGAACAGAAGAGCACAAAGGATAGCCGCCGACCACTGCTGACGTCACAGACACAAACGCTACATAACCAGTCCGAGATAGGACTCACAAGACAAGAATTAGGGTGAATAAACCCACAAAAACCACGATCCTCAACAATAACCACAGCTGATGAAGCAAGTTAGACGAGGACGAATTTGGAATTTTTGTTTTTGAAATGGAATTGGAAAAATTGGAACATACGACAAAGCATCTTTCTCGGCCTTTTGGCTAAGAGATCGCGTCCTGGCCTCTTGGCTAAGGTCAAGTGCATTTGCTGCCCCCCACCCCTCCAGTAGTGCGCTTGGTCTGGTCGGAGGTCGGGATGATCGTTCTCGGTCCTTTGGCTAGGATCGGACGCATTTGCTGCTCCCCCCCCCCCCCCACAGTAGTGCGCCTGGTCTGGTCGGGGGCCGGGGTGATCAAAACCACCTCACATAGCATCACTTTAAATGTGGACCCGGTGGACCACTGTGGGCAATAGCTCACAGTGGGACTAAGGGTCCACGCCAAAAAACAGGGGGAGGCGGGGTAACCAGCTAGTCTGGGGTGACCGCCAAACCCACACCAAAAAAAAAAAAAATATTGTCTTACGACAAGAAGCAAATAATTTGTTTTAAACAAAGGATACTACAACTATAAATGTGTTTATTGATGGTATTAATAATCTTACAATTATATTATTATTATTAAAAATAAATTATCCCTAGATCAGGAAATCAACATCCGGATTGGTAAGGCAGCAACAACAATGAACAGGTTAAGAAAAAGAGTCTGGGAGAACAGGAAGCTTACTGCCAAAACAAAAGTCCTTGTCTATCAAGCCTGTGTCCTTAGCACTCTTCTCTATGGCAATGAAACCTGGACAACTTACTCATACCAAGAGAAAAATCTAAACAGCTTTCATATGCGGTGTCTGCGAAGAATTCTTGGTATTAAGTGGCAAGACAAAATCACAAATACTGAAGTATTGGAAAGATCAGGTTGTGTGACAGTTTATTCCATGCTCAGCCTTCGTAGACTTAGATGGATAGGACATCTTAGGAGGATGGATGATGGTAGAATACCAAAGGATATCTTTTTTGGTGAATTACAGATGGGTAAGAGATCTCAGAGTCGGCCTCTACTACGATACAAAGATGTGTGTAAGCGGGACATGATTGATACAGGCATTGATAATGCACATTGGGAGCAAGTCGCCGCTGAACGTGTTGCATGGAGGGCAAATATCAGAAATGGAATAAAGACAAAGGAGAAAATTATTGCAGATAAGTCACACACCGAGCGTTTGAGACGTAAGGTGGTGCATGATGGTGGAAATGACCACGTGTTCACATGCACCCACTGTGAACGGACATTTACAGCGCAAATTGGCCTTATCAGTCACATTCGCTACCGCCATAGTTAAAAGTTATTATGCCTTTTTAAAGCACAAACTATCGTCTGTCAAGACGGCAAGGTGCCAATGTAATGTAAAAATTAAAAATACTATTATTATTACTGCTACTATTATTATTAATTTTCCCATTATTATATTTGAATGTGCAACATGAAATATATTGTGGATGGGTGTCTATGAGTGTGTGTGCGCGCGCGTGCGTGCGTGTAGCAGCCTTTAAACCAAGTCGGTATCTCAAGTATTAAAATTATGTTATATGGTAATGATATGTTTCAAAAGAAAAATTTGCACCACCATGTATAAACAAATTGAATGAGCCCTTTAAGTACCCAGTAAGCTAATGTGGCTTTTAGTGGCCAGGTTTTAATTCCTTCCCATTGTATATGAAACCCAGACACTATCACAACTTTGGACCAATTATCTCCCTGGAGACAGGCCATGGACTCTAATTACTAGTAGTAGATCCCTGATTCTTGTTCCCCAAACAAAAGGTATCATGGACTAGAGCGTCACCCTGTAATTTGTCATCAGGCAACAACACCAACGACCTTCGCCTCAGTAGCTAAGTGACCCAGAAATTACAAAGAAGCCACATTTAAATGGAAATGATAATTTAAAGTTTATTGTCCAAGCGCGGGGCATTTAAATGTACTGCGGTCTCCAGAAAGCACAAGATTGGGTGTGTGTGTGTGTGTGTGTATGTGTGTGTGTATGTGTGTGTGTGTATGTGTGTGTGTGTGTGAGCGAGAGAGAGAGAGAGAGAGAGAGAGAGAGAGAGAGAGAGAGAGAGAGAGAAGAGAGGAGAGGGAGAGATGGACAGGTGTTTCATGCATTCCGCTTGCGGAAGTGGAAGTGAAGCAAATGCAAGGAATGTGTATCTACATGCAGTATGCCACAAATGCCATATTATCATAACTGTATATATGTATGTATATATTTTATTCACAATGTCACACTTAACACTAACAAACGGCAACGTTCTGTAATATACACAAACAAAAGAAACACACACTACAACTTGTAAATACACATTGCTTTGTGTGAAATAAAAGTTGCAAAAAAAAAACAAAAACTATTGTCTTACAAGGGAAGTCAGACCCACTTGAACAGTGGTTCTCAACCTTTTTTTTTTGTGGGTCCGTGCCCCCCCCCTTTCACCATATTTTCAGAGCGTCATCCCCCCTTCCTATCAAAAATTGGGCCCGTGCCCCCCCCCCCTTCACCGTATTTTCATAACGACAAATTCCCCCCCCCCCCCCCCTTCATATTTTCTATCTAAAAAATCCCCCCACCCCTACACAGTATACGTAAAAATGTAAGATAAATTTAATAGCATATACTAAAACAAACCTAGACATCCACATAAAACATGATTTGTGGGTCTACTTACTTTTATACAATAAATCTTAGAAGGATGAGACGTACATAACTGTAAGGTATGAAGGGAAAAACAGTATCAAGTAATCGGTTCTTGTACTAACGCGATCTAGAAATGGTCTTCATCCCCCCCCCCCCCCCACTGGAAACCCTAAAATTCCCCCCTGGGGGGAGGGGATTCCCCACCGGTTGAGAACCACTGCACTAGAACAAAAAAAAAAAATGGTAAAGATCACAAAAGGATTTCCCCGCACTGTGCTGTGTCGGCTGCGTAGGCGTTCATGGCTCTCCACAGATCTCGGTCTTTGGTGTTCTGGATCAACTATGCTGATGGTATTCCTCCATGCCACCGTCTCAATCCGTCCGGCATCATTTCTCTTGGTCTGCCTCTGCCTCTCTTCCCCTCGATCTTTCCAGTTGTCACGATGTTCTCCAATGCCTCTCTTCTCATCACATGACTAAAGAAAGATGTTTGTCTCTTTCTTATTGTCGTATATAGTGTGTCCTTGACTTGGGGACGTAAATTAAAAGTACCTCTGAAGTCGGAGTGGGTTCGCCTGATGGTGAGAGACACTGTTCATGGGGAAAGCTAATCCACACACAAAGTTCAGTCCATCACTACTATAAATAGTGTGTATGGACAACGCTTGAGTCCTGAAGTCAGCAACAGGTGATTTTCAACATGATTAAAAAGGCAATGGCAAGCTAGTAAACATAAAAATGCCTAGAAAATTATGAACAGTCAAACAATACATGGGTTGATTGTGACATCCTGCAGAGGACATGAAATAACTATAGCTGCAGGCCAGAAGCTAGTTTGTGGCAAGTCGTCCTTTGATTTCTACGAAAATTATTCATGGATATATCTAAGCCTCGGCTCCATTTGCTTTCTTTTTCCCAGATTCCTTTATGATTTTTCTCTTAGCTGCAGTGACAGTGGATAGTGTGTGGGTTTACCAGTACAGTAGTGTGGGTTTACCAGTACAGTAGTGTGGGTTCTGTCCCATCTTGATAAGGGACGTCTTCACATCCCCAAGTCATGAAGGATTTAAACCCAGGACCACTACGACAAACCTACATATTGATTTGTTGTTTTTGAGGAAAATGAATGGAAAAAATATTACCTTTTCCAGTCAAAGCATTAGTGCTACAGATTTGCTGGAAATGAAAGAAGAACTACGTAATGTATGTTGGTGTGTTGTGTGCAAGTTGTCTGTATATAGATGTACCTGGTTGAAGTAAAATTACAAACACATCTCAAATCATGCTGTTGTTGTTGTTGTTATTAAACAGTACAACAAAGCATATCAAAATCTGCACTTGGAAACTGTTGAGATATTGGTTGTGTGTGTGCACACTTGGAAACTGTTGAGATATTGGTTGTGTGTGCACACTTGGAAACTGTTGAGATATTGGTTGTGTGTGCACACTTGGAAACTGTTGAGATACTGATTGTGTGTGCACACTTGGAAACTGTTGAGACATTGGTTATGTGTGCGTACACTTGGAAACTGTTGAGATATTGGTTAAGTGTGCACACTTGGAAACTGTTGAGATATTGATTGTGTGTGCACACTTGGAAACTGTTGAGACATTGGTTATGTGTGCGTACACTTGGAAACTGTTGAGATAATGGTTAAGTGTGCACACTTGGAAACTTTTGAGATATTGGTTGTGTGTGCACACTTGGAAACTGTTGAGATATTGGTTATGTGTGCACACTTGGAAACTGTTGAGACATTGGTGTTGTGTGCACACTTGGAAACTGTTGAGACATTGGTTGTGTGTGCACACCTGGTTATTGTTGAGATATTGGTTGTGTGTGCACACTTGGAAACTGTTGAGATATTGGTTGTGTGTGCACACTTGGAAACTGGTGAGATATTGGTTTTGTGTGCACACTTGGAAACTGTTGAGATATTGGTTGTGTGTGCACACTTGGAAACTGTTGAGACATTGGTTTTGTGTGTGCACACTAGGAAACTGTTGAGATATTGGTTATGTGTAGACACTTGGAAACTGTTGAGATATTGGTTGTGTGTGCACACTTGGAAACTGTTGAGATATTAGTTGTGTGTGCACACTTGGTTACTGTTGAGATATTGGTTGTGTGTGTGCACACTTGGGAAACCGGCTCCTAAGCAGTATCAGGTGGCAGAAACTAAAATACTCTGGACATATCAAATGTCACAGTGGCTTGCAAACAATAGTGAATCAACAAACTTATTTTCAAAAGGTTATAAATCTGGCATGCAGGCCCATCTTACATTCAGCCTTTCCGATCACTCATTTTTCACACACCATTTACATTCTGGAAAAAAAAAGAAAAAAAACATTGTAAAATGAATGCTGTAAACATACACGAAACATAAAGATGTCATATTTCAACCTTATTCTTCGTATTTCGTTTGCTAGGCGTAATTGCATGACATCCTGATTTCTGTGGCTCTTTTCTCTGCCTCCTGGCTGGTTGCCTCCGTCTTCAGCACCTTTCCTTTGCTGGAGCAGACTGTGGTCTTACTCAAGTTTAGATGTGTAGGCACGCACACATGTGCTTGCTCATGCATGTATGTGCATACACGCCTAGACAGTTCTACTTATTTTTGGCGCTGTAGACTCGCAGTCGCCCCTTCTCCTGTTAGTTAAAACAGTTCCACCATGTGAAGGCCAGGAGTTGGACTTTTCCTGCAGAGGTGATGAATGTACGAGCCATGGGGTATTTATGCAAGGTTGGGCGCTCACCCCAACTCTGCGCCGCTGGCTACATAAGAGCAACATTTTTAACCATTCAACCTTATGAGACAGGCAGTCGAGAGACATATATACATACATAATGTGCATGCACGCGCACACACACACATGGAAGATATGGTTCCTGGAAGAAGAGGTCATGGCCATCTAGCATGAAGATACACACTGGACATTGCAGGCACTCTGGACATGAGGGTGTACCAGGAGGGAGACATGACTGAAAGCCTATAGACTTTTCCCGCAGGCTGTGATGGGAGTGATATTCTGCGAAGGACTTGCCCCATGATGATGTTTACTTCTCTTTTGTTTCTGTACTACCCAACACCGATTGTGTGTCTGTACTACCCAACACTGTGGTTCTGTCCTTCCCAACACTGCTTGTGTTTCTGTACTACCCAACATTGCTTCACGGAAAAAATCACGGGAGTGAGTCCCCTAACTTGGTGGTGGGGGGGGGGGGGGGGAAATCCCAGTGTTGGAGCATTGGGGGCGAAAAAACGAAAAAATGATAGTGCTCACAGGTTGAGGCCCTTTCATTGTACTTGGTTGGGTTGACGCCTGCGATCACGCCAAATGTGTGTGTCTCGAGTGCGTAATTTTCTCGTACACCCCCCAAATAAATTGAGATAGATTTCTCTTGAGCTTTTCAGAACATTTACTATTTCTTATATGTTTAAGTTAAGCCAAATGTGTACTCGATAATGTCGCACTACAATAATCGTTTTTATTCTGCTATTGCCAAATATGCTTGGGCAGTTTTGGTTCGTCATCTCACACCTCGCCAGCCTATGACTGGGTCTCTGTTTTTGTCTCGATTATACTAAGCCATCCTGGCATATATCTCTTCTGTTCCACATCCACATTTCCTGTGTATTTTCCTAGTGATCACTAAGTTTTCAAGTTTATTTCTCATCGTACCATGATTTTTAAACAAAACTGGACTGTTTGCGTTTATTTGGTTGTTTCGGGATTTGAGGCTGAAAGATTGAGCACAGCCCTACTGGCAACGCTGATCGTATACCGGTACGAACCTCAAGCCTTGTCCATGGAACATTGGAAGCACTAGACTCGAGTTTCGGTCTCGTCTGAGCTCGTCAGTAGTGCATATCCCTGACTGGACCCGGGGTCGAACTCCGGATCACTGACTTGTGAGGCAGGCATGCAACCACTGACCACGCGACTCACGCTGGACACGACCAATTATTATACTAGAATATCACAACGTCACCTATTGTAGGCTTTGGTTCAAAATTTGCCCGATTGCCGCGACTGACATCCATAAATCGATGTGGCCCCGAATGATGAGATCTTCTCGATATGACAAGGCACACCAGGCGCTTAAAGTCCATCGTGAAATAATCAAATTGATTTATTTGGTTGTTTCGGAATTCGAGTTTAAAGATTGAGCACAATACAATACAGTACTTACAAATTCCTGTTGTTGGTCCAGTGCAAAAGCACAAGAGGTAGGCAGTGTATAGTTATATATCTAGAGGTTCAGGCGGTGTATAGTTATCTATCTAGAGGTTCAGGCGGTGTATAGTTATCTATCTAGAGGTTCAGGCGGTGTATAGTTATCTATCTAGAGGTTCAGGCAGTCTTTTGACTGTCTTTAGACAGGTGTTCAGACAGCACATGGCTCATTAAAGGTTCAAACAGCTGATAACTATGTCAGATTGAGACATGTGATAACTATCTCAGGGTGAGACATGTGACAGCTATCTCAGGGTATGAGACCCATGGTAACTATCTCAGGGTTGAGACATGTGACAACTATCTCAGGGTTTGAGACCCATGGTAACTATCTCAGGGTTGAGACATGTGACAACTATCTCAGGGTTGAGACATGTGATATGTGAGTGTTCAGACATTTGTTAACTACTCAGGGCATCTTTTCTTCTTCATTACTTTTGAAGGGAGTGTGTCACACCTAGTCATGCATCTCAAAGGTCAGTTTTTTTCTTCAAATTTAGCATCATGTGTACAGTTGGCTTCCTCTAGACAGATTCCATCCAAAGTAAGGGGCTCTGTCTACCGTAGGTAGGGTTTACATTTCCACAGCAATGGCTTTACAGCCTACACTTTGGGATTTCCAACTGCTGTGGGATATTTATCGTGTGAAACTTGCACACATAATGTTTATATCCTTAAAAATGTCTTAAAAGTCGAGAGGATCGACTTCATTGCACCGAGTTTTACCCCATATGGCTCAGCCTCTTTCCGCAGGGTGGCCTGCCGAAAGCGTCACACAAAGCAAAAACTCCGTAGCTCCAGCAATGATCTCCTGGAGTCTCTGAGAAAAATGCACACGTTAACCGAAAGACGTAGCATGGAATTGAACCCACAAACTTCGGAGTGCGAGGCAGATGGCGTGTCTGCTTTGCCATGGAGACCCTGTTAACCCTTATTTTAGAAGACTAAGTATCAGTCCACACTACCCGAGAGATCAGGGGTGGTGAGGGGGGGGGGGTGTCGCATGATATGTTTAGATACCAAAAGCACCTGGAAAAATAGCCAGCTGTATGCTGGGATTGAACCTGGTACCTTCTCAACTTGAGGCAGACACTGAAAACTTCTCAGCCATGACTTTCCCCTGGCCGTCTTATGATCACAGGCAGCTAGAGAGCACAATGCTGCCTTGGGGTCCAGACAGTTGGCAACTGTCTAGAGAATCTGACAATCTATGACGATCTGAGGTCTCAGTTAAAGTTGAGAATTAGTTGCATATCCTTTACAGGATATCGCGGTCAACCCCAGCATTTTTTGGCAGTGATTTCTTGGCAAGTTTACGTTCAGCAGTTTTCCATTGCTTTCTGAATGACCGGCACTCATACCATTATATGCAGACCAACACAAGGTGGTCTGCTGCCAAATCTCCCGCAGCTGTGTTTCAAAGTGGCATGTGGGAAAACAGTCTTTTAATGATAGGGTTTACACCTTGGTGGTGATTTTACGGAGGCATGGAGTTATATCAACAGCAGAGTTGATCCAGAGCACCAAGGACTGAGATCTGTGTAGAGACATGAACGCCTAGGCCAGCTGGCAAGGCACATGTTGATGATGATGATTTTACAAGCCCAGGTCAACTCAAGATCTGCAGAGCTCTGAAACAAATGCAATTCTTGCCTGTACTAGGGGCCGAACTCTAACTCTCTGTTGGTAAGTGAATGTAATAACCACTGTTACCACCATAACCATTAAGTGCTTAGCCAACTGGCGAGGGCGATCATGCTCTTCCACATCTTGCGATCTCCAATGTCATCTATATAATAAAACCCTAGTATATCCCTAAATAAACCTATATAATAAAAAATATATAATAAAATAATAAAAATATAAATAATAAAACCCTAGTATAATAAAACCCTAGTATAATAAAACCCTAGTATAATAAAACCCTAGTATAATAAAACCCTAGTAGTGTTAAAACTCTAGTATAAATAAAGTTAGTTTGTTCATTCGTTCGTTCTATCATTTCATGTGCCGACTCCCTTCCGTGCCATGTCACGAGACTGCCAAGAATGTTCTCTCGTTGTCTTTCTCAGTTTCTCTTTCCCGTGCATTACCATATTTTTCCATAAATATTTAATTCTAGTTAAAAGTTAGTGATAATAAATTCAATCCAATAACTTGGACAAGGTTACATGCCTGCAATTTTACAAACCCTTATTGTGAAAGAAGGATAAGAAACTCCCAGTTAGCAAATGCCATGACTAAGGAAGACTGAGGTCCAATAAGTGTGTCTGGAGTGAAGTGAAGCCTGTTGTTAGTAACAGGTTCTGACAGAGTATACTATATATGCTAGCTGTACCTTAAGTATTGTGTCCTGAAATTAGCTGTCTATAAACTATCATCTAGTGGCTCATCCTCTGATTCTTCCCTTTCTTATAAGTGGTCTAGCTGTACCTTAAGTATTGTGTCCTGAAATCAGCTGTCTATAAACTATCATCTAGTGGCTCATCCTCTGATTCTTCCCTTTCTTATAAGTGGTCTAGCTGTACCTTAAGTATTGTGTCCTGAAATTAGCTGTCTATAAACTATCATCTAGTGGCTCATCCTCTGATTCTTCCCTTTCTTATAAGTGGTCTAGCTGTACCTTAAGTATTGTGTCCTGAAATTAGCTGTCTATAAACTATCATCTAGTGGCTCATCCTCTGATTCTTCCCTTTCTTATAAGTGGTCTAGCTGTACCTTAAGTATTGTGTCCTGAAATCAGCTGTCTATAAACTATCATCTAGTGGCTCATCCTCTGATTCTTCCCTTTCTTATAAGTGGTCTAGCTGTACTTTAACTATTGTGTCCTGAAATCAGCTGTCTATAAACTATCATCTAGTGGCTCATCCTCTGATTCTTCCCTTTCTTATAAGTGGTCAAGCTGTCTGCCCCGTGCTCCGAGGGTTGTGGGTTCGATACCGGGCTACATCTTTCGGTTCACGAGTACATTTTTCTCAGAGACTCATGGGGGTCATCGCTGGAGCTAAGGATTTTGTACATTGAGCGACACTTTTGGCAGGCCGCCCTGCGAAAAGAAACAGAGACATATGGGATCAAACTCGATGCAATGAAGTTGATCCTCTCGACTTTTAAGACTTTTAAAAAGACAATCAGCATAAATATGTCCACCACTGCAGTGGAAGACAGAGCCTACAGGTGGATCTGGAGTGCAATGAAGAGAGTATACCAAAAAAGGGCAACCTGAAATTATGCACCAACTGTAGAACTGTTGCCCTGATCAGTAATGCAAGTTAAATTCTACTAAAAGTCATAATGCGAAGACTTCGTAAGAAAATGGAAGAAGAGATTAACATGGTTCAAACTGGATTTAAACAAGGAAGAGGAACAAGAGATCACATATTCAACATGCGTTTAATAATAGAGAAGTGCAGAGAATTTAATGTAAACACATTCTCATGTTTTGTGGATTATTCAAAGGTATTTGACTGTGTTCAACATCAGAAACTTTGGGAAATCAAGAGGAATATGGGCTTTCCATCACATGTAGTACAACTCATAAAAATGCCCTATCTAGACCAACAAGCAGCGGTTAGAATAGATGGCGAGACATCAGATTGGTTTGACATCAAGCAAGGAGTCCGTCAGGGCTGCGTGCTGTCACCCTATTTGTTTAACCCGTACGCCGAAAATATGAGAAATGTAAAAGATGATATAAACAGGGAGCTATATGATGCCCTAAATATCGGCGGTCATGACATACCAGAGATTCGATATGCTGATGATACAGTATTACTATCCACAACACAGAATGGCATAGAAAACCTAATAGCCTCAACCCAATTGAATAGTGAAAATCACAACTTATATCTTAACATAGCAAAAACAAAGATTGTTAGCAAGGGACATAACTAACCCAGTTTTATCTAATAAAACAATTGGATATAATATCTAGTAAATGTCTAAGATAAAGAAGCCAATCTATCAAAATTAACAAAAACAAATTTGCCAATCTGAGGTTAGAAATGAATTAATTACATAAAGGTGTATAAAAAATATTTTCTATCACGATATATACAATGCATCAACACTGCAAGCTACTTGCACAATTTTCACACACATACCTCAACTGACGCGCAGATATTGTCACTCTGGTTTCTCTTCACAACGTATAAACCTTTCACCTCTTTTGTTGAATGTTCATTGGTTGAAAGAACCTTTCTTTTGTTGAAAGGCTTCTCGGCCTTTTGGCTAAGATCAAGTGTATTTGCTGGCTCCCAGACAGTAGTGCGCTTGGTCTGGCCGGAGGCCGGGATGATCATTCTCGGTCCCTTGGCTAAGATCAGACGCATTTGCTGCCCCCCCCCCCCCCCCCACAGTAGTGCGCCTGGTCTGGTCGGGGGCCGGGTGATCCAAAAAGGAAAAAAAAAACACCTCACATAAACATCACTTTAAATGTGAGCCCGGTGGACCACTGTGGGCAATAGCTCACAGTGGGACTAAGGGTCCACGCCAAAAACAGGGGAGGCGCGGAACCAGCTAGTCTGGGATGACCGCCAAACCAAAAAAAAAAAAAAAAAAATTTTGTTGAATGATGACATTATTACCTCCATTGTTAACAGCCAAGAGAAAATAAAAAATAAAAAAATATTTAGATTAGTCAGAAGTTTGTGGTAATATTATACGAAAGGGATTCAGCAATAATGTTGACACATAAGTGGAACGAGAATGCTAAAGTGTGAAAGGTTTCCTTCTCCCCCCCCCCCCCCCCCCCCTTAACTGGTTTAGTTTGCATGGGAGCGAACTCAACCATCATCGTCAACAGTTAATATGTATGCAGTTACACCACGACACTGGTGATCGAGTGAAATGGCGAGTCATGACCGCCCACGCTTTCCGGCATGGCACATGATTGTGGCACATTTTGTTTGCTGATTGTTTGTCTTTTTCTTCTTGCTTACAACCATGAAAAAAATGTTTCGATGCATAAAATGTTTTAATATTGCGCATATGTCACCTACACGTTCACATGGAACGCTCTGTAAAAACACGAACAATACACGTTGCAACAATTTTAACACTCAATAAAAGTTTTTAAACAAAAAATCTTGGTTGTTTGGTAGTTGTTTAGTTCTGACATTCTAGTTATGAAATAAACGTTAAGAGAAAAAAAAATATTATTGAGACACAAAAATTAATAGTTCTTGGACATGGATTTCACCACGTGTAGATTTGGATTAAAGATTTCCTCTGTCACGGATTATTGAAACATGTCAGCGATTTTAAATTGTAGAAGTGATTTCGATAGTTTTTACCACGTGTAGATCTGTTAAAGATTTCCTCTGTCACGGACTATTCAAACATATCAGTGATTTCAATTTTGTGGAAGTGATTTCGATTGTTTTCACCACGTGTAAATCTGTATTAAAGATTTCCTCTGTCACGGATTACATAAGATGGAAAACAAAATTGTAAAGCGTGTCAAAGTTAACACGAGTGAAGGTTTCGAGGAGGAGCGTTCCACTTAGCAAACACACTTGTGTTTTCAATAACAGGACCTCATGTATTTCGGTTCAACTACTCGCTGATGGCGAGCGTCTTGGGGGGGGGGGGGGGGGGGGGCCTTGCGGGATCGGTAGGCAAGGGATACAATCATCTACCGTTTTGAGGACCCTATAAGATGGTACGCTACGCTGACACCGGACGCAAAGGCGGCTCATTGTGAACGGCTTCACGGAATGAAGCATGAAATGCAGGATCCTAAATTAACTATTGTAATCGAAAACATAGGGAAGGAAAAGACCAAGGCTATGATTCACTGGATGCCTACAACCGCAAAGATTGAGACAGTGAAGCAAATAGCCGCGGATATTTCGGGAGATATAAATGCGGAAGTGCATAAACTTAAAAACACCTTTGCCTACATCGAGTCCTTATGTGGACCGGACATGACCGGGACCAGCCCCGATGAGAATAACACAAGGCGCGACAAGCACGTAGCAGTGCTAATAGAGAAAAGAAGCCAACAAACGAGAGAATGCGGGCCCCAGTAGGCCCAACCAAGGACCGGTCTTTAACAGGACCAACACAAGACAAATAAAACTACCAGATAGCACAAAATAAATCTATCCGACAAACAGAGCGGAACCAATATAAACAGTAAGAATCAGGACTAACAGTCCACACAACCACGGCTCTCAACAATAACCATCGCTGAGGAAGCAGGCTAGACGAGACCGAATTTGAAATTTTTTTGGGGAGAATTGGAATTGGAATTGGACTTAAAAACAGCACGGACAAGTGGTTACTTTTGTGCAACCCGAAAGAACCTCTGCCACATTACGTAGACATGGAGTTGGATGGGGTAAAAAAACAAGCTTCACTGTCTCTTCATCACAGTTCTTGGGCGCCGTGCGGCGTGTACAGTCTGTGGAGAAGACTCCCACTGGAGTAATAAATGTCCGGCCAAAGTACAAACCCAGACAAGCACAAAAAGTCACCTCGAACTCCCAAGCAGATCAACATAGTAAGGAGGATAAATACGGTTTCCAGCTGGTCAGTCGGAAAAGGGGACGCTCAAACAAGAGCCTGTCTGACGGTGAGAGCTCAACACCTCCAGCCTGCCAAACACCTGCCGCCCCCCAACAACCACGACTACCCTACACCGTCTGGAATGCACAGGTCAAATAAAAAGAAATGTGCAAGTAATTATACTAAACAGATAACGGCCAGCGCCATGACCGGAAGAGACAGTGATACAATCAACGCACCACCACGACGAGGAAGCCTGTCAGATTCTTCTCCACGCCTCGTTATCGACTTAGATATTTCAAGCCCGGGGAAGGAGAGCCTGTGTGACGGTTACCACGCTGCTGCCCCTCAACAACCGCGACTACCCTACACCGTCTGAAGTGCAAAAGGCAAACAAAAAGAAATGTACTGAAAAGCGGGAAGACAAATCGACCGCCTTAGAACAAAGCTACAGAGGACCTCAGACAGATTTGAACCAGCCCCTCATTGACACGTAGACGACAGCGGTTCTGTCGCGCACAAAAAAGACTGAAAAGCGGGAAGACAAATCGGCCGTCTCAGAACAAAGCAACAGAGGACCTCAGACAGATTTGAACCAGCTCATCTTTGACGCATGGCCCACAGCGATTCTGTCACGCACAAAAAAGGTATCCCTGTAGATGAATGAAGCTCTATAATGATGACTCGGCAAATATTGAATCAATACTGTAAAGAAGCCAGTATTATTTCCAGTATCCCTCAGCCACCCACACATCCCTCAGCCACTCACACATCCCCACCCACCCACACATACCTCCACGCACTCACACAGACTCAGGCAAACATACATGCCGCCACCCACCCACTGATTTCCCCACCCACACACATTTCCCCACCCACACATACATCCCCCACCCATCCCATAACCAA
Source organism: Cepaea hortensis (assembly GCA_963921405.1). Lineage (NCBI taxonomy): Eukaryota > Metazoa > Mollusca > Gastropoda > Stylommatophora > Helicidae > Cepaea > Cepaea hortensis. The sequence goes on along the minus strand of OY992894.1, from coordinate 84,686,053 downwards.
CACGCACACACCCACCCACATATTCTCCACTACCCACCCACACACCCGCAACCACCCAGCAAAACAGAGAGAGAGAGAGAGAGAGAGAGAGAGAGAGAGAGAGAGAGAGAGAGAGAGAGAGAGATTGACAGGTGTTACATGTCAGGGTCTTAAACCTGGCTCGTTAACCTAACACATGTGAGACAGTACAAATACAACGTGATTTGACTTGAGACTCAACGACACGAAGTTTCGATGGATTTATTTACAGATCACGATCTAGAGATGATCATCACAATACATAAGTTATAACAATACACTTGCAAGCAACCCACAGCTTACAATCAGTCTCACAAGATGTACAAGCACTCGACTTTCGGGCCACAGAACTACACAAGCCTTTCTCCCATCATACGTCCAGTCGAGTCCGAGTCCCAGAGCTGTCTGGCTATTTCTCGCAACGCGCCTGCCCACCTGAAGTGGCTTCACGAGGCCTGTGTGCGTCCTGCTTTGTCCTTGCCTGACCGCTGGCGGTCTCGTCAGCCGGCAACCTCGCAGGCAGGTAACTAATACTCGCCTGGCGGGCGTAACGATGTTACAGCATCCCCGCTAGGGACTATTCGCCTGGCGGGCGTAACGATGTCCCTGCATCTCTGCTGGCAATACTTTAGACTCTGACACGCACACACCCACCCACATATTCTCCACCACCCACCCACACACCCGCAACCACCCAGCAAAACAGAGAGAGAGAGAGAGAGAGAGAGAGAGAGAGAGAGAGAGAGAGAGAGAGAGAGAGAGAGACAGGTGTTACATACATTCCGTTTGTGGAAGTGGAAATGAAGCATATGCAAGGCATGTGTGTTTGCATGCACTATGCCATAAATGTCATATTATCATAACTGTATATATGTATGTATTTGTTTTATTCACACATGTGACATTTAACACAAACAAATGGCAACACTCTGTAATATACACAAACAAAAGAAACACGCATTACACCTTGTAAATATACATTGCTTTTCATGAAATAAACATTTGAAAAAACAAAATATGCCACACATTGTTGATGTTGTTGGCTTGATGTCAAAGTACAGGGTGGCGCTTAAAAATGACCACTACAAGCCATCTCATCTTGCTGGGTACTTAAAGGGTTCATTTAATTTGTTTATACATGGTGGTGCATATTTTCTCTTTTCAAACATATCATTACCAGATAACATCATTTTAATACTTGAGATATCGCCTTGGTTTAAAGGTTGCCCCCCCCCCACACCCACCCACCCACACACACACACACACACACACACACACACACACACACACACGCACACACGCACACACATACACACACACAACATCATTTCAATACTTGAGATATCGCCTTGGTTTAAAGGTTGCCCCACATCACCACACACACACACACACACACACACACACACACACACACACACATGCGCGAGCAAATACATGCACCACACACACGCGTGCACCTGCACCCACACACAGACGCATACAAATGTTACTGCCAACGACACAGACACACATCCACAATATATTTCACGTTGCAGATACAAATATAATAATAGACAAATTAATTATAATGGTAGTAGTAGTAGTAGTAGTAGTAGTAGTAGTAGTAGTAGTAGTAGTAGTAGTAGTAGTAGTAGTAGTAGTAGTAGTAGTAGTAGTAGTAGTAGTAGTAGTAGTAGTAGTAGTAGTAGTAGTAGTAGTAGTAATAATTGTAATATTCTTGAAACCGTTAATAAACACATTAACAGTTGTGAAAAAAAATATGCCACAGCTTTCTTAGTTTGTGTCTGGATGTCTTTACGTGTGACATAGGAAGGAAGTTTCCTGAATTGATGAAGAACTTGTATTATCAACTATGATTACATTTACCGGATAACTGATCAAGCAAATCACAATTGTGGCTCTACGTACTGGTTCTATTGCATAAAACTTGACATTCTTGGTCTTAAAATACACAGTAATTGTCAATAGTTTATGAACAACTATGTTTACAGCATTATTGGTTGTCAAATACCTGAAAACTGTAAGGGATTCAATATTGGTGTTAGCAATTGTCATGAAGTTCAAGTAGTTCTAGTAGTTACTAACTATCCTGTATTTCCCCCATTTCTTTTTCCCTCACTCCCCTAACTTCTTTCCTTGTTTCTTTTCAATGTCTAAATTTTTGGAATGATTGCTTGAAGTGATGAAAAACGTGTATTATTAACTATGATTACATTTACCTGATACTGATCAAGCAAATAATTTTTAAAAATTAAAAAAAAAATTTTACTGTTTTCACGTACAATTTTTGCCATTCACTGTTCTTTGCAATAAATGTTTAAACCTTCCAAAACAAAAATTTTTTTTTTGCTATGTACAACAACCGCGTCTACTAATTGTTGCAGATCTTGTGCATTGTCTGCAATCAATATTTTATCATCTGCATATCTAATGTTGTTGATGTTTCGTCCTCCAATGCTGATTCCATTTATATCTTCTACATTCCTGAAAATATTTTCACTCTATAGGGAAAAAAGATCTGGAGACATCACACATCCCTGCCTAACACCTCTCTTAATAGGTTGATATTGTCCCACTTCATTATTAATCCTTATGGCAGCTTGTTGTTTCCAATATATGTTTTTTTATAAGTCTGATGTCTTTCCCATCAATTTGTTGATCTGCAAGCATATCCACCATGTTGACATGTCTAACTCTATCAAAAGCCTTTGTGTAGTCAATAAAGCAAAGATGTATATCTTTAATTACTTCTATAGCACGTTCAATAACTGTTCGCAGCATATTCACAGCATTTACTGTACCCTTTCCTTCTACAAACCCACATTGTTCTTCCCCTATTTCAGGTTGTATTTTCTTCCTCACTATTTGCATGATAATTCGTAGCAAAATCTGTGTGATGTGACTCATTATACTAATTGTTCTATGTTGATCATGTAACAAGGTGAACTTATATAATTGACGGAACTCATTTGCTTCTTGTTAAAAGTGTTTAATACAATAGATGACAGCCGGATCTAAGTTGGCGACCTTCTGGTTCTCTAGCTTGATGGTAACTGCCCCTTTGACAACAAACCACGTCACGACTTGAGCATCTCTCCTCCCGTTCGACCCCGATGCTCAATCGTGCTGTAGTCGTTTCCCACCTAAATACTACCAAAACCCCTTCCTCTGTTACACCTCCCTATGTTTTCTAAAGAATTTTTCCTCTAAAGGAAAAATTCTTTATTCCCAACTCTCTTACTCTATTCCTTCTTTTCCTTTAACTCCCACATTTCCTCTAATCTTCCCCAACCCAACTCAAATTTGAGTATATATTATATCATTTAACCCTTCTTCCCTGTCATATTGTCACCCTAGTAACCTACTATAAACTATTTCTTCGATTTTGCTTTGTACAATATATCATACCACGTATGGTAACTCTTTTAAACCAAACAGTCTTTCTTACAGTTCCCAAACCTCCCCAAAGCACTTTATGTTAAGTAACCAAATCTATTTCTTCAAACTATATAGCCATCCACTATATATATTTCTGGTCCCTTCTTGGCTCGTTTCTGTATCAAATATACATATCATAAGAAGAATAGTTCGTATAATAGTTATTGTACACATGGCATTATAAAATCCCTCGCTTTCTCACAACACAAGCCAACCAGAACAACAACATACTTAGAAAAGCAAAGAAGGGGTGCGCACCCAGTGATAAGCATAAAGGATGAAAAGACAACGTGATCACATTTACATAAAGCAATGCATAGTCTACACAACCACATTTACCTCCCTTGCCAATAAAAAAAATTTGTACAACAATTTTTTTTTTTTTTTTTAAATACGTCTTATGAAAATAGTTCTTTGTTCTCTATAAACCAAGTTGACATACGTTTTCTCAACATTTATATATATATAACATTTATATTGCCATCCACAATCTTGTCTATATTTCCGTCACCTCACCTTTCACCATGAGCCAATGTTCATATTCTATGAACATTATCAATTTAATTAACGCTGGTTTTTCACAGCACCTATTTCTTTCCCCCTCACTTCCCATAATATTTATATAAACACTCCCATTTATATGCTGCCATTCACAGTCTCCCCCCTCCTATAATGCTGACTTTAATGTAGCTCCTATTTTCTAATACTTCATATCCATAAGAACCTCTTCATGACGACTATCTATATGTCTCTCTATTAGCCCTCAGTATGTGTCTCTCTGTTAGCCCTCATATTATTTTCTTTATTCCAGCCAACACCATAACTACTTGAAAATTAACTTACTTAATTAAATTTATAACTATGTAACCTAATACACCAAACAACTTAATTAACTTAAACGAAATAAAGTCAAAACAAGATATCCCCCAACTCATTCAAAGAAAACAGATTTTAAAATAATACAACATGCATCTTATCAAACCAAAATAAAATTTTCTAATACTACCTAACACTATTGGTCTCTTTTACGGACCAACAGTTTGTACGTAAAAGTCTAAGAACACAATAACCCTATTCTAAAATCAAGTAACAACAATCATATTACAGAAGCAAATTAAGCAAAGAAAAAACATATTATATATGAGGCATTACAAACTCAGACTCAATAAAACAAGTGTCTTCTCGCTAAAGAGAAGTTCTTCAAAAAAAATTATAATTCACATAGAATTATCTACTTAAAGTAACCAAGCAAAATTTTCCTCCTATACGAATCAACGTAAGTCATATCTATTCACTCAAGTCACTCTATTGTTTTTATAAGCAAGAAATTGAAACCATTCACCGCCAGGTCTATATATATCTATATCTGTTATTTACAGACCAAATTCTAATTTAAAACAATATCTGTTCTTTTCGTACAAGCCTTTAACTAACAACGGCCGTATTATCTACACCCCAATTGCTTCTCGTGGACAAATTCCTATAACTACTTAATCATTACCATACACCACGATATTCCTAGCAGCAGTAAAAACTTGTCTATTTACTATATAGTACAACTACCTGCTGTACCATTGATTAACTTATCCATCCAATAAGAAACCAAAACATAATATCAACTAGCAATTCCGTCACTGAGAGAACAAAAATATATATATACCTCAGTCGAACCTACATCCATTGTTTGACTACTCCTCCAGATCATTTATAAAAAGTATCAACAGAAGCCTTTTCCATTTCCACCGTCTCACACACTTCATCAGGTATCTCTTTCCATAAAGCCTGAAACTTACATCTTGCAATCTGCAATATTTTCTATCAATTTATCTCTTACGTTTCCACTTCTTCAACAACTCCAAGTTTCTCTGTATCAATGCTATCTCTACATCAATATCATCCTCCCCGTATAATCTATCATCCTCCTCCATACTACTAATTGACTCTGATTTCTCATCCATTTCTTCTTCTTCATCTGTATTTCTCTCGTTAGCAGCCGCTAATCTCTTCCGTTCAATATCCCATCTAATTTGTCTATCACTATTTCTTAAGGATCTTTCTAGTAAAGGCATTTCTTCACCACTTGTTGAATACTCTCTAATTCTCCTCTGTCTTTTCACTTCTCTTTCTCTTTGTTTATCCATTCTTCTTTTTGTTGCTTGTCTAGTATTTTTAAATGGAGCACTTACTTCTTCTTCCATAGATTCTATACTATCACAATGGGTCTCATTCAACTTTTCTCCTACTATCGTTTTCGGTATTGTTTGTTCTTGAGTATCATCGAAACCTGAAGCCGTTTTTAACTGACTGTGTGTCGGATCTTCTCCCATATACTTCCGTCTTGGTTTTAAGAGATTATCTATTGGTAATACTGGTTCTCTCCCGTGTATTAAATAAAATGGTGAAAAGCCTGTGCTCACATTTTGATTTGTACGTATGGCGCTAAGCGCTGGTCCCAAAAATAAATCCCAGTCTTTTTCATGTTCATCCACAATCTTTGCTATAATATCATATAACGTCCGGTGTTGTCGTTCGTTCCTAGCATTTGAAGAAGGTCTATAGTATGAGGTCTTTACATGTTTTATATTTAAATCCTTCAATAATTTTTCAAATTTCTTATTCACAAATTCTCTACCATTATCTGTAAGTATAATCTGTGGACAACTAAATCTTGGTACAAACTCCTGTAAAAAAAATATTAATGACAGTATCAGCGCTCTTATCTGGAATTGCATAAACTTCTGGCCAAAGACTGTAAACGTCTACTATATGAATTAAATATACATTCCCTGACAATGTTCTAGGGTGAGGACCCGATATATCTAAACTAATTTTCTGCATAGGGAACTGAGGAATATCTGTATCTTGCAAAGGACACTTAATTGTTTTCATATTCCTTAACCTGCATCTTTCACACGTATCCACATATTTGCAAGCAGATCTAAATAAGTTTGGCCAATAATATTTACTCGTAAGTGCTTTCGCCAATTTATCCCGACCGAGATGTCCATTTTCATTGTGATATGCTTTTAAAACTTCATTTTCTAAATGTTTTGGAATATATTTCCTTAGCTGTTCGTTCCTTTCACACATATAGTATAACTGTCCATCCTCTTGTAAAACCAAAAAATTCTTCTTATATTTGTTCTCCTCCGTTTCACTTAATTTCTGTTTTATTTGTAAGACTTTTGGATCTAATTCCTGTTCTTCTTTCATACTAAACTGTGCTAAATGTGGGTCTTCTTCCACTCTATGTTCAGCCTCCTGATCCGATGGTAAACTCTCAAAGTCTTCTCCATTTATTATGGCAGAATCTAAAATATTTACTTGCCAGTTTCGATCGTCAATCTCTGGTTCTCCTTCATCTTCTGTGTCACCTGACGACTGTGGGTAGGGAATCCTAGATAATAAATCAGCGCATGTGTTAATCCTACCTGGAATGTATTCAATTTTCGTATTGCATCCCTGTAGATTCAATGCCCACGTCTGTATTTTCCTGTTCTGCACTGGAGCTTCTAAAAAAGACTTTAAAGGCATATGATCAGTTCTAATAACAAAATTTGCGTTATGTAAGTAGTAATTTAGTTTCTGAAGGGCATAATGAATGGCATACGCTTCTTTTTCAATAGTCGTCCATTTGCGTTGAGATTTGCTAAGTTTATGAGATAAGAAGTAAATTGGCCTTTCATTTTTAACCCCTGGTATTCCAGACTCCTTTCCTTCATATGGTTGAACCAAACATGCTCCTATTGCATTGTCCGAAGCATCTGTGTACAGTATTAACTGTTTGTTTAAATCTGGATGCGTCAATAATGGTACCAGTGTTAAGCTGTTTTTTAAATACTCGAACGCTTTTTGACACTCATCATCCCACTTAAATCTAGCGTATTTGCCTGTTAAATTTGTAATAGGTTCTGCTATCTTTGAAAACGCCGGGACAAACCGCCTATAATACGCACAGGTTCCTATAAACGCACGCACTTCCTTAACATTAGTTGGAGGAGGTAACTCTTTAATAACCTTTATCTTTTCTTGGTCTGGTTTTATTCCGTCTCTATTTATAATATAACCCAAATATTTTGTTTCTGTCTTTAAAAACTGGCACTTACTAAGTTTCAATTTAACGTCATGTACCCTTAATCTATCGAATACCAATCTAATATGTTTTAAATGATCACCTACATCTCCTGTCGTAAAAATCAGAATATCGTCTATATAGGCTAGTGCAAACCTTTGCATACCTTCTAATACTTCATTTATTAAGAGCATGTAGTGAGATGGCGCAGTTTTGACTCCAAAAGGCATTCGTAAAAATTCATAAGAACCCATATGAGTACAGAAAGCACTTTTCTTTTGCGCGTCTGCTGACATCGGGATACACCAAAATCCTGATCTTGCGTCCAACGTCGTGAAAAATGTAGCGCCATTAAGCAGCCCCAAAATATCATCGATCACTGGCAGTGGATATGCTACATTTTTAGTAATTTTGTTCAACGCCCGATAGTCACAACAGAATCGACTCGAACCATCAGGTTTGGCCACAATTACCACCGGAGATGACCATTCTGATTTTGATCTTGTGATTATTCCTGCTTTCAACATTTCTTCTATTGCCTTTTCTACAATTTCTCTATTTCTTAAGGGAGTTCTATATGGTTTTAAGCTAATCGGCGGATGGTCTCCCGTATCTATCTCCATTGTTACCGTTTTTGTCTTACCCAACTCTAAATCACTAATTGCAAACACATCCTGATTCTCCTTTATAAACTGTTCCAACACTTCTTTATTTTCTGGTGAAGTCTTTAACTGTGCCAACAATTCCTGTTCTCTTGTCTTTTTATCTAGTGAATGTATTTGTGCTGTATTTCTTTTGAATGGATGGATCAATTCATCCATTTGTGTGTTTCCTCTACTTCCGCGTCCGCGTCTGTTATTAACTCTTTCACTAGAAGATTGTGAACAATTTGTTCCCGGTATTTCTACTCTATCTGTTGCCAATATTTCACTAACGTTACGTTCTAGTTTTGCTACTACACACCCTCTGTATAATTTAATTTCTCTACCCGTGTTGTTAATCACCATAACTGGAAAGGTTAAGTGTTTATCTAACGCTATTATTCCATCCGGAACTTCCAAACCAGGTTCATCAATTACTTCTTCTTGTAACTCAGTGACTCTGACTGTGTCTCCTGCTACATAATATGGGTTTCTCTTTAGCTTTGCTTGTATCAAATTAATCGACTGTGGCTTTAACGTCGTGGACATTTTAACTCTCACTAGTGCTGATATATGCATGTCTTCCTCCATATCTACATAGACGTCCTTAAACTTTAATTTGTGTAAATCAAAGAAAAGTCTTACTCCATTTTTTATCAAAAAATCTCTTCCTAACAGCATGTTTCTATTTAAATCTTTCACTACATGAAAAAGATGTCTTACGTTGACCCCTCCAAGCTTGAAATTTATCATCGTTTGCCCAATTACTTGTAAATTCTGTCCCGTAACGGAGTGAAGATTATTATGACTCCTAAATATCCTACAATTTCTCACTATTCTGTATAGAAAACTTTCTTTTACTACACTAACCTGAGCTCCCGAATCAATTAATGTACGAATTCTATACTTTCCTACTTCTATTATACAAGAACTATAATCTGTTTTATTTTCTATAAACTGCTTGACTTCATCTAGTTGAAAATATTCTCTGTTCGTCCTAGTATACCTGTTATTAACGTATTCTTTAAACCTTGGAACCTTATTATTTCCCTTCCTACTCCAGGTCCCATTTAATAGGTAGGGCGCCGGTTTTCCTGCGTTGTTCTTGTACCTGTAAAATTTCTGTGTCTATCTTCTACATTCCTATTTAACCTATTGCCATTTCTACTCTGTGTATTCGACTGGACACGCCTATTTCCACAAAAACGAGCCATGTGTCCCCGCTGACCGCAAGAATAACAGACTATATTTGTGTTATTTGTGTTACCTACCGTCTCACCTGTATGATACCTCATTTGTCTTCTTTCCTCATACTCATTTCTATTTCTGCCTTGTACCATCTGTACACCTCCCCTCCTATTCCATCCGAACCTTGTTTGTCCTATTTCCATGGGCTCCTCAACTCTATCTTCTCGACTAGTTCCTATTTCTCGTCCTGTTCTCAATCTAAACCTACGTCTCAAATTTTCTTCTTGTACTGCAATATCTACAGCCTGTGACAACCTCTCAGGGTTTTCCCTCATCAACTTAAATTTCAAACCATCGGATTTTATGCCATCTACAAAAATGCCGACTAACATCCTCTCTACCTCTTCTCCTTGTACATTCTGTCCCAAGAATGCCTCTTCAGCCAGGTTAATCAACCTATCGCTGAACAACTGTACCGTCTCCCCACTATTTTGTTTAGACTGTCTCAATACCGAAAAGGCATGTTGTGGATCCGTTATTTCTGCGTACTTGTGTGCCAGGTCGGTTTTGAACTGCTCCCATGTTTCATCTACTCTAGCCTCTAACTTTCTTCTAATATGCTGTGAAACTGGTTCTGTGGCTGCCTGATATGCAAGTCTCATTTTCTCTTCATCTGATGCAGATACCAAATACGCATATTTTTCTATGGAAGTGATCCATTTCTTAAACTCTCTGGCCTGTCCACTAAACTTAACAATTTCGGTTGCCATTCCCTGTTGTTTAATAATCGTATCAAGTCTACCTACCGCTGTTCCTACCCCCGTCAATACTTGTACCAAAGAGTCTTGTTCCGCCATGCTGAAATATTATTATATAGAACAAACAATCACAACCTCATTTGTAATCAGCTAATTAAAGAAATTCAGTTTACATATACACAAGAACAGTTCGACTAGATAATATGCTCACAGATTACCCTACTCTCGGTTCCTGATCCAAGCAAGTTTCGTGTATTCCTCTAGACTCGTCTTCAGGTTACACTCAAACACTAGGATTCTGCGTCAGCTGAAAATCAGTCGCGGAGTTCAGGTAGCGGAGTTCAGGTAGTCTGTCTCTTCTCCCAGGTAACTTCGTCTCTTCAGTTAGTTACTTCTCTTGGGATGCCTGGATAAACTTCAACCCCTGGTTGGGTCCCGACCAGTCTTCTGGCTTCTGATTTCGCCCCGGGTGGGGTACTTCGTCGACGTTTTGAGAAGGACTCAGAGGTAGCAGAGCCCAAAAGGTTAAGCTAGCGGCCTATAGATAGTCTGACTGCGTCAAACGAAACATTGGGCAATCCATGAAGTAATGAGGTATTTATTTGCTGTCTCGATTGTCTTTTACCAACGTTCTTCTTTTTTTTTTTTTCAGTTGTTGGCGCTCAGAACAAAACCTATTAACATTGAGGCTGACTTGATTGTCTTATTGAAAAGTTCTTGCTCACTTGCAACAACGATCCGACTGGATTTGCCCTTTAGCCAAACTTTTGCTCGGTCAAGACACGATTAAACTGGGCCGACTTTCAGCACACTCCTGCTCGCTCGAGATATCGGTTAGACGGCTTGACCTTCAGGAAAACTTCTGCTCCTGACACGTCCGTTAGATGAACGGATAAGAGGAGTCGCCAGGATGGTGTCCACAGTTGACGCTCGCCGGTTTGATAACGATCTCAGGTGTCGCAATTCGTTATGGCCAGTTTCACTTTTCTCCTGACGCCAGTAAAATTTTGACAGCCAGTCTTGAAAAAGACTTACAGACAACCACCCCTGGGCGGGCTTTTGGTCGCTGTATTTTTCGCTGATACGTTATTGGCCATTTTTCCCACTGTGCCTTGTTACGTTCAATGGTTGTTCAAAAGCGTGCCGAAATTATTTCTGGCGACTGAGACGAACGGAGCAAGGATCATCTTCTTAGTTTTTGGCCTCCGCGATGTTATATAGTATACGGCATGACTTCGCGTTACACCAGGCTCGAATCCTGTGTCGTGGGCACCAATTTCACCTTCTGTAACAAGGTGAACTTATATAATTGACGGAACTCATTTGCTTCTTGTTAAAAGTGTTTAATACAATAGATGACAGCCGGATCTAAGTTGGCGACCTTCTGGTTCTCTAGCTTGATGGTAACTGCCCCTTTGACAACAAACCACGTCACGACTTGAGCATCTCTCCTCCCTTTCGACCCCGATGCTCAATCGTGCTGTAGTCGTTTCCCACCTAAATACTATCAAAACCCCTTCCTCTGTTACAATCACATTCCAAGGCTCCTGATTTCTTTGGGATTGCAATAAATACAGTTACATAATTTAGAAGGCATATCTCCAGTATCATATAATGTGTTCAGCAGTCTAGTGACTTGCTCTAGTCCAAGCTTTAATCATTTCTGTTGTGATGTTATCCGCACCGTGGGCCTTGCCAGCTTTCATATGCTTAAGAACATTTCGAACCTCTATCTTCAAAATTGGCGGTCCTTCATTATCAAATCTAATATTGATCGAGTGAAATGGCGAATCATGACTGCCCACACTTACCAGCATGGCACATGATGTACGGATGGTATTGGAGCAAAAGATTAATTCAAGTGGTTACCCGGGTTCGAATCCTCAGTAAGGTGTGGGAATTTTTTTTCTGTCGGGGGTAAAAAGAAAATCCTAACCTGCAGAGTTTGCGGCGACTACACTAGCCAGGCGGCCTGAATTCCTCAGACTCAAAGACTCATCTTCCATACACCACAAGGTGTATGTACCACACTATATTGGCAGTAAATGACAGGTTTTTTTTAACAGTTACCAGCAGGATATTGAAGGTAATAATAAAATATTTCATTGATTGATTTCCCCACCAAAGTAGGGTTTTCTCTCTTATGTTTCAATGTAACCAAATCGGTCCATGCACTAGAAGTCGTAGCACGTTTATGAACTTGAGTTCAAAGCAAGAAACAGAATATATAAAAATGCACAGTTAGTCTATATCTGCAACTCACCTGTAACAACAAACAAAGTGAGGGTAGGCAGCACAGATCCAATTCTGATGTCCTCGCAGCATGGTCATCCTCATGGGATCAACGTAGGTACCTGTTCATGAGTGAGTACAAGTAACGGTCACTTGTACATGTTTTATGGTAAACTGGGCATAAGGTGATAGCCCCATATTTGTAGAGACCAACCAGCACTGGTGGCTGATGTGGTCAGTATCACGCTATCTGCCTTGACTGCCCCAGACATTTCCTGGTACCCGTTTTAGGCTGGGTTGACCCAGGAATCCAGGTCAGTTTTAAAAATAAGATTCCACCCTGATGCAGATGGAACCCACCTCATAACAGATCAAACCTTTGATCACTACGGCAGGCAAGTGTCTAGCCACTCCGCTACAATGACTCCTGGTACTTTTATATGGTTGCGTATACAGTACAACTTTGATTAACCGTCACTCGTTTAACCGCCAGTTTCTGTTACCCATCACCGTCCTTTAAAAAAAAAAAAAAAGAATGTTGGAAGAGATACAACATAAAGGACACTTGTCAGAGTCTACCGAAGTGCAGTGATGCAGTGACATCGTTACGCCCGCCAGGTGACTTAGTCCCCAGCAGGGATGACGGAACTTCGTTACGCCGCCAGGCGAGTAGTAGTCACCTGCCTGCAAGGTTGCTGGCTGACGAGACGGCCAGCGGTCAGGCAAGGACGCACGCATGTCTCGTGAAGCCACCTCAGGTGGGAAGGCAAGTTGCGAGCTATAGGCAGACAGCTCTGGGACGTCGACTGGACCGGACGCATGATGAGAGAAAGGCGTTGTGTGGTTTCTGTGCCTGAAAGTCGAGTGTCTGGACATCTTGAGAGATAGACTGTGTGCTGTATTGTGGATGTAAGTGTATTGAAGTATCAAGTATATCTTGTTGTGATCATCGTACTGTATATGATCTGTAAATAAATCCATTGAACGTTGTGTCGTTGAGTCTTGAGTCGAATCACGTTGTACTTGTACTGTCTCACATGTGTTAGGTTAGCGAGCCAAGTTTAAGACCCTGACAACACTATTTTCACTGCTGCCACTGCCTGGGCTGATTATACAGTGTGTAACCTAAAGAATGGGTGGAATAAACTCTTGTCTGAACCTATTGATGAAACTGAAGGAATTGAGACTGTGAGTGTTGACGACATTGTGCAACTGTGCAATAATGTAGGACTAAACAGTGAAAACATTACACCAGAAGAAGTAACACATTGCTTGAAATGTGACAACATGGATGGAGGCTTTGAAATTGTGAACAATAATGAAATTGTTTCTAGTGTGACTACCATTGAAGAAGAAATTGTTGGCGATGAAGGATCACTTCTTAACCAAAAACCTACAACTAGCCACTCAGAAGCAGAAACAATGTTATCAACGTGCATCGACTGGTTTGAAATGCAAGAGGAGGAAAATGCAACACAGATCCTACTTCTGTGTAAGATACGGAACATTGCCGTGCAGAAAGCTCAGTCCTCAAAGACACAGAAGGAGATGACAAATTATTTTAAAGTAACGTAGGTTTATAGTATTACAATACATTTCTGTACATTGCTATTCTTATTTGAAGTTTATATTGATAGTTTTGTCAAATTAAATCAAATATGTATGTGGTATTAACTTTTAAAGGAATTTTATTTTCATTTTAGTCCCAATCCCGCAGTGAAATCACCTCACTGTACATATGTACTAAGAGATGTCTGTTATACATCTATTCGGTTATCCGTCACAGCCCTGGTCCCAGTGGTGATGGTTAGTCGAAGTTTTACTGTACTTCATTTTTTTTTGCGCTCGCTCGCTTTGAACTCAAGCGTAGTCCATACACACTATTTATAGTAGTGATGGACTGAATTTTGTGTGTGGATTAGCTTTCCCCATGAACAGTGTCCCTCACCATCAGGCGAACCCACTCCGACTTCAGAGGTACTTGTAATTTACGTCCACAAGTCAAGGACGACGGGTCAACATTTTAGTCCAGCTGTCAGTTGTAGGGATCGAACCGCTTACCTCGACATGAGAACAATGGATGTTTAAGAACATGCGTTCTTACCTATTCAGCCATATGGACCTGTCACTGTACTTCATAATAATCCAAATATCATCAAAAGAGATATTTAGCACAAACAGGGCATGAAATCTGGCACTTATTACATTTCACTGCATCTCCCCTATGCAAAATGTAGAGGTCATCTCATAGCTGCTACCAGCGAACGGGTTCAGTTTATTCACATTAACATCACTGCACTCCACACATGTCCACGGGAGGTTCAGTCTCCTCTGTAACATAACTCTATCAGCACAGGGACTACAGACTGGAGTGAGTCAGTAAAGGAAATTAAAAGAAATTAAAACTACAGCTCTCGGGAATGTGTGGAAGTCAACAGAAATTAAAACTACAGTTCTGGGGAATGTGTGGAAATAAAAACAAATTAAAACTACAGCTCTGGGGAATGTGTGGAAGTCAAAAGAAATTAAAACTACAGCTCTGGGGAATGTGTGGAAATCAAAAGAAATTAAAACTACAGCTCTGGGGAATGTGTGGAAGTCAAAAGAAATTAAAACTACAGCTCTAGGGAATGTGTGGAAATCAAAAGAAATTAAAACTACAGCTCTGGGGAATGTGTGGAAGTCAAAAGAAATTAAAACTATAGCCCTAGGCAAAGTGTGGAAGTCAAATTAAATTAAAACTAACAACAAACTTAGATTATGTATTATTGTTATTGGCACCTTGCCGTCTTGACAGACGATAGTTTGTGCTTTAAAAAGGCATAATAACTTTACCTATAGCGGTAGCGAATGTGACTGATAAGGCGAATTCGCGCGGTAAATGTTCGTTCACAGTGGGTGCATGTGAACACGTGGTAATTTCCACCATCATGCACCATCTTACGTCTCACACGCTCGGTGTGCGACTTATCTGCAATAATTCTCTCCTTTGTCTTTATTCCATTTCTGATGTTTGCCCTCCATGCAACACGTTCAGCAGCGACTAGCTCCCAATGTGCATTAACAATGCCTGTATCAATCATGTCCCGCTTACGCACATCTTTGTATGGTAGTAGAGGCCAACCTGAGATCTCTTACACATCTGTAATTCACCAAAAAAGATGTCCTTTGGTATTTGCCAAGTCGTAGCGCAGCCTATTACGCAAAATAAGAGGGAGCAAAACTCCCGAACCAAACGAGATAGATAACTAGGCAGTTGACGTGTAACGGAGATCACGTCAGTCTTGTTTGTCAATAGAGACGGGATTCAGATCATTGAGCTGACTGGGGAAGCAGCACATTCAACTCATCTCCCATACATTGAGATATTTTCTGGTACGACTGTATTGTTCATGGCCAACAGATATGGCAAGGGATCATAAGAATATTTATCAACGTTATATTGAAGAGAAATAATGGACAGACGCTAACATAGCACAACGGGAATTAGGAAGTCACGGCAAGGTGAAATCTATCTTGATCAGGAATGAGAGAAGGACCGGGACATGAATTGATAGTTAGTAGGGTCTAGCAACTTCCAGCGATGTATGTTATTACATCTCATTTTAGTTTACCGCCCTGCCTGACGATTACAGGCCCGGTAAAGAGATCTTGTCATATTATCACTAATCGTCTGGAGATTGTAACTGACTTGTTATCGGGCAAATAAATGATGCCTTCAATTACATAAATGCCGGCCTACAAGTTTTATTGCCGTTGCTGTTACATACTTCTGGAGTTGTTGGGAATTGTGTCACTCCCTGGATTTTAACGTTGCCACTTTACATTTCAATTCCGTTACAACACATCTCAACAGTATTCTACCATCACCCATCATCCTAAGATGTCCTATCCATCTAAGTCTACGAAGACTGAGCATGGAATAAACCGCCACACAACCTGATCTTTCCAATACTTCAGTATTTATGATTTTGTCTTGCCACTTAATACCAAGAATTCTTCGCAGACACCGCATATGAAAGCTGTTTAAATGTTTCTCTTGGTGTGAGTAAGTTGTCCAGGTTTCACTGCCATAAAGAAGAGTACTAAGGACACAGGCTTGATAGACAAGGACTTTTGTTTTGGCAGTAAGCTTCCTGTTCTCCCAGACTCTTTTTCTTAACCTGTTCATTGTTGTTGCTGCCTTACCAATCCGGATGTTGATTTCCTGATCTAGGGATAATTTGCTATTTACCACGGATCCTTGATATGTAAAATGGTCTACCGTCTCTAGTTCGGCGTCGTCAAAAAAGATTGATGGTACCCCATGTGCACCTTGTGACATAATCTGTGTCTTCTTTTTGCTAATTGTTAAACCAAATTCAGAACAAGCATTGGAGAATGCAGATATTAGACATTGCAATTCTTCTTCAGTGTGGGTCGTAACTGCAGCATCATCTGCAAAAAGCAACTCTCTGATCAGTGCCCTCCTAATTTTGGTCTTGGCCTTCAATCTCTGAGCATTGTAGAGGCCGCCATCTGAGCGTGAGTGAATGTATATACCACCATCCTGATCACGAAAGGCATATTTCAGTAGAAGTGAAAAGTATATTCCAAAGAGGGTGGGAGCTAGTACACAACCTTGCTTAACCTCACTCTTGATTTCAAACTCTTCAGAAGTTTCACCATCAAACTTGATTATACCCTTCATGCCTGTGTGGAACGATTCCACAATGGACAGAAGATTTGGTGGGCAGCCAATCTTCTTTAGTGCCTTGAACAGAACCTCACGACTGACCAAAGCAAATGCCTTTGTGAGGTCGATGAAGGCAATAAACAGTGGTTGATTCTGTTCACGGCAATTTTCTTGCATTTGTCGTAATGAGAATATAATATCAATGGTAGACCGGTTCTGTCGAAAGCCACACTATGATTCGGGGTAGACTTGATCTCCTAGGACTTTAAGTCTGCGCAGAACAATTCTGGCAAATACTTTTCCAACAATACACAGAAGTGAGATACCCCTATCGTTGTTACAGTCGCTCCGATCACCCTTGTTCTTGTACAATGTTATGATGCTTGAATCTTTGAAATCCTGTGGGACTTGTCCTTCTCGCCAGCATAGCTCTATTAGCTGGTGGATCTGTAGAATGAGTGTGTCTTGCCCACTCCTGATAACCTCTATTGGATCCCATCCTTACCTGGAGCCTTGCCAGATGCAAGTTCATTTATAGCACACTTAACTTCTGTTATGGTGAGAAGTGTGTCCAGGTGGTCAATAGTTGGTAGAGCCTCTATGGCGTTGAGGGCATCATCAGCTAGTTTGGTCTCACTTGAGTAAAGCTCCTAATAGTGCTCTACCCATCTGTTCATCTGCTGTTTCTTATCAGTTATGATTTCTCCAGTCAAGGTTTTCAATGGTGCACTTCTTTTGATCATTGGACGACAGGCTTTCTTTATTCCTTCATACATGCTTCTGATGTTTCCCTTGTCACTTGCGATTTGAATGGACTCACACAACTTGATCCAATAATCATTTGCACACTGCCAGGCAGCCTTTTGCACATCCTTCCTAGCTTGCTTTAGCTCACTCAGAGTCTTTCCTTTTATGCCGCGGTACAGACGGGGTGAGGGTCGAGGAGCCCAGCCCACAACCAAGTAGCTCAGAGGAAAAGCCGCATTCCTGGTGATCAGCAGCGTCCTTGAGCGGCGGAGTGGGTCATGAACGGGGTACAAAGGTGGCAACATGGCAGCAGAGACTATAACTGCATTACAGATCGCTGGCTTGGAGGCATTGAAGTCAATCACCCAGGGAAGAAAAGGGCTTCCTATGGCCAGATGTGATAGGGCATGTGTGAGGGCACAGAGCACCGGGTGCTCTCAAGAGGACAAGCTGGACAAAACAGGACAGGCTGTATCTACCCCTTTGCCAGCTGTCTTCCGGAAAACATGAATTCCTGGTTGACATTGCATCATGTACTTTTATTGTACTTTTGTATGGATGTGAAGCTTGGACAATGAGCAGTCAGGCTGAAAAACATCTGATGGCTGTAGAAATGTGGTTTCTGAGGAAAATGCAAAGAATACCATGGACAGACAGAAAAACCAATGAACAGGTCCTTCAAGAAACAAATGAAGATCGTAAACTTATTAGAGACATTAGACGTAGACAGTGACAATTTTTTGGGCATGTTATGAGAAGAAATGATTTGGAGAACTTGGTGACAACTGGTAGGATCGAGGGGAACAGGCCAAGGGGAAGACCTAGAAGCAAGTACCTGGATGGCTTGGCCTTGTGGCATGGTCGAGACAGGAACACGACTCTGGTGATCGAGTGAGATGGCAGAACATGACCGCCCACGATTACCGGCATGGCACATGATGGATGGATGGACTGTATCATGTTGATTAGCTATTGAAAACATGAATTCCTGGTTGACATTGTATCATGTTGTTTAGCTATTGAAAACATGAATTCCCGGTTGACACTGTATCATGTTGTTTAGCTATTGAAAACATGAATTCCTGGTTGACATTATATCATGTTGTTTAGCTATTGAAAACATGAATTCCTGGTTGACATTATATCATGTTGTTTAGCTATTGAAAACATGAATTCCTGGTTGACATTGTATCATGTTGTTTAGCTATTGAAAACATGAATTCCTGGTTGACATTGTATCATGTTGTTTAGCTATTGAAAACATGAATTCCTGGTTGACATTGTATCATGTTGTTTAGCTATTGAAAACATGAATTCCCGGTTGACACTGTATCATGTTGTTTAGCTATTGAAAACATAAATTCCTGGTTGACATTATAACATGTTGTTTAGTTATTGAAAACATGAATTCCTGGTTGACATTGTATCATGTTGTTTAGCTATTGAAAACATGAATTCCTGGTTGACATTGTATCATGTTGTTTAGCTATTGAAAACATGAATTCCTGGTTGACATTGTATCATGTTGTTTAGCTATTGAAAACATGAATTCCTGGTTGACATTGTATCATATTGTTTTGCTAGTGCACTTTCAGAATGTCCAGTATTCAGTTGTATTCTGTACAACTTTGACTTTGAGCAGCAGTAAAAACTTGTCTATTTACTATATAGTACAACTACCTGCTGTACCATTGATTAACTTATCCATCCAATAAGAAACCAAAACATAATATCAACTAGCAATTCCGTCACTGAGAGAACAAAAATATATATATACCTCAGTCGAACCTACATCCATTGTTTGACTACTCCTCCAGATCATTTATAAAAAGTATCAACAGAAGCCTTTTCCATTTCCACCGTCTCACACACTTCATCAGGTATCTCTTTCCATAAAGCCTGAAACTTACATCTTGCAATCTGCAATATTTTCTATCAATTTATCTCTTACGTTTCCACTTCTTCAACAACTCCAAGTTTCTCTGTATCAATGCTATCTCTACATCAATATCATCCTCCCCGTATAATCTATCATCCTCCTCCATACTACTAATTGACTCTGATTTCTCATCCATTTCTTCTTCTTCATCTGTATTTCTCTCGTTAGCAGCCGCTAATCTCTTCCGTTCAATATCCCATCTAATTTGTCTATCACTATTTCTTAAGGATCTTTCTAGTAAAGGCATTTCTTCACCACTTGTTGAATACTCTCTAATTCTCCTCTGTCTTTTCACTTCTCTTTCTCTTTGTTTATCCATTCTTCTTTTTGTTGCTTGTCTAGTATTTTTAAATGGAGCACTTACTTCTTCTTCCATAGATTCTATACTATCACAATGGGTCTCATTCAACTTTTCTCCTACTATCGTTTTCGGTATTGTTTGTTCTTGAGTATCATCGAAACCTGAAGCCGTTTTTAACTGACTGTGTGTCGGATCTTCTCCCATATACTTCCGTCTTGGTTTTAAGAGATTATCTATTGGTAATACTGGTTCTCTCCCGTGTATTAAATAAAATGGTGAAAAGCCTGTGCTCACATTTTGATTTGTACGTATGGCGCTAAGCGCTGGTCCCAAAAATAAATCCCAGTCTTTTTCATGTTCATCCACAATCTTTGCTATAATATCATATAACGTCCGGTGTTGTCGTTCGTTCCTAGCATTTGAAGAAGGTCTATAGTATGAGGTCTTTACATGTTTTATATTTAAATCCTTCAATAATTTTTCAAATTTCTTATTCACAAATTCTCTACCATTATCTGTAAGTATAATCTGTGGACAACTAAATCTTGGTACAAACTCCTGTAAAAAAAATATTAATGACAGTATCAGCGCTCTTATCTGGAATTGCATAAACTTCTGGCCAAAGACTGTAAACGTCTACTATATGAATTAAATATACATTCCCTGACAATGTTCTAGGGTGAGGACCCGATATATCTAAACTAATTTTCTGCATAGGGAACTGAGGAATATCTGTATCTTGCAAAGGACACTTAATTGTTTTCATATTCCTTAACCTGCATCTTTCACACGTATCCACATATTTGCAAGCAGATCTAAATAAGTTTGGCCAATAATATTTACTCGTAAGTGCTTTCGCCAATTTATCCCGACCGAGATGTCCATTTTCATTGTGATATGCTTTTAAAACTTCATTTTCTAAATGTTTTGGAATATATTTCCTTAGCTGTTCGTTCCTTTCACACATATAGTATAACTGTCCATCCTCTTGTAAAACCAAAAAATTCTTCTTATATTTGTTCTCCTCCGTTTCACTTAATTTCTGTTTTATTTGTAAGACTTTTGGATCTAATTCCTGTTCTTCTTTCATACTAAACTGTGCTAAATGTGGGTCTTCTTCCACTCTATGTTCAGCCTCCTGATCCGATGGTAAACTCTCAAAGTCTTCTCCATTTATTATGGCAGAATCTAAAATATTTACTTGCCAGTTTCGATCGTCAATCTCTGGTTCTCCTTCATCTTCTGTGTCACCTGACGACTGTGGGTAGGGAATCCTAGATAATAAATCAGCGCATGTGTTAATCCTACCTGGAATGTATTCAATTTTCGTATTGCATCCCTGTAGATTCAATGCCCACGTCTGTATTTTCCTGTTCTGCACTGGAGCTTCTAAAAAAGACTTTAAAGGCATATGATCAGTTCTAATAACAAAATTTGCGTTATGTAAGTAGTAATTTAGTTTCTGAAGGGCATAATGAATGGCATACGCTTCTTTTTCAATAGTCGTCCATTTGCGTTGAGATTTGCTAAGTTTATGAGATAAGAAGTAAATTGGCCTTTCATTTTTAACCCCTGGTATTCCAGACTCCTTTCCTTCATATGGTTGAACCAAACATGCTCCTATTGCATTGTCCGAAGCATCTGTGTACAGTATTAACTGTTTGTTTAAATCTGGATGCGTCAATAATGGTACCAGTGTTAAGCTGTTTTTTAAATACTCGAACGCTTTTTGACACTCATCATCCCACTTAAATCTAGCGTATTTGCCTGTTAAATTTGTAATAGGTTCTGCTATCTTTGAAAACGCCGGGACAAACCGCCTATAATACGCACAGGTTCCTATAAACGCACGCACTTCCTTAACATTAGTTGGAGGAGGTAACTCTTTAATAACCTTTATCTTTTCTTGGTCTGGTTTTATTCCGTCTCTATTTATAATATAACCCAAATATTTTGTTTCTGTCTTTAAAAACTGGCACTTACTAAGTTTCAATTTAACGTCATGTACCCTTAATCTATCGAATACCAATCTAATATGTTTTAAATGATCACCTACATCTCCTGTCGTAAAAATCAGAATATCGTCTATATAGGCTAGTGCAAACCTTTGCATACCTTCTAATACTTCATTTATTAAGAGCATGTAGTGAGATGGCGCAGTTTTGACTCCAAAAGGCATTCGTAAAAATTCATAAGAACCCATATGAGTACAGAAAGCACTTTTCTTTTGCGCGTCTGCTGACATCGGGATACACCAAAATCCTGATCTTGCGTCCAACGTCGTGAAAAATGTAGCGCCATTAAGCAGCCCCAAAATATCATCGATCACTGGCAGTGGATATGCTACATTTTTAGTAATTTTGTTCAACGCCCGATAGTCACAACAGAATCGACTCGAACCATCAGGTTTGGCCACAATTACCACCGGAGATGACCATTCTGATTTTGATCTTGTGATTATTCCTGCTTTCAACATTTCTTCTATTGCCTTTTCTACAATTTCTCTATTTCTTAAGGGAGTTCTATATGGTTTTAAGCTAATCGGCGGATGGTCTATCTCCATTGTTACCGTTTTTGTCTTACCCAACTCTAAATCACTAATTGCAAACACATCCTGATTCTCCTTTATAAACTGTTCCAACACTTCTTTATTTTCTGGTGAAGTCTTTAACTGTGCCAACAATTCCTGTTCTCTTGTCTTTTTATCTAGTGAATGTATTTGTGCTGTATTTCTTTTGAATGGATGGATCAATTCATCCATTTGTGTGTTTCCTCTACTTCCGCGTCCGCGTCTGTTATTAACTCTTTCACTAGAAGATTGTGAACAATTTGTTCCCGGTATTTCTACTCTATCTGTTGCCAATATTTCACTAACGTTACGTTCTAGTTTTGCTACTACACACCCTCTGTATAATTTAATTTCTCTACCCGTGTTGTTAATCACCATAACTGGAAAGGTTAAGTGTTTATCTAACGCTATTATTCCATCCGGAACTTCCAAACCAGGTTCATCAATTACTTCTTCTTGTAACTCAGTGACTCTGACTGTGTCTCCTGCTACATAATATGGGTTTCTCTTTAGCTTTGCTTGTATCAAATTAATCGACTGTGGCTTTAACGTCGTGGACATTTTAACTCTCACTAGTGCTGATATATGCATGTCTTCCTCCATATCTACATAGACGTCCTTAAACTTTAATTTGTGTAAATCAAAGAAAAGTCTTACTCCATTTTTTATCAAAAAATCTCTTCCTAACAGCATGTTTCTATTTAAATCTTTCACTACATGAAAAAGATGTCTTACGTTGACCCCTCCAAGCTTGAAATTTATCATCGTTTGCCCAATTACTTGTAAATTCTGTCCCGTAACGGAGTGAAGATTATTATGACTCCTAAATATCCTACAATTTCTCACTATTCTGTATAGAAAACTTTCTTTTACTACACTAACCTGAGCTCCCGAATCAATTAATGTACGAATTCTATACTTTCCTACTTCTATTATACAAGAACTATAATCTGTTTTATTTTCTATAAACTGCTTGACTTCATCTAGTTGAAAATATTCTCTGTTCGTCCTAGTATACCTGTTATTAACGTATTCTTTAAACCTTGGAACCTTATTATTTCCCTTCCTACTCCAGGTCCCATTTAATAGGTAGGGCGCCGGTTTTCCTGCGTTGTTCTTGTACCTGTAAAATTTCTGTGTCTATCTTCTACATTCCTATTTAACCTATTGCCATTTCTACTCTGTGTATTCGACTGGACACGCCTATTTCCACAAAAACGAGCCATGTGTCCCCGCTGACCGCAAGAATAACAGACTATATTTGTGTTATTTGTGTTACCTACCGTCTCACCTGTAGGATACCTCATTTGTCTTCTTTCCTCATACTCATTTCTATTTCTGCCTTGTACCATCTGTACACCTCCCCTCCTATTCCATCCGAACCTTGTTTGTCCTATTTCCATGGGCTCCTCAACTCTATCTTCTCGACTAGTTCCTATTTCTCGTCCTGTTCTCAATCTAAACCTACGTCTCAAATTTTCTTCTTGTACTGCAATATCTACAGCCTGTGACAACCTCTCAGGGTTTTCCCTCATCAACTTAAATTTCAAACCATCGGATTTTATGCCATCTACAAAAATGCCGACTAACATCCTCTCTACCTCTTCTCCTTGTACATTCTGTCCCAAGAATGCCTCTTCAGCCAGGTTAATCAACCTATCGCTGAACAACTGTACCGTCTCCCCACTATTTTGTTTAGACTGTCTCAATACCGAAAAGGCATGTTGTGGATCCGTTATTTCTGCGTACTTGTGTGCCAGGTCGGTTTTGAACTGCTCCCATGTTTCATCTACTCTAGCCTCTAACTTTCTTCTAATATGCTGTGAAACTGGTTCTGTGGCTGCCTGATATGCAAGTCTCATTTTCTCTTCATCTGATGCAGATACCAAATACGCATATTTTTCTATGGAAGTGATCCATTTCTTAAACTCTCTGGCCTGTCCACTAAACTTAACAATTTCGGTTGCCATTCCCTGTTGTTTAATAATCGTATCAAGTCTACCTACCGCTGTTCCTACCCCCGTCAATACTTGTACCAAAGAGTCTTGTTCCGCCATGCTGAAATATTATTATATAGAACAAACAATCACAACCTCATTTGTAATCAGCTAATTAAAGAAATTCAGTTTACATATACACAAGAACAGTTCGACTAGATAATATGCTCACAGATTACCCTACTCTCGGTTCCTGATCCAAGCAAGTTTCGTGTATTCCTCTAGACTCGTCTTCAGGTTACACTCAAACACTAGGATTCTGCGTCAGCTGAAAATCAGTCGCGGAGTTCAGGTAGCGGAGTTCAGGTAGTCTGTCTCTTCCCCCAGGTAACTTCGTCTCTTCAGTTAGTTACTTCTCTTGGGATGCCTGGATAAACTTCAACCCCTGGTTGGGTCCCGACCAGTCTTCTGGCTTCTGATTTCGCCCCGGGTGGGGTACTTCGTCGACGTTTTGAGAAGGACTCAGAGGTAGCAGAGCCCAAAAGGTTAAGCTAGCGGCCTATAGATAGTCTGACTGCGTCAAACGAAACATTGGGCAATCCATGAAGTAATGAGGTATTTATTTGCTGTCTCGATTGTCTTTTACCAACGTTCTTCTTTTTTTTTTTTTCAGTTGTTGGCGCTCAGAACAAAACCTATTAACATTGAGGCTGACTTGATTGTCTTATTGAAAAGTTCTTGCTCACTTGCAACAACGATCCGACTGGATTTGCCCTTTAGCCAAACTTTTGCTCGGTCAAGACACGATTAAACTGGGCCGACTTTCAGCACACTCCTGCTCGCTCGAGATATCGGTTAGACGGCTTGACCTTCAGGAAAACTTCTGCTCCTGACACGTCCGTTAGATGAACGGATAAGAGGAGTCGCCAGGATGGTGTCCACAGTTGACGCTCGCCGGTTTGATAACGATCTCAGGTGTCGCAATTCGTTATGGCCAGTTTCACTTTTCTCCTGACGCCAGTAAAATTTTGACAGCCAGTCTTGAAAAAGACTTACAGACAACCACCCCTGGGCGGGCTTTTGGTCGCTGTATTTTTCGCTGATACGTTATTGGCCATTTTTCCCACTGTGCCTTGTTACGTTCAATGGTTGTTCAAAAGCGTGCCGAAATTATTTCTGGCGACTGAGACGAACGGAGCAAGGATCATCTTCTTAGTTTTTGGCCTCCGCGATGTTATATAGTATACGGCATGACTTCGCGTTACACCAGGCTCGAATCCTGTGTCGTGGGCACCAATTTCACCTTCTGTAACAAGGTGAACTTATATAATTGACGGAACTCATTTGCTTCTTGTTAAAAGTGTTTAATACAATAGATGACAGCCGGATCTAAGTTGGCGACCTTCTGGTTCTCTAGCTTGATGGTAACTGCCCCTTTGACAACAAACCACGTCACGACTTGAGCATCTCTCCTCCCTTTCGACCCCGATGCTCAATCGTGCTGTAGTCGTTTCCCACCTAAATACTATCAAAACCCCTTCCTCTGTTACAATCACATTCCAAGGCTCCTGATTTCTTTGGGATTGCAATAAATACAGTTACATAATTTAGAAGGCATATCTCCAGTATCATATAATGTGTTCAGCAGTCTAGTGACTTGCTCTAGTCCAAGCTTTAATCATTTCTGTTGTGATGTTATCCGCACCGTGGGCCTTGCCAGCTTTCATATGCTTAAGAACATTTCGAACCTCTATCTTCAAAATTGGCGGTCCTTCATTATCAAATCTAATATTGATCGAGTGAAATGGCGAATCATGACTGCCCACACTTACCAGCATGGCACATGATGTACGGATGGTATTGGAGCAAAAGATTAATTCAAGTGGTTACCCGGGTTCGAATCCTCAGTAAGGTGTGGGAATTTTTTTTCTGTCGGGGGTAAAAAGAAAATCCTAACCTGCAGAGTTTGCGGCGACTACACTAGCCAGGCGGCCTGAATTCCTCAGACTCAAAGACTCATCTTCCATACACCACAAGGTGTATGTACCACACTATATTGGCAGTAAATGACAGGTTTTTTTTAACAGTTACCAGCAGGATATTGAAGGTAATAATAAAATATTTCATTGATTGATTTCCCCACCAAAGTAGGGTTTTCTCTCTTATGTTTCAATGTAACCAAATCGGTCCATGCACTAGAAGTCGTAGCACGTTTATGAACTTGAGTTCAAAGCAAGAAACAGAATATATAAAAATGCACAGTTAGTCTATATCTGCAACTCACCTGTAACAACAAACAAAGTGAGGGTAGGCAGCACAGATCCAATTCTGATGTCCTCGCAGCATGGTCATCCTCATGGGATCAACGTAGGTACCTGTTCATGAGTGAGTACAAGTAACGGTCACTTGTACATGTTTTATGGTAAACTGGGCATAAGGTGATAGCCCCATATTTGTAGAGACCAACCAGCACTGGTGGCTGATGTGGTCAGTATCACGCTATCTGCCTTGACTGCCCCAGACATTTCCTGGTACCCGTTTTAGGCTGGGTTGACCCAGGAATCCAGGTCAGTTTTAAAAATAAGATTCCACCCTGATGCAGATGGAACCCACCTCATAACAGATCAAACCTTTGATCACTACGGCAGGCAAGTGTCTAGCCACTCCGCTACAATGACTCCTGGTACTTTTATATGGTTGCGTATACAGTACAACTTTGATTAACCGTCACTCGTTTAACCGCCAGTTTCTGTTACCCATCACCGTCCTTTAAAAAAAAAAAAAAAAGAATGTTGGAAGAGATACAACATAAAGGACACTTGTCAGAGTCTACCGAAGTGCAGTGATGCAGTGACATCGTTACGCCCGCCAGGTGACTTAGTCCCCAGCAGGGATGACGGAACTTCGTTACGCCGCCAGGCGAGTAGTAGTCACCTGCCTGCAAGGTTGCTGGCTGACGAGACGGCCAGCGGTCAGGCAAGGACGCACGCATGTCTCGTGAAGCCACCTCAGGTGGGAAGGTGTCACAAAATGAAACCGTGCGTTTACCCAGCTAATTGTTAGGGAGGATGTTTTGATTAACCGGACTATCTGCTAAGCAACAAGGGTTTCAACGAATACAGAGAAAACATTCATAGTTGTGGCTACATGTGTTTCCAAAACAGGTCGGGCAGAAATAACAGTTGTACTGGTACATCTGGTTGACGGATTGGCCACTGTCGGAAGTGCGGGAGCCGAATCCCGACATCGCCTTGACAAGGTTGTCAACATTTGAATACAAATGGAAGCCGTGGGGTCAGCCCATATACACATTTGGTGGTGAGTGAGGAGGAAGTGAGTGCGCTGAATCATACATCGTTTGACAAGTCAGATGGAAAACGGAAGTACTCAGCAAGGAAGTAAACAGTCCATATGTCATATAGTTTCCGGACATCACTCAGAGGGGCAGATTGCTACTGACAGCTTGTTGAGGAAAACTCTTTGTTGGAACTGTACAGTAACTCTCTAGATTGTTTTGGATGTCAAAACCATTAATGACAACTTTGACAAGGACTAAAGCCAGGAAAATAGATTCTTGACAATGGCTGATATGTCCAAATAACACCTGTGGGGACAGGAAGAATACAGTCACGTGACCAACTAGAGGTTTTGCCATAAACCATGATTGGAGATGGGGAGTTGACAAAAAACCGTGGATTATGATGGACGTGTTTGTGGGAGAGCTCTACAGTGCTAGATAAATTTAACATTAACTAGCATGTGTCGTTATGGCAAAGTGTAGTAGCCATCCCGGGAATGAGGCGGTTTTTACATAAGGTAGTCAATATAGTCTATTAGTTCTAATTAATATAGACTGTGGCCTTGTTAAACTATAGTGTGATGATTAGCACTGTTAGTGGAAACTAGTTAGAGTAAGAATAGTGATATTAACTCTGCTAGTTAAGAATAGATTAGTGAAGTGTTTATAAGCTTTACTAGTTGAGAATTGAGTAATGAAGGATAATTGGGATCTTCCCGTAGGTGTCCCTGGTGGGCGGGGTTCCGCATTCTGTTTGCTGATTTTTTTTGTCTTGGCCTGATGATAACCTATGTGGTCAGTTCATCTGTCCCTGATGGGTACATTATATTTTCTGAGCGAGGCCGATGCTCACGATCATCTAATAGAGATCAGTGAAGGGGAGGCTATCACCAGTGGTATGATTTATTTTACAGGTTCCTCTGGTTGGAATGAAGAACCCGGAACAACTAAAAAATCCGATCCCGGATAAAGTATGATGTGGAGAGATGGGCCAGCAACTTTCGCAACGGAAGAAGTTAAGACACATTGCTCGGTGGAGTCTAATGGTATATGTATCCTACATGAGTGAATACCAATCGTTAACACACCTGAAGTGATGGAGGTTCAGCCCACGTGGAACTAGATCAGTAGGAACTGATGTTCACATTAGATGAAACCAAACATTGAAGTGTAGTTGTGCCACGTATCAAGGAAATCAGAACTTTCAGACTATATCTAGTGAATAAAGCAAGCCATTTTATTCTAGATACAATAACTGTTTAATAGTGAGAACTAGTGAACATTTATCAAGAGACAAAAAGTCTTGTTCATAGGACAGTGTTCCATGTTTGTTTTCACCGCGCCGGAATTATGAAGCCGGAGTTTCTATAAACTGTTAGGAACAGTTGTGTTAGGAACAATAACAGTTTTTTTCCACGGATTATATATTTACATGGGATTCAGATCTCATGGTCATCAGAGTTCCTGGAGGAGGACATGTCTGGAGAGAAGGATACGACTTCGGTGAGGTTTTTCGTACTGACTCGAATGATGTCGTGTGATCCTTGCCATGATGTGTACACTATGATCCTGAACTTTGAGGGCTGACATACACATTTATGTTATAATACACGACACACTTTTTTCTTCGCATACACGTCTCATATACGTTACACTTTTCTTTTAATAAATTAGTCTTTATTAATTTTTAGAAGCAATAGTTGTTGAGTATGTTGCGTTGGGGAAGTATGAGAAGGGGGGCATAGTACGACAGTGAGAGAGTGATAGGAAAAGGTGTCCATAGGCTGATGGAGTGTGTTGGACGGAAGCTGGTGGATTCTCCAGAATATTGAGAGGAAAAAAAAAATATTATAATGTGGGTGTCGACTCTCTTCACTCCAGGGACGACACTTTAAAGGAGGACACGACATTATTGGGGGCTCGTAAACGGGATCTTTGGACAGCGGGATCTCTCGTAAACGTGATATTTGGACAGTGGGATCTCTCGTAAACGGGATCTTTGGACAGCGGGATCTATCGTAAACGTGATCTTTGGACAGCGAGATCTCTCGGAAACGGAATCCTTGGACAGCGAGATCTCCTGCAAGCAGGAACCTTTGACAGTGGGATCTTCTGACAACGGGGTCTTTTGACACGGGATCCTTAGTTATAAGAGGGAGATATCATTTTGGAGAATCCAGCTAGAGTGAATGTGGATAGGGGTTAGGACTAATATCTTACCTGTTCACACTTCACACGTCTGCATAGGTCTGTGGTCCTGATTCTACTCTTGTCACTGAGTGAATGTACTGTGTGTAGTAATATCTAGATTTATAGTACTTGTTCATATATCTGTATAGTAATTTGCAGTTATATTGTACTAGACCTGCTAGCTTACCTCTCTGTATAATGGCCACCCCTAAACTAACCACGTTAGAATTAAAGGCAAAGGGGGAGGACATGGGATTGGGGGGGTCTGCTCTAACGGATTACATACAGGAAGTGGAGAGAGAGTATCGTCAAGCAGAAAGGGAAGATCGAAAGGCCGAGTTGGAATTGAGAAGGATGGAATTGGAAGCTGAGCAAGCAGCTAGGAAATTGGAAGCTGAGCAAGCAGCTAGGAAATTTGAAGCTGAACAAGCAGCTAGGAAATTAGAAGCTGAACAGGAAGCACAGAAAAGGGAGCACGAGTACCGGATGAGGGAACTCGAGTTGAAGAGTCAATCTAATGGAGAAACTGAGGGAGCAGTTGGAGGTTCCTCTATCCCAGGATCAACACCAGTAGGTGGACATGGGTACCATGCCATGAAGTTTCCTTTGGCGGTCTACGAGGAGGACAAAGAGAAGATTGATCAATACCTTCAACGCTTCGAGGCTATGTCAGTTGCTATGGGTCTGGAGCGTAACAAATGGAATCTTAAGCTATCCCAGGGATTACGCGGGACGGGATACGAGGTTTATACTCGCCTGCCACCAGGACATGAGAACAATTATGACGAGTTAAAGACGGCTCTGCTGAAACGATTCGAGGTTACGTCACATACCTACCGGAAAAAATTTCGAGCAGCGAAACGAGAACCGGGGGAGTTGTTTGCCGCCTACAGTTTGCGTCTAAAATCGTATCTCCACAAGTGGATGGATTTGGCTGGGTTCGCACATGACTATGAGAGTCTGGAAGAGCTCATGGTGGTCGACCAGCTGAAGAAGCAAATGTCTAAACCTCTCAGGACGTTCCTGGGAGAACAAGGAGCGGAACGTATTGACCTCGTGAATAAATTAGCAGAACGGTTCGTCGAGGTACATGGGGAGGCAGGGGAGAACCTTTCCACCAACTCCAAAAGTCAAGAGAAACATGACAAGAAGAAAACCAAAAACTCAGGAACAAAAAAGTGGGAACCTTATGTGCAAAAATCAGAGGATAGTTCAGAGAAGAAGAAGGAGGGAAGCAAGAGCACTTCAAGCTCTACACCTAAACGACCGTGGTCGGAGAAGTGGTGTTCAATTTGTAAGTCACCCTCTCACAATACGAGGGACTGTAAATCGAAGGCTAAGAACCCTCACTTCGCAGCATGTCAAGTGACTTCCAAGGAGGTTGTCACAGAAAATGCCAAGGTCAACAAGGAAGCTCGCCACCAGGAGAGCTCACTCAAGTCTGGCAATAGAAAATCTAGGACAGGGAAATGGTGCAACCAATGCCAGTCGAATACGCACAATGCTATTGACTGCAGAGGAGAGTCAGGAGACACTCAATTCGTCGTGTGCCCCGGGAAACCTAAGGTGGAGCCCACCGAACAGGTCGAGGCCGAGGAAGAGACTCCAGACCAGGAAAAACCACCTGTAGTGGAATTGGTAGAGGTTAACGGTCGTCAAGTGGAGTGTTTATACGACACAGGACTGGACGGGGAGGCCGTGATTTCTGCGGATCTGGTACATCCAGAACAATTCACAGGTGAAACCTTGGATATACAGCCTGCACAGAAGAGTGCTGTAACCATGAAGTTGCCCATTGCTAATGTGGAGATTCGGTCAAGGTACGTCACCGGCACCATCAAGGCTGCTGTATTGACCGATCCCATTTTTCCAGTCATCCTAGGTTGCCGGTATGTCTTTCTGGGAATGCCCAGGGAGCCAATTCATATGGGAGCAATGCAGACTCGCTCTCAGACGAAAACGGAAGAGGCAGACGCAATTGTGACTAACCCAATGCCGGGGGAGCTACGAACTGCCCAGAGTGAGGATGATACTTTACGTCCTTGCTACAAAAAGCTGCAGAAAAGTGCTGATCCACCAGGACGGGGGCAGTACTACATGAAGAATAGGATACTCTACAGGAGAGCAGGAAGGGGAGACAACCTATACGGTCAGTTGGTCGTCCCGAAAGCTCATCGGTCCCAGATTCTTCATATGGGGCATACCATCTCCTTTAGTGGACACATGGGTATTGCCGCCACCATGCAGCGGATTTCCTGCCACTACTATTGGCCGGGAATGACAGATGATGTGCGTCGGTATGTGAAGTCATGCCCTGAGTGCCAGAGGGTGGCACCGAAACACTGGACAGCACCGGTGATGTTGGGTGAGATGCCCATCATGAACTCTCCTTTCGAGAGGGTAGCCATCGATATCGTGGGTCCACTTCCCAGGACTAGGAAGAGGAACATGTATATACTCACAATGGTGGATTGCTGTACAATGTGGGGTGAGGCGATACCGTTGACCACGATTGACTCGAAAAGAGTGGCGGACGCACTGATGGAGGCCTTTACCAGATTAGGCTTTCCGGATCAAATTCTGACGGACAATGGATCTCAGTTTTGTGGAAAACTCATGGAGGAGGTATTTAGGGTGTTTCACTCTAACCACATACATACCAGCCCTTACCACCCTCAAGCCAATGGACAAGTAGAGCGTTTCAACGGCACGTTGATGACAATGCTCAGGAAACTAGCGCAGGAAAAACCTGATAGGTGGGATGAATATATCCCAGCCGCACTCTTTGCCTATCGGGAAGTTCCTCATGGCTCAACAGGACTACCACCCGCTACGTTGCTGTTTGGTCGTCCAATCAAAGGACCGTTGGAAGCCATGTTGAGGAGTTGGACTGAAGAGGGGACGTCAGAAGAAGTGATCTCATCCTATCAATACGTGGAGGAACTGAAAGAAAAACTCCATAAGGGATGGACTCTGGCAAATCAAAACTTGAAAAAGGCCAGGAAAAGACATGCGGCTTACTACAACCGTAGGTCTAAAGAAAGATCTCTAGAGGTGGGAGATAAAGTCTTGTTGCTACTCCCAACGGGAAACAACAAACTGGAGATAGGTTGGCAAGGACCATTTCCCGTGGAAAGGGTGATATCCAGAACCAACTATCAGATCCGGATCCGGGGAAAGTCGAAGATTTTCCATATCAATCTCTTGCGGAAATACGAAGAGAGACCCGGAGACAAGGCAGCGCACCTCATGGCAATGGCAGTTGCAATGGAGACGGAAGTGGGAACCAACGAGGGCAGGGAATATCCCTTGGTACACCAGGAAACCTATAGGGATGTACAAGTGAACCCTGATCTGACCTCCCAGGAGAGGGAAAGGATAACCCAGGTTCTCAAGTCTCATAAGGAGATACTGACTGATAAACCAGGACGAACGAGGTTGGTTGAGTTCGATATGACTTTGACCACACAGGAGCCTGTTCGCCAAAAGGTTTACCCAGTGCCATTCTCTAAAGAAAAGGCCCTGGAGGAGGAAATACAGAAACTGCTGGAGGATGACGTGATTGCACCATCCACATCCCCATACAATGCAGGGGTAGTTTTGTTACGCAAACCAAGTGGAGAACACAGGTTGTGTATAGATTACCGACTTCTGAACAGTCATACACAGTTTCAGGTGGAACCTTTGCCGAATCCAACTCAGTTATTCGCTAGGCTCCATAAGGCTCGGTACTTTTCAAAGGTGGATCTGAGTCGGGGGTACTATCAGATACCAGTCAAACCGGAGATTCGACCACTGTTAGCTTTCAGTACAACCAGTGGACACTACGAATTCAAGGTCATGCCCTTTGGACTCAGCAATGCACCTAGTGTGTTTACACGCATAATGAGGACTTTACTAGATCCGTTACAGGATCCGTCCATCATCTCATTCATGGATGATATTCTGATTTCCAGTGACAGCTTGGATGACCACTTACAATCCTTGGAGAGAGTGTTTAATAGACTCAAGGAAGCAGGGCTTACTGCTCGTCCAACCAAGTGCATGATTGGTTACCAGACTCTGGAATTTCTAGGTCACACCATCACTCCAGGACACATTGTTCCAGAAGAGAAGAACCTGAAGAAAATCAGAAATGCACCAAGGCCAAAAACGAAGAAGGATGTGCGATCTTTTCTCTCGTTGTGTGGGTTCTACCACAAATTTATCCCACATTTCACTGAATTGGGAGCGCCGTTGACGGAAACCTTGAAAAAGGGATTCCCGGACCAAATCATTTGGACACCAGAATGTGAGAATGCCTATAGTCAGTTAAAGGAGGCCTTGGTCAGCAAACCTGTATTACAGCTCCCTGACCTTTCCAAACCATTTGTGTTGAGAACGGATGCAAGTGCGATTGGAATTGGAGCCGCTGTGTTACAGGAAGGAAAAGACGATGCTTCGGTTTTGAAACCTGTGGCATACGCAAGTAAGAAACTTCTACAGGCGGAGAGGAATTATTCAACCGTCGAGAGAGAGTGCTTGTCCCTCGTATGGGCAGTGCAAAAATTTCAGCCATATTTTTATGGAGTTAAGTTTCGGGTCCAGTCGGATCATCAGCCCCTGATGTTCCTGGCTACTTCTCAGAAGCTCAACGCCCGTTTGATGCGGTGGTCGTTGTTACTTCAACCATATAACTTCACAGTGGAGTACATTCCTGGGAAGGAAAATGTTGGAGCGGATTTCTTATCAAGACACCCAGCTCCTGAAGAAGAAGAATGAATCATCTGGATTAAACTCACGGTGGAGAAGAGTGAGATGGACTACTCTCTTAAGAGGGGGCCTATGTCACAAAATGAAACCGTGCGTTTACCCAGCTAATTGTTAGGGAGGATGTTTTGATTAACCGGACTATCTGCTAAGCAACAAGGGTTTCAACGAATACAGAGAAAACATTCATAGTTGTGGCTACATGTGTTTCCAAAACAGGTCGGGCAGAAATAACAGTTGTACTGGTACATCTGGTTGACGGATTGGCCACTGTCGGAAGTGCGGGAGCCGAATCCCGACATCGCCTTGACAAGGTTGTCAACATTTGAATACAAATGGAAGCCGTGGGGTCAGCCCATATACACATTTGGTGGTGAGTGAGGAGGAAGTGAGTGCGCTGAATCATACATCGTTTGACAAGTCAGATGGAAAACGGAAGTACTCAGCAAGGAAGTAAACAGTCCATATGTCATATAGTTTCCGGACATCACTCAGAGGGGCAGATTGCTACTGACAGCTTGTTGAGGAAAACTCTTTGTTGGAACTGTACAGTAACTCTCTAGATTGTTTTGGATGTCAAAACCATTAATGACAACTTTGACAAGGACTAAAGCCAGGAAAATAGATTCTTGACAATGGCTGATATGTCCAAATAACACCTGTGGGGACAGGAAGAATACAGTCACGTGACCAACTAGAGGTTTTGCCATAAACCATGATTGGAGATGGGGAGTTGACAAAAAACCGTGGATTATGATGGACGTGTTTGTGGGAGAGCTCTACAGTGCTAGATAAATTTAACATTAACTAGCATGTGTCGTTATGGCAAAGTGTAGTAGCCATCCCGGGAATGAGGCGGTTTTTACATAAGGTAGTCAATATAGTCTATTAGTTCTAATTAATATAGACTGTGGCCTTGTTAAACTATAGTGTGATGATTAGCACTGTTAGTGGAAACTAGTTAGAGTAAGAATAGTGATATTAACTCTGCTAGTTAAGAATAGATTAGTGAAGTGTTTATAAGCTTTACTAGTTGAGAATTGAGTAATGAAGGATAATTGGGATCTTCCCGTAGGTGTCCCTGGTGGGCGGGGTTCCGCATTCTGTTTGCTGATTTTTTTTGTCTTGGCCTGATGATAACCTATGTGGTCAGTTCATCTGTCCCTGATGGGTACATTATATTTTCTGAGCGAGGCCGATGCTCACGATCATCTAATAGAGATCAGTGAAGGGGAGGCTATCACCAGTGGTATGATTTATTTTACAGGTTCCTCTGGTTGGAATGAAGAACCCGGAACAACTAAAAAATCCGATCCCGGATAAAGTATGATGTGGAGAGATGGGCCAGCAACTTTCGCAACGGAAGAAGTTAAGACACATTGCTCGGTGGAGTCTAATGGTATATGTATCCTACATGAGTGAATACCAATCGTTAACACACCTGAAGTGATGGAGGTTCAGCCCACGTGGAACTAGATCAGTAGGAACTGATGTTCACATTAGATGAAACCAAACATTGAAGTGTAGTTGTGCCACGTATCAAGGAAATCAGAACTTTCAGACTATATCTAGTGAATAAAGCAAGCCATTTTATTCTAGATACAATAACTGTTTAATAGTGAGAACTAGTGAACATTTATCAAGAGACAAAAAGTCTTGTTCATAGGACAGTGTTCCATGTTTGTTTTCACCGCGCCGGAATTATGAAGCCGGAGTTTCTATAAACTGTTAGGAACAGTTGTGTTAGGAACAATAACAGTTTTTTTCCACGGATTATATATTTACATGGGATTCAGATCTCATGGTCATCAGAGTTCCTGGAGGAGGACATGTCTGGAGAGAAGGATACGACTTCGGTGAGGTTTTTCGTACTGACTCGAATGATGTCGTGTGATCCTTGCCATGATGTGTACACTATGATCCTGAACTTTGAGGGCTGACATACACATTTATGTTATAATACACGACACACTTTTTTCTTCGCATACACGTCTCATATACGTTACACTTTTCTTTTAATAAATTAGTCTTTATTAATTTTTAGAAGCAATAGTTGTTGAGTATGTTGCGTTGGGGAAGTATGAGAAGGGGGGCATAGTACGACAGTGAGAGAGTGATAGGAAAAGGTGTCCATAGGCTGATGGAGTGTGTTGGACGGAAGCTGGTGGATTCTCCAGAATATTGAGAGGAAAAAAAAAATATTATAATGTGGGTGTCGACTCTCTTCACTCCAGGGACGACACTTTAAAGGAGGACACGACAGAAGGCAAGTTGCGAGCTATAGGCAGACAGCTCTGGGACGTCGACTGGACCGGACGCATGATGAGAGAAAGGCGTTGTGTGGTTTCTGTGCCTGAAAGTCGAGTGTCTGGACATCTTGAGAGATAGACTGTGTGCTGTATTGTGGATGTAAGTGTATTGAAGTATCAAGTATATCTTGTTGTGATCATCGTACTGTATATGATCTGTAAATAAATCCATTGAACGTTGTGTCGTTGAGTCTTGAGTCGAATCACGTTGTACTTGTACTGTCTCACATGTGTTAGGTTAGCGAGCCAAGTTTAAGACCCTGACAACACTATTTTCACTGCTGCCACTGCCTGGGCTGATTATACAGTGTGTAACCTAAAGAATGGGTGGAATAAACTCTTGTCTGAACCTATTGATGAAACTGAAGGAATTGAGACTGTGAGTGTTGACGACATTGTGCAACTGTGCAATAATGTAGGACTAAACAGTGAAAACATTACACCAGAAGAAGTAACACATTGCTTGAAATGTGACAACATGGATGGAGGCTTTGAAATTGTGAACAATAATGAAATTGTTTCTAGTGTGACTACCATTGAAGAAGAAATTGTTGGCGATGAAGGATCACTTCTTAACCAAAAACCTACAACTAGCCACTCAGAAGCAGAAACAATGTTATCAACGTGCATCGACTGGTTTGAAATGCAAGAGGAGGAAAATGCAACACAGATCCTACTTCTGTGTAAGATACGGAACATTGCCGTGCAGAAAGCTCAGTCCTCAAAGACACAGAAGGAGATGACAAATTATTTTAAAGTAACGTAGGTTTATAGTATTACAATACATTTCTGTACATTGCTATTCTTATTTGAAGTTTATATTGATAGTTTTGTCAAATTAAATCAAATATGTATGTGGTATTAACTTTTAAAGGAATTTTATTTTCATTTTAGTCCCAATCCCGCAGTGAAATCACCTCACTGTACATATGTACTAAGAGATGTCTGTTATACATCTATTCGGTTATCCGTCACAGCCCTGGTCCCAGTGGTGATGGTTAGTCGAAGTTTTACTGTACTTCATTTTTTTTTGCGCTCGCTCGCTTTGAACTCAAGCGTAGTCCATACACACTATTTATAGTAGTGATGGACTGAATTTTGTGTGTGGATTAGCTTTCCCCATGAACAGTGTCCCTCACCATCAGGCGAACCCACTCCGACTTCAGAGGTACTTGTAATTTACGTCCACAAGTCAAGGACGACGGGTCAACATTTTAGTCCAGCTGTCAGTTGTAGGGATCGAACCGCTTACCTCGACATGAGAACAATGGATGTTTAAGAACATGCGTTCTTACCTATTCAGCCATATGGACCTGTCACTGTACTTCATAATAATCCAAATATCATCAAAAGAGATATTTAGCACAAACAGGGCATGAAATCTGGCACTTATTACATTTCACTGCATCTCCCCTATGCAAAATGTAGAGGTCATCTCATAGCTGCTACCAGCGAACGGGTTCAGTTTATTCACATTAACATCACTGCACTCCACACATGTCCACGGGAGGTTCAGTCTCCTCTGTAACATAACTCTATCAGCACAGGGACTACAGACTGGAGTGAGTCAGTAAAGGAAATTAAAAGAAATTAAAACTACAGCTCTCGGGAATGTGTGGAAGTCAACAGAAATTAAAACTACAGTTCTGGGGAATGTGTGGAAATAAAAACAAATTAAAACTACAGCTCTGGGGAATGTGTGGAAGTCAAAAGAAATTAAAACTACAGCTCTGGGGAATGTGTGGAAATCAAAAGAAATTAAAACTACAGCTCTGGGGAATGTGTGGAAGTCAAAAGAAATTAAAACTACAGCTCTAGGGAATGTGTGGAAATCAAAAGAAATTAAAACTACAGCTCTGGGGAATGTGTGGAAGTCAAAAGAAATTAAAACTATAGCCCTAGGCAAAGTGTGGAAGTCAAATTAAATTAAAACTAACAACAAACTTAGATTATGTATTATTGTTATTGGCACCTTGCCGTCTTGACAGACGATAGTTTGTGCTTTAAAAAGGCATAATAACTTTACCTATGGCGGTAGCGAATGTGACTGATAAGGCGAATTCGCGCGGTAAATGTTCGTTCACAGTGGGTGCATGTGAACACGTGGTAATTTCCACCATCATGCACCATCTTACGTCTCACACGCTCGGTGTGCGACTTATCTGCAATAATTCTCTCCTTTGTCTTTATTCCATTTCTGATGTTTGCCCTCCATGCAACACGTTCAGCAGCGACTAGCTCCCAATGTGCATTAACAATGCCTGTATCAATCATGTCCCGCTTACGCACATCTTTGTATGGTAGTAGAGGCCAACCTGAGATCTCTTACACATCTGTAATTCACCAAAAAAGATGTCCTTTGGTATTTGCCAAGTCGTAGCGCAGCCTATTACGCAAAATAAGAGGGAGCAAAACTCCCGAACCAAACGAGATAGATAACTAGGCAGTTGACGTGTAACGGAGATCACGTCAGTCTTGTTTGTCAATAGAGACGGGATTCAGATCATTGAGCTGACTGGGGAAGCAGCACATTCAACTCATCTCCCATACATTGAGATATTTTCTGGTACGACTGTATTGTTCATGGCCAACAGATATGGCAAGGGATCATAAGAATATTTATCAACGTTATATTGAAGAGAAATAATGGACAGACGCTAACATAGCACAACGGGAATTAGGAAGTCACGGCAAGGTGAAATCTATCTTGATCAGGAATGAGAGAAGGACCGGGACATGAATTGATAGTTAGTAGGGTCTAGCAACTTCCAGCGATGTATGTTATTACATCTCATTTTAGTTTACCGCCCTGCCTGACGATTACAGGCCCGGTAAAGAGATCTTGTCATATTATCACTAATCGTCTGGAGATTGTAACTGACTTGTTATCGGGCAAATAAATGATGCCTTCAATTACATAAATGCCGGCCTACAAGTTTTATTGCCGTTGCTGTTACATACTTCTGGAGTTGTTGGGAATTGTGTCACTCCCTGGATTTTAACGTTGCCACTTTACATTTCAATTCCGTTACAACACATCTCAACAGTATTCTACCATCACCCATCATCCTAAGATGTCCTATCCATCTAAGTCTACGAAGACTGAGCATGGAATAAACCGCCACACAACCTGATCTTTCCAATACTTCAGTATTTATGATTTTGTCTTGCCACTTAATACCAAGAATTCTTCGCAGACACCGCATATGAAAGCTGTTTAAATGTTTCTCTTGGTGTGAGTAAGTTGTCCAGGTTTCACTGCCATAAAGAAGAGTACTAAGGACACAGGCTTGATAGACAAGGACTTTTGTTTTGGCAGTAAGCTTCCTGTTCTCCCAGACTCTTTTTCTTAACCTGTTCATTGTTGTTGCTGCCTTACCAATCCGGATGTTGATTTCCTGATCTAGGGATAATTTGCTATTTACCACGGATCCTTGATATGTAAAATGGTCTACCGTCTCTAGTTCGGCGTCGTCAAAAAAGATTGATGGTACCCCATGTGCACCTTGTGACATAATCTGTGTCTTCTTTTTGCTAATTGTTAAACCAAATTCAGAACAAGCATTGGAGAATGCAGATATTAGACATTGCAATTCTTCTTCAGTGTGGGTCGTAACTGCAGCATCATCTGCAAAAAGCAACTCTCTGATCAGTGCCCTCCTAATTTTGGTCTTGGCCTTCAATCTCTGAGCATTGTAGAGGCCGCCATCTGAGCGTGAGTGAATGTATATACCACCATCCTGATCACGAAAGGCATATTTCAGTAGAAGTGAAAAGTATATTCCAAAGAGGGTGGGAGCTAGTACACAACCTTGCTTAACCTCACTCTTGATTTCAAACTCTTCAGAAGTTTCACCATCAAACTTGATTATACCCTTCATGCCTGTGTGGAACGATTCCACAATGGACAGAAGATTTGGTGGGCAGCCAATCTTCTTTAGTGCCTTGAACAGAACCTCACGACTGACCAAAGCAAATGCCTTTGTGAGGTCGATGAAGGCAATAAACAGTGGTTGATTCTGTTCACGGCAATTTTCTTGCATTTGTCGTAATGAGAATATAATATCAATGGTAGACCGGTTCTGTCGAAAGCCACACTATGATTCGGGGTAGACTTGATCTCCTAGGACTTTAAGTCTGCGCAGAACAATTCTGGCAAATACTTTTCCAACAATACACAGAAGTGAGATACCCCTATCGTTGTTACAGTCGCTCCGATCACCCTTGTTCTTGTACAATGTTATGATGCTTGAATCTTTGAAATCCTGTGGGACTTGTCCTTCTCGCCAGCATAGCTCTATTAGCTGGTGGATCTGTAGAATGAGTGTGTCTTGCCCACTCCTGATAACCTCTATTGGATCCCATCCTTACCTGGAGCCTTGCCAGATGCAAGTTCATTTATAGCACACTTAACTTCTGTTATGGTGAGAAGTGTGTCCAGGTGGTCAATAGTTGGTAGAGCCTCTATGGCGTTGAGGGCATCATCAGCTAGTTTGGTCTCACTTGAGTAAAGCTCCTAATAGTGCTCTACCCATCTGTTCATCTGCTGTTTCTTATCAGTTATGATTTCTCCAGTCAAGGTTTTCAATGGTGCACTTCTTTTGATCATTGGACGACAGGCTTTCTTTATTCCTTCATACATGCTTCTGATGTTTCCCTTGTCACTTGCGATTTGAATGGACTCACACAACTTGATCCAATAATCATTTGCACACTGCCAGGCAGCCTTTTGCACATCCTTCCTAGCTTGCTTTAGCTCACTCAGAGTCTTTCCTTTTATGCCGCGGTACAGACGGGGTGAGGGTCGAGGAGCCCAGCCCACAACCAAGTAGCTCAGAGGAAAAGCCGCATTCCTGGTGATCAGCAGCGTCCTTGAGCGGCGGAGTGGGTCATGAACGGGGTACAAAGGTGGCAACATGGCAGCAGAGACTATAACTGCATTACAGATCGCTGGCTTGGAGGCATTGAAGTCAATCACCCAGGGAAGAAACAGGCTTCCTATGGCCAGATGTGATAGGGCATGTGTGAGGGCACAGAGCACCGGGTGCTCTCAAGAGGACAAGCTGGACAAAACAGGACAGGCTGTATCTACCCCTTTGCCAGCTGTCTTCCGGAAAACATGAATTCCTGGTTGACATTGCATCATGTACTTTTATTGTACTTTTGTATGGATGTGAAGCTTGGACAATGAGCAGTCAGGCTGAAAAACATCTGATGGCTGTAGAAATGTGGTTTCTGAGGAAAATGCAAAGAATACCATGGACAGACAGAAAAACCAATGAACAGGTCCTTCAAGAAACAAATGAAGATCGTAAACTTATTAGAGACATTAGACGTAGACAGTGACAATTTTTTGGGCATGTTATGAGAAGAAATGATTTGGAGAACTTGGTGACAACTGGTAGGATCGAGGGGAACAGGCCAATGGGAAGACCTAGAAGCAAGTACCTGGATGGCTTGGCCTTGTGGCATGGTCGAGACAGGAACACGACTCTGGTGATCGAGTGAGATGGCAGAACATGACCGCCCACGATTACCGGCATGGCACATGATGGATGGATGGACTGTATCATGTTGATTAGCTATTGAAAACATGAATTCCTGGTTGACATTGTATCATGTTGTTTAGCTATTGAAAACATGAATTCCCGGTTGACACTGTATCATGTTGTTTAGCTATTGAAAACATGAATTCCTGGTTGACATTATATCATGTTGTTTAGCTATTGAAAACATGAATTCCTGGTTGACATTATATCATGTTGTTTAGCTATTGAAAACATGAATTCCTGGTTGACATTGTATCATGTTGTTTAGCTATTGAAAACATGAATTCCTGGTTGACATTGTATCATGTTGTTTAGCTATTGAAAACATGAATTCCTGGTTGACATTGTATCATGTTGTTTAGCTATTGAAAACATGAATTCCCGGTTGACACTGTATCATGTTGTTTAGCTATTGAAAACATAAATTCCTGGTTGACATTATAACATGTTGTTTAGTTATTGAAAACATGAATTCCTGGTTGACATTGTATCATGTTGTTTAGCTATTGAAAACATGAATTCCTGGTTGACATTGTATCATGTTGTTTAGCTATTGAAAACATGAATTCCTGGTTGACACTATATCATGTTGTTTAGCTATTGAAAACATGAATTCCTGGTTGACATTGTATCATGTTGTTTAGCTATTGAAAACATGAATTCCTGGTTGACATTGTATCATATTGTTTTGCTAGTGCACTTTCAGAATGTCCAGTATTCAGTTGTATTCTGTACAACTTTGACTCAAAGCAATTGACATCAGCAGACACATCGCTTTGAACTCAAGCGTAGTCCATATAGCGCAACTACTTCTAGTGCACTAGGCAGATTGTTACGTGTGGGTTCTTCTAGCTTGATGTGCATCTTATGGTCTCATAAAGCATTTTTCCTCTTCTACCCTGATGTGTATCTTATGGTCTCGTGAAGTCTTTTTCCTCTTCTACCCAACCAAGTAGAATGAACCTCTTTGGTCTATCCTCTCCAACACTATGATGCAGAAGTAAGTTACGGCCTTGCATGACCAGATACCTCCAGTCTTCTCCTGTAGATCACACAATGAGAATCTCTACAAACTCTGTATCACCAGCGAGAACCCAAATATGTGTCTACGAGAACCACCAATGCTATGGACAATCATTTTGGTGGGACATTTTAATAATTTAACTCGGACAGTAACCTGTGTTTTCCTCTTCAATTTCCAACCGTTTTTGAATTTCTTTAAGTTTAGCAATATGCACACGAGATATAGTTTTCTGCCATTATCCAATAAATTTAAGAGTTCTACAAATACACAGGCATTAGCAAGAAGTTGAACATCCTCAGGATCCTTGAATGCAAAAAGCCACTTTCACTTGTACCTGGCTTTCTCAAGTCAGAGACGAACACTTTGTCCATTTCTGCTGTTAAAGTATTTTGCCATATGGCCCTAGGCCCATGTTTGTTTATAACCAAATGACACACAGGCAATGGAAATGTCTGTATCTCACTGGTCAACTCTAGCTGTCTGTAGACTCCCAGAGAAACCTGCTATCGCACTTTATGAGGCGGTTAACTCTCAGTATCACAACCAGTAACACATATAGACTGCACAATAGAAAGCCATGATCAAGTCTGCTCTACAACGCTGAGGCTGATAACTCCATGACAAATGTGAACAGGCAAGAAAAATTGGTTACTTGATCAGCTGCTGCCAAAGCTGGAGATAAATTATAGTTTGCAACATGTGTAAATGAGAGAAATCATTCATTCACCTGACAGACAGGGAATATTACACTTAACAGCTGTGGTATAATAAAACGTCCTTACCCTTTCCTATTTATGGACTCCCTTAAAAATAAACAAACCCTTACAATTACTGTTTAAGTAACTTACTTAATGTAGGAGAAAATAAAACAGCGATAGACTGACCGTGGCACAGCTAAATTTATTTTGGCT
This sequence comes from Cepaea hortensis, assembly GCA_963921405.1. Classification (NCBI taxonomy): domain Eukaryota; kingdom Metazoa; phylum Mollusca; class Gastropoda; order Stylommatophora; family Helicidae; genus Cepaea; species Cepaea hortensis. The sequence goes on along the minus strand of OY992894.1, from coordinate 84,641,508 downwards.
TGTTTTCTCTCCCTTATCTGGCCAATCCTGGCGAGGGGGAAAACAAAGACTGAAGCGGCCATTTCTAGTCAAGACACCACGCAAGAAAGTCGACCTTTCCCTTCGGGGAGAAGGTATTTTGCCTTAAAAACATGATTCTCTTCAAGCTATTGGTATGTTATCTACATTATTAAGATATATTTATGTATTACATTGACCAGTATGTTTAATTAAGAATTAGTTACAATTCTCTTAAACCAGGCTGGATGATGTTTACTATGGAAACACAGGTGGGCGCCACGCTGTAATTTTTCCTATGTCTTCAAATCCCTATGTTAATATCTTTTATAGGCATTATGAACTTATATCTAACTAAATAGTGTTTATAACCTATGAATAGTATGTGTACTGTAGTACATAGAGTATCAACTCTCATGTCAGAAACTCTTTTCAATTTAGGAAAGACTCCTGATTCATACTTCAGAGAAGAAAACTCGTTTCTGCCAATTTCATAGTCCTATGAAAAATAACTTCTATGCAATGGAACTATATATCCCTATCAATGCTTAGAAATCTGCAAATAATTTATGTACTGTAGAGATTGGACTTTAAAGAAACATTTTCTCAATGTAGGAGCAGACTCTTGATTTCATACTGCACAAGTAGAGAACTGGTGTCTGCCACCTTCAAATATCCTATGTAGTGTAAATGCACTGGTAAGGATGTCTCTGAACTTGTTTTATCCATGCGGGGACATACAAATGATTACGCATATTCCTGACTCTTACTTAGTCAGGGGATAAAATATTTTGCCACATTATAATCTGTAACTTGGAAATATAGTGCTAAATTTTAGTACCATTCTTTTGTTAACAGATTAGTAACCACTCCATATGAGGGTGAACATATAATCATTTCATAAAATAGTGTTAGGGACAGGCCATGGCATGAATATAAATTCATGAACAATTAAACGCGTGATGTAAGTGCATGTTCGGAGAGGATTCACTCCGCATCGCCTCACCGTAGTAGAAACAGAAGCGAAGATTGATGTGAATAAATTGCTTGCAATATTCAGAAGACTGGACCATGCGGCATAAGTTATTCTTATAAATACCCTCCGAATAATAGCAGTCATTGGCAAAACATATCACAGCGATTACTATCCTCATGTGCTGTACGCAGTGGGGGAAAACAATGGATGTTTTAGTTCATGAAGATAATTCAAAAACCTAGGCTCCCTGCATCATCATTATGATTATTATGTATGATTATCATGTACTTAATATCAGAGAAATGTACATGTATGTTTTTTTTTTTGGTATGAGAATTTTCTCTGTTCTGATTGTTACTTTTTACTGTGGGAAGATACATTTTAATGTTGCACCTTGGGATTAGAGGATGTTGATGTAAGAATCCATGTGTTTGTCAGTACTTTAAGAAGCCAAGGTTGAATAGTCTTGACCTAATGATGATTATAGTGCCGAAAGGAAGACGCGGCATTAGAAACCACAGGGATTCTGTATAGGCTATTCTCTTCAAGTAATGAGAGAGACAATATCAACATGTTGGATGGACAGAATGACTTCACCCATCTAATAGTCCCAGTAACAACAGAACAAAATATAAGTGAGAAAATATCTTACTCACTATGAAGAGTCAGAATGGCTCAACTCAGAAATGAGGGACAGTGGAACATGGACACCCACTCCTTTCCCCTTCTCCCCTTGTTGTTTTGTATTTGTGTTTGTAATTGTGTTGTAAACCTTTTATCATAACACAGTAGGTTAATGCTAGTGTTGTATTCTTTGTCATCCCTTTTCTATAGAAGAGAAGCAGGTGGTGGTTGAATTTGGTGGGACTATATCACTAACACTGGATCCTGGGTCAACAGCCATAAAGTGAATGTCCAAACCATAGTCTGGATCTAGCAATACCTCAATGTTTACTGCGGCACTCAATAGCTCCATAGCGAGCAACAGATAAATTAGAAGACAACTGACTGGGTGAGTGATTAAGTCCTATTTTAGTAGGAATATCCAGGATGGACTTCAAGATCTAATAATCTACAAAGATGAAGATCGTCAGAGTACTGACAACAGTGTATCGTTTGCGTTACTTCTGAGAAGTATCACCAATGGCCTCATCATTCAACCAAGTCAGTGAAACTGGGACAATCCTTCTTCAAGTTACTAAAACTAACAACAGTGAGTAACCTTCAACTGTTGGTTGGATTACCAAGTTAATATCCACAATGGATAAGTCTTCGAAAGAACATCTCACAGCTGCAACAGTCAAAATTAAGGTTCCAGCCATGCAACACCAAAGTCTAGAATACTAGACACCAACTCAACCAAATGGGAAGAGACACTGAAACAACATTATAGCCAATACAAACAAATGTACCAACTTCAGAACATCTGAACCATAACTACACCAGATTACCTCAAGGTCCAAAACCTGAACACCATCAAAAGAACCATATGAATGCAGCTAGATGAGTAAATGCCTTTACGCCTGCAACCAAAGGAATCACCTGATGGCTTGCAAACCTGGATATGTGGTGGAGTAATATTCTTCAGTTACATGCCTGCAGCAGAATCTTCAGATGAAACCAAATGAATGATTCACCACTGTATGTTCTACACAGAAATGGAATGAATGAGAACTCTATGCTGGTCCCATGTCAGCCTAACTGCCCATCATCAAGTGTGGGATGGCCTATCAACATGAACCGGGTGTGTGACAAAGCCTTTTGAACTAAATTGGGAAACGGTTAACATAAACCGAGCTGTTGGACAGTCGTCATCTTTTCATCGATAAGATGATATAGGGAAGAACCTTCTGCAGAGCTTAAGTTGCATCTCCTGAAAGTATGACAGACCTAGGCATCAATTTCAATTGGAACACAACCCAAATGGCAACCGAGTATTCTTAAATTCAGTCTCATGGAGAGAATATGTGCTTATGTATAATTCTATTCTTGGATTATGGATTAGAAACATTCGCCAGCCAACTTCGGTGGACATACTGTGAGTAGAAAATGACTGTGAGTATAATTCTGCACGGATAATTATGGACATTAACTGCTTTGCACTGGAGAAGAATGCCCATCCGCAACGCCTAAATGAACACTATAATTAATTAATTTAATTATTAGTATCAACTGTTTTCATGAGTGTGGTTTTCTTCAATGACAGGAAAAGGGTAAAGATTGTTTTACATGGTAATGGTGTACACCTAAAGGGTTATGTTATGACATATATGTATAATATTTTGACACCCACTCATTATTTTTAAATATGAGAATTGTACATGGTGTCAGAAATAAATGTATGTATGTTGGGTTTCTGCACCTAGACCAATGTGATTTTATCTAGGTACAATGAGTCAAGTTAGCAGAACCAATTTGTGGTTGTTATGTTGTTTGTGATAACATTGTTGTTGTTTTTTTGGGGGTCACTGGGTACTATGTTGTAATACTGCATATCATTCCCATGCCTGTCTGAAAATGCATAGTGTTTATTACACATCTATATATGTAATGGCAGATCTTGAGTTAATACCTGAACTGTTTGTCCAAAAGTGTTGTGTACATCAAGTAAATGTGGTGTCCAATAAGTGGTTGTTTATATATTATGAGCAATCAATATCCTTCTAGCATCTATAGTTAATTTAAAGGGTGATGAAGTGGGAAGGGAAACCTACACACAGATGCCATTGTTTCAAGGATGGAACTCTTTCCTCCTGGGATTTGTGGTAAATATCCCTGATCACCCTGCATTCTTACCAGTGACAGAGAATCAATAATACCCCCTAGACATTTTAACGAATTATTCTCAGGAATTAAAATCCACATCCCACAACAGCATACAGGGACATCACAAGAGAGAATCATTCACCTGACAGACAGGGAATATTACACTGAACAGCATACAGGGACATTACAAGAGAGAACCATTCACCTGACAGGCAGGGAATATTACACTCAAAGCATTCAGTGATGTCACAAGAAAGAATCTTTCAGATGACAGGCAGGGATTATTATACGCAACAGCATACACAGATATCACAAGAGAAAACAAATCACTGTTAAGTCTTCTACCAAAGCTGGGAATATTACACCCAGTAACACATGGAGACAAGATAAATTACTCACATTTAGGTCTGCCTCAAAGCTGGGAATATTACACCCAGTAACACATGGAGACAAGATAAATTACTCACATTTAGGTCTGCCTCAAGGCTGGGAATATTATACATTTTGCTCTTGCAATATTATCTTGTGTTTATGGATGTAATAATCCTAACTTTTGTGATGTTTCCTTGTGTTTCTGGGTGTAATATCCCTAGCTTTTGTGATGTTTTCTTGTTTCTGGGTGTAATATCCCTAATATTACACACAGAAACACGTGAAAACATCCCAAAAGTTAAGGATATTACACCCAGTAATACAAGTAGACATCACAAGATTGATCATTTACTTCAAGGAGACATCACAAGATTGATCATTTACTTCAAGGAGACATCACAAGATTGATCATTTACTTCAAGGAGACATCACAAGATTGATCATTTACTTCAAGGAGACATCACACGATTCAATTTTAAGTCTGGCCCAAAGGTGGAGACATTACACCCAGTAAAGATGGAGATATTACACCCAGTAACACTTGTAGATACCACAAGATTGATCACTGACTTTAAGAAGACATCACAAGATTGATAATTCACTTTAAGAAGACATCACAAGATGATCATTGACTTTAAGAAGACATTACTAGAGAGATTATTCACTTTAAGAAGACATCATAAGATGATCATTACCTTTAAGAAGACATCACAAGATTGATAATTCACATTAAGAAGATATCACAAAATGATAACTGACTTCAATAAGACAGCAAAATTTAAAGGTGTATGAAGAAGTATTCAGACTGCCACACTTCATACCACAGGTATGTCGGTTACAAAAGCCTCCCAGAGGCATGAAATGGAATATTGCTGGATAGGAGATCCATTACGTGGAAAGTCCGAATCAAAAGCTCACTGTGTGGGCTTTCAAAAAAGGTGGAAAAAGTGTCCTAGTGGCACGAAATGGAATATTGCTCGGATAGCAAATCCATTGTGCGGAAAGTCCGAATCGAAAGCTCACTGTGTGGATGTCATCTGCACACTGCATTCTTCTGGTTTCCGGTAGAACAGCCTATGGTGAACGGAAGGCCCAATATACGGAAGTGAGGCTAAGCAGCCATGTGCAGGACGTGACGATTCCTTGGGTGAGCCCAGTACCAGAGCGCTGTGTGTTGGCTCTGCAAGTATGGAAGCTTCCTTGGATGGCGGGGAATGCCCATGGTCTGCCCCTGCCTTCCCTTGAGGGCTGAGCAGGATATCTTTGGCTGTTCTATATGGGCCAGCTAGGATGGGGGATAACACCACAACAGTGAGATTCAAACGTCCTAAGAAACCCCCGGGAAGGTTAACCCGGTCAACAAATGCCCGCAGAAGTCGGATGTGTCGGCCTAACGGCGCAAGAACGCAGCTCTGCTGTAAACAGGCACAACGCAATCACATCCGGAGAAAAAAAACTCCGGATGAACGAAGAAGAAGAAGAAGAAGACAGCAAAAGATTGATCATTCACTTTAAGAAGACATTACAAAATTGATCATTCACTTTAAGAAAATATCAAAAGATTGATCACTGACTTTAAGAAAATATCACAAGATTGATCATTGACTTTAAGAAGACATCACAAGATTTATCACTGACCTTATGAAGACATCACAAGATTGATCATTCACTTTAAGAAGACATCAAAAGATTGATCATTCACTTTTAAAAAAGCTGGGGCCCAAAGCTGGGGACATAAGTAGACATTACAAGATTGATCACTGAATACAAGTGTCAAGATCTCACATGAAGAGTATTTCTGTATAGAGATAGAGGGAGAGATACAGGGGATACAACCACGAGACAGAAACCCTAACAAGGGAATTAACGACGATAGCTCGAGTGCCCGAACAATCTCGGGCCTTCGAGAACCAGGGGTCTGTTTGCCTACTGCGTCGTTGACACAGGTAGAACCCGCCAGAAGCGTGCAGGGGCCACTGGCACGGGAAGCTCGAGGGAAGCCATACTCCGTGTCCACCCGACGCCCGTGAACGGGCAGACAGCAGCAGGGACTGGTCTACTGGACAGCAGACAAGAAGCAGGGTTTAGCTTAAGGGGAACAAGATACAGAAAGGATTGAATTTAGATATAGTTGATTAATGAGAGAGTTTGATAGAGTTATGCTGTGATAGTTATGTGTATAATGATTTGTTAATGCAATTATGTAAACACTGTGATATTGTGATTGACGGCGAAATCCTTACTCGCCAGATAATAAATTAGACTATTAAGACATATCATAGAGTTTGTTGCCTGTCCTGAACCCGAGTCCTGTTCCTAGATTTGTAAGACCATGACAACAAGAATAGATCACAAGATGGATCACTGACTTCAAGAAGGCATCACAAGATTGATCATTTACTTCAAGAAGACATCACAAGATTGATCACTGACTTTAATAAAACATCACAAGATTGATCATTTACTTCATGAAGACATCACAAGATTGATCACTGAATTTGACAAGACACCACAAGATTGATCACTGACATTGACAAGACACCACAAGATTGATCACTGACTACAAGAAGACATCACAAGATTGATCATTTACTTCAAGAAGACATCACAGATTGATCATTTACTTAAAGAAGACATCACAAGATTGATCATTCACTTTAAGATTGATCACTGCACTGACTTTAAGAAGACATCACAAGATTAATCACCGACGTCAAGAATACATCACAAGATTGATCAATGACTTTACGAATACATCACCAGAGAGATGATTCACTTTTAAGTCTGGCCCAAAGCTGGAGATATTACACCCATTAACACATGTAGACATCACAAGAGAAATTTGTCATTTGAAAATTGGTCAAGTTATCATCTGTCCCCAAACCTGGTGTCACGAAACCACTATAATTCACGATAGATGATGAAACACCAGAGGCAGGCTATATTCGAACTTACAAATTGTTTACAACTAGTGGAGACTTTCCCGTCGGATCAAAGGCGCCGCTAGTCTATGATGATTCCCTGGAGAAACAGGAAAAGAGTTTCCCAGTTGTCTTGGATCAGACTCAAGATGAAAAGCAAAGCGCCGCCGTGATTCGGTTGCCACATGTTGTTGACAGGAGAATGACGTCACGGGGTCAATCCCAGATTATATAAAAACAAGCTTGTTGTCGGGAGTGCACAATAAAGTTGACCTAGGCTGACGTGTTGAATAACTCAGTGCTCGTAGTGAAAATAATCCCGCATGTTTACTATCAGTGTATTTGAGAAAAAAAAAAACACATGTGTCTTTCATGGCAATTTGGAGATTCAATTCGGATTGTGAGCTAGGAATTCATAGGGTATCTACACTTAGCATTTAAATGTTAATAATGTAGAATAGTAAAATGATAGTGAAGTTTAGAACTTTAACGTAGTGGTTGCTTTGTAGTCAAGTATAAAAACAGTGTCGGCGACAATAGACAGTCGCAGGGTTAAACTAACTAGTGTGAGATGTAAATTAGCTCAGCTGGTTGAGGATAGTGAAAGGGGATGATATTTAGTGTGCTGGGGATATTCCAGTGGGGGTATACTGGGGTTCTACACTTTGTGTATTGGTCTTTCTTTGTCTTGCCCTAACTCAGGCCAGGGGGAGGAGCTCCTCTGACATGACAGAGATTGGTTCACTGTCATGGATCTGAGTAAGACTGTAAGCCCACACTCATCTAATAGGAGTCAGTATCAGATTGCTCTCACCGAGTCTGTTGTGTCTCTTTCACAGGTTCCCCTCGGGTTTTCAAAGAACAGGTGCTGAATTGTTCGTATCATGGAGAACTTGGTACGAGGAGATCTGTTCAGTGGCCTGTGCATTTGGCCCATGAGAAAAGGGTTTATTATGTCACACCACTCGTGAAAGAAATAATGGAGTGTTATTATGCCACACCACGGGTGTAAGAACAATATCGTGTTTGAGTTTCACACTACAAATGAAATAACATTAGAGTGTTGCTTTTCAAACTACAAGAGAAATAAGATTAGAGTTTTGCTTTTCACACCACAAGTGAAATAACATTAGAGTGTTGCTTTTCGCACTACAAGTGACATAACATTAGAGTGTTGTAACATTTTCACACCACCTGCGAAATATTAATAGAAATTAATTCAAAGAACGAGAACAGTGTAATAGTGAACACGGTAGGACTTGTAAGAATGAATCATTTCTTCCAAGGAACAATGTTACTTGTTTTCACTAGGCAAGGAAGGTTTATGTCTCGGAACCAGATAGACATTTATTAACAGGGTGTATGATCGCTGCCGGATCAGTATCAGACTATATTCGTGATTGGTGACCAGGAATCTGTGTTATCAAAGGGGCTACCGGAGAGAGTCAACATCGAACAAGAGGGACACGGCGTGTGGTGAGGTTTTTGTTTACTGACCCGTGATGATGTGGTGTAACTCGTACAATGATGATCAGACTGTGATCCGGAGCTTTGTGGTCTGATGTCTACATATACACCTTAGAATATACGACACACATTCTACACATTATACACACACACACACACACACACACACACACACACTTCTCCCACATATACTCTTAGCTTTAATAAATTTCTTGTATCTATTTGTTGAGGCTGGAGTTGTCAAGTATGTTATGTTGGGGAAGAATGAGAGATGGCATGATCCAGGGGTGAGCAAGAGTGAGAAGAAGGTGTCTTTAGACTGAGGGAGTGTTGTGGACGGAGTCTGGTGGATATCTCCAGAATAGTAATATTGAAACTGAAGTAAATGTGGGTGTTGATTCCCCTCACTCCAGGGACGACACTATAGAAGTAATATCTCTGAAGACACTATAGTATAGAGCAAAGTACTTATCACTACACTAACTAACTAAGTAACAAAGACGTCGGAGTGGGTTCGCCTGATGACGAAGGGTAGTAGTATTAAGAAAAGCTAATCCACGCGTAAAAATCAGTCTAGTGAAGTCCTTTGTAGTAACAACTACTTGTAGTAGTAGGCTGTGTGTGGACTACACTTGAGTTCAAGGCAAGCGAACAAACTGTAAGGTAATTGTCTTCTTCTTGCGTTCGTTCTTTCATGTTTATACAAACAGACCAGTTATCATGCGTTCGTTCTTTCATGTTTATACAAACAGACCAGTTATCATGCGTTCGTTCTTTCATGTTTATACAAACAGACCAGTTATCATGCGTTCGTTCTGCCATGTTTATACAAACGGACCAGTTATCATGCGTTCGTTCTTTCATGTTTATACAAACGGACGAGTTATCATGCGTTCGTTCTTTCATGTTTAAACAAACAGACCAGTTATCATGCGTTCATTCTTTCATGTTTATACAAACGGACGAGTTATCATGCGTTCGTTCTTTCATGTTTATACAAACGGGCGAGTTATCATGCGTTCGTTCTTTCATGTTTATACAGGCCAGTTATCATGCGTTCGTCCTTTCATGTTTATACAAACGGACGAGTTATCATGCGTTCGTTCTTTCATGTTTATACAAACAGACCAGTTATCATGCGTTCGTTCTTTCATGTTTATACAAACAGACCAGTTATCATGCTGTGACATGGCAAGGCATTCTCGAACCAGTTTGCAGACTCTTGCATTCAGGTTGCAGCAGACGTTTCGTAGAAACAGCGTTTTGCGCAGTTTTGTTTACCCTTTCCCTATAAGGAGTGGTATGTCTTACCGCCTAAAAATAGCTTATTGGAATAGCCCACAGGCTAAGCCGATAGCGGCACTTGAATTTGGAAGCGGAACAAGTCAACAATGTAAATGTAGGGAAGTGTATTGTTACAAACTGTGCTTTCTCAGTGCTCTGGTAAGATAATAAGTTTTGAAAGTAAATACTTGTATCTTATGATAAATAAGAATATATGTATGTAATGTAAATGCTGGTGAAGTAATAACTACCTAATTACTTCTTGACAACGATAGCCTGCCTTTCGGTTCCTACAGATCTAGTGTCTCCGTCACTCCTGCAAAGTCTATGTTTACATTGTTATCTTGCTCACATGCTAATCACTATGGGGACTCCTACCCCACTATTTTCTGCGCTCTGAAGCAGAACGTTGTTCACTCTAATTCTCTACTTGAACCGAGATTCTTGAGATTAGGAAACGTCTTTTGCTACGACCTGTACGTGAACACGGGTGTACTCAAGAGTACAATATTAATACATGTAAACCATATATCGTGTGTGAATCATGTGTCCCCTGTTTAAAGAATAGACAGGAAAAACGGTGTGCTGTTTATTTTTCCATGAGGAAAACTCTCAAAGGAAACGAGCAGTGGACGCTTTGTGTCTACAGGAAATGTGGCGCGTCTGCATAACAGTATCAGCCAGGTTAAGTCGGGTGACTGTCTGAGTGACCCGAGTTTAAGTTCACGTAAAGCGTGCTGTGGTTTGATGCCAAGAAGAAGAAGAAGAAGAAGAAGAAGAAGAAGAAGAAGAAGAAGAAGAAGAAGAAGAAGAAGAAGAAGAAAAAGAAGATACGAGACTACAGACTAACATACGTTAGGATATACAAGCAAACCCTCGGAATATAAACCCCCCCCCCTTTATAATCAGGGAGGGACAGCTATAGTCACGAGATAAAAGAGGTGGGAAAACCCTCCCCCCCTTTCGGGTATTTGTTATGTCTCGTGTGTGGGTGTGTTTCAAACACCAATTGATACGATAGCAAGTATGTATAATGTTTGTTCATTTCTTTCTTATTGAAGGCGCTGAAGAAACGCACAGTGGCAAGGAAATAACAAGGCCTTTATATAGTATGGGAAACTGAAGGAATAAAACCCATGCTATAATGTGAGGAAAAAACCCATAGAGGAAAAACCTACATAATAGGGGGTACTGACCTAAAGCAGACCCAAATTATGAAAATTAGTATGATGGAGAGTCCTCACACATAGTCCTCGAGAAAGAAGACAACTCTTCTTATAAGTGCCAACGACTACTTAAAGTCAAATCTTAGTTATTCCCCTGGAACTTTCTAATCTCCAGTGATTACACAAATTGAAGAGTAGCGGCAGTAGTTGTTAGATATACAACTAATCATCTATGAAAGAGATTACGTGTGCTGTCCCGCTTAAACCCAGAAGCGGGTACAGAAAAGTGGACATCATTTATCCACTCCTTCATCTGCAAAACTCAGGATTAGCAATACTTACATTACGGTAAGCGGTCGCCAGAAACAGATTCATTCTGTCAAACGTGACGGCAATCGACAGGTATGCAAGACGTACTAACACTGTTTGGAGCCCGCCTTTGACGACAAACGAAGAGTGAAGCCCTGACATGTGATTTGATGTGCCGCTCGAAATACTGACCATCCGCCTTTACAGAATGCCCTTTTGACTAGTCCTGACTCCATGGACAACTCATGAGAGAGAACCGGCAAATTGGTAGAATCGCCAGTTCAAAATGCAGAATTCACGTCAGTCTTAAAAGAAGAACCTCTACAAGAGAAGAGCCCCCCCCCAACGGGAAATGCCGACATCATTCTTTATCATCGTGTTATCTACATCATCTCATAGTGGGAGAAAATATTAGACAGTGGTATGTCTATATAAACCCCCCCCCCCAGTGGATTATAACGCAATATTCCAGCATCTACATTTCACAGAGAAGATACAGTCAGAGGACTTATACAACCGTGACAGTTTCAGTGGTATGAGTAACAAAGAATGAGATAGAACTGTCCCGTCTTCATCGATGGAAAGTAGAAAGGAGACTGGTTAATATCGTCATATCCGGTTTAGATAAAGGAGCTTAGGAACAGTTTGTTTATACAGCTCTAGTTTGGTTGACAGTACCTCGTTCGTGAGTACAGGTTTTATAATACACAGGAGTTTATCAGGAGAACAAAAATACGCCACAACCAGATACCAACGGAAAGGATTTCCTTTTATTAGTAGAGAAGGGTTAATACATGTAATGTTGGTTATGTGATGACATACATTACTGTAATTCTTATAGATGATTCTTGAGGGAAAAGTATTCCCGGATGGTTGTTGATGTTATGGTGGGAAATTGGTTGTGGGGTCAGTGTTTGTTGTTGGATCGTGGAGTGCACATGGGCGCACTTAACCAAGACTGGTTTATGTTTTTTATTCTGTTTGTTGATTTAGGTTACAGAGATATTAAAAGCTATAGCTAGAACTAAGAGTGTTCAGCTGTCTTTTGAAGGTTGTTCCACAGTAATGTTATTGTGAGAATGTAAGTCACTGGTTTAGTTAACGAGTGAGAGTTGATGTGGGGAGGTCGAATGCACTTAGCCTAATAATTCAGAGAGAGAGAGAATATTTTTCCCTTGGAGGCGAAGGCAAAATGACCTGACTCTCAAGGCAGGAAGATTACCATAAATCATCTATCATCCCTTATATCTCGAGTCCTCGTGCTAGGAACAGCTCTGACTACCTAGTTTCCGAATGCCGCTCTTGTTCGGAACAGCTCTGACTAGGTAGTTTTCCGAATGTCTGTCGTGCCTGGAACGGCTCTGACGGGCGCAACGACAAGCACATGTCCGAAAACTCGCTGAGTGGATACCGTCTGCAAACCTGTCTGGTTTGTGCGGGAATGGCCCGGGGCAAACAAAATGACCAATATATTGAAGTGAGGATTTAAAGCAGCCATGAGCAGGACGTGACGATTCCCTCGGCTAGCCCAGAACCAGGGCGTTATGTGTCGGCCCTGCAACTATGGAAGCAACCTTGGATGGCGGAAAATGCCATGGACTGTCCCTGCCTTCCTTTGAGGGATGACCGTTGTCTTCGACCGTTCTAACTTGGCCAGCATGTTTGTAGATGGCACCACAAAAGTGAGAGTCTCCCAGGAATGCTACCTGGTCAAAAAAGCACGCTAAAGTCGATGTGTTGGCCTGCGGGTTTCGGCCCAAGGGCGCATAACAGACACACCGCAATCACATCTGAAAAAACACTCCGGATGAACGAAAAGAAGAAGATATCTCGAGTCCAGGACCAAAAACCCATAACCTCTAGACCTAGACGTTAAGTCATATTGAAATACAACAAAATACCCTACACATGCGTTCGTTCTTTCATGTTTATACAAACAGACCAGTTATCATGCGTTCGTTCTTTCATGTTTATACAAACAGACCAGTTATCATGCGTTCGTTCTTTCATGTTTATACAAACGGACGAGTTATCATGCGTTCGTTCTTTCATGTTTATACAAACAGACCAGTTATCATGCGTTCGTTCTTTCATGTTTATACAAACAGACCAGTTATCATGCGTTCGTTCTTTCATGTTTATACAAACGGACGAGTTATCATGCATTTGTTCTTTCATGTTTATACAAACGGACGAGTTATCATGCGTTCGTTCTTTCATGTTTATACAAACAGACCAGTTATTATGCGTTCGTTCTTTCATGTTTATACAAACGGGCGAGTTATCATGCGTTCGTTCTTTCATGTTTATACAAACAGACCAGTTATCATACGTTCGTTCTTTCATGTTTATACAAACAGACCAGTTATCACGCGTTCGTTCTTTCATGTTTATACAAACGGACAAGTTATCATGCGTTCGTTCTTTCATGTTTATACAAACAGACCAGTTATCATGCGTTCGTTCTTTCATGTTTATACAAACGGACGAGTTATCATGCGTTCGTTCTTTCATGTTTATACAAACGGACGAGTTATCATGCGTTCGTTCTTTCATGTTTATACAAACGGAGGAGTTATCATGCGTTCGTTCTTTCATGTTTATACAAACGGGCGAGTTATCATGCGTTCGTTCTTTCATGTTTATACAAACAGACCAGTTATCATGCGTTCGTTCTTTCATGTTTATACAAACGGACGAGTTATCATGCGTTCGTTCTTTCATGTTTATACAAACAGACCAGTTATCTTGCGTTCGTTCTTTCATGTTTATACAAACGGACGAGTTATCATGCGTTCGTCCTTTCATGTTTATACAAACGGACGAGTTATAATGCGTTCGTTCTTTCATGTTTATACAAACAGACCAGTTATCATGCGTTCGTTCTTTCATGTTTATACAAACAGACGAGTTATCATGCGTTCGTCCTTTCATGTTTATACAAACAGACCAGTTATCATGCGTTCGTCCTTTCATGTTTATACAAACAGACCAGTTATCATGCGTTCGTTCTTTCATGTTTATACAAACGGACGAGTTATCATGCGTTCGTTCTTTCATGTTTATACAAACAGACCAGTTATCATGCGTTCGTTCTTTCATGTTTATACAAACAGACCAGTTATCATGCGTTCGTTCTTTCATGTTTATACAAACGGACGAGTTATCATGCGTTCGTTCTTTCATGTTTATACAAACGGACGAGTTATCATGCGTTCGTTCTTTCATGTTTATACAAACGGACGAGTTATCATGCGTTCGTTCTTTCATGTTTATACAAACAGACCAGTTATCATGCGTTCGTTCTTTCATGTTTATACAAACAGACCAGTTATCATGCGTTCGTTCTTTCATGTTTATACAAACGGACGAGTTATCATGCGTTCGTTCTTTCATGTTTATACAAACGGACGAGTTATCATGCGTTCGTTCTTTCATGTTTATACAAACAGACCAGTTATCATGCGTTCGTTCTTTCATGTTTATACAAACGGGCGAGTTATCATGCGTTCGTCCTTTCATGTTTATAGAAACGCACCAGTTATCATGCGTTCGTTCTTTCATGTTTATACAAACGGAGGAGTTATCATGCGTTCATTCTTTCATGTTTATACAAACGGAGGAGTTATCATGCGTTCGTTCTTTCATATTTATACAAACGGAGGAGTTATCATGCGTTCGTTCTTTCATGTTTATACAAACGGACCAGTTATCATGCGTTCGTTCTTTCATGTTTATACAAACAGACCAGTTATCATGCGTTCGTTCTTTCATGTTTATACAAACGGACGAGTTATTATGCGTTCGTTCTTTCATGCTTATACAAACGGAGGAGTTATCATGCGTTCATTCTTTCATGTTTATACAAACGGACGAGTTATCATGCGTTCGTTCTTTCATGTTATACAAACAGACCAGTTATCATGCGTTCGTTCTTTCATGTTTATACAAACAGACCAGTTATCATGCGTTCGTTCTTTCATGTTTATACAAACGGACGAGTTATCATGCGTTCGTTCTTTCATGTTTATACAAACGGACGAGTTATCATGCGTTCGTTCTTTCATGTTTATACAAACAGACCAGTTATCATGCGTTCGTCCTTTCATGTTTATACAAACGCACCAGTTATCATGCGTTCGTTCTTTCATGTTTATACAAACGGGGGAGTTATCATGCGGTCATTCTTTCATGTTTATACAAACGGAGGAGTTATCATGCGTTCGTTCTTTCATGTTTATACAAACGGACGAGTTATCATGCGTTCGTTCTTTCATGTTTATACAAACGGACCAGTTATCATGCGTTCGTTCTTTCATGTTTATACAAACAGACCAGTTATCATGCGTTCGTTCTTTCATGTTTATACAAACGGACGAGTTATCATGCGTTCGTTCTTTCATGTTTATACAAACAGACGAGTTATCATGAGGTATTTGTTTTAGCCCTTCTTTTGTTCTACCGGCTTTTGTACCCGCTCCGTGGCGAAGGGCGCTACGGACGCAATTCGTAATCCCACATACCGCGTTCGGAACACAGCTGCGGGCGATTTGGCAACAGACCGCCTTGTGTTGATTTTTATAAAATGGTATGGGTGCCGGTCGTTTAGAAAACAATGGCAAAGTACTGAACGTAAACTTGCCCAGGAACCACGACCAGCTAAAAATGATGGGGTTGACTGCTACGTCCTGTAAAGGAGATACAATTCACTTTCTTCTATAGTTGTGAATGCAGTATCAGCACACTAGTCCTTCTCAGCTGGGTGTACTGGGGGAAATCCAGGAGAACATGTTCTGCAATTTGATCACACTGCCCGCATGAGCCCAGTGGTGAGTCAATCAGAATAAGCCTGTACATACGCTTGTCCAGTCTGTTATTCACTGTCGGAAGTCATTATAGCTATGACCTATCGCTGCCGGTCCAGAGAATGATGAACTACTTTGAAAATAACAAATAAGGCATATAACGAAGCAGCTAGGGTGGAGCGATGAGAGTTAAATCTCACACCGAAGGAATCGATAGAAGCGATGAAGTCATGAATAGAACATACGATCAGCTTATGGCGTCTTGCTTGGTGTTTGTTTTCTTCTTCTGTTGGTCCTTCTGCTCGCCTCTCCGCGTATTTGATTTGGTGCAAGCAGAGTCGTAGCCAGGTTCCCAGGTTTATTTATTATTTTTTTGTTTTGTTTGCGCTCGCTCGCTTTGAACTCAAGCGTAGTCCATACACACTATTTACAGTTGTGATTGAATGAATTTTGCGTGTGGGTTAGCTTTACCTATTAACAGTGTCCCTCGCCATCAGGTGAACCCACTCCGACTTCAGAGGTACTCGTAATTTACGTTTAGAAGTCAAGGACAACAGGTCAACATTATAGTCCACCTGCCCGTTGTAGGGGTTGAACCGCTTACCTCGGCATCAGCACATTGGGTGTTTAAGAACACGCGTTCTTACACATTCGGCCATGCGGGCCTGCGTTCCCAAGTTTATATCCCCGTTCCCCGCCCCATCCAAGCCGCTGGTTGCAGACTCACATTTTTGTACACTCAGCACTCGATAGATAATCAGGTCAATATCACACCGACTGCCTCAACTTCTCATGACATTACTTGGAACAAATTTTAGCTTGTTAAATTTAAAAATCAGCCTTGATGGGGATTCGAAACTATGACCTCCGGGCGGTAAGCAAGCGTGCTAGTCACCGGGTTACCTCGGCTCACCTTGTGTTGTATCAATCAGAGCATGCATTGAAGACGAACTAACAGCTAAAACAGTGTCACTAGAGCCGCGTTCACTCTCTATGCTCAAACCTTCCACATCAAAGAGCAAATCAAATAAACCTTGAGTCGCTGTTTACATTAAAAAAAATAAAAAGTTGCATATTCTTTACAAGACGTCGCAGACAAACCCAGCATTTTTGACTGTGATTTCTTGGCAACTTTACACGTAGTTTACCTTTGCTTTTTTGAACGACCGGCACTGCTATCATTGTATGGAATCCTGCAGGGCCGTGCGGTAGATTTTCTCAGTATGATGCAAGTCTTCCAAATGTCGCTCCGCCTTCGCTGCTTATGCCGCCCCCCTACGGTGCCGCCTGATGCGGCCGCCTCTCTGTATCATAGCACGGCATGTCCCTGGAAACCGGATTACAGAAGACCGGCAGCTGTGTCTCAAACGAAGTGTCCTGGACTAGGAATTGCATTCGTAACACCTTCGTCAATATAGAGACGCCTTTCCGTTTTCTTTGGAATGAATAAACTTTTGTTGGGAATTGATCTTTTAGTTCCCAGGGCGGTTGAAGTTTACATTAATCATTGCACCACTCGCCTGACTTAGCAACTAAGGTCAAAAGTTCACCCGAAAAAGCTATTTTTGGCAGTCATCGGTCGATGAGCGTAATTCACTATCATTACCTTTGACAGTTAGATTAGCCTTTGCTATATTTTTCATGGTCCTGCCTTGGGGGCTGTTTCCCGTTTCTTTTCATTTTCCTGACCAGCTGTATTGATTTCTAAGCTCTTCCTTGGCATTCGGTTCTAGTGTTTTGTCATACACCAAAAACCAGTGAAAGGAACGTTACAAAACTAGATACAATCCCAGTCTGGGGATGCTGTGAGGTAGGTTAAAGGTGGAGAAATGCTGCAAACCCTGAAAAGGGGAGGGGAGATGAACACTATCATGGTCCAAGGAAAGAGTTTGACGGATTTGGGGAGGGTGAGAAATGATCAGGAGAAGCGTGAAAGGGTGAAATTGGAAGGGGGAGAGGAACATAGATGATATAAAGGGAAAGGAGGAATAAATGATAGATGCATACATTAGATTTGACACCAACAGTGCTATCGAGTCTAATGCAAATTAGATCGCTTAATAATGATACTGTGCATATACGTAGGAGTACAACAGTGATTAGCATAAGATTAGCATAAAATTAACATAAGATTAGCTAACAATGCTAACACGTCACAACACGACTAAAGCAGAGAGCAGTACGTGCTGTGCTGAATCACGACCTGGTTATGTCTGAGTATGCCTCTCCCCAGATGTAAAGTTCCAGTAGCAGTCTTGCACATCCCGCTAGTTTCTGAGTTTGGAAAGGAGGAGACCTCAGTAACACAATCTTTGTGAAGATGGGACTGTGGTGACTGGTAGAGAGGGAAGTATCTTTTTCAGGCTCACTATGACATATGCGTCTTTTCCTGGGATCAAACGATCTGGACGCCAAGGAAATGGATATGTGAGTTACAGCTCCTTCTGCTAGAGATTTCCCAATGGGTTACGAACACAGTTCATAATCCCGCATACAGCGTTCGAAACACAGCTGCGGACGATCTTGTAACAGACCGCCTTGCGTTGGTTTTTATAAAATAATATGAGTGCCGGTCGTTCAGAAAGCAATGGCAAATTCCTGAACGTAAACTTGCCAAGAACTTACAAATACCCAAAATGCCGGGGTTGACTGTGATGTCCTGTTAAGCATGTGCAACTAACATTTAACTAGAGATTCCACAACAGATCCAAAACTGAGTCTCAGGGCTGAAGCTAAACCAAACTAAATCAACAGATAGTCGTCTGTCCTACTGATAGGTATCGATTTGATTTCTTGTGTGTGTGAGCGTGTGTGTGTGTATGTATGTATGTGTGTGTGAGTGTGTGTGTGTGGTTTTCTCTCCTGCTATCTATTGTCTGTCTGTCCGTATGTATGTATATCTGTCTGTCTATCTTTCGTTCAGCTCGCCCACCGCCTTCGATGCCTTTTCGTCTATCTGCCCCTACGTCTGTCTGTCTGTCTGCCCGCCTGCATGTCTGTTTCACTGCCTGTCCTTCCTACCTACCTATTCGTCTATCTACCTTTCTGTCTGTCTGCCCACCTTTTGTCTGTCAGTCTGCCTACTGTCCATCTACTAGTCTGTCTGTGTGCTTTCCGACCAGCCTGTAGATCTGCCTGCTGCCTGCCTACCTGCCTGTCTGTCTGATTGCCTGCCAGCCTGTACGTCTGCCTGCTGCCTATCTTTCAGTTTGTCTGACGGCCTGCTCGCCTGCCTCTCTATCTGTTAATCATCAGTCTGTCTGCTTGTCTACTTGATTTTGTCTGTCAGTCTGCCTGTTGCCAATCTGTCGTAGTCTGCACAGTCTACCAGAAAAATTTGCCCCGCTGACAATCTAAAAGAGGAACTGAATACCCTAAACCAAACTCTACAATCTAATAGATATCCAACCACTTTCACCAAGCGTCACTGCCAGCCACCCAACCCCACCCCCACAGAATAATCTATCCCCAAAATGCAAGTGTTTCTTCAGCTGACCTTCCGAGGGTACGACGTAATGAAAAGAATACACAATCAACTTAACACAGAAGTAAGCCAAACATTCATCGCTGCTGAACCAATGGTCAGATATAAAACCATCCCTATACCTACTCCATTTGTAAGAGAATCGTTGTCTCCGCACACCAAATCAAACTGCACTTATCAATTCCAGTGTAAGTGCCATGCAACTTACATAGGTAGAACGGAAAGACAATTAGGCATTAGCTAATCGGGTAGTCTAAAGTATACCAGCGTAGGTGGGCAAGAGAGTCAGTCTTCAAAAATCCTTGTGCAGTTGAAAGGCTATAAAACGCCGTAATCGTCGATTTCTCAATAGCTCGTAAAATATGGTGGCAGCGGGAACAAAGGGACAGCGCTTCGTATACTGTATTCGACTAAGAATAAACGATTGGCCAATTAAAATAAAAAGTCACTTACAAGTGGACAGGGTCGACTTCATTTCACCGGATTTTTATCCCATATGGCTCAGTCTCTTTCCGCAGCGCGGAAAACGTCGCACAAAGCACGAAGTGAGACATCATCAATTAGACGGTTTCAGTCGGTTTTGTGCAAGCAGAAAGAGTTCGTTGTAAATTTGAAAGTACCGTGGGGATCACATATGTTCCACATACGAACAATACCTGTAAATATGTGTTTTAATTGTTTCGGCTGAAGTATTATTCATGTAGTTACGTAATATGATATAGAACTTTGCAGTATGCACCTGCCGAGATTCAGTGAAATTTGCCAGGCAATAAATCGTGCAAACATATTGTTTGTGGCTTAAATGTGTTGTTTTGTCTATTATTGTATCTTCTAGCAGTCGTCCATAGCATTTTTTTCCAGAATATTTGCCATTATTTCTCATGTCATGTCATGGCTAATCGTTATCCAACAATGGAGTAATCAGAGAACATCGCAGGCGGCGTTCTAAAGAATAGGACACTTGTTCACGCCTTCGGGTATATCTGGCTTATGGTGCAAGATTCCATAACTTTAAAAACAACTGGCACTAGAGGGGTAACGTGGACAACATCAAACTGGTTGCCTTTACTTCCTACAACATTTTCCATTACCAATTGCCGGCTAGTTCAACCCGAGATCCCAATTCAAATCAAAAAAAAATTGCAGGGCTGCATGGCTGAATGGGTAAGAACGCGTGCTCTTAAACATCCGGTGTGCTGATGCCGAGGTAAGCGGTTCAACACTGTGGGGAGTCTCTGTGGCGAAGTATCAAGCCGTTTGACTCGGGCTCCGAAGGTTGTGAGTTCGGTTCCGGGCCGCGTCCTTCGGTACAAGAGTGAATTTTTTTCGGAGACTCCTATGGGTCGTCGCTGGAGCTATGGAGTTCGTGCTTTGTGCGACGCTTTCCGCGCTGCGGAAAGATACCGAGCCATATGTGATAAAGACCTGGTGCAATGAAGTCGACCCCTACACCCCTAAAATATTGCCCTGTCGAAATTGACTAGGGGACGTAAATTACAATAACCTCTGAAGTCGGAGTGAGTTTGCCTGATGGTGAGGGACACTGGTAAAAGGGAAAGCTAATCTACACACAAAATTCAGTCCATCACTACTATAAATAGTGTGTATGGCCTACGCTTGAGTTCAAAGCGAGTGAGCGCAAAAAAAAATAAAAAATGTAACAATCTGTCTCTGTGGGAATTGAACCAACGATCAGTGGGCCTGTAGACACACGTCTACCGTGGCTCTCATGCATGAATTAGATTACTTGGATTGGATGCAAGTGTGGAGTTGTGTGGAAGCTGTAGGGATGTTGTTTTATAGAAGAATGATAAGAACATCGTGCACGTATAGACAGATCTTAACTCACAAAGGGAACTAACTGGTTGCTGGCATCAGAAGAAGAGTCCACATTCTTTGGGGGTGTCATGAGAAGGGGAAAGCTGGAGTATGTCGTCACAACGGGAACGTTGGAGGGGAGGAGGGGCAGAGGGAGATCAAGAGAGAATCTGCTGGACAATTTGGCATGGAGGAACTTCAGTATCAGAAATGATTGGCAGCACACGAGACAGAGGACTGGGGACACACATGTTCAGCCCGTCACACGGAATGAACTATAAGAAGAAGTAGAGTATGCAGCAACGTTACTAAATGAACATTAACCAGGTTTTCGTGATTCGATTCGCAGTTACTAAATCAGGTCACCTGGTTTCCGCTAAGCAATGTATGACCATTGCTTTATAACAAATCCAACCAGGCCTTACACGAATGTTTTGAATTCAGTTTTGCGCTGGATCATGATATGGTTACATTCTGATATGTATATCCGTTGATGTGAAGATCCACTACCCGTGGTACCTACCCCGCTCGTTTGTGAGCTTGGAAAAGAAAAGGAAAGCTATGCAACAATTCCCCTGAGAATTCGGCCGGGATCGGGAGGGAAGTCTTACCCCACTCATTTAGGTTGAAATGAGGACGGAGCACGCATGGAAATGTCCGGAGTGCTGTGATGTCTGTTCGTGACTCAGCTGAACTCATCGCAACTCACTCATTTCTGGTGACCGGGGCAGGGGGTTCGTTAAGCACGCTATCAGTTGGACTTAAATGTTGACTTCTCGTTCTTGACTTGGGGGAGTTAGTTATTTTAAGTATTTAATTATAAATATTTTAGAATTTGGAGTGGATTCGCCTAATGGCAGGGCACATTGGCAATATGGAAAGCTAGCCCATACGCATCGTTCAGAAAGCAATGGCAAATTACTGAACGTAAAATCTTGCCTAGTACATCAACAGCAGCTGAAAATTGCTGGCTTTGACTACAACGTCCTGTAAGGGATATGCAACATTTAAAAAAAAATCCCATACGCAAAAACAAGTTAGTGCACTCTCTAGTATTAGCAACTATTAATAGTGTTGCCAACACATATGTGGATTACGTTGGATGTTGGAAAAGAGAAGGAAAGCTATGCAACAGTTTCCCGGAGTCTGTATTCGGCCGGGATCGGGAGGGAAGTCTTTCTCTTTTTCTTTGGATATGTTTGCCAACACATATGTGGATTACGTTGGGGTTCAAAGTGAGGGAAGAAAAGCGAAATGCCAGCCCTATTCATTGCTGAAACGACCTGAATGCCAATGCACTGGACTTAAACCTATAAACGCATTTTCCCAGACGATTTCCCCAACCAACCAATCATACTGGGTCGACCCAATAGTCACGCGGGTGTGTAAACACTCAACTTTGCCACAAGTGGGGAACAAATCCAAGTCTGCTACTTTTATGCGTGTGTACAAGCCACTGCAACCCCCCAGCCTCATACCCCCAATACAAATATGTTCTGAACGATACAACTATATACCGCAGTGCTCTGTCAGTTAGCTGGTATAAAGCGTGGTCAATGGCGTTAAATAAAGCCTATTTGTGTCGAGCCTGGTATATCCCGTAGATGCGGTAATGGGATCACTGTTACCATATACTGAACCTGTAGATGTACCCACGTGACGTTACAGCCTGGCAGTCTCTGACCTCATTTAGATTTCACTTCGACCTGATTGTAGCTAGAATAACAACATGGCAACAACTTCTCCTGTTGTTTACAATTTGGACGCTTGGCTAGAAGAAAATGCACACTTCTTCCAGCCGCCTGTTTGCAATAAAATGATGTAAGTTGATCTCGTGTTTTCGTAATTTGCCTGGGGCATTGCTTAACAAAACACTTGGTTTTCATCATAATTGTGTGGGAGCAGATTTTAAACTGCTGGCCAGGCTGCAAAATACAGCTGTTTAAATTCCCATAGCCATGTGCAAGTAATTTTTTTTTTTCGCATATCCTTTACAGAACATCGCTGACTGTCATCAGCATCTTTCAGCTGATTGATGATTTCTTGGCAAGATCTCATTTTGATTGATTTCATTGCTTTCTGAGCGACCGGCTCACATACCCTGTAAGTTACCGACGCGGAGATAACCACTACCGATTCTCGCGCACGTCACATTACTCACGTGTGTATGCGGGATCACGGAGAAAGTCGTGTAACGCCTAGACCAGGTAGATCGGCATGCAAGTAATAGTAATAGTAATATAATACTATTAATAGTAACGGCGTGGGTTGAACTACAGTTAAAGCTTCAAAAATGGATTGCGTAAATCAATAAACTTTGATAAATCATCATCATCATCATAAAGTGCCCAGCCAGCTGGCTAAGCGTTCATGGCTCTCCACAGATCTCGGTCTTTGGTGTTCTGGATCAACTCTGCTGCTGATATTCTTCCACTCCATCCTCTCAATCTGTCCAGCATCGTTTCTCTTAGTCTGCCTCTGCCTCTCTTCCCTTTGATCTTTCCAATCGTCACTATGTTCTCTAATGCCTCTCTTTTCATCACATGACTGAAGAAAGCTGTTTGTCTCTTATTGTTGTATATAAAGTTCTAGTTTCATTAGACTCATTAAACGCTTTCAGGCAATTGTCTGTTGTCAGTTACTCTGGCAGTCCAAGGAATTTGCAACATTCAGTCTCAGGAACCACATCTCTGTTGCGTCCAAGTTCTTCTTAATTTGTTCATTTACATTCCAAGATACACTGCCATACAGCAAATAAAAAGATCTATATAGCACTTCAGCACTCCCTAATTACATCAGATACTTTTCATTTTCTGAAATGCGGCTTTTGCTTGCCCTATTCAGTTTTTAATCTCTGTTATGCATCTTCCGTCTGATGTTATAAATGCCCCTAGGTATTTAAAATTATCCCCTTGGTTAAGAATGTTCCCTTCTATTTTCATTTAAAACGTTTTCCCGTAGTGAATTTGAATAACACGATTTATGGCCTAGAATATTTCACTGCATCTCATCAGGTACATTCTGCAGAAATCACACAACATAAACTGAAGTAATTAGATAAATACTTCAGGCTGAAATATACACATATTCACACAGTAATTTCAATTGTCTACCATGATAAGTTTAAATTGACTATCAAGTCTTTCTGTTTGCACAAAACTGGCTTATGCAGATTAATGGTGATTGCTTCTGCCACTTTTAACATCCTGCTATTTTGTGTGTTCACTGCCTCTCATAAAATCTTGGGAAGATAAAGTGGTGGTTTTCCCTTGCCTTCCACATCCATATGGGGGTCTTTTACCTTTGCCTTTGACAGACATTTCCAACTGTCAGGACAAGTGAGTGTCCTGCTCTTCTCAGCTGCAGGGTTGTCCACTTATTCCGGTGGATACTCAGTCCCCAGCGCTGCGTTAGCCACACCATGGTGTGTTTCCCATCCTCTACCACTGGGAGGTGCAGTTGGGATTTTCCCTTCCTAAAGTTATGGTCTATGATGGCCAAAACTCTCCAGTACTTTTAGAGGACCTATGATAAATGCAAGTCCATTTATGGACTCAGTGATCTGAACAGCAAGCTTTAGACGTAAGAATTGAAAATCAGTCTTCGAGACGATTCACTAATTAACCAACTAGCGATTTATTGATTTATACACACTTGCAGTACAATCAGGGTCTTGTGTTTGCACTAACACCAACTGAAGTAATGACATGCTGAATAAACACACACACTGCATAATGATGATTTTTTAAGACAATGGGATTAATTATTTGGAAAATAATAATTTGAAGGTGTTTTCCTGTTCTTGTTTAGGCATAATGATGGGCAGTTAATGGTGTTCTTTGTTGGTGGCCCTAACCTGAGGAAAGACTACCATATTGAGGAGGGAGAAGAGGTTAGTTGACCTGTTGATAAATCAAATTATAAACATGGTCTATCATCTCTGCACAACGACAAGTCCATAGATGCATAGATATATTTATAATGTTTATGTGTTAGTCGTTAGCCGTGGTTCTGGAGGGTACTGATCAGAGAGTTGCTTTTTGCAGATGATGCTGCAATTACGACCCACACTGAGAAAAAATTACATCTACTATCTGCATTCACCAATGCTTGTTCTGAATTTGGTTTAACAATTAGCAAAAAGAAGACACAGATTATGTCAGAAGGTGCACATGGGGTACCATCAATCTTTATTGATGACGCCGAACTAGAGATGGTAGACCATTTTACATATCTAGGATCAGTGGTAAATAGCAAATTATCCCTAGATCAGGAAATCAACATCCGTATTGGTAAGGCAGCAACAACAATGAACAGGTTAAGAAAAAGAGACTGGGAGAACAGGAAGCTTACTGCCAAAACAAAAGTCCTCGTCTACCAAGCCTGTGTCCTTAGTACTCTTCTCTATGGCAGTGAAACCTGGACAACTTACTCACACCAAGAGAAACGTTTAAACAGCTTTGATATGCTGTGTCTGCAAAGAATACTTGGTATTAAGTGGCAAGACAAAATAAAAAATGCTGAAGTATTGGAAAGATCAGGTTGTGTGACAGTGTGTTCCATGCTTAGTCTTCGTAGACTTAGATGGATATGACATGTTAGGAGGATGGATGATGGTAGAATACCAAAGGACATCTTTTTTGGTGAATTACAGAGAAGTAAGAGTTCTCAGGGTCGGCATGATGTATGATACAAAGATGTGTGTAAGCGGGACATGATTGATACAGGAGTACAGGCATTGATAATGCACATTGGGAGCAAGTTGCCACAGAATGTGTTGCATGGAGGGCAACTATCAGAAATGGAATAAAGACAAAGGAGAAAATTATTGCAGATAAGTCACACACCGAGTGTGTGAGACGTAAGATGGTGCATGATGGTGGAAATGACCATGTGTTCATATGCATCCACTGTGGACGAACATTTACAGCGCGAATTGGCCTTATCAGTCACATTCGCTACCGCCATGGGTAAAAGTTATTATGCCTTTTTGAAGCACAATGCAACAAACTATCGTCTGTCAAGATGGCAAGGTGCCATGTGTACTGTCTTGGACCATTTTTTCCACTGCCCATTCTGCCCCAGACAGTTATTATGCTAACTCCTATAAACCTGCACCTTTATCACTGCAAATCAGTATGGCAACAACATCTATTTCATAGTATTTTTATTTTAACTCCTTATAACCCAAACATACATTAATTAAAGTAATAACTTCTCAGAATAGAATGAGTTAAAGTAACTTCAGGCCGGGAGTCTTCGTGGCGAAGTGGTCAAGCCGTTTGACTCGGGCTCCGAAGGTTGTGGGTTCGATTCCGGGCCGCCTCCTTCGGTTCACGAATTAAATTTTTCGGAGACTCCTTTGGGTCGTCGCTAGAGCTACGGAGTTCGTGCTCTGTGCGACGCTTTCCGCGCTGCGGAAAGAGACCGAGCCATATGGGATAAAACCCGGTGCAATGAAGTCGACCCTGTCAACTTTTAAGCGACTTTTTGTTTTTTAACTTCAGGCTGGAATTAATAGCGTTACATTTAAAATCCTAAAAGAGTTATATCTTAAAGACAGGAAAGCCTATATTCACTGCTGGTAATGGGAAACCAGTAAGTTTGGCTAGCAACTTTCATGTTGTGATTGTAACGGACTCACAAAGTATGATGAGAATGGTGAAGACAGGCATGCTTTGGGCAGAGTGGCAGGTTTCAATTCAGCAATCAAAACCAGGGAGCATCTGTTGGATTTTTTCCCCCAGGAAATGCTGGTCTGGTGGGAAATGAGCAGGTGGACAGATTGGCGGGGTCTCCACCACTTGGTGGGGTATTGGTACATGACAAGGTGGACGTTGCTGGGGCCCTTTGGAATCATGTGAATAGTGCAGTAGGAGAAAATGATGCTGCAGGAAGTGACCAGAGGATCTGGCTGAGAATCAGGACACTGAGGAAAGGCCTGATGGACACATAATCAGACTGCTACTGGTCCCATTAGTATTTGGACTCTTTGCTGGCTGTTGCAGATGAGAACGTAGCACATCAGGGAATGTTCTCAAGTGTTGTGTTGTTGGTTTTTGGCTCAACTCGTATAATTTTTGTTTTCGTTCTTCCTATTGGTCTACTTTTAAATGTTTCCTTTCTAACAGTATTATATCAGTGTAGTTTTGAAAAGAAAATCATGGAAACTTTCGCTGGTATATACAAATTCAAAGAGACAGGAACATCCAGAACCAAGCTTGTAAAATCCCGGATCGTTAAAAGTGAATGCAGATGTTTGGTTGTTAATAGACATTAAATTTGCTTTATTTTAATTTACAGCTGTTTTATATGCTTAGAGGTGACATGTGCGTGAAAGTCGTAGAACATGGGAAGCATAAGGATGTGCCTATTAAACAAGGGGAGGTAAGTTGCATTACCTTGAATATAACAGCTAGAGTAAGCTTTCTTTGTTATTCAAGCAGTATGAGGAATTTGTTTTAGATTTGCAATTCAACTCCTGCATGCATCATTTCTCCAGTATTTCTGTTCACTGATAGTTGTATTCTTTGTATTGTACTTATATAACTGTAACAACCAGAAATACAAATTACTCATAATGAGAATATAGTAAAGAAAACCAAGCAAAGTATACTTTTCATGCCTTGATATGTATTGAGTATTTTGAAAATTGTTAAAGTAACATCTGTCTGACAATGAAAGAGTTAATTAGATCTTACTGGCCTATTCTTCTTCTTCTTCGTTCATCCGGAGTTTTTTTTTCGGATGTGATTGCGTTGTGCCTGTTTACAGCAGAGCTGCGTTCTTGCGCCGTTAGGCCGACACATCCGACTTCTGCGGGCATTTGTTGACCGGGTTAACCTTCCCGGGGTTACTGGCCTATTAAAACCCATGTGACTGTTGAACTCTATGGTTTCAAATAAGAATAAGGAGGTCAGCATCGCCGAATGGATAAGATCGCTTGTTCTTAAACATCTGGTGTGCTGATGCTGAAGGGGGGGGGGGGGGGGGGGTTCAACCACTACACAGGACAGTTGGACTAAAATGTTGACTTCTCGTCCTTGACTTGGGGACGTTAATTACAAGTACCCCTGAAGTCGGAGTGGGTTCATAGTCTTGGCGGGCATGTACACTAACCACTAAGCCACGTTGACATTATATTAATAATTTTTTAATAAAAAACAAATCCCCAAATATTCTCCTTCTTCTTCAGCGTTCCGAGCCATTAAGGTTCTTTGCTGCAGATACAATCCGTCTCCATTCGTCTCTCTGGTGGACCTTCTCTTGCCAGTCGTTGATTCCAAGTGCTTGTAGGTCTGTATATGCACTATCTCTCCACCGCCTTCTTGGTCTACCTCGGGGTCTACGGTCATTTATTTCCAAATATTGGAGCTCTGAATTTTGTTTTAAATTGTGTATTTAAACAGGAATATGAAACAAAATGATTAAACATCATCACTGCAGCCTCATTTCTACATTTAGTAGATTGTAACCAAATACTTGCCAGATATTTCAAAATTTATTGAAACCGTTAAAAAAGTGGTTGTTACTGATTTTATTACAGATTTTCCTGCTGCCTGCAAGAATACCTCACTCACCACAACGCCAGGCAAACACGATTGGACTTGTTCTAGAGAGGGAAAGGCAGCTAGATGAGACAGATGGACTGAGGTACTTTTGAATGCATTTCATGACACTAAATTTCAAGGAAATTATTTTCAATGCATATATAGTGTTCTTTGCACATCCTAGACCAGGGCTCAGCATCTTTTGTTGTAGTTCTGTGCTTAAAATATGTTGCAGAGTCCCTCAGCTTGCCAAAACATCTAATGATGATGTTTAATAATTGTGTTTGCTCAAAAATTTCCAAATGAGCATATATCAAGTTGTTGAGTCACTTTAACAACACCTTATTGCTTATTATAAAACCACTAACTATTGTGCTATACAGCCAGTGGACTGTACTGGCGTGAGAATGCCACGGCAGAGAGAGTTTGTGGTGGGGGTTGGTTGAGAGAGAAGGGAACGATGAGATGGAAAAATAGCTTCATCAAGGTCAGTCATTGTTGCTCCCCGCACTTTATTTAAACATCAGATCAACAACTTTCTCATTTAAGGGATGTAAAAATGCAAATAATTTCTATTTAATTAAAAATTCAGTTTTTAAATTGAGACCATATACTGTATTTAATGTCACACATTGTGTCATTGAAAATTGTTCAATGTGCCGTGCTGGGCATAAATGCTGTAGGTTGCAATGCCTAGACTATGAGGTTGTTTTATTATATATGTATACAGGAAACCTGACCTGCATAATCACAGAGAAAAGGTTACTGAACAGAATAATAATTACCCTAAACATATATTTCATTAGAAAACAGCAAGTGAAATGGTTTGACCACATAACTAGGCAACTAACTAACAGCATACCACAAAAAGCGTTGATGTACAGACCAAGAGAGAAGGCCAACCGTGTAAATGACGGACATAGGGAATAACAGAGTCCATGGGAATATTGATATATGAAGCCCATAAATGGCCACCATTTTTATGCTTCACCTCGACACCGCAAGGTACAAGATTAACAAGATGAGATGATAATGAGATATATGAGAAGAGATACATTTAAGGTAGAGAATTGTGAGAGAGAAGAGGTGGCATCATGGCATGGATAGATAACAAATTCATGAACATCACTAGAGACCACAGGTTTTGTAGAGACATAACCCTTTATGAACAAACATTACAATGAATGAACAATCAAGCTTTATTATCAAAGGATTAAACATTTGTTATCTATGTTTGCCTAACATTCTGCCCTTCCCACATACTTTGAATATTAAAATTGTCACAGTTTTCATTGACTGATTGATTTAAGAACTAACATCATAACACTCAGTGTGATCTCATAGAGGCTCTGTCTGTCACAGGATATGTCAAAAGGTGATAGATGCTGATCATTCCAGTATCAGGCTGTTGTAAACACATTATTCTTCATCTCAGGCTTGCCTCCTTGCCAGGCCCACACTTAAATCAAAAGTCACACATCTTTAAATATGTTGTTTCATCTATCACTGTATTTTCAATTAGCATTCGTTTACAGGTAGTCTTTAGAATGTTTCAAACCAGTGTATATAGAGAAACAGAAAGACATATATTTATGCTTCATAGATTATACTAAGGCATTTGATAAAGTAAAACATGATGAGCTGATTAAAATGTTGGAAGATATCAACATTGATGGGAAAGATTTAAGAATAATAAAGAATATTTACTGGAACCAAGTAGCAGCAATTAAAATTGGAAATAATGAGGGTAGTTATGAACACATAAAGCTAGGAGTACGACAGGGATGTATCTTGTCACCAGATCTCTTCTCCCTATATAGCGAAGTAATAATGAGAGAGATCAAAGAGATGCCAGGAATACTAGTTGGAGGTTATAATATAAATAATATACGCTATGCAGATGACACAGTATTGGTGGCAGATAAATCAACAGACCTACAACAATTGTTGGACACTGTAGTAACAGAGAGTGCAAGGAAAAGACTCTCCTTGAATATCAAGAAAACAGTAACAATGGTGATATCAAAGAAAATGGTGACACCAAAATGTGACACAGAAATAGAAGGAAAACTTCTTAACCAAGTGGATAATTTTAGATACCTAGGGACATTTATAACATCAGATGGAAGATGTACAACAGAGATTAAGAGCAGAATAAGGCAGGCAAAGGCCGCATTTAAGAAAATGAAGAGTATCTTGTGCAATAGGTCACTATCACTGAGTGTAAGAAAGAGAGTGCTGAAATGCTATGTAGAACCAGTTTTGCTGTATGGCAGTGAATCTTGGAATGTAAATGAACAAATTAAGAAGAAATCAGAAGCAACAGAGATATGGTTCCTGAGACGAATGTTGAAAATTCCTTGGACTGCCAGAGTAACTAACGATGACTGCCTGAAACAGGCTAATGAAACTAGAACACTATATACAACAAAAAGAAAGAGACAAACAGCTTTCTTTGGTCATGTAATGAGAAAAGATTCATTGGAGAACATCGTGACAACTGGAAAGATCGAGGAGAAGAGAGGCAAGAGAAATGATGCTGGATGGATTGAGACGGTGGCACGGAGGAATATCAGCAGCAGAGTTGATCCAGAAAACCAAAGACCGAGATCTGTGGAGAGCCATGAACGCCTACGCCAGCTGGCAGGGCACTTGATGTTGATGATGATGTATTCCCTTAGAGAATGTAAATACAGGCACCATAAACTATATTGCACGATTTCTTGCCTGGCATATTTCACTGTATCTTGCCAGGTGCATACTGCAGCTTTATATCATATGAAGTAAATAAATGAATAGTACTTTGGCTGAAATACTTTGTGTGCTCCGACTACTTGGCTCATACTGCTGATAAATCTCTGCTCACTCATTCTCTCACACTCCTGCAAGACTCGGACAGTATAGTATATCTATGGAAGTCCCAGTAAGGTAAAAGACAGCTTCCTATCCCATTCCAAACATTTGTTTCTTGACATATGTTGTTCATTTAGGAATTTGCCATTTCTGTTTTAATGGTTTTGACCACTTAACTACATACAATCCCGGTGGGCCTGTAGTCTCACATCTGACCTCCCCAACTCTTGTTCTAAAAGCAGGTATTAGTGTTTTATTGGATGTTCGTATCAGAATAATAGTTCTTAGTTCTGTATCACTTTAAATAGTTTACAAATGTTTTATTTGCAAAATGGCTGAAGATATTTTCAGGTGAAGGATGGTGTTCCAACTACAGACTCCCTTTATGAAGAGTGGTTTTACTGTAGAGATTTAGGCACACAACTTGCTCCTGTCATCAGAAGGTATAATTGTTTTGTATATTAAATTATATAGTTTTTCTTTTTTAAGGTTATAGAATATCTAAAACTACTAAAGTTAGTTGCATTTTCTTTGCAGGATCCCCAGCATTTATTGGCTGTTTGGGATATTTTGAGGAAAATGCAGAGAATACCATGGACAGACAGAAAAACTAATGTCATACAAGAAACAAATGAAAACTGTGGACAGACAGAAAAACTAATGTCATACAAGAAACAAACGAAAACCGTGGACAGACAAAAACTAATGTCATACAAGAAACAAATGAAAACCATGGACAGACAGAAAAACTAATGTCATACAAGAAACAAATGAAAACTGTGGACAGACAGAAAAACTAATGTCATACAAGAAACAAATGAAAACCATGGACAGACAGAAAAACTAATGTCATACAAGAAACAAATGAAAACCGTGGACAGACAGAAAAACTAATGTCATACAAGAAACAAATGAAAACCGTGGACAGACAGAAAAACTAATGTCATACAAGAAACAAATGAAAACCGTGGACAGACAGAAAAACTAATGTCATACAAGAAACAAATGAAAACCATGGATAGACAGAAAAACTAATGTCATACAAGGAACAAATGAAAACTGTGGATAGACAGAAAAACTAATGTCATACAAGAAACAAATGAAAACCGTGGACAGACAGAAAAACTGATGTCATACAAGAAACAAATGAAAACCGTGGACAGACAGAAAAACTAATGTCATACAAGAAACAAATGAAAACCGTGGACAGACAGAAAAACTAATGTCATACAAGAAACAAATGAAAACCATGGACAGACAGAAAAACTAATGTCATACAAGAAACAAATGAAAACCATGGACAGACAGAAAAACTAATGTCATACAAAAAACAAATGAAAACCATGGACAGACAGAAAAACTAATGTCATACAAGAAACAAATGAAAACCGTGGACAGACAGAAAAACTAATGTCATACAAGAAACAAACGAAAACCGTGGACAGACAGAAAAACTAATGTCATACAAGAAACAAATGAAAACCGTGGACAGACAGAAAAACTAATGTTATACAAGAAACAAATGAAAACTGTGGACAGACAGAAAAACTAATGTCATACAAGAAACAAATGAAAACCATGGACAGACAGAAAAACTAATGTCATACAAGAAACAAAAAATGAAAACCGTGGACAGACAGAAAAACTTACGTCATACAAGAAACAAATGAAAACCATGGACAGACAGAAAAACTAATGTCATACAAGAAACAAATGAAAACCGTGGACAGACAGAAAAACTAATGTCATACAAGAAACAAATGAAAACCGTGGACAGACAGAAAAACTAATGTCATACAAGAAACAAATGAAAACCATGGTTAGACAGAAAAACTAATGTCATACAAGGAACAAATGAAAACTGTGGATAGACAGAAAAACTAATGTCATACAAGAAACAAATGAAAACCGTGGACAGACAGAAAAACTGATGTCATACAAGAAACAAATGAAAACCGTGGACAGACAGAAAAACTAATGTCATACAAGAAACAAATGAAAACCGTGGACAGACAGAAAAACTAATGTCATACAAGAAACAAATGAAAACCATGGACAGACAGAAAAACTAATGTCATACAAGAAACAAATGAAAACCATGGACAGACAGAAAAACTAATGTCATACAAGAAACAAATGAAAACCATGGACAGACAGAAAAACTAATGTCATACAAGAAACAAATGAAAACCGTAAACTGATTCAAGAAATTAGGCGTAGATAGTTAAGATATTTTGGCACATTAAGAGGAGATATAAACAGGAAAACTTAGTGACAACTGGCAAGACTGAAGGGAAAAGAGCAAAGGGAAGACAGAGAGATAAATATGTAGATGGCTTGGCCACATGATATTATCGAGAAAAAAAAAACAAAGCTGATCCAAAACTCCGAAGATTGTGTGAGATGGTGAACCTTGACCATCCACGCATCAATGTAAAGTGATCTGCTCCCAAATCGTCGGTCATTGACTATGAACCTCTAATAGTAATGCTTGCTGTAAACAGTTGCGTAAAAATAAAATCACACTACAGGATAGTGCAAATTTTGGGAATTTATAAACATGTGCTGAATAAGGCGAAGGATGAAGAAGAAGATAGGAAGGACAAACAGAAGGAGGAGTAGAAGGAAAAGAATAAGACGGAGGAGCAGGAGAATGAGCGGGAGGAGGAGAAGCATGAATGGTAGACATGTTGCATAAAAGAATTTATGTATACATTAATATTATACTCTTTTAAATATTTTATGTTTTTTTCTAAAGCAGTCTTTCTCATTGGCTTTGCTTGTAATGCAAGTTTGCTGCATTTCAGGTGCATACTGCAGACTGTGGAGATAAGAAATGCTGCATTTCAGGTGCATACTGCAGACTGTAGAGATAAGAAATGCTGCATTTCAGGTGCATACTGCAGACTGTAGAGATAAGAAATGCTGCATTTCAGGTGCATACTGCAGACTGTAGAGATAAGAAATGCTGCATTTCAGGTGCATACTGCAGACTGTAGAGATAAGAAATGCTGCATTTCAGGTGCATACTGCAGACTGTAGAGATAAGAAATGCTGCATTTCAGGTGCATACTGCAGACTGTAGAGATAAGAAATGCTGCATTTCAGGTGCATACTGCAGACTGTGGAGATAAGAAATGCTGCATTTCAGGTGCATACTGCAGACTGTAGAGATAAGAAATGCTGCATTTCAGGTGCATACTGCAGACTGTAGAGATAAGAAATGCTGCATCTCAGGTGCATACTGCAGACTGTAGAGATAAGAAATGCTGCATCTCAGGTGCATACTGCAGACTGTAGAGATAAGAAATGCTGCATCTCAGGTGCATACTGCAGACTGTAGAGATAAGAAATGCTGCATCTCAGGTGCATACTGCAGACTGTGGAGATAAGAAATGCTGCATCTCAGGTGCATACTGCAGACTGTGGAGATAAGAAATGCTGCATCTCAGGTGCATACTGCAGACTGTAGAGATAAGAAATGCTGCATCTCAGGTGCATACTGCAGACTGTGGAGATAAGAAATGCTGCATCTCAGGTGCATACTGCAGACTGTACAGATAAGAAATGCTGCATCTCAGGTGCATACTGCAGACTGTAGAGATAAGAAATGCTGCATTTCAGGTGCATACTGCAGACTGTGGAGATAAGAAATGCTGCATCTCAGGTGCATACTGCAGACTGTGGAGATAAGAAATGCTGCATTTCAGGTGCATCCTGCAGTCTGTGGAGATAAAAAATGCTCCACAATCAAACAGTATACACATTGGCACCTTGCCGTCTTGACAGACGATAGTTTGTGCTTTAAAAAGGCATAATAACTTTTAACTATGGCGGTAGCGAGTGTGACTGATAAGGCCAATTTGCGCTGTAAATGTCCGTTCACAGTGGGTGCATGTGAACACGTGGTCAAACAGTATAGAGATGATGTATTTCAGCGACCATATTTTGTGTGTGTGTGTTCTCTCACTCGCCTTGAACTCAAGCGTAGTCCGTACACATGCTACTACATCTAGAGCACTGGACTGATTTTTGTGTGGGTTGGATTTCCCAGTTACCAGTGTCCCTCGCCATCAGGGAAACCCACTCCAAACTCTGAGGTACTTGTAATTTTCATCCCCAAGTCGAGGACGAGAAGTCCACATTATAGTCCAACTGACTGGTGTAAGGGTTGAACCCGCTACCTCGGCCTCAGCACATGGGGTGTTTAAGAACATGTACTCTTATCTGTTCAGTAAACCTGATCTCCAGTCAACATATGGTTCATCTATTCACTTCCTGTGATATATAACTCCACAGACTGCACCTGACGAGATGTAGCGACATATTCCAGGCAATAAATTGTGCAACCTATTGTTTGTGGCTTCAGTGGTTTAAAGGAAAAGAATATTCTGGAAACCTAATCAAACCAACCAATGGAAAATAGCCCGCATCATTCATCATTGTCACTTGCTGGACTCTGGGCATGTGGCTGACAGAGACAGTGCTTTTTGCGTACTTGTTTCCACACATGTTGACATTTTCAGAGGCTTCTATGATACAGATGTGTAACACCAATTTATGTAAACAAAAAGACATGATAGTCAATCTAAAACTACCCTGAGAAACAAGTTTGAGAACCAGTGGTTTGAAGAAAGATCTAAGCTTGCTAATCTGTACTTTCTTTTGATTGTACTGTTTTCTTTTGTTTTGCTTATCTTTGACTCATCTGAAACATATATTTACAGATTCTTTGCTTCGGAGCAGTATAAAACTGGCCAGCCAATACCAGGTATGTTATCTGTAAATTTATTAAAGTATTTAGCAGAAAAAAGAAGCTATTAAAAATACCTTACTGCACTGAGTACTATTCCTGGTGTATGCTGTGAGGGCTTTGGTAAGGTCTGTGGAAACTGAGACCAGTTGTCCAGACATTATACGGGTATGTGATATATGAAACAATTCATGTATGTGTTTAAATAGTAATGGGGAATGGGGTATGCATGTGTGTGTTTGTGTGTAGGGAGCCATGGTAGTTATGTGTTTTATCACCATCTAGCCAGGTATTTTTTGTTGTTGATTGGCCTGGGCTTCCAGGCCTATAAAAGATATTGGAAATGTTCCCGGAAGCATTGATGGACAGCATGATATCAACCACATCACCCAGCAAGTGCCGATTTTTTTTTATTTGCATATCCTTTACGGGACGTCACAGTCAACTCCAGCATTTTTTGGCTGTTTGTGATCTCTTGACAAGTTTATTTTCAGTAGTTTGCCATTGCTTTCTGAACGACCGGCTCTCATACAATTTTATTAAAACCCCAATGCAAAACAGTCTGCTGACAAATTGCCTGCAGCTGTGTTTCGAGCGCAGTTTGCGGGATTACAAACTGCATCTGTAATCATTTCGCCACAGAGCCAGCCAGGGCATAAGAACCAGTCAAAGAAGCACAATTCTGCTGCCAAATGTACTGAGCCACAAGCTTTAAGAAACAGTGCAGTGTAATTTATTTTATGATGTTAAATCATGCACATGATTCAGATTTGATGATTTATTTGATGTTAAACCATGCACATGTCTCAGATTTGTTGATTTATGTGATGTTAAACCATGCACATGTCTCAGATTTGTTGATTTATGTGATGTTAAACCATGCTCATGTCTCAGATGTGATAATTTATGTGATGTCAGTGTTACTTGATGTAACTATTAGTGAAAATATGATTCCTTGCAGGAACTATCCCAGAGAACCCGCCTGTGACAATTGACAGTGAGACAAGCATGCAGGATCCAGTGAATCTTCACCAGTGGATAGAGGAGCACAGAGAAGAAATTGATTCTACAGGCTTCTTGCAACTGTTTGGAGATTCCAGCCAATTTTATGTTAGTTCTCTTATTATGTGCAGGGTGTTTGTAAAGTCTCACTACACTTTGTCTGTAGAACAAATTTGGAACGTGACGTACACACGCCATCAAAAATGTGCTCCACAGTCCATTGTGAAGCAATATGCAGTGAATTGGCTGTCATCTTCATCTGCTGGAGTAATTTTTTGCACTTGACCAGAATGGTGTTATCAACGGAAGAAAGAATCTCTTTTGGTTGAACAAGTGTTTCGAAATGGCGGTCGATACACATGGAAATAACAACAGACATGTTGTAGAAGGTATTTGACAATATGAAGTGACATGTACAGTTATGTCTTGAAGCCCGTGGAGGACATTTCCAACACCTGTTATAATGAATACTTCATTCGTACTTTCTAACTTTCCCAAAACAGCATTAGACCATAGCAATGACTATTTTGCACTTGAGGGCCAGGTGAAGGCGGGGAAAGGGATTGAGAATCCATATGTGGAAAGAATGAGATTGCAGGGGATTGGCAGGGGTTCTGTAAGAATCTGAAAACGGAGAGGGAAAACCAGGAGAACTTTTAATCAAATAGCGGTGGGAATGATTAGTAGTATGACTCTTTGTATGTTGTTGAACAAGGGGAAGGAGCACAAATGGGAATGTCCTGGGTGCAGTGATGTCGGTTCTTAACTCAACACAGTGATTATTGTAACTAATGTAATGAATTTTTTAGCAAATTTTTTAATGACATCATGTACTTTATTTTTCAAATTCGACCTATATACAAAGTTTAGTGAGACTACAAAAACTCTGTATATGTTAAACTTAAATTGCATATGTTGAGTC
Source organism: Cepaea hortensis (assembly GCA_963921405.1). NCBI lineage: Eukaryota > Metazoa > Mollusca > Gastropoda > Stylommatophora > Helicidae > Cepaea > Cepaea hortensis. The sequence continues at coordinate 84,603,063 of OY992894.1, read as the reverse complement.
ATATCTTATGGGTTGGTATGGGAGAAATAAAATGCAAAGGGGTATATTGAAAAACCTGAGGACAATATAACTAGACACTCTTGCCTGGAATCCACAAGCAAAATGAGATCTAAGGAGACCTAAACACACTGGGGAAGAGAATAATACTGGGAGGACATGGGGAAGCTGCAGGAGATAGGAAAAGATGTTATTTGTCTATCAAGAATGATGATGACCATTCATTTCATCCAATGGGGTTGAAAGTATGGAGCCGTGAGTTCTGAGATGGCTGGTAAGGCCTATTTGGCTCAAAATGTTCTTTGACAGTGTGGGTAAAGAACGCTTGACGTTCCAGGAGGAGGATCTCCTGCAGTGGTTTTTTTTGTCCACCTTTTTTTCACAGCTCTTGCAGTCTTGTTTGCTTCAAAAGTGACAATATCCTTGTTTAAGGATATACACCACAAATTTTGGGCTTTGGCAGCAGTATCCCGAGTGTCATAATGAATTCCAAAAGCTTTTAGTGAGATTTTCAGTGTCCTTAAAGCGTTACCTCTGGCTGCCTAGGGAGCGTTTACCATAGTGCAGCTCACTAAAAATTTGTTCAGGGAGCTTGTGATCTGGCATGTGAGTCAAGTGACCAGCCCAGCGAATTTTGATTCTTCTTAGTAAAGTGTGGATACTGAGCATGGACGCTCCTTCTAAGACTTCAGTGTCTGGGATCTTGTCTTGCCATTTAATTTTAAATAGCTCCCTAAGGCAGACTATGGAAGTGGCTTAATTTCCTTTTGTGTCGCTGGTATGTGGAAGTGGTTTAATTTCTTTTTGTGTCGCTGGTAAACAGTCCAGGTTTTACAAGCATATAATATTATTATTATTATTACAAATTAGTTCTCTCTAATATAGCAGTGTGCAGGTTAAACAAGTTTAGTCGATGGATCAACATCACGGCACACGGGTGTGACCCATAAGTGCTCTGTTCTTCTCCTGACTTCTCCTGTTCTTCTCCAAACTCACCTCAGTGCACGAACTCCGTAGCACTGGCAAGGATCCTGAAATACTTTGGGTAGATTTTTAACTCGAAATTTTGCCCGGACAGCACTGTTAGGCTACTCTTTTTTTGATTTCCAACTGCCAAAGGATTTTTTACGTGCACAACAATACACACGGGAGTCTGATCTCACTACCTAGAGACCAGGGGAAATTTTATTACTAGAAGTCTACGCGAAAAAATCCCGGCCCTCACCGGGGTTTGAACCTGGGACCTCCAGCACTCGAGGCGGACACCATACCTCGAGACCACGCAGTCCCCCCAGGCTAAACAAGCATATAGCAAATGATAAATTGACATGGAATATTTTGGTTGAAGGCCTATACCCAATGGGAGATAAAGGGCAGAAGAAGATGAAGAAACAGAGAGATTTGTAGTTTCTCATTGTAAGTGACAGCCATATCCTCTAGGCATAGTTAAGACCCAAATTAGTTCTCTCTTTATCTAGCTCAAGTATGGCTCTTTGGAAACTGCTTGTCTACAGCAGTTTACCACTCCCTGGACAACAGTTATGGCTGACTGGCAAAAACTACAAGAGTGAACTCAGAAGAAATTATGAGTAAGGGAATACAGCTTTTAAGAACTCTTAATAACTGATATGGTAAGATATGAGAAGAAATATGTTAAAGATCAATGCCTTTGGAAGCAAAACAGTAAATTGTGGGCACACTTGAGGAATGTGCCATAAAAGAGATGACTGGATGGGGATCTCACAGCAAGTAACAAGTCACATGAAAGTATATAAAGGTTATGCACAAGACCCTTGATCTCTTAGGGATGATTCTGTTGTATGGAGTAACAGGCAAGAAGTGAATTCTCTAATGACTTGGACAATCTGCAATGATGTTTACTCCTCAAATTCGTCTCAAAGGCCTATTTAAGAAAAAGGTACCCAACGATGTTTTATTTTGCAAAAATTCACACATCCACACCAAGTATTTAAACAGGTTTGCTCAAGTTAGAGCTGGATGCTGTACCTATAAGCCACTCCACCCTCCACTGCAGTCGATTCTTGCACATTGCAGTGTTGCAGGAAATGAGGCAGCTGACAGACTGGCAAAAGCAGACACTCAGAAGGAGAAGGCTGTCACCGAAAGAAACAAAGAGACTTATCCAGAGAAAGTACGCAGATGCAGAGAACAGACAACAGTTGCCAACAGGATTCCATTCTAATACCAGACAGTGCACAGGAAACTGCCATTTTCAAACTCCATACAGGACAATATAAATTACAAGCCTATCTTTACAAAATAAAAGCCACACAGACTGACCATTGAACTTGCCAAGATGGCCTCCTCCAAGACTTCAGAACACATACTTCATATGTGTCCTAATTTTGACTTAACAGCTCAAACCTGGACTCAGGAGATGAAATTGGAATACTCGATTAATCCTTGGCTGCAGAATCAACATACTATATTCATTCCCTTATATGCATTGTCCCTCAACTCAAAAGCCACTAATGATTTCTATCGCAGCAGATGTCTGGTTAAAAGTCCACCTGGCTTTTCCTCTGTTGATCGAGTATCGCCCAGACCCTCTGCTCACTCTCTTCTGAACCAACCTCTTCAGATATGGATACTCCTTCTGTTCTGTTCTGCTCTCCACCTGGTCCCAGAGAGCTTTCACCACATCACCCTTATCATAAAGTATGTCTGCACTCAGAAGGCCAGCAGCAGCCAGTCTATCTGATTGTTCATTGCCCCACATATCTGCATACCTGGGAAGAAAATCCTTGATTTTTTTGGGGCGCTCACATGCTTTGAACTCAAGCGTAGTCCATACACACTATTTATAGTAGTGATGGACTGAATTTTGCGTGTGCATTAGCTTTCCGTATTAACAATATCCCTCGCCATCAGGCGAACCCACACCAACTTCAGAGGTACTTTTAATTTCCTCCGAAGTCGGAGAGTGTCTGCCTGTACGGCGAGGAACCACCAGTCTGCACACCAATAAGCCAGACATGGGACAACGGATACTCACGCAAAACTCAGGTCCTGTATGACATCACACTGATGTTGGACAACAGGATGTCTTCATCCGACATACAGGACTTCGCGTTGGAGCTCAAGCCAACGAACACAAGCAAGCAAGCAAGCAAGGACGACAGGTCAACATTTTAGTCCAGCTGTCCGGTGGAGGGGCTGAACCCCTTACCTCGGCATCAATACACTGGATGTTTAAGAACACACGTTCCTATCCATTCAGCCATGAGGACCTGCAAATCCATGATATGCTTGTACCTGCATCTTGTCAAGTGATGTAAACACTCCACTCTGAACATGCCAGTTCCCACTTTCCGAAGCATATTATGTGAGACTGTTACAAACACAATATACAAAATATGTAAAGTGCTGCCGTCACAACCTCAGCTTCCATTCACCTGCTAGATGTTGTAGCAGCATATGCCAGACTTATCCCAGAACACATTTCTATGATATCAGTGCAAGAATAAATTGGAAAATAATAATAATACAGGAAAATAATAAATAATAGAGGGAAAAAATAGAAGTGTAGTAGCTAGCTTTACAAAAACATAGTTACGAAAATGGAAGAAGTTGCAATATAAGTGTACAAATTAACTTTACAAAAACAATCTCAAAAAATGGAAGCGGTTGCAATTATATATATATATAACAATCATAGTATAATGCCTTAATATCATTATTCTTTTCTCATTTGTGTCCTTTTTTTTTGGTTTTATTTGCTGATGAGGGTTTGATGCCACAACATCCTCAGTTTGATTTGTAGCGGTGTTCCTGTAATGTTGATTTCTTTTATTTCTTCTGTTATTTATTAGCCAAGGAAAGGTACAGAAAAATGAAAGTATGAAAGACATTTCTCTGTAGCTTCCATGTTACTAGTGGTTCATGTTACAATCATTCATGACCTTTTCTCACATTATTACTTTTGTATTGTTTCATATCTGCGACTAGGTAAATTAATTGCTATTTTTAATCATCAGGTTGCAGTGTACGGAAAGGGAGAGAGCAGTGGTGGTAATGATCGAGCTGAGACATGGATTTGGCAGATGGTGAGTGCTCTCCCTTTGGGTTATCCATTGTGTGACAAGACTTAATTGTGATGTGACTTTTAAATGATTAAATTTTATTTGACATTAGCGCAGTCCATATATAACATCTTTTGAAAAAATGTTTAGTATATTCTGTATGTAAAGTCAGTTTAGAGACCTACTGAACTTGATCATTTTCAAGCCAAGTTCCATATGATAACTCAGCAGTAGTAATAAACATATGAGTTGTTTACATATACATTGACAAAATATATAAGTGATAAATAGTAACCATATTCATCATCATCATCACATGCCGTGCCGAAAAGCGTGGTGATCATGTTTCGCCACCTCACACGATAATCAGAGTCGTGGATCAGCTGTGTGTTCTTGTCTCAACCATACCATGTGGCCAAGCCTTCCTGATGTTTACTTCTCTGCCTTCCCCTTGTTCTTTTCCCAGTTGTCACCACGTTCTCCAATTTATTTCTTCTCATAACGTCTCCAAAAATTGTGACTGTCTACGTCTAATTTATCTAATCAGTTTACGGTTTTCATCTGTTTCTTGTAGGACCTGTAATCACATTACAGACGCACGATTATGTGCATCAGAATATCACCATCATCATTGTAAACTTTTCCTGTGCTAAACTTTGCCCCGTTTTTGAAATTTCTTTCTATCATAAGCCGGATGTCCTGCCTCTGTTTCAGTCATATGTAAATTATCTATCACATCTTGAATCCACCTACATTGGGTTCTTCCTCTACTTCACTAGCCCGGGACATAGTTACCCTTTCCAGACATTCATGGCCCTATACAAGTTAATTGCATGTGCTTTACAGGACCTCACAGTCAACCCCAGCATGTTTTGGTGGTTTGTGATTTACTAGGCAAGTGTACGTTCAGTAGTTTGTCATTACTTTGTGAATGATTGCCGCTGATACCATTGTATGAAAACCAGCACAAGGCGTCTGCTTCCAAATCGCCAGCAGCTGTGTTTCGAACGCGGTATGCAGGATTGTAAATTGTGTTTGTAACCCCTTTGCCACAGTACTGGTTCCTGGCCCTACACATTCCCTAAATATTGCATTTTCCTAAATTATATTTGTCTTAATAAGCAATCTTCTTCAGCATTGACTTCTAGTTGGATAGATCTCTTTGTTCAATTTTTTATCCAATAAGTTTTTAATACTCTCCTGTAACACTTATATTTGAAGGCATATATGTGCTTCTCATTTGATTTGTTAAAAATCAAAGTTTCACGTCTCTATGTTGTCATAGGAAATATGCATCATCTTAGTTCTTTGACTTTTATTATTCTAACTGTTAAATCCATAAAGGTTTTAAGTTTTTGCAAAGAAATGTTTGTTCTTTTTTTTTAAAATTTATGTCTTCAGAATATAATACTTCAAACTTATTGATAATTCCGTGCAGTATGGATGATAATAATTGTACTCTGGAAGAAGAAGAAGAAATCAATTTGGGAACCAGTTGAGGCCACTGAAACAGTTTCATAAATAAACACGCATAGTATTGTTAGGCGGTCACAGAAGGAGAAGAAAGAAGTAGAGACTAAAGGATGCACTAGACAACATAAAATTTTAAAGCTATAGTTACCGACCGAGATTTGAACCTGTCACCTTCAAATGGCGACAGCGCCTCGCTGCAGGAACAAGTGTACTTCGACGCATGACCAACTAGACACTCCTGCAGCGAGGCGCTGTCGCCATATGGAAGTGACAGTTTTGAATCCCGGTCGGTAACTATAGCTTTCTAATTTTATGTTGTCTAGTGCATCCTCTACTCTCTACTTCTTTCTTCTCCTTCTGTGAGCGCCAAACAATACTACGTGTGTTTAAGAAGAAGAAGGAGGAGAAGAAGAAGAAATAATTAAAAGTAATACTTTGAACGCCAGTATTTTGATTTGATCTTTCATTGCTTTTTAATAACTTCCCAACAGGAAGGAGAATCAGAGGTCACTATAAGCGGTAATGAGTACACACTTCATAAAAATGATTCCATTTTAATTCCAGCTGGTGAAAAGTGAGTAAATATCAGTATATTTTTTATAACACTGTTCAAAGTTCTTTTAAATCATGTATTTTGCTTATTAACTCTTTGATGTTGAGATTGTAATACATTGATCAAAACACAATTTATCTAAGTCCACTAAGGCCTATTTTAGGACTGCCTTATACTAGGAGGAATCTGTGACCTAGGGGCTGTGAACATAATTCACAATGCTCCTATTTACAGATTCAAGGGTTCAAAATCAGCCACACTTGATTTGGAAGCAGACCACCTTATTATTTTATGGTATGAGCATTACTTGTTTGAAAGCAATGGTAAACTACTGAACACAAATAATGCCTGGTAACTCACAAACAGCCAAAAAATGATGGGGTTGATTGTGACATTCTGTAAATGCCATACAGCTAAATAGGAGATTTAATATAGCAGCCAGTCAGTTTTATTTTAATGATCTGATAGGATAAATGTACACAAAAAGATGTCTGCACTCAGTAACAGTGAAGATGTGCTTTGTGATACGATTGTTGTCATTACCTTGGACAGCCAGAGTAACTAATCATGATTGTTTGAAAGAGGTTAAAGATAGTAGAACATTATACACAACTATAAGACAAAGGCTAAAGATAGTAGAACATTATACACAACTATAAGAAATAGATTAAAGATAGTAGAACATTATACACAACTATAAGAAAGAGGCTAAAGATAGTAGAACATTATACACAACTATAATAAAGAGGCTAAAGATAGTAGAACATTATACACAACTATAAGAAATAAGTTAAAGACAGTAGAACATTATACACAACTATAAGACAGAGGCTAAAGATAGTAGAACATTATACACAACTATAAGAAATAGGTTAAAGATAGTAGAACATTATACACTATAAGAAATAGGTTAAAGATAGTAGAACATTATACACAACTATAAGACAGAGGCTAAAGATAGTAGAACATTATACACAACTATAAGAAATAGGTTAAAGATAGTAGAACATTATACACAACTATAAGAAAGAGGATAAAGATAGTAGAACATTATACACAACTATAAGAAATAGGTTAAAGATAGTAGAACATTATACACAACTATAAGACAGAGGCTAAAGATAGTAGAACATTATACACAACTATAAGAAATAGGCTAAACACAGTAGAACATTATACACAACTATAAGAAAGGATAAAGATAGTAGAACATTATACACAACTATAAGACAGAGGCTAAAGATAGTAGAACATTATACACAACTATAAGAAATAGATTAAAGATAGTAGAACATTATACACAACTATAAGACAGAGGCTAAAGATAATAGAGCATTATACACAACTATAAGAAAGGATAAAGATAGTAGAACATTATACACAACTATAAGACAGAGGCTAAAGATAGTAGAACATTATACACAACTATAATAAAGAGGCTAAAGATAGTAGAACATTATACACAACTATAAGAAATAGGTTAAAGATAGTAGAACATTATACACAACTATAAGAAATAGGTTAAAGATAGTAGAACATTATACACAACTATAAGAAATAAACTAAACACAGTAGAACATTATACACAACTATAAGACAGAGGCTAAAGATAGTAGAACATTATACACAACTATAAGACAGAGGCTAAAGATAGTAGAACATTATACACAACTATAAGGAAGAGGCTAAAGATAGTAGAACATTATACACAACTATAAGAAAGAGCCTAAGATAGTAGAACATTATACACAACTATAAGAAAGAGCCTAAGATAGTAGAACATTATACACAACTATAAGACAGAGGATAAAGATAGTAGAACATTATACACAACTATAAGAAAGAGGATAAAGACAGTAGAACATTATACACAACTATAAGAAAGAGCCTAAGATAGTAGAACATTATACACAACTATAAGACAGAGGGCCGGTCTCTCTGGCTGTGGGGTTACAACACTTTCTCTCTGTAATCCCGTTTATCACGCAGAGTCTCGCAGCGGAGCGAGAACTGAGGTGGTTCGACCCCCGCTCGTGACTTGCGGATACTGAGCCGGCCGCTCAGAAAGCAATGGCAAACTACTGAGCGTAATCTTGCCAAGAGATCAACAGACAGCTGAAAGATGCTGCTGTTGACAGCTAAGTCCTGTAAAAGGATACGCAAAAACAAACAAACATAAGACAGAGGATAAAGATAGTAGAACATTATACACAACTATAAGAAAGAGGATAAAGATAGTAGAACATTATACACAACTATAAGAAAGCGGCTAAAGATAGTAGAACATTATACACAACTATAATAAAGAGGCTAAAGATAGTAGAACATTATACACAACTATAAGAAAGAGCCTAAGATAGTAGAACATTATACACAACTATAAGAAAGAGCCTAAGATAGTAGAACATTATACACAACTATAAGACAGAGGATAAAGATAGTAGAACATTATACACAACTATAAGAAAGAGGATAAAGACAGTAGAACATTATACACAACTATAAGAAAGAGCCTAAGATAGTAGAACATTATACACAACTATAAGACAGAGGATAAAGATAGTAGAACATTATACACAACTATAAGAAAGAGGATAAAGATAGTAGAACATTATACACAACTATAAGAAAGAGGCTAAAGATAGTAGAACATTATACACAACTATAAGACAGAGGATAAAGATAGTAGACCATTATACACAACTATAAGAAATAGGTTAAAGATAGTAGAACATTATACACAACTATAAGAAAGAGGATAAAGATAGTAGAACATACACAACTATAAGACAGAGGATAAAGATAGTAGAACATTATACACAACTATAAGACAGAGGATAAAGATAGTAGAACATTATACACAACTATAAGACAGAGGATAAAGATAGTAGAACATTATACACAACTATAAGAAATAGGTTAAAGATAGTAGAACATTATACACAACTATAAGACAGAGGATAAAGATAGTAGAACATACACAACTATAAGAAAGAGCCTAAGATAGTAGAACATTATACACAACTATAAGACAGAGGATAAAGATAGTAGAACATTATACACAACTATAAGAAAGAGCCTAAGATAGTAGAACATTATACACAACTATAAGACAGAAGCTAAAGATAGTAGAACATTATACACAACTATAAGAAAGACCCTAAGATAAAAAAACATTATACACAACTATAAGAAAGAGCCTAAGATAGAACATTATACACATCTGTAAGACAGAGGATAAAGATAGTAGAACATTATACACAACTATAAGACAGAGGATAAAGATAGTAGAACATTATACACAACTATAAGAAAGAGCCTAAGATAGTAGAACATTATACACAACTATAAGAAAGAGCCTAAGATAGTAGAACATTATACACAACTATAAGAAAGAGCCTAAGATAGTAGAACATTATACACAACTATAAGACAGAAGCAAACAATGTTCTTTGCTCATATAATGAGAAGTGAGTCACTGGAGAACATCGTGACGACTGGAAAGGTTGGCGGTAGAAGAAGCAGAGGCAAGGTAGACTGAGAGAAATGATGCTTCATGATCTAAGATGGTGTTATGGAGGAATGTCAGCAGTAGAATTGATCCCGAGTACCAAGGACTGAGATCTGTGGAGAGGCATGATGACTTCTGCCACTTTGTAAGGCACACAATGATGAAGTGTGCATCAAGTATGTTGTCTTTTTATATCACTTGCCTTTGACTTTCCCATGAAAATCTCTGGAAACATATTTTAAGAAGCTAGGCTGAAGATTAAAACCCAGCCCATTATTTTGAAATTCTTGTGTACTAATAATTAAATGACCATCATTCCACTGTCTGTGGTGCATAATTTTTTGTATTATTGTAAAAGTTAGTGATGTTTCTCCAAGCACAAGGTGAAGGATGTGGATGCTGATTATTCCTGTTGTGAGCTGGTTAGCTGCATGTTGGAACTATCCTTGCCTGCACTTATTGCTACCAGCTCCATAATCAGACTCCCCACCCCAACAGCCATTGTTGAGAAGATTCATGTGTAGATGTTTCACCATGCAGCAAGTTGTCATTTATTATCCAAAGGATTTCCCCTCTGTCCTTCTTCTATGTCCCAGTGATGTGTACTTTTGAAGTCAGCAAATCGTCTCCCTTATAACAAATTCCTAGTGCACTAAGATTCTCCTATCTTGTTGTACAGTGTATTTCCCTTAGTTTTATTACAATTACCATATCAATAGTTAATATTAAGTGAGTCAGGTCTTAGTCTGAGATGACTGAGCTACCGTTTGACAGTAGATGAACCTACCTGTTTTCTGTTAGCATGAAATGTTGGGCAGCGCTGACCAAACCTGCCATCCCACATTGTGCCAATGACTTCACTCGGAGGGATGTAACTGGAAGGGTACAAGCTTTATAATGGTGTGAGGAAATATAACCTAAAGACTTAATCTCATGGCAGGGTAGACTAGACCCTAAGCCTTGGTCATCAGCTGGTCTAGGATCGAAGTTCCAACAGGTGGACAGTTAGAGCATTGCTTTGCTAATCCGGCAGCTTCTGCAGCTTTCCTTGTCTCAGATGTATTGGTGTTATCTTTCCTCTGGAATAAACTAGGCAGGTCAAGAGAGGGATCATGACGACTGGGAAACACAATGTCTTGTCAATTCAGCCCAGACTTTGTGCTGTGGGGAGTTATAACTCCATCCCTAAGTCTTACCACCATGGCTTGTAGTTATACCATTTTTGGAAGCACAATGTAATAAACTATCATCTATCAAGATGGTATGGTGCCAGAAATTAGTATTAATGAGTCATAGCAATCAATATTGCACATTTTCCATACATTTATCATGTATTTTTAGGGGGAGGGGGGGGGGGGGTGCTCGCTCACTTTGAACTCAAGTGTAGTCCATACACACTTCTTCTAATAGTACTGGACTGAATTTTGTGTGGATTAGCTTGCCCTATTAACAGTGTCCCTCGCCATCAAGTGCACCCACTCCGGTTTCAGAGGCACTTGTAATTTACGTCCCCATGTCAAGGACGAAAACATTTTAGTCCAACTGTCCAGTGTAGGGGTTGAAGCCCTTACCTCGGCATCAGCACACCAGATGTTTAAGATCATGTGTTCTTATCCATTCGGCCATGCTGACCTCATATATAATGTATATATGGTTGTTGTTGTCTTTGTTGCTTAAGATTAACCTTATAAGTCATATATCAATGAAAACGTGTGTGAAAGCAGAGAAATCATTTTCTTTTGTGTGTGTTATTAAGGTACAGAGCATTTGGTTTGAGAGATAGCCTCTCTTTAGTCTGCTGCCAGGATCCTGCCCGCAAGAAACCATGGAAAAACTGCACAGCTTAAAATACTTAAATACTTAATATTTAATCGTGTGGTCTTGAATAGTAAGTTTTAAAATGTCTTATATACATATTTAAATATTGAGCACAACCCACAACTGGCAACACTGATCTTTAAGTCTCAAATCCCGAAACAACAAAATAATCAATTATATATATATATGTTGAAAATTTAAAAAAAAGCTATATATGAAATGATAAAATTATAACACATACAGAGAACTATCAAGACGGGTAATGAAAATGTTTTTACATAGTTCACAACTCAAATGTGTGTCTATGTATTCAAGAGATTTGTCTGCGCTGGATTCACTGTCATATGTTGAAATGAGTTGTATAAACACTTAATTCTCCTTGACTTCTAACAATGAGGACTTATTGTTTGTAATGATCTCTGATATTTAAATGTAGTTTGTTTCTTGTACTGTTGTATTCCTTCACATCTTAGGTTGTGACCAAGGCTTGAGTCTTTTCTTCTTGATTGCTTTAAGAATTCTTCTTTCTTCATCTTTCTTTATCTCCTGATGGTGCATAGGCAGTTGTCTGTAATGTTCTGTTACTTTTAAATGCTGTTTGTTTCTTGTATTGTTATGTTCCTTATTTATAATCCATTTAATAATGTCTGTGTTGAAAGTATCTTATCTATTTATTTTACAATTATTTCTCCTAATGATAGTGTGTAACATGGTTTTACATAAATATGCGTAGAATTTATAATTATTAAGATCTCTGTTATTTCTTCTTATTGTCCATGTTGCGTGGTGTTGGTGATCATTCCCTCACTAAATTCCCACATTGTCATCGTAGAGCAAGTTAGACAATGTCATTTTAAAGCAACCTCATATAAGTGCAATTATAATTGAAGAAATATATTTTCATACTGATAACTGTTTTACTTAACAAATTTGCCTTATACAAATTTACCATGCTCAACAGTATTATATCAGGGTTTTATATGTTGATATGTTTCAGTATTATACTATATCCTCTGTTTGCATTTATGCTACCTCTAATATACACTGGCAGTTATAATAGGCGATGCCTTCCATGGCATGTGTCACCGCAACTGTTTCGCTCTCAGGCAATGGGACACGTGTGATCAACTGGTGTCCATATATTGACAGCAACACATGATGTGTTAATGTGTCCTGTATGTTTGGTCTGAGCATACTAAAGCCATCTGGCTAGTTATTTAAACTTGCAGCACAACATGTTTTATACATGATGTTTACATGTTAATCTTTGACAGTAATGCACTACTGTGGTGGCTGTTTTCCTTGGGCATTTCCTGTAGTCTTCTGGGATTGAAAGTGTTAACCGATTCAGTGCCAAAGGAGAATATATCGCCACATGTGATTCCCCCCCCCCCCCCCCTCAATTTGGACAGAAGGACGATATATCGCCATACTATGGTCATCGTGTTATTTATGTTTTGTTTCGTGTATCTTCCCCAATGTCAGTACTCGGTGAATGGAAATGTACATTATAATACTTGTTCATTTGATTGTGTACTATGTCTGGTCCAAACCGACTTCTTGTTTGGCACTGGATCAGTTAAGAATGTTTTATTAAAATATTTTTTTCTTAATTATATTTATTTACATGTCTGATAAAGGAAATATTGAAAAATTATAACCAGGATAAGCAAAATAAAAAGTTTGGTCAAGGATACTGTCCACAAATGCTACCAGCATATATCTTTATTTACTACTTAAATAACAGTTTTTACCTTGGCTAATCCAGAAGGTTAATGAGGAACAGAGATACTGGTTTCCTGCCATAAATATTTAAAAATTGTAAAGAAAACAAAATGGTTAGCAAAGGTTACTGCCCACAAATGCTGACTGCATATGGTAACCTTTGGTTAGGAGTTCATTATGAGTTAAAGATTTAATTGAAAGAATTTAAAAAAATAGACAACAAGTTAATTGAAACAGAACATAACTAAGGAAAACAACACGAGGAGACCCAGAAAACCAGTCAAATGACTAAACATTAGCGTGCCCTTTATATTTTTATTTTAGGCTGGAAGCCCAGCTCAGTTTTAAAAGAATCTCCCTTGACGGGGATTTGAACGCATGACCACCGGTTTGGTAGGTAAGCATGTTAGCCACTGCTCCATTGTGGCTTCCTTATCATATGTCGGATAACCAATGAGTGCCTTCATATGCAGTGAGTTTTTAACCAGGAGAACTTTCAATCTGATAGCAGGGGGAACGATTAGTAGTGTGACTTTTCGCTGACCATTGAACGAGTGGACAGAGCGCATATGGGAATGTCCTGAGTGCAGTGATGTCAGTTCTTAGCTCAACTCAACTCGAGTTTTTGAAAGAATTAAGGAGGATGCGACTGAGGCATCCATATCTTCCTCTAGCTCAGCAGTGAACCTGGTTCATTCGCAGCATAGGGCTGAACATTGTTTTTACAATGGACAAGAGAGTCTCTGTGGTGAAGCCGTCTGTCTCGTGCTCAGAAGGTTGTGGGTTCGATTCTGGGCTACGTCTTTTTATTCATAAGTGAATTTTTCTCGAAGACTTCCTGGGGGTCATCACTGGAGCTACGGAGTTCGTGCTTTGTGTGATGTTTTCGACAGGCCACCCTGCAGAAAGAGACCAAGCCATGTGGGCAATGAAGTCAATCCTCTCGACTTTTAAGACTTTTCTTTATTGTTTTTACAATAATCATTTATAATGATATACATTCCCTATATCTCTTGAGTAGCTACATCAAATAAAAAGACTTCTTGGATAAGACAAGGAATAAAGAAAAAAGATTAACTATTTCAAATTATTTAATACTTTGAAGAATGTGTCATGGGTGTTGAAGTGCTACATAGAACCTGTACTTTTATACAGATGTGTAACATGGACAATGAGTAGACGCGTTTAAAAACATCTAATGGCAGTGGAAATGTGATTTCTGAGGGAAATGTAAAGAATACCATAGACAGACAGAAAAACCAATGACCAAGTCCTGTCTGAAACAAATAAAAACCGTAAACTTATAGAGAAATTAGACTTAGACTGTCAAGGGCATGTAATGAGAAGAAACAAACTGGAGAACTTGGTGACAACAGGCAAGATTGAGGAGAAAAGAACAAGAGGAAGGCAGAGAGATAAATACCTGGATGGCTTGGCCACATGGCATGGTCAAGATAAGGACACAGAGCTAATCCACGATTCTGGTGATGATGCAAGATGGCAAAAGATAACCGTCCATGAAAAACTATATAGATATAGTTATCGGCATAGCACCTGATGATTCATAGGTTCAGATTTACTTTGAAGTGGATTTGTAAAATATATCTGGGCTCCCAGGTGGGTCGACCCAGCATAAATTGGGTACCAGATTATGCCCTGGGATGTAAAGGCATCCACTGTGATATTAACACCCTCACTCCTCGAGTGCTGATTGGTGTAAAAATATGGAGTTAGCACATGAAGCCTTCGGTACGGAAACAGGGTCCTGGAATTACTTTACTGAAGATTGTGTCCTTCACATCAACTAGTGTAGATATGTTAAATTTTTATTGCAGATTTTCAATACATTGTTTCTGTGAGTTTAATGTTTAGTTTGTTTCTGTGTTTGGCAACATTAGTATTAGGTGTATGAACATTTTGTGTTGAAATATTGTGATCTTGTCTTGATGTGATAAGTGCAGAAAAATGTTTAGTATTGAACATTTGTCCTCTTCTTAATATATTCAAGAATATGGATGAAGAATTTTAAAATACGCACAAGTTTCCTGCAGAACTTTTTTTATTTTTATTCGTTGGATTCTTTTGCTGGAAACAAATGTTGAAGTCAACAATAAAAATGGTAATACAAATAACACAGGCGCTTTTAATTTAAAATTTGTAATGCAAATTGTGAACTATTTTCAGCTTCTCCTGCCTTTTAGTCTTCTGATGAAGCATAGGCTGTCACAATTTCACACCAAGCCTTCCTGTTTTCTGTCTCTTGTGGTTCCTTTCATGTCTTTCCTGTATTGCTCATCCCTGTATGTGCTTTTTCTTTCCCCATTTGCTAGCTTTAAACTACATTCGTGCTACTACTACTAGTAGTTGCTACCGCTAGTGATTGCACTGGCTTGACTTTTGCATGAGGGTTAGCTTTCCCTATTACCAGCGTCCTCTGCCATCAGGTGACCCCCTCTGACTTGAGGTACTTGTAATGTACGTCCCCAAATCAAGGACGAGAAGTCAACTTTTAAGTGCAACTGATTAGTGTATGAAACGAACCCACTACGCCATGATCAGAAGAGACAGTATCAGTGCATTAAACCTCTCAGCCATGCTGACCACCACCGCTATCTGTAATTTTTTTCTCTATGTTTTTCAGTGATCCAAATTTTTCGACATTGTCCTTGGTTTCAAGAGTCGACAGTTAGTTCAGTTAGTTAGTCACGGTTCCAACTTCATGGCAACGGGTTGTCTCCATTATGCTCTGTTCCTGTGCCAGTGAGTATCACACAAAATGCTCCTCACTGCCCAATGTAACAAGTGGAAAAGACAGTCTCGGCAAGCAAACAGCCCGCACTGCTACACTGTGCATAATGCCGCTGTCAAAAATTGCCATGAATCGACATTACCTCTCCGGCTGAATTGTAGAGACCATGTGTTGTCCAAGCAGCATGATCCCTATCTCGGTCTGTCTAGTTTACTCCAGAAGAAAAATAACACCAATACATCTGAAACAAAAGCTGCAGAAGCTGTTGGATCAGCAAAGCTGTGCGCCTGTCGGAGCTTCGATCTTAGACCTGCTGCCAACCAAGGCTTAGGGCCTGGTCTCTCCTGGTATGACTTTTAGTCTTTAGGTCAGTGGTTATCAACCGGTAATGAATTCCCCCCCCCCCTCCCCCGGAAAAAAGGGGGGGGGGGAATTAAGACCACAGATTGGCAGACTCAAACTGGCTTCAGGACCACACAAAACGCAATCGTCCCCCTTTCTTGAATTTTGTGTGTGTGTGTGGATAGATAGATATATGGGTGTGTGTAAAAGGGGGGAATGACATTTTGAAAAAAAAAAAGGGGGGGGGGATATTCTGAACATATGGTGAAAGGGTGCATGTGTCATAAGAAGTTACAAACCACTGCTTTAGGTTGTATTTCCTCGCATTATAGTAAAGCTTCTCTCCCAGTTACGCTCCTCCGCCTGAAGCTGTTGGCACAATGTGGGGTGTTGGGTTTGGTGAGCGACATTCGGCAGTAATGTAAGCTAACGGTAAGCAAGTAGTACCGTACTTAAATAACGTTAATTAGTACATGGGTCGACAGAGGGAGAAAATGCTGGATGGACTGACAAGAAGGCATTCAACGGTCAAACTTATCAAGAACACAGAAGTAAGCCTACATGGCCAAGTAAAGGAGAACGCGTGTTCTTAAACATCCGGTGTGCTGACGGCCAGGTAAGGGGTTCTTCGTCTTCTGCGTTCGTCCGGAGTTTTTTTTTTTCCGGACGTGATTGCGTTGTGCCTGTTTATAGCAAAGCTGCGTTCTTGCGCCGTTAGGCCGGCACATCCGACTTCTACTGGAATTTGTTGATCGGGTTAACCGTCCCGGGGTAAGGGGTTCAACCCCTGCACTGGACAGTTGGACTAAAATGTTGACATATTGTCCTATAAGTACCTCTGAAGTCCTATGGCCGGTCTCCCTGGCCAAGGTGTAACGACGTTGTTTGTAATCCCGTATATCCACGTGGGAAAAACAACTGCGTGAGATTCGGCAGCTGATCGCGCCGCACCGGTCGTTCAGAAAACACTGGCAAACTACTGAAAAAAAACTTGCCTAGTGCATCAACAGCAGCTGAAAATGTTGGTGTTGACTGCAACGTCCTGCAAGGGATATGCAACATTAAAATAAAAAACCTCTGAAGTCGGAGTCGGTTTGCATGATGGCGAGGGACACTGTTAATAGGGAAAGCTAATCCACACTCAAAATTTAATCTAGCACTATTAGAAGTAGGCCGGCTTCCTGGCCTAGAGGTTAGCAACTTTTCTCCGTAATCTCGTATACTCTCGTAAGCAACGTGACGACGGTGAGAATCAGCACTGGTTCGAATCGCGTCGGTAACTTACCAGGTATGTGAGCCGGCCGCACAGAAAGCAATGGCAAACTACTTAGCGTAATCTTGCCAAGAAATCAACTATCAGCTGAATGATGCTGATGTTGACAGCAATGTCATGTAAAGGATATGCAAAACTTTTTTTTTTTTTTTTTTTTTTTTATTAGAAGTAGTGTGTATGTGTATGGACTACGCTTGAGTTCAAAGCGAGCGAGAGCAAAAAAGCATAAAACAGATGGTTGTGGAATAACATACTCCCCTGCACCGTGAAGCAAAGTGTGTGGTGATTAATGTGACAGCGGAAGAGGCATGAGAACTGGAAAGAGACTGAGAGAATTTCAAATGACTTACGGTGAAAATGGGATACATGTTCCATGGTGATGCATAGAAAAGTCCCAGCCATGGATCCAGACAATAATGGACTGATTGACCAATATAGTCAGTCATCTAGGATCAGGTGTCATTGTGAAGAAGAGAAATGAAACTGCTTGAACTGCAGTAAAGCTGTAACAATAGAATTGCGTAAATCGGCCGAAGCAGGCACGTACTCGCGCGCGTGCGTACACACACTGGATATAGTCAGCTTTACAAGAACATAATCACAAGATGGATGTTTCAGTTAGAAAACACATTTTAAAATGGAAGACATCGACAGATAATGAGTGCCCATGAAAAAAAAAGAAGAAGAAATCACCAGGAAATGATGGAATTACAAATGAAACGCGAATAAAAATTACTATTAAAAAAAAAAAAAAACAGCAACTGTTAGCAGTCTTAAATTACAACTGGAAGAGTGGAATAATTCCACGGGGACTGAAAGAATGTATCTGATCTATCATCTGCTTAGTTATATAGGAAAATTAATGAAACGTATTATTAGTAGTAGACTAATGTTGTATCTTGTAGAAATAGAACATCTTAGCTTCAGAACAAGCAGGATTCAGAAAGCACAAATCAATTGAAGATCAAATAACATATAGAGCTAATAAAATAGACGATGCCTTTCAAGAGAAAAAGCACACACTATGGGTTTGGGTAAATTTAGAAAACTTAGGGAAAAAAAAAACATTTGATCAAGAATGTAGTTGGAGACTGAAAGTTAAATTGCGAAAAAAAAGTTATATGTATAGGAACATAACTCCTCTTGCCCTCTCTCCTTGTCCTCTCGCCTTCTCTCTCTCTCTCTCTCTCTCTCTCTCTCTCTCTCTCTCTCTCTCTCTCTCTCTCTCTCTCTTCTCTCTCTCTCTCTCTTTAACATTTCCAATATTGTATTCATTTCTTGGTGTTTCTCCTTATTTAAAGCGTTAATGTAATCATAAAGCACATATATAGATCTAGTCAGAAAAATCAGTGAACAAGTCATACACAATAAAAACTGATTAGAATAATTAGACGTAAACAATCAAGATTTTTTTGGGCACGCAATAAGAAGAAATAAACTAGTGATTAGGTCACAACTGGCAAGGTTGAGGGGAAAAGAACACTGGAAAGGCATAGAAGTAAATATCTGGATGGCTTGACCAGATGACATAATCAAGACAAAAACACAGCTGATCCACGACTCTGATATTGTGAGACGGCCAAACATGACCATCGACGCATATAGAATTGACACACGATGACGATGATAGATCTACGTTCATTTCAATAATTATTTCTGTTAATATTCTCAACATGTATATGGCGGTGTTTGAACCTTTACCTTCCACAAATCTGCACGGCTCATCTTTAATTGTACAGACATGATATGCAAGGTATCTTTTAAGAAGGTAGTTTTCCATTTCTTTCCTTCTTGGCGGTGACCATACGATTGCGCTCTATATGTCAACTCAGAGGCAGACATACAACACACCCTTTAAGTTTTCTCATATGCCTGTGTCAACTTTGGACTCAATATAAACTTGGAGAAGACTGTGGTTATGTATCAGCCAGCTCCAGGGATTAATCACACCGTGCCGAATATCAAAGTGAGTTGTCATAGACTAAGTGTTGTGGATAAATTCACCTATCTTGGCAGCACTGTGTCACAAGCTGACAAAGTTGATGACGAAGTGCATGCAAGAATCTCCAAAGCCAGCGCGGCCTTTGGCAGATTGTATACAAATTGTAGGGCAGAAATGGAATAAGCCTGCAAACAAAGCTGCAAGTCTACAAAGTATTCGTATTATCCACACTGCTATATGCTTGTGGAATCTGGACTGTTTAACAGCGACACGCTAGGAAATTAAACCATTTCCACACAGTCTGCCTTAGGAAGCTTGTCTGTGTGTTTATTATCTCTCCACCGTCTTCTTGGTCTACCTCGGGGTCTACGGTCATTTATTTCCTGAGTGTAAGCGAGTTTTGTTTCCCTATTATCTTCCATTCTTTCTATATGCCCCAGCCATTGTAGTCTATTAACCTTCATGATACCAGTGATTAGCGGGGACTTAAACAGATCATAAATTTCTTTGTTACTTCTTCTTTTCCACTCTCCACTTTGTGTATCCCTAATGGGTCCAAAGATGCGTCTTAAAACTTTGTTCTCAAAGGTTTGTAACAAGGCTTCGTCTCCTTTCGTTGTACTCCAGGTTTCAAAGCCATACAGCACAACTGGTCTGATCAGTGTTTTGTATATTGTGATCTTGGTGTTACGAGATAGCGCCTGTGATTTTAGTAGATGTTGTAGTGCATAGTATATCTTATTTCCAGAATTGATTCTAGTTTGTATTTCTTCCCTTATGATGTTGGAGCAGTTGAAGATTGTACCCAGGTATTTGTATGTTTCCGTTCTTTTAATGGTCGTATTATCTATTTGTATGTGGCCAGAGTTTTTAGCAATTCCTTCTCTTGAAATTACCATATATTCTGTCTTATCTTGGTTGATAACCAGCCCCATCTGTTGGGCTTTTTCCTTTAAGTGAGTCAATATTTCCAATGTCTTTTGTTCATTTTCCCCTATAATATCTATATCATCTGCATAACCAAGCAGTTTGGATGTTCCTCCAATATTATATTCCTCCTTTACCCTCCTTACAACTTTCTCTAGAGCCAGATTGAAGAGTAGCGGCGATAGTGCATCACCCTGTTTCAAGCCAGTTGTTATTTGGAAAGGGTCTGATTTCCCGCATATCATTCCATAGACTATTCCTATGGACACTATCATAAGCCTTTTTAAAATCCACAAAAATATTATGGAGATCTCTTTTATATTCCCAATTTTTCTCAGCTATTTGTCGTAAGATAAATATCAGATCTATTGTTGATCTGCTTTGTCTAAAACGGTGCTGAACGGTGCTAAAAAGGTGCTGACCTCATCTGGCAGAGGACTGACGAGGACAAGGGCAAAGCCCTCTTTGAACGCTACCTTGAGCAAAGCAACCAGACAGACATGGGAGGCCGAAATCTGGCCAAGGAGGTCACCTCAGACAGATGCAAGGCCCAGGACACTTCGGATGAAGACACAGTGACAGTGAAAGAAATCAAGGCTGTGCTTCGACGATAAAAAAACAGTGCTCCAGGTCCTGATGGCATAAGATACGATGACATTAATAGGTGTACCGACAATGAGCTAGAGAAACTAGCAGACATGTACAACAACAGTATAGGGGTGTGCTAGCATCATGGAGGAATGGTTACACAGCTATCTGATTCCCTTGCCGAAGCCTGACAAAGACCACAAAAAAATTCAGGGATATCGAATTATAACCACCCCTCTGCCGTGCGTCCACCTTGACGAGGTAGAGGGGCTTGAGCGTTCCAATGACCCCAAGAGCTATGCCGACGGTAGTACAGCTACTGGTAGGGTCACCCATGTCGGACAGGTCAAGGGAGAGGGACCAGACAAAGCGACGTACAAACCTGCTGCCTTGTAGGTAGACTGGGGACAGTCAAAGGCTAGGGAAAGCATCCCTAACAAATGCTTGTCGAAATCGGATGTACTGAGCCACAGGCTTGACAAAGAAGTGCAACGTAACTTTATCATTTCATGATGCCACAGATGAAAATTAATCGTTATGGTGCTAATCCCGTGAAGTCCCATCAGGCGGTGATAGTGCCGGGCCCCCTGCCTCGAGGGGGTCCACCCATGACTACTGGTGGTCACCTTCCCCTGTGCTGTGGAGTCAAGGCACAGAGGAGTAGGTTAAGAGCTATTGACCAAACACCCCGGACACTCAACATACTACAATGGAATGCAGAAGGAGTTTATAACAAGAAAGCCTCCCTAACACAGCGTCTTCATAAAGATAGAATAGATGTGGCATGCATTCAAGAGACACACCTCAACGCCAATCGCACATTTTCAGTCGAGGGATATCAGGCCACACGTTTTGACCGCGAAGGACACAAAGGAGGAGTTGTAATACTTACACGAAATACAATACCTTGCAGCGAAGTATCTGTGATCTCTGACAACCAAACGGAAATTATAGGTGTTGATATAATGATAAAGGACGTGAAAATAAGAATTTACAATCTGTATAGCCCGGCAGATAAGGATCTTACACTCTCAAACATGGAAATAACTGACACAAATTGCATTGTTGTCGGAGACTTTAATAGCCGTTCAGAAAGATGGGGATACCCAGATACTGACAAAAGAGGAGATGAAGTGGAGGACTGGGAAATAGACTCAAATCTCCATCTACTCAACAAAGCGGATGACACACCGAGCTTCTACTCCAGAAGATGGATTACCACTTCTACCCCAGACTTAGCTTTCTGCACAGGAGACATCCTCCACAAAATCGATCGCCATGTGCTTGACCAATTAGCAGGTAGTGACCACAGACCAATCAAGCTTGTAATAAATATGGAGTATGTTCCACAGGAGCAAAAGCCTTTGCCCCGTTGGAATTACAAACGAGCAGATTGGGACAGATTTGCCATACTAACAGACAAATATTGTGAAAACATAAATACACGATATGGCAACATGAGGCAAATGGTGGAAAGTCTAAACAGAGCAATAATACAGGCGGCCACTGAGTCTATTCCAAGAGGAGCGAGGAAAAATTACAAACCATACTGGACTGAAGAACTACAAATTTTGGAGGACAAAGTTGAAGATGCTAGGAAGACCGCAGAGAGAGAACAAACAACTGAAGCGAACATCTCTCTCAAAGCCATCTCAGCAAAATATAAAAGAACAGTAAATCAAACAACAAGAGATTGTTGGAGGAAAAAAACAGAAAACCTGAATTTTGACAGGGATGGAAATAAACTATGGAAACTAGTGAAAGCCATGAACAATGAAGGACCTAGAAACAAACAAATAACAATTAAACAAGGAAATGCCTTGCTTACAGGAAAAAAGGCTGCAAATGCACTAATGGAACACTATGCCAGTGCAAACCACATTGATATTACAGCCGAACAGAAGAAAGCAATCAAAGATAAACAGATACATCATAGATATACAGAGACAGCAGCAGAATATATGATGGCAAATCTAACAATGGAAGAAATGGAACAGGCAATGAATACCCTAAAAAAGAAGACATCACCAGGAAAGGATGGAATCACAAATGAAATGCTAATAGGACTAGGCACTAAGGCAAAAAAGAAACTACTAGCAGTCCTAAATTACAGCTGGAAGAGGGGAATAGTCCCACAGGCATGGAAGGAAGCTATACTAATACCAGTCCCAAAGAAAGGAAAAGACCTGGAAGAACCAAATGGCTATCGACCTATCAGTCTTCTTAGCTGTGTAGGAAAATTAATGGAACGCATTATCAATGGCAGGCTAACATGGCATCTGGAAGAAAACCAACTCTTAACACCTCACCAAGCAGGATTCAGAAAGTACAGATCCACTGAAGATCAAATAACCTATATAGCTCAGGAAATAGAGGATGCCTTCCAAGAGAAAAAGCACACACTAGCGGTCTGGATAGATTTAGAAAAAGCATTTGATAAAGTATGGAAGGAAGGACTGAAAGTAAAACTGCAAAAAATGCATGTTTGTGGGAAAATGTACAAATGGATCAGCCACTACCTTGAGAACAGAACTGCCAGGACAAAAGTACAAGGACAAACCAGCAAAATGATGCTATTGGAGCAAGGTGTCCCCCAAGGAGGAGTTCTTTCACCAACATTATTCCTAGCATATATAAACGACATCACGGAAAATTTTCCAGCCAGAGTACACACATCATCCTTTGCAGATGACCTAGCCATATGGACATCTGAAGAATATATTAGTACAGCTAACAGCAGAATACAGCAAGCCCTATTAGCGCTAGAGAACTGGTCAAAATCATGGCTAGTGAAGATAAGTGAGGAGAAAACAACATGCACAGTGTTCTCCCTCTCAACTAAAACTCAGCAACCTAAGCTGGTATTGAATGGAAAAATAATGCGCCATGAAGAAAATCCAAACTATCTAGGAGTCACCTTTGATCGTCGCCTGACATGGAAGACACAGGTTGAGAAAAATCGAACAAGAGCAAGGCAGCGAATGGCAATCATGAAAAAGCTTGCTGGTACAACGTGGGGAGCAGATGAGAAAGTTCTCAAGAAGTTATATACTGGACGGGTGAGGCCAGTACTGGAATATGGCATTGCAGCTTGGGCAACAGCAGCTAAGTCAAACTTTAACAAAATAAGTAGAGTCCAAAATCAAGGAATGCGAATCATAACTGGAAGCCTGAAGACAACGCCTATTAATGAATTAGAAAAGATCACTTGTTTACAACCAATGCAGGATAGAAGAGATAGCAGAGCCCAGCAACAAGCTGAAAAATTTAGAAGATTGACAGACCACCCTATGTATAAAAGGTTTAGTGGTTTTGGAAAGGGAAGACTGAAGCGTAGCAACTTTGTAGAAACTGCAAAACGAAAGATTAGGGCAGATCCCATACTTAACATATCAACAGTCAAACCCATTTACAATGCAGACAAGTTCCCAGCTTGGAGACAGCAGCAACTGCCTGAGATGATAGAAAACATTCCTGGTATTGAGAAAAAGAACACTCAGCATGAAACCGAAAGAAGAGAAATAACCCTAAACTACATAAAAGAACATTACCCAAGCAGCAATTGGACCCATGCATATACAGATGGATCAGCCAAAAATTCAGTAGAGAATGGAGGAGGAGGAATTCTCCTAAATTTAAAAAATGGAGTGAAAAAAACACATTCAGTGGCAACTGGAAAGTTCTCAAGTAACTTCAAAGCGGAGGTAGAGGCTTTGAAAACTGCAGCAGAAATGCTCTTGATGGAGGAAAATAAAGAGACGCAAATAGCTATCTTCACAGATGCAAAGTCAGCTGTCTCAATACTGAAGAGCAAAAACAGCACAGAACTAGCTGACCTAAGAGCAGCACTCCATGGTCTATGCCAGAAATCCAAAAAAGTTATAATACAGTGGATCCCATCACATTGCAGTATACCTGGAAATGAAGAGGCTGACAGACTGGCAAAAGAGGGCGGACGACTACCACAGCCTGACATAGACATAACCTATAATGAGGCAAAGAGGTTGATAAAAAGCACTTATAGAACCAAATGGGAATCAGAGCATCCAGGCCACCAGAAGGATGATGCATATTACAAGCTCGACCGAAGAGAACAAGTAGCAATCTTCAGACTCCGCACAGGACATAACAGGCTGAAATACCACTTGTTCAACAAACTAAAGATAGGAGATACAGATGAATGTAATTGTGGAACTGGTAAAATGACAGCTAAACATTTGCTGCAAGAGTGCCCAATATATGCAGAACAGAGAAAGATATTTTGGCCCACACCTGCTTCATTCGAGGACAAGCTCTATGGAGATATCAACAAGCTCAAGTCGACTGCAGCTTACTTTAACTGTATTCAGGTTAACATTTAAATGTACATGAAGAAGTATTTAGACTGCCACACTTCATACCACAGGCATGTCGGTTACACAAGCCTCCCAGAGGCATGAAATGGAATATTGCTTGGATAGCAAATCCATTATGTGGAAAGTCCGAATCGAAAGCTCACTGTGTGGGCTTCATAAAAGGTGGAAAAAGTGTCCTAGTGGCACAAAATGGTATATTGCTTGGATAGCAAATCCATTACGTGGAAAGTCCGAATCAAAAGCTCACTGTGTGGATGTCATCTGCACACTGCATTCTTCTGGCTTCTGGAAGAACAGCCTATGGTGAACGGAAGGCCCAATATACGGAAGTGAGGCTAAGCAGCCATGTGCAGGACGTGACGATTCCTTGGGTGAGCCCAGTACCAGAGCGCTGTGTGTTGGCTCTGCAATTATGGAAGCCTCCTTGGATGGCGGGGAATGCCCATGGTCTGCCCCTGCCTTCCCTTGAGGGCCGACCAGGATGCCTTTGGCTGTTCTATATGGGCCAGCTGGGATGGGAGATAACACCACAACAGTGAGAGTCTAACGTCCTAAGAAACCCCCCGGGAAGGTTAACCCGGTCAACAAATGCCCGCAGAAGTCGGATGTGTCGGCCTAACGGCGCAAGAACGCAGCTCTGCTGTAAACAGGCACAACGCAATCACGTCCGAAAAAAAAACTCCGGATGAACGAAGAAGAAGAAGAAGAATTATAACCATGCAGAATACAATAGGCAAGCTGCTGGAGAAGGTAATTGCCAAGAAAATATCAAGCCAACTAGAGAGGCAAGGTGTTTTCCAACCCACCCTGGG
The DNA here is from genome assembly GCA_963921405.1 of Cepaea hortensis. NCBI lineage: Eukaryota > Metazoa > Mollusca > Gastropoda > Stylommatophora > Helicidae > Cepaea > Cepaea hortensis. Next base: position 84,576,955 of record OY992894.1, on the reverse strand, counting down.
TGGGTACCGTCCAAAAAGGGAAACCTGGACCAATGCAGCAGTCTTTGCCCAGGATGTCTATGAAGGTTTCCGCTCAGGCACTGAAACCGTTGCTGCAGCGATTGATCTTGAGGACGCATACAACAGAGTACCACTGGATTTTTTAATGTTTCAGCTTCTCGAACTAAACATAAGTCCATTCCTCCTTAGTTGGATCGCTGCAGCCCTCTTCCAACGGAAAGTAGTTTTTAGATGTGGCAGTTGGACTTCGGAACCAACAACAATATATCCTGGCCTACCACAGGGATCACCATTATCTCCGGTACTGTTCAACGCCTACACAGTGAGAATCACCAGTGAGCAGATCACTGGACCTGGCAGGACATTGTCATATGCCGATGATGTTTTAGTGTATCGTCAGGGGAAGGATAGAGAGGAGGTTGCTGTGGAACTACAAACCGAACTCAATCGCATAAGTACTTGGTGTGATGAAGCTGGGGCAATGGTCAACCCAACAAAGGCAACAGTGACTTGGTTCTCGTTGAATAATCATATTGTCAACACTCCAACACCAACTGTAATGCTGTGTTCAGAGATGGTGGAAAGAACGCAGGCAATGAATTACCTAGGGATACGGTTTGATCGAAGCCTTGCTTATAATGTGCACATAGACCAGGTGATAACAAAGGCCAAGCGGGGTTTGGCAGCGATGCGGGTGATGGCGGCAGCAAACTGTGAGCAGCGCCATCTATGTCTTCTGTACGAGGGGTTGGTCATGTCTGTTTGGGAGTATGCAATGGCAATCCTGACTCTCAGCCATAAGCAGATAGAACGGATGGAAAGGATACAGAATGAAGCTATGCGCATTATTCTTGGATGTACAAGAGATACAGCATGCAGGGCGATGCGCTACCTTCTTGGGTTTCCAACCATTGAAGAGAGAATACAAGATTGCAGGGCACGCGCCTACCTCAGAATTAATGCAAACACACAACATCCACTGCATAGTGAAATTAGGAAGGTGAAGGGCAGCAGGTTAAAAAGAGGACGGTCGTGGATGGGTCAAGCCGAAGACATTCTTCAACAGGTGTGTTCACTTGAGGACTTAGAACCTGGCGAGGAGTGGGTGCAAGTGCCAACAGACTTCTGCACATCCTTTTCAGTTTGCATCCAACTTGACAGAAAATGCAGACAAGAAAATCCGGCTGCTGTTGAGGCTGAAGTACAAGCGTTGATTTTCGAGAATTCGCTAGACGGTGACGCGGTCATCTACACAGATGGGTCGGTCGTCCGACATGTGAGAAGCTCATGGGCCTTTACAGCTCGGGCCGGATGGAGAATTGTGAAGGAGGACTCTGGTGCTTTTACTGAAACCACAAGTAGCCTGACCATGGAAGTCATGGCAGTAAGTAAATCAATAACATGGCTCGAGACACAGACATTCACTAGGGCTTGTTTCCTTAGCGACTCAATGAACATGATCAAGAGGATAGAGGAGGGGTCGATCCGAAGAGAATGGTTGCTGCCTCTGGAGCGGTCTCGACTGGCAAAGATTAGTTTCATCTTCGTGCCAGGGCATGCGGGAGTACAAGGAAATGAGCGGGCTGACAAGCTCGCAGGTGAGGCTACTATGGAGGGCGGACGCGCCATGGACCAGGCCGACATTCTGAATGCTCTACGAGAAGTAAGACTTTTGCGAGAACCAAGTGATGACTGTGAATCTACAACAATGGCCAGACTGCGAGAGCAGCAAATTAAAAGAGGTGTGGCCAAACAAGAACACTACGCAGGAAGCCAAAGAAGATTGATAAACCAACACAGAACTGGCGTCGTTAGCCGCTACACGCTGCGGAATTTGCTGAGGAGGGGATCCGAGCATTTATGGACTGAATGGTTCGATGTGCAATGAGGATGATCTGTCGACTAACTAACTAACTAACTAACTAACTTTGTCTAAAACCCGCCTGGTAGTCACCTAATATGTCTTCTGAATATGGTTTTAGTCTATTTAGTAATACTGCGGATAGTATATTATAGCTTGTCAGTCAGGTCTTAGTCAGATATGACTGAGCTACCGTATAACAGTAGACGGTACTACCTGGTTTCTGTTAGCGCCGAGCGTTGGGCGGCGCTTACCAAACCCGACACCCCACATTGTGCCAACGGCTTCGGGCGGAAGAGCGCAATTGGGAGGGTACACGCCTTACCCTGGTGCGAGGAAATGCAAGCTAAAGACAAAATTGTCATGGCAGGGCAGACCAGGCCCTAAGCCTTGGTTGGCGACTCGTCTAGGATCGAAGTTCCGACAGGCGGACAGTTAGAGCATTGCTTTGCTGATCCGGCAGCTTCTGCAGCTTGTCTTGTTCCAGATGTAGGGGTGTTACCTTTCCTCTGGAGTGAACTAGGCAGGCCGAGAGAGGGATCATGCTGCATGGGCAACACATGATCTCTATATTTTAGCCCAGGCTTTGTGCTATGGAGAGGCAATAACTCCATCCCTGGTCTTAACTGGTCTCGGAATCAAAGCGGGAGGCAACTGTTACGGGTTATAAGTCCTTGTCAGTTGGCGTAGACATGGGGCGCCACGCGTTGCCTCTGACGGTGGGAGACACCTATAGGTGTCACTGATCAGCTACCGCCCGCCTCAAGCTGGGCAGCCCCCAGCCAATTGGGTGCTGATCCGCCACAGCCTGCCTGCTTCAATGGGTGCTTGGGGCTAGGACAAAATCTGAATCGCAGGCTGTAAAACCAATGCACCAGGTACAAACAAAAATATAAATAGAAACCTCAAGCTACGGCTTGCAACCTGGAACGTGAGAACCATGTGTCCAGGATTTTCCACTGACTTGACCAATATTGACGATGTGAGAAAAACGGTTGTGATTGATGCCGAACTCAATCGTCTTAACATTGATATTGCTGGCCTGCAGGAGACTCGCCTCGCTGAGGAAGGGTCACTCAGGGAAAACAACTACACCTTTTTCTGGAAGGGTAAAGGGCAGGCAGAAAAAAGGCAACACGGTGTGGGCTTTGCAGTGAAGAATTCGCTACTGGGAATGATTGAAATTCCAGCAGGAGGAAATGAAAGACTATTATCCCTGCGCTTGGCAACCTCTTGTGGGTTTGCCACCATTATTACTGCATATGCACCGACACTCGATTCCTCTGATGATGTGAAGGATTTGTTCTATGAGGAGTTAGACTCTGTGATTAAGGCAGTTCCAAAATCCGACTACATTTATATGCTCGGTGATTTCAATGCTCGTGTGGGCAAGGACTCGAGTTCATGGCCAGTGTGCCTTGGAAAATACAACATCGGTCGCATGAATGAAAATGGGCAAAGGCTGCTCGAGCATTGCACCAGTAATGACCTATGTATTACAAACTCTTTTTTTAAAACAAAAGAGATGCATAAGGTCACATGGAAACATCCAAGATCCGGCCATTGGCACCAGCTGGACTTCATCATCACACGGAGACAACATCTGAACCATATATCATTGACTCGTAGTTATCACAGTGCTGACTGTGATACGGATCATTCTTTGGTTGTTGCAAGGGTTAGACTGAGACCAAAGAGAATCTACACAGCTAAACACAAATCTAGCCCCAGGATTAATATTATTAACACTCATGATCCTGAAAAGTGCTTTCAGTTTCAACAGCAACTTGAAGACGCTTTCACTGATACACCAGAAAATTGTACAGTAAATGAAAAGTGGGGTCAAATTAAGGAAACTCTTTGTAAAACTGCCGTAAGGGTTTACGGCACTGTGGATCATAAGAGGCAGGACTGGTTTGCGGCCAACAGCGAGACTCTGCAGCCCTTGATTGATAAGAAGAAGAAAGCTCTCTTAAGAAACAAGGAAAGACCAACGCGTAACACTCTGAGTGAGCTAAGGCAAGCTAGGAAGGATGTGCAAAAGGCTGCCAGGCAGTGTGCAAATGATTATTGGATCAAGTTATGTGAGTCCATTCAAATCGCAAGTGATAAGGGAGACATAAGAAGCATGTATGAAGGAATAAAGAAAGCCTGTGGTCCAGTGATCAAAAGAAGTGCACCATTGAATACCTTGACTGGAGAAGTCATCACTGATAAGAAACAGCAGATGGACAGATGGGTAGAGCACTATTTGGAGCTTTACTCAAGTGAGACCAAACTAGCGGATAATGCCCTCAACGCCATAGAGGCTCTACCAACTCTTGACCACCTGGACACACTTCCCACCATAACAGAAGTTAAGTGTGCTATAAATGAACTTGCATCTGGCAAGGCTCCAGGTAAGGATGGGATTCCAATAGAGGTTATCAGGAGTGGGCAAGACACACTCACTATACAGATCCACCAGCTAATAGAGCTATGCTGGCGTGAAGGACAAGTCCCACAGGATGTCAAAGATTCAAGCATCATAACACTGTACAAGAACAAGGGCGATCGGAGCGACTGCAACAACTATAGGGGTATCTCACTTCTGTGTATTGTTGGAAAAGTATTTGCCAGAATTGTTCTGCGCAGACTTCAAGTCCTAGGAGATCAAGTCTACCCCGAATCACAGTGTGGCTTTCGACAGAACCGGTCTACCACTGATATGATATTCTCATTGCGACAAATGCAAGAAAAATGCCGTGAACAGAATCAACCACTGTTTATTGCCTTCATCGACCTCACAAAGGCATTTGATTTGGTCAGTCGTGAGGGTCTGTTCAAGGCACTAAAGAAGATTGGCTGCCCACCAACTCTTCTGTCCATTGTGGAATCGTTCCACACAGGCATGAAGGGTATAATCAAGTTCGATGGTGCAACTTCTGAAGAATTTGAAATCAAGAGTGGAGTTAAGCAAGGTTGTGTACTAGCTCCCACCCTCTTTGGAATATACTTTTCACTTCTACTGAAATATGCATTTCGTGATCAGGATGGTGGTATATACATTCACTCACGCTCAGATGGCGGCCTCTACAATGCTCAGAGATTGAAGGCTAAGACCAAAATTAGGAGGGTACTGATCAGAGAGTTGCTTTTTGCAGATGATGCTGCAGTTACGACCCACTCTGAGGAAGAATTGCAATGTCTACTATCTGCATTCTCCAATGCTTGTTCTGAATTTGGTTTAACAATTAGCAAAAAGAAGACACAGATTATGTCACAAGGTGCACATGGGGTACCATCAATCTTTATTGACGACGCCGAACTAGAGATAGTAGACCATTTTACATATCTAGGATCAGTGGTAAATAGCAAATTATTCCTAGATCAGGAAATCAACATCCGGATTGGTAAGGCAGCAACAACAATGAACAGGTTAAGAAAAAGAGTCTGGGAGAACAGGAAGCTTACTGCCAAAACAAAAGTCCTTGTCTATCAAGCCTGTGTCCTTAGTACTCTTCTCTATGGCAGTGAAACCTGGACAACTTACTCACACCAAGAGAACAATTTAAACAGCTTTCATATGCGGTGTCTGCGAAGAATTCTTGGTATTAAGTGGCAAGACAAAATAACAAATACTGAAGTATTGGAAAGATCAGGTTGTGTGACAGTTTATTCCATGCTCAGTCTTCGTAGACTTAGATGGATAGGACATCTTAGGAGGATGGATGATGGTAGAATACCAAAGGATATCTTTTTTGGTGAATTACAGATGGGTAAGAGATCTCAAGGTCGGCCTCTACTACGATACAAAGATGTGTGTAAGCGGGACATGATTGATACAGGCATTGATAATGCACATTGGGAGCAAGTCGCAGCTGAACATGTTGCATGGAGGGCAAATATCAGAAATGGAATAAAGTCAAAGGAGAAAATTATTGCAGAAAAGTCACACACCAAGCGTTTGAGACGTAAGATGGTGCATGATGGTGGAAATGACCATGTGTTCACATGCACCCACTGTGAACGGACATTTACAGCGCAAATTGGCCTTATCAGTCACACTCGCTACCGCCATAGTTAAAAGTTATTATGCCTTTTAAAGCACAAACTATCGTCTGTCAAGACGGCAAGGTGCCAATGGTGATATTATAGCTTATGGACAGTAGTGATATTCCTCTATAATTTTCACACTGGAACTTGTCTCCTTTCTTAAAGATAGGTATCAATAATGACTCTTTCCAGTCATGGGGTAATTCTTCAGTCCTCCATATTTTTATTATTAGGAAGCTACTGAAGATTAATTGGCAAGATAGGATTCCAGACACTGAAATCTTAAAAAGAGCGCCTTTGCCCAGTATCCACACTCTACTAATGAAGAATCAGATTAGCTGGGCTGGTCACTTGACTCGCATGTCAGATCACAGGCTCCCTGAAAGAATTTTTTACGGTGAGCTCCGCTGTGGTAAATGATTCCAAGGCGGCCAGAGGAAACGCTGCAAACGTACTCTGAAGATCTCCCTAAAAAGCTTTTGGAATTCATCACGACACTTGGGAGACTGCTGCCAAAGACTGAAATTTGTGGCGTACATTATTATACTTGTGGAGCAAATAGTAGATCTCCCTCCTGGAACGTCAAACGCCAAGCATTCTTTGCCCACCTTGTTAAAGAACATTTCGAGCCAAAATAGGCCTGAATTAAATGAATGGTCATCATAATTCTTGATGCACAAACACCATTAATGATTTGCTGGTGTACAGACAGGGTAGAGACAAGGGACGTTTGGCTGAAGACTTACAGATAGGACAGTAGACCAAGCGGCCTTTATAAACCCAGACAAGGCATCGGTTATGTGGTACTCCCTGGATAACCGGTTTGTGAAGGCAGATGTCCCAGGTATTATATTAAATGGATGTCTTCTTAGGAGAGAGCTAGAGAGAGAGAGAGAGAGAGAGAGAGAGAGAGAGAGAGAGAGAGAGAGAGAGAGAGAGAGAGAGAGAGAGAGAGAGAGAGAGATTAAATTGAAGTACTTTGACAGGTGTTTGTCTTTTAAGGATCATGTGGAGGCTTTGGTGGTGAAGGCTGGTAGGGGACTTAATGCATTGAGGGCAATGGCAGCAGCCGGTTTAGAGCAAAGGATGCTTTACCGGCTCTTTCAGCAGTAAATAATATCTGTCATTGAGTATGGTTTAGGGCTGCTGACAGTATCAAAGAGCAAGCTTGAAAGGTTGGAGCGCATACAGAATGCGGCCATGAACAAAGGACATACCAATTATATGTATGAGGCATATCCTGGCGCTACCAACATTGACGGATAGGCATAGAGTCCTTCAGGACAAATGGTACCTGAGAGTTGCTACAGATAGGGATCACCCGCTGCATGCAGCCATGGATATAGTCAAGAGTCATAGACTAAGACGAGGCACAGGCAGAAATATCTATACATTAGGTGTGTGATCTAGAGACCATCTATCGTGAAAAAGAGTGGGTTGAAGTACCGGCAGGCACGACGGGATGGCAAAATGTAATAGCAACAATGGGTCGTGAGTGCAGAGAATGAGCAGCGGGCCGCACAGAGTTTGAGGTGTAACAACTGATCCAGAGTAACACACATCAAGGAGTGATCTATGCTGATGGGTCGGTGGTGAGAAACAGACGTAGTGGTTGGGATTTCATTGCGAAGGCTAATGAACGATTCTTTAAAAAAAAAGTAGTCTGGCATTAAGAGACCAATGCAACACACATTGTATTCATTACAGACTCAAGGTGTAAGTTTAGTAAGGTGGAGAAAGGAATGTTTCGTGTGGAATGGCTTACCTCGCTTCAGAGGTCACAGATTGTTAGAAATGTATGGATTTTTGGCCCTACATGCGGGGAGTGCGGAAGGGGGGGGGGGGGAAAGAAGGTGGGGAATGAACAGGCCGACAGGCTGGCAGGGTAATAGATTACCTATGAGCATGGGGAAGGTGGTCGTGCGCCTGTGGGGCCAGGTGTAGAAGGTGGGGATGGGGGGGGGGGATAAAGATTGAGAACCCGTATGATGTGGAAAGGATGGGATTGCAGGGGATCGGCAGAGGTTCTGGTATAATCTCAGAACTGAAAGGGAATACCAGGAGAACTTTCAATCAGATAGCGGTGAGAACGATTAGTAGTGTGACTCTTCGCTGGCTGTTGAACGAGGGAATGGAGCGCGTGTGGGAATGTCCGGAATGCGATGCTGTCAGTTGTTAGCTCAACTCAACTGAACTGAACTCAACAACTCAACTAAAAGGTTAATATTTTAACGCGAACATCAGGCCCGACGATGTACGGGGAGGTTACTCTCGTGACATTTTCCAAACGTCAAGTTACAAACTACAGACTGAATGTTCCAGACTTGAGACGATACTGATCGACTTCTTGTGAAACTGGTTCATTTTTGTGTGGGACATGTCTGTCAAGGAGCTTCAAGCTGAGCTTGCAGAAAAGGAGGAGGAAATTAAAAGATTGAAACAATTGTTAAATCTGCGCGAGGTAAATACAGTCAAATACAGTATTTAAAAAACAAAAGTCAAAACAATAGAGTCAAAAAACTAAACAAATAATCAAATAAAATAATGGCAGACTACTGAACGTAAAGTAAACACTTGCCCAGGAATCACAAGCAGCTAAAAACTGCCGGAGTTGATTGTTGAATGTGTAGGAATATGCCACTAACACGTAACTGAGGCTGAGTGAGGTCGATAGTTACCAATAATCCATTATTTTGGTTATAAAGGTCTAATTTGACGATTCACGGAGTAGCTAGATTGACGACAATTCTTAAATTATATTTAAAAAAAAACAAAATTAGGAACAATAAACTGGATAGAATTAGAGCCAACAATTTGAATTTCAGTGGTGGCGCCTTCAGTTCTCTACTAGGTCAGATGTACATGGAGGTTCTCATCATATTCTCTTAGTAAATTTAAACAAAGCAAAGCAATAGGATATTGCACAATTTATTGCCTGCTTTATTTGGCACCATCCAAAGATCATTCTACCAAAAAGGAAAAAAGGATGGACCATTGCCTGAACTTCAACAGTTTTGCACCATTCCAGTATAAACATGGGCCGCTGTCCTGATACAATTGTCAGCCAAGAATACCTATCCATGGGTAGATAGAGCCGTGATCTTGGATGGAATCTGTATAGAGGAAACAAACCAGGCACAGATGCATGCCGAAGGTGAACACACTTTCCTGTGAGGTCATAACCAGGTGTGACACACACTCCCCTCAATAGAGGAACAAAAAGGAAGAGGAGAAAGGAGTCAGGATAGGGATTCATAAAAAAGAGTGAAAGGTAAAGCCAATGCCAAGGAGAATATGAAATGTTATCTGGACTGGGGACCAGGTCTGTTGATAGGCTGCACCTCGGAGAGATGCTCCAAGTTCCTTGGATCTTCATTGAACTGTTACCATCTCCTAACACGGTCCCCATGACACCACAAACTCCCACGGCTGTCTATATACGAGGGTAAGTTAATACGTAAGTCACAAATGGCTGTATAAAAATAACTAAATATGATAACACCTTGAAACCAGTTTATTTTTATACAGTGTCCCTTGATTTCTCAACATAATTTGCAGTTTTATGCAGCCGGTTTGGGACGTCTGATAAAATGATGGGATAAGTGCATCAGTGTTGGTGGAAATTATGCTGAGAAATAAAGGGATGATGTATGTATAAAAATAAACTGGTTTCAATTTGTTATCATATTTAGTTATATTTCTACAGCCATTTGTGACTTACTTATTAACTTACCCTCGTAAGCATATCAAGGTGAAATTCAAGTTAGTATCACAGCCTGGGATTCTGAAATAGGTAGCAAATGTTTTGTCAAATGTTAATTTTCTCTTAATTGTTCACATTTTTTTTCATCTATTCATTCTTCTCATCCCATTTGTATGCCTTAATGTAGTCACTGGAGGGTCTTCTGTGTGAATTCATGTTGTGTTTTGTGTATTCATTTGTTTGCTGATGAAGGCTAGTCACTGCAAAGTCCAGTGTTTTCCATAATTGTGTTCTGTAAAGTTACATTACTTAGTGTTATTTCATATTGTTTCCAAGTTCTTGGGCAGTTAAGTCCTGATCATAGCCTTGTAACCTTCTTCTTTTGTTAACTTTTATATCCCATTGGAGCATAGCCCTCAAGCAACTCATGGTAAGTCCTTTGTAGATATGTTCATAATTGGTTGCATTTAACATCTACAGATTTATTTTACAGGATGAGGAAGCCAATCCTCCTTGGTCAACTCTTCAGACATGATTCTTCTATCAAGATAGTTGATTGCTCCAGCAGGTTATGTTATAGTGTTACTATTTTTCTATCAAGACAGTTGATTGTTCCAGTAGGTTATGTTATAGTGTTGCTATTTTTCTATCAAGACAGTTGATTGTTCCAGTAGGTTATGTTATAGTGTTACTATTCTTTAGCTTACGTTATTGGTGCTGGGACAGGTTGCTTGCCTTGAATTGTTTCTCAGAGAATAATTTTCCACAAAGATTCCTTGTTAGTCACATGATCAGCTGGGTGAGAAGTTACTGTCTTGTTAGTCACATGATCAGCTGGTGAGAAGTTACTGTCTTGTTAGTCACATGATCAGCCTCGGGTGAGAAGTTACTGTGTTGTTAGCCACATGATCAGCTGGGGTGAGAAGTTACTGTCTTGTTAGTCACATGATCAGCTGGGGTGAGAAGTTACTGTCTTGTTAGTCACATGATCAGCTGGGGTGAGAAGTTACTGTGTCTTGTTAGTCACATGATCAGCTGGGTGAGAAGTTAATGTCTTGTTAGTCACATGATCAGCTGGGGTGAGAAGTTAATGTCTTGTTAGTCACATGATCAGCTGGGGTGAGAAGTTACTGTCTTGTTAGTCACATGATCAGCTGGGGTGAGAAGTTACTGTGTCTTGTTAGTCACATGATCAGCTGGGGTGAGAAGTTAATGTCTTGTTAGTCACATGATCAGCTGGGGTGAGAAGTTACTGTGTCTTGTTAGGCACATGATCAGCCTCGGGTGAGAAGTTAGTCTTGTTAGTCACATGATCAGCTGGGGTGAGAAGTTACTGCCTTGTTAGTCACATGATCAGCTGGGGTGAGAAGTTACTGTGTCTTGTTAGTCACATGATTAGCTGGGTGAGAAGTTACTGTCTTATTAGTCACATGATCAGCTGGGGTGAGAAGTTAATGTCTTGTTAGTCACATGATCAGCTGAGAGAAGTTACTGTCTTGTTAGTCACATGATCAGCTGGGGTGAGAAGTTACTGTCTTGTTAGTCACGTGATCAGCTGGGATGAGAAGTTACTGTGTCTTGGTAGTCACATAATCAGCTGGTTAGTCATTTGATCAGCTGGGGTGAGAAGTTACTGTCTTGTTAGTCACATGATCAGCTGGGGTGAGAAGTTGCTGTCTTGTTAGTCACATGATCAGCTGGGGTGAGAAGTTACTGTCTTGTTAGTCACATGATCAGCTGGGGTGAGAAGTTACTGTCTTGTTAGTCACATGATCAGCTGGGGTGAGAAGTTACTGTCTTGTTAGTCACATGATCAGCTGGGGAGAGAAGGTACTGTCTTGTTAGTCACATGATCAGCTGGGGTGAGAAGGTACTGTCTTGTTAGTCACATGATCAGCTGGGGTGAGAAGTTACTGTGTCTTGTTAGGCACATGATCAGCCTCGGGTGAGAAGTTAGTCTTGTTAGTCACATGATCAGCTGGGGTGAGAAGTTACTGTCTTGTTAGTCACATGATCAGCTGGGGTGAGAAGTTACTGTGTCTTGTTAGTCACATGATTAGCTGGGTGAGAAGTTACTGTCTTATTAGTCACATGATCAGCTGGGGTGAGAAGTTAATGTCTTGTTAGTCACATGATCAGCTGGGGTGAGAAGTTACTGTCTTGTTAGTCACATGATCAGCTGGGGTGAGAAGTTACTGTGTCTTGTTAGTCACATGATCAGCTGGGGTGAGAAGTTACTGTCTTGTTAGTCACATGATCAGCTGGGGTGAGAAGTTACTGTGTCTTGTTAGTCACATGATCAGCTGGGGTGAGAAGTTAATGTCTTGTTAGTCACATGATCAGCTGGGGTGAGAAGTTACTGTGTCTTGTTAGTCACATGATCAGCCTCGGGTGAGAAGTTACTGTCTTGTTAGTCACATGATCAGCTGGGGTGAGAAGTTACTGTCTTGTTAGTCACATGATCAGCTGGGGTGAGAAGTTACTGTCTTGTTAGTCACATGATCAGCTGGGGTGAGAAGTTACTGTGTCTTGTTAGTCACATGATCAGCTGGGTGAGAAGTTACTGTCTTATTAGTCACATGATCAGCTGGGATGAGAAGTTAATGTCTTGTTAGTCACATGATCAGCTGAGTGAGAAGTTAATGTCTTGTTAGTCACATGATCAGCTGGGTGAGAAGTTAATGTCTTGTTAGTCACATGATCAGCTGGGGTGAGAAGTTAATGTCTTGTTAGTCACATGATCAGCTGGGGTGAGAAGTTACTGTGTCTTGTTAGTCACATGATCAGCTGGGGTGAGAAGTTAATGTCTTGTTAGTCACATGATCAGCTGGGGTGAGAAGTTAATGTCTTGTTAGTCACATGATCAGCTGGGGTGAGAAGTTAATGTCTTGTTAGTCACATGATCAGCTGGTGTGAGAAGTTACTGTGTCTTGTTAGTCACATGATCAGCTGTGTGAGAAGTTACTGTCTTATTAGTCACATGATCAGCTGGGGTGAGAAGTTAATGTCTTGTTAGTCACATGATCAGCTGGGTGAGAAGTTAATGTCTTGTTAGTCACATGATCAGCTGGGTGAGAAGTTAATGTCTTGTTAGTCACATGATCAGCTGGGGTGAGAAGTTACTGTGTCTTGTTAGTCACATGATCAGCTGGGTGAGAAGTTACTGTCTTGTTGGTCACATGATCAGCCTCGGGTGAGAAGTTATTGTCTTGTTAGTCACATGATCAGCTTGGGTGAGAAGTTACTGTCTTGCTAGTCACATAATCAGCTGGTTAGTCATTTGATCAGCTGGGGAGAGAAGTTACTGTCTTGTTAGTCACATGATCAGCTGGGGTGAGAAGTTACTGTCTTGTTAGTCACATGATCAGCTGGGGTGAGAAGTTACTGTCTTGTTAGTCACGTGATCAGCTGGGGTGAGAAGTTACTGTGTCTTGGTAGTCACATAATCAGCTGGTTAGTCATTTGATCAGCTGGGGTGAGAAGTTACTGTCTTGTTAGTCACATGATCAGCTGGGGTGAGAAGTTGCTGTCTTGTTAGTCACATGATCAGCTGGGGTGAGAAGTTACTGTCTTGTTAGTCACATGATCAGCTGGGGTGAGAAGTTACTGTCTTGTTAGTCACATGATCAGCTGGGGAGAGAAGGTACTGTCTTGTTAGTCACATGATCAGCTGGGGTGAGAAGTTACTGTGTCTTGTTAGTCACATAATCAGCTGGGGTGAGAAGTTACTGTGTCTTGTTAGTCACATGATCAGCTGGGGTGAGAAGTTACTATGTCTTGTTAGTCACATAATCAGCTGGATAGTCATTTGATCAGCAGGGGTGACATGTGGCTGAGAAGTTACTGTGTCTGCCTCAGGCTCAGAAGTTACTACGTCTGAGGACTGGGCACTTTCCTAGAGATCTGATACCTATACTTCTAGAATAAGGGCTAAAAACTGGAGGTTCTGTTTACAAGCTTTGCATGTTAAAAATCCCACGGCAGTTTGAAAAGAGTAGGCTGTAAAGCCACTTCCCTGGCAAAATTGTTAGGAAATAATAAACCTCCCCACAGGTAGATCAAGCCTGTATCAGTGGATGGAATCTTGTCTAGAGGACGTATACCTGAAACAAATGCATGCTGAAATGAGACACGCTGTCCTCTGAGGTGCATATTATGATACACTCGTCTCAAAAGAGGAATGTAGAAGAAGGAAAAACTTATCAGCTTTTATTGTTTTAGCTCCAACAGCAAAGAGCAGGCTGCATCAGCATGTGTTCCTTAATTTTTTTTTTTGCGCTCGCTCGCTTTGACCTCAACCGTAGTCCATACACACTGTTTATAGTAGTGTTGGACTGAATTTTGTGTGTGGGTTAGCTTTCCCTATTAACAGTGTCCCTCACCATCAGGCAAACCCACTCTGACTTCAGAGGTATTGTAATTTACATCCCCGAGTCAAGGACGACAGGTCAACATTTTAGTACATCTGACCGGTGTAGGGGTTGAACCCCTAACCTTGGCATCAGCGCACCGGATGTTTAAGAACACGCGTTCTTACCCACTCGACCATGCTGACCTGCGTGTTCCTTAATAATATGGGGGGGGGGGGGGGGGTGTGTGTGTTCAAATGAATACCTAAACTTATTTTGTTTGGGTGAATATATTCTGAAATAGTAAAGAGTGAATGTATCATATTTTGATGTAGTGACCACTGCGTTCAGTGAAAGTCCTCCAGTACCGATAAAGTGCTTGGATTCCTGTAGAAAAAAAAAATTCTCTTGGTTGCATGTGTAACCACTCAAGAACCACCTGCTGTACCTCTTCATCAGACCATAAAGTCTAACAGAAGTCACATCGTTTTGAAACTTCCTAATTCACTCATACTCATGCTGGACTGACAGGCATGCATCACCATACTGGACCTTCATTCGCCAATGAATTTCTATAGGTTTCACCCCTTCATTGTTTAAAAAACAATGGTTGGGGCATGTCAAAAGAGGGGTGACCATCTTTAAATTGTCCTAATGACATCACCGTGTTTGTCTGCACTGTAATATCATGTGCTTAACACTCTTGACATCCTTAACAACAATATTGACAGGTTACAAGACTAGGCATGGTTATTGTAATATTTATCACACTTCTAAGATTTTCATTTGAAGTCCGCTGGTAGTTATTTATTTTTATTCTTACTGGACAAGGAGGTGCCCCTGAAAATCCACACAGCCCCAGAGGCAGATGTCAGAGATAAGAAATCTCTCGAAAAGCTCTCCAATGCAGAAATTTCTCGCTACAGTCGTCAACTGATTCTCACTGAATTTGGAGTTACAGGTAAGAGAATACACAGCTAATTATGGAAACTCTTTAATTTTTGTATTTCTGATACACAGCAAATTGTTTCTAGTGGAGGCATCATAATCATCAGGAGGTTAGTTAGTCCAAAGACTAGTGTTGAAGTTGTCTAATCAGATCATTCCACTGTCCCTTTCAACATATCACTGGTCATGGATTTTTCTCAAAAAATAAAATTTTCTTGATCACTAGGAATCTAGTCTAAAACAATGTCCTGACACTAGATATGACCATAAAAATAATAATCTGCCCTACTGGAGCAATTTTGTTGGGACAAATGAGATAGCTCAAAATTAAGAAATTTCATCATATCGCTGGTCATGGATTTTTCCCAAAATATAAAAGTTTTTGGATCACTAGGAAATTAGTCTGAAACAATGTGCTGACACTAGATATGACCATAAAAGTAATAATTTGCACTTCGGGGGGAAATTTTGTTGACAAATTTGAGATAAGTCAAAATTTAGAAATTTCAACAGATCATGGATTTTTCCCAAAATATAAAAGTTTCTGGATCACTTGGAAATTAGTCTGAAACAATGTGCTATTAGTCTAAAACAATGTGCTGACACCAGACATGACCATAAAAGTAATAATTTGCACTCCGGGGGCAATTTTGTTGACAAATTTGAGATAGCTTAAAACTGAGAAATTTCAACAGGCGGCCGGTCATCGATTTCCCCCAAAATATAAAAGTGTCTGGATCACTAGGAAATTAGTCTAAAACAATGTGCTGACACTAGACATGACCGTAAAAGTAATAATTTGCACTCCGGGGGCAATTTTGTTGACAAATTTGAGATAGCTCAAAACTGAGAAATTTCGACAGGCGGCCGGTCATCGATTTTTCCCAAAATGTGAAAGTTTCTGGATCACTAGGAAATTAGTCTAAAACAATGTGCTGACACTAGACATGACCGTAAAAGTAATAATTTGCACTCCGGGGGCAATTTTATTGACAAATTTGAGATAGCTTAAAACTGAGAAATTTCGACAGGCGGCCTGTCATCGATTTTTCCCAAAATATAAAAGTGTCTGGATCACTAGGAAATTAGTCCAAAACAATGTGCTGACACTAGACATGACCGTAAAAGTAATAATTTGCACTCCGGGGGCAGTTTTGTTGACAAATTTGAGATAGCTCAAAACTGAGAAATTTTGACAGGCGGCCGGTCATCGATTTTTCCCAAAATGTGAAAGTTTCTGGATCACTAGGAAATTAGTCTAAAACAATGTGCTGACACTAGACATGACCGTAAAAGTAATAATTTGCACTCCGGGGGCAATTTTGTTGACAAATTTGAGATAGCTTAAAACTGAGAAATTTCGACAGGCGGCCGGTCATCGATTTTCTCCAAAATATAAAAGTGTCTGGATCACTAGGAAATTAGTCTAAAACAATGTGCTGACACTAGACATGACCGTAAAAGTAATAATTTGCACTCCGGGGGCAATTTTGTTGACAAATTTGAGATAGCTTAAAACTGAGAAATTTCGACAGGTGGCCGGTCATCGATTTTCTCCAAAATATAAAAGTGTCTGGATCACTAGGAAATTAGTCTAAAACAATGTGCTGACACTAGACATGACCGTAAAAGTAATAATTTGCACTCCGGGGGCAATTTTGTTGACAAATTTGAGATAGCTTGGAACTGAGAAATTTCGACAGGCGGCCGGTCATCGATTTTTCCCAAAATATAAAAGTGTCTGGATCACTAGGAAATTAGTCTAAAACAATGTGCTGACACTAGACATGACCGTAAAAGTAATAATTTGCACTCTCGGGGGGCAGTTTTGTTGACAAATTTGAGATAGCTCAAAACTGATAAATTTCGACAGGCGGCCGGTCATCGATTTTTCCCAAAATGTGAAAGTTTCAGGATCACTAGGGAATTAGTCTAAAACAATGTGCTGACATCAGACATGACCGTAAAAGTAATAATTTGCACTCCGGAGGCAATTTTGTTGACAAATTTGAGATAGCTTAAAACTGAGAAATTTCGACAGGCGGCCGGTCATCGATTTTTCCCAAAATGTGAAAGTTTCTGGATCACTAGGAAATTAGTCTAAAACAATGTGCTGACACTAGACATGACCGTAAAAGTAATAATTTGCACTCCGGGGGCAATTTTATTGACAAATTTGAGATAGCTTAAAACTGAGAAATTTCGACAATCGGCCGGTCATCGATTTATCCGAAAATATGAAAGTTTCTGGATCACTAGGGAATTAGTCTAAAACAATGTGCTGACACCAGACATGACCGTAAAAGTAATAATTTGCACTCCGGGGGCAATTTTGTTGACAAATTTGAGATAGCTTAAAACTAAGAAATTTCGACAGGCGGCCGGTCATCGATTTTTCCCAAAATATAAAAGTGTCTGGATCACTAGGAAATTAGTCCAAAACAATGTGCTGACACTAGACATGACCGTAAAAGTAATAATTTGCACTCCGGGGGCAGTTTTGTTGACAAATTTGAGATAGCTGAAAACTGATAAATTTCGACAGGCGGCCGGTCATCGATTTTTCCAAAAATGTGAAAGTTTCAGGATCACTATGAAATTAGTCTAAAACAATGTGCTGACACTAGACATGACCGTAAAAGTAATAATTTGCACTCCGGGGGCAATTTTGTTGACAAATTTGAGATAGCTTAAAACTGAGAAATTTCGACAGGCGGCCGGCCGGTCATCGATTTTCTCCAAAATATAAAAGTGTCTGGATCACTAGGAAATTAGTCTAAAACAATGTGCTGACACTAGACATGACCGTAAAAGTAATAATTTGCACTCCGGGGGCAATTTTGTTGACAAATTTGAGATAGCTTAAAACTGAGAAATTTTGACAGGCGGCCGGTCATCGATTTTCTCCAAAATATAAAAGTGTCTGGATCACTAGGAAATTAGTCTAAAACAATGTGCTGACACTAGACATGACCGTAAAAGTAATAATTTGCACTCCGGGGGCAATTTTGTTGACAAATTTGAGATAGCTTGGAACTGAGAAATTTCGACAGGCGGCCGGTCATCGATTTTCTCCAAAATATAAAAGTGTCTGGATCACTAGGAAATTAGTCTAAAACAATGTGCTGACACTAGACATGACCGTAAAAGTAATAATTTGCACTCCGGGGGCAGTTTTGTTGACAAATTTGAGATATCTTAAAACTGAGAAATTTCGACAGGCGGCCGGTCATCGATTTTTCCCAAAATGTGAAAGTTTCTGGATCACTAGGAAATTAGTCTAAAACAATGTGCTGACACTAGACATGACCGTAAAAGTAATAATTTGCACTCCGGGGGCAATTTTATTGACAAATTTGAGATAGCTTAAAACTGAGAAATTTCGACAGGCGGCCGGTCATCGATTTATCCGAAAATATGAAAGTTTCTGGATCACTAGGGAATTAGTCTAAAACAATGTGCTGACACCAGACATGACCGTAAAAGTAATAATTTGCACTCCGGAGGCAATTTTGTTGACAAATTTGAGATAGCTTAAAACTGAGAAATTTCGACAGGCGGCCGGTCATCGATTTTTCCCAAAATGTGAAAGTTTCTGGATCACTAGGAAATTAGTCTAAAACAATGTGCTGACACTAGACATGACCGTAAAAGTAATAATTTGCACTCCGGGGGCAATTTTATTGACAAATTTGAGATAGCTTAAAACTGAGAAATTTCGACAGGCGGCCGGTCATCGATTTTTCCCAAAATATAAAAGTGTCTGGATCACTAGGAAATTAGTCCAAAACAATGTGCTGACACTAGACATGACCGTAAAAGTAATAATTTGCACTCCGGGGGCAGTTTTGTTGACAAATTTGAGATAGCTCAAAACTGAGAAATTTTGACAGGCGGCCGGTCATCGATTTTTCCCAAAATGTGAAAGTTTCTGGATCACTAGGAAATTAGTCTAAAACAATGTGCTGACACTAGACATGACCGCAAAAGTAATAATTTGCACTCCGGGGGCAATTTTGTTGACAAATTTGAGATAGCTTAAAACTGAGAAATTTCGACAGGCGGCCGGTCATCGATTTTCTCCAAAATATAAAAGTGTCTGGATCACTAGGAAATTAGTCTAAAACAATGTGCTGACACTAGACATGACCGTAAAAGTAATAATTTGCACTCCGGGGGCAATTTTGTTGACAAATTTGAGATAGCTTGGAACTGAGAAATTTCGACAGGCGGCCGGTCATCGATTTTTCCCAAAATATAAAAGTGTCTGGATCACTAGGAAATTAGTCTAAAACAATGTGCTGACACTAGACATGACCGTAAAAGTAATAATTTGCACTCCGGGGGCAATTTTGTTGACAAATTTGAGATAGCTTAAAACTGAGAAATTTCGACAGGCGGCCGGTCATCGATTTTCTCCAAAATATAAAAGTGTCTGGATCACTAGGAAATTAGTCTAAAACAATGTGCTGACACTAGACATGACCGTAAAAGTAATAATTTGCACTCCGGGGGCAATTTTGTTGACAAATTTGAGATAGCTTAAAACTGAGAAATTTCGACAGGCGGCCGGTCATCGATTTTTCCCAAAATGTGAAAGTTTCTGGATCACTAGGAAATTAGTCTAAAACAATGTGCTGACACTAGACATGACCGTAAAAGTAATAATTTGCACTCCGGGGGCAATTTTATTGACAAATTTGAGATAGCTTAAAACTGAGAAATTTCGACAGGCGGCCGGTCATCGATTTATCCGAAAATATGAAAGTTTCTGGATCACTAGGGAATTAGTCTAAAACAATGTGCTGACACCAGACATGACCGTAAAAGTAATAATTTGCACTCCGGGGGCAATTTTGTTGACAAATTTGAGATAGCTTAAAACTAAGAAATTTCGACAGGCGGCCGGTCATCGATTTTTCCCAAAATATAAAAGTGTCTGGATCACTAGGAAATTAGTCCAAAACAATGTGCTGACACTAGACATGACCGTAAAAGTAATAATTTGCACTCCGGGGGCAGTTTTGTTGACAAATTTGAGATAGCTGAAAACTGATAAATTTCGACAGGCGGCCGGTCATCGATTTTTCCAAAAATGTGAAAGTTTCAGGATCACTATGAAATTAGTCTAAAACAATGTGCTGACACTAGACATGACCGTAAAAGTAATAATTTGCACTCCGGGGGCAATTTTGTTGACAAATTTGAGATAGCTTAAAACTGAGAAATTTCGACAGGCGGCCGGTCATCGATTTTCTTCAAAATATAAAAGTCTGGATCACTAGGAAATTAGTCTAAAACAATGTGCTGACACTAGACATGACCGTAAAAGTAATAATTTGCACTCCGGGGGCAATTTTGTTGACAAATTTGAGATAGCTTAAAACTGAGAAATTTCGACAGGCGGCCGGTCATCGATTTTCTCCAAAATATAAAAGTGTCTGGATCACTAGGAAATTAGTCTAAAACAATGTGCTGACACTAGACATGACCGTAAAAGTAATAATTTGCACTCCGGGGGCAATTTTGTTGACAAATTTGAGATAGCTTAAAACTGAGAAATTTCGACAGGCGGCCGGTCATCGATTTTCTCCAAAATATAAAAGTGTCTGGATCACTAGGAAATTAGTCTAAAACAATGTGCTGACACTAGACATGACCGTAAAAGTAATAATTTGCACTCCGGGGGCAATTTTGTTGACAAATTTGAGATAGCTTGGAGCTGAGAAATTTCGACAGGCGGCCGGTCATCGATTTTTCCCAAAATATAAAAGTGTCTGGATCACTAGGAAATTAGTCTAAAACAATGTGCTGACACTAGACATGACCGTAAAAGTAATAATTTGCACTCCGGGGGCAATTTTGTTGACAAATTTGAGATAGCTTGGAACTGAGAAATTTCGACAGGCGGCCGGTCATCGATTTTTCCCAAAATATAAAAGTGTCTGGATCACTAGGAAATTAGTCTAAAACAATGTGCTGACACTAGACATGACCGTAAAAGTAATAATTTGCACTCTCGGGGGGCAGTTTTGTTGACAAATTTGAGATAGCTAAAAACTGATATATTTCGACAGGCGGCCGGTCATCGATTTTTCCCAAAATGTGAAAGTTTCAGGATCACTAGGGAATTAGTCTAAAACAATGTGCTGACACTAGACATGACCGTAAAAGTAATAATTTGCACTCCGGGGGCAATTTTATTGACAAATTTGAGATAGCTTAAAACTGAGAAATTTCGACAATCGGCCGGTCATCGATTTATCCGAAAATATGAAAGTTTCTGGATCACTAGGGAATTAGTCTAAAACAATGTGCTGACACCAGACATGACCGTAAAAGTAATAATTTGCACTCCGGGGGCAATTTTGTTGACAAATTTGAGATAGCTTAAAACTAAGAAATTTCGACAGGCGGCCGGTCATCGATTTTTCCCAAAATATAAAAGTGTCTGGATCACTAGGAAATTAGTCCAAAACAATGTGCTGACACTAGACATGACCGTAAAAGTAATAATTTGCACTCCGGGGGCAGTTTTGTTGACAAATTTGAGATAGCTGAAAACTGATAAATTTCGACAGGCGGCCGGTCATCGATTTTTCCAAAAATGTGAAAGTTTCAGGATCACTATGAAATTAGTCTAAAACAATGTGCTGACACTAGACATGACCGTAAAAGTAATAATTTGCACTCCGGGGGCAATTTTGTTGACAAATTTGAGATAGCTTAAAACTGAGAAATTTCGACAGGCGGCCGGCCGGTCATCGATTTTCTCCAAAATATAAAAGTGTCTGGATCACTAGGAAATTAGTCTAAAACAATGTGCTGACACTAGACATGACCGTAAAAGTAATAATTTGCACTCCGGGGGCAATTTTGTTGACAAATTTGAGATAGCTTAAAACTGAGAAATTTTGACAGGCGGCCGGTCATCGATTTTCTCCAAAATATAAAAGTGTCTGGATCACTAGGAAATTAGTCTAAAACAATGTGCTGACACTAGACATGACCGTAAAAGTAATAATTTGCACTCCGGGGGCAATTTTGTTGACAAATTTGAGATAGCTTGGAACTGAGAAATTTCGACAGGCGGCCGGTCATCGATTTTCTCCAAAATATAAAAGTGTCTGGATCACTAGGAAATTAGTCTAAAACAATGTGCTGACACTAGACATGACCGTAAAAGTAATAATTTGCACTCCGGGGGCAGTTTTGTTGACAAATTTGAGATATCTTAAAACTGAGAAATTTCGACAGGCGGCCGGTCATCGATTTTTCCCAAAATGTGAAAGTTTCTGGATCACTAGGAAATTAGTCTAAAACAATGTGCTGACACTAGACATGACCGTAAAAGTAATAATTTGCACTCCGGGGGCAATTTTATTGACAAATTTGAGATAGCTTAAAACTGAGAAATTTCGACAGGCGGCCGGTCATCGATTTATCCGAAAATATGAAAGTTTCTGGATCACTAGGGAATTAGTCTAAAACAATGTGCTGACAC
Organism: Cepaea hortensis; assembly: GCA_963921405.1. NCBI lineage: Eukaryota > Metazoa > Mollusca > Gastropoda > Stylommatophora > Helicidae > Cepaea > Cepaea hortensis. The sequence goes on along the minus strand of OY992894.1, from coordinate 84,554,555 downwards.
CAGACATGACCGTAAAAGTAATAATTTGCACTCCGGAGGCAATTTTGTTGACAAATTTGAGATAGCTTAAAACTGAGAAATTTCGACAGGCGGCCGGTCATCGATTTTTCCCAAAATGTGAAAGTTTCTGGATCACTAGGAAATTAGTCTAAAACAATGTGCTGACACTAGACATGACCGTAAAAGTAATAATTTGCACTCCGGGGGCAATTTTATTGACAAATTTGAGATAGCTTAAAACTGAGAAATTTCGACAGGCGGCCGGTCATCGATTTTTCCCAAAATATAAAAGTGTCTGGATCACTAGGAAATTAGTCCAAAACAATGTGCTGACACTAGACATGACCGTAAAAGTAATAATTTGCACTCCGGGGGCAGTTTTGTTGACAAATTTGAGATAGCTCAAAACTGAGAAATTTTGACAGGCGGCCGGTCATCGATTTTTCCCAAAATGTGAAAGTTTCTGGATCACTAGGAAATTAGTCTAAAACAATGTGCTGACACTAGACATGACCGCAAAAGTAATAATTTGCACTCCGGGGGCAATTTTGTTGACAAATTTGAGATAGCTTAAAACTGAGAAATTTCGACAGGCGGCCGGTCATCGATTTTCTCCAAAATATAAAAGTGTCTGGATCACTAGGAAATTAGTCTAAAACAATGTGCTGACACTAGACATGACCGTAAAAGTAATAATTTGCACTCCGGGGGCAATTTTGTTGACAAATTTGAGATAGCTTGGAACTGAGAAATTTCGACAGGCGGCCGGTCATCGATTTTTCCCAAAATATAAAAGTGTCTGGATCACTAGGAAATTAGTCTAAAACAATGTGCTGACACTAGACATGACCGTAAAAGTAATAATTTGCACTCCGGGGGCAATTTTGTTGACAAATTTGAGATAGCTTAAAACTGAGAAATTTCGACAGGCGGCCGGTCATCGATTTTCTCCAAAATATAAAAGTGTCTGGATCACTAGGAAATTAGTCTAAAACAATGTGCTGACACTAGACATGACCGTAAAAGTAATAATTTGCACTCCGGGGGCAATTTTGTTGACAAATTTGAGATAGCTTAAAACTGAGAAATTTCGACAGGCGGCCGGTCATCGATTTTTCCCAAAATGTGAAAGTTTCTGGATCACTAGGAAATTAGTCTAAAACAATGTGCTGACACTAGACATGACCGTAAAAGTAATAATTTGCACTCCGGGGGCAATTTTATTGACAAATTTGAGATAGCTTAAAACTGAGAAATTTCGACAGGCGGCCGGTCATCGATTTATCCGAAAATATGAAAGTTTCTGGATCACTAGGGAATTAGTCTAAAACAATGTGCTGACACCAGACATGACCGTAAAAGTAATAATTTGCACTCCGGGGGCAATTTTGTTGACAAATTTGAGATAGCTTAAAACTAAGAAATTTCGACAGGCGGCCGGTCATCGATTTTTCCCAAAATATAAAAGTGTCTGGATCACTAGGAAATTAGTCCAAAACAATGCGCTGACACTAGACATGACCGTAAAAGTAATAATTTGCACTCCGGGGGCAGTTTTGTTGACAAATTTGAGATAGCTGAAAACTGATAAATTTCGACAGGCGGCCGGTCATCGATTTTTCCAAAAATGTGAAAGTTTCAGGATCACTATGAAATTAGTCTAAAACAATGTGCTGACACTAGACATGACCGTAAAAGTAATAATTTGCACTCCGGGGGCAATTTTGTTGACAAATTTGAGATAGCTTAAAACTGAGAAATTTCGACAGGCGGCCGGTCATCGATTTTCTCCAAAATATAAAAGTGTCTGGATCACTAGGAAATTAGTCTAAAACAATGTGCTGACACTAGACATGACCGTAAAAGTAATAATTTGCACTCCGGGGGCAATTTTGTTGACAAATTTGAGATAGCTTAAAACTGAGAAATTTCGACAGGCGGCCGGTCATCGATTTTCTCCAAAATATAAAAGTGTCTGGATCACTAGGAAATTAGTCTAAAACAATGTGCTGACACTAGACATGACCGTAAAAGTAATAATTTGCACTCCGGGGGCAATTTTGTTGACAAATTTGAGATAGCTTGGAGCTGAGAAATTTCGACAGGCGGCCGGTCATCGATTTTTCCCAAAATATAAAAGTGTCTGGATCACTAGGAAATTAGTCTAAAACAATGTGCTGACACTAGACATGACCGTAAAAGTAATAATTTGCACTCCGGGGGCAATTTTGTTGACAAATTTGAGATAGCTTGGAACTGAGAAATTTCGACAGGCGGCCGGTCATCGATTTTTCCCAAAATATAAAAGTGTCTGGATCACTAGGAAATTAGTCTAAAACAATGTGCTGACACTAGACATGACCGTAAAAGTAATAATTTGCACTCTCGGGGGGCAGTTTTGTTGACAAATTTGAGATAGCTAAAAACTGATATATTTCGACAGGCGGCCGGTCATCGATTTTTCCCAAAATGTGAAAGTTTCAGGATCACTAGGGAATTAGTCTAAAACAATGTGCTGACATCAGACATGACCGTAAAAGTAATAATTTGCACTCCGGAGGCAATTTTGTTGACAAATTTGAGATAGCTTAAAACTGAGAAATTTCGACAGGCGGCCGGTCATCGATTTTTCCCAAAATGTGAAAGTTTCAGGATCACTAGGAAATTAGTCTAAAACAATGTGCTGACACTAGACATGACCGTAAAAGTAATAATTTGCACTCCGGGGGCAATTTTATTGACAAATTTGAGATAGCTTAAAACTGAGAAATTTCGACAGGCGGCCGGTCATCGATTTATCCGAAAATATGAAAGTTTCTGGATCACTAGGGAATTAGTCTAAAACAATGTGCTGACACCAGACATGACCGTAAAAGTAATAATTTGCACTCCGGGGGCAATTTTGTTGACAAATTTGAGATAGCTTAAAACTAAGAAATTTCGACAGGCGGCCGGTCATCGATTTTTCCCAAAATATAAAAGTGTCTGGATCACTAGGAAATTAGTCCAAAACAATGTGCTGACACCAGACATGACCGTAAAAGTAATAATTTGCACTCCGGGGGCAATTTTGTTGACAAATTTGAGATAGCTTAAAACTGAGAAATTTCGACAGGCGGCCGGTCATCGATTTTCTCCAAAATATAAAAGTGTCTGGATCACTAGGAAATTAGTCTAAAACAATGTGCTGACACTAGACATGACCGTAAAAGTAATAATTTGCACTCCGGGGGCAATTTTGTTGACAAATTTGAGATAGCTTAAAACTGAGAAATTTCGACAGGCGGCCGGTCATCGATTTTCTCCAAAATATAAAAGTGTCTGGATCACTAGGAAATTAGTCTAAAACAATGTGCTGACACTAGACATGACCGTAAAAGTAATAATTTGCACTCCGGGGGCAATTTTGTTGACAAATTTGAGATAGCTTAAAACTGAGAAATTTCGACAGGCGGCCGGTCATCGATTTTCTTCAAAATATAAAAGTGTCTGGATCACTAGGAAATTAGTCTAAAACAATGTGCTGACACTAGACATGACCGTAAAAGTAATAATTTGCACTCCGGGGGCAATTTTGTTGACAAATTTGAGATAGCTTAAAACTGAGAAATTTCGACAGGCGGCCGGTCATCGATTTTCTCCAAAATATAAAAGTGTCTGGATCACTAGGAAATTAGTCTAAAACAATGTGCTGACACTAGACATGACCGTAAAAGTAATAATTTGCACTCCGGGGGCAATTTTGTTGACAAATTTGAGATAGCTTAAAACTGAGAAATTTCGACAGGCGGCCGGTCATCGATTTTCTCCAAAATATAAAAGTGTCTGGATCACTAGGAAATTAGTCTAAAACAATGTGCTGACACTAGACATGACCGTAAAAGTAATAATTTGCACTCCGGGGGCAATTTTGTTGACAAATTTGAGATAGCTTGGAGCTGAGAAATTTCGACAGGCGGCCGGTCATCGATTTTTCCCAAAATATAAAAGTGTCTGGATCACTAGGAAATTAGTCTAAAACAATGTGCTGACACTAGACATGACCGTAAAAGTAATAATTTGCACTCCGGGGGCAATTTTGTTGACAAATTTGAGATAGCTTGGAACTGAGAAATTTCGACAGGCGGCCGGTCATCGATTTTTCCCAAAATATAAAAGTGTCTGGATCACTAGGAAATTAGTCTAAAACAATGTGCTGACACTAGACATGACCGTAAAAGTAATAATTTGCACTCTCGGGGGGCAGTTTTGTTGACAAATTTGAGATAGCTAAAAACTGATATATTTCGACAGGCGGCCGGTCATCGATTTTTCCCAAAATGTGAAAGTTTCAGGATCACTAGGGAATTAGTCTAAAACAATGTGCTGACATCAGACATGACCGTAAAAGTAATAATTTGCACTCCGGAGGCAATTTTGTTGACAAATTTGAGATAGCTTAAAACTGAGAAATTTCGACAGGCGGCCGGTCATCGATTTTTCCCAAAATGTGAAAGTTTCAGGATCACTAGGGAATTAGTCTAAAACAATGTGCTGACACTAGAAATGACCGTAAAAGTAATAATTTGCACTCCGGGGGCAATTTTATTGACAAATTTGAGATAGCTTAAAACTGAGAAATTTCGACAGGCGGCCTGTCATCGATTTTTCCCAAAATATAAAAGTGTCTGGATCACTAGGAAATTAGTCCAAAACAATGTGCTGACACTAGACATGACCGTAAAAGTAATAATTTGCACTCCGGGGGCAGTTTTGTTGACAAATTTGAGATAGCTCAAAACTGAGAAATTTTGACAGGCGGCCGGTCATCGATTTTTCCCAAAATGTGAAAGTTTCTGGATCACTAGGAAATTAGTCTAAAACAATGTGCTGACACTAGACATGACCGTAAAAGTAATAATTTGCACTCCGGGGTCAATTTTGTTGACAAATTTGAGATAGCTTAAAACTGAGAAATTTCGACAGGCGGCCGGTCATCGATTTTCTCCAAAATATAAAAGTGTCTGGATCACTAGGAAATTAGTCTAAAACAATGTGCTGACACTAGACATGACCGTAAAAGTAATAATTTGCACTCCGGGGGCAATTTTGTTGACAAATTTGAGATAGCTTAAAACTGAGAAATTTCGACAGGCGGCCGGTCATCGATTTTCTCCAAAATATAAAAGTGTCTGGATCACTAGGAAATTAGTCTAAAACAATGTGCTGACACTAGACATGACCGTAAAAGTAATAATTTGCACTCCGGGGGCAATTTTGTTGACAAATTTGAGATAGCTTGGAACTGAGAAATTTCGACAGGCGGCCGGTCATCGATTTTTCCCAAAATATAAAAGTGTCTGGATCACTAGGAAATTAGTCTAAAACAATGTGCTGACACTAGACATGACCGTAAAAGTAATAATTTGCACTCTCGGGGGGCAGTTTTGTTGACAAATTTGAGATAGCTCAAAACTGATAAATTTCGACAGGCGGCCGGTCATCGATTTTTCCCAAAATGTGAAAGTTTCAGGATCACTAGGGAATTAGTCTAAAACAATGTGCTGACATCAGACATGACCGTAAAAGTAATAATTTGCACTCCGGAGGCAATTTTGTTGACAAATTTGAGATAGCTTAAAACTGAGAAATTTCGACAGGCGGCCGGTCATCGATTTTTCCCAAAATGTGAAAGTTTCTGGATCACTAGGAAATTAGTCTAAAACAATGTGCTGACACTAGACATGACCGTAAAAGTAATAATTTGCACTCCGGGGGCAATTTTATTGACAAATTTGAGATAGCTTAAAACTGAGAAATTTCGACAGGCGGCCGGTCATCGATTTATCCGAAAATATGAAAGTTTCTGGATCACTAGGGAATTAGTCTAAAACAATGTGCTGACACCAGACATGACCGTAAAAGTAATAATTTGCACTCCGGGGGCAATTTTGTTGACAAATTTGAGATAGCTTAAAACTAAGAAATTTCGACAGGCGGCCGGTCATCGATTTTTCCCAAAATATAAAAGTGTCTGGATCACTAGGAAATTAGTCCAAAACAATGTGCTGACACTAGACATGACCGTAAAAGTAATAATTTGCACTCCGGGGGCAATTTTATTGACAAATTTGAGATAGCTTAAAACTGAGAAATTTCGACAGGCGGCCGGTCATCGATTTATCCGAAAATATGAAAGTTTCTGGATCACTAGGGAATTAATCTAAAACAATGTGCTGACACCAGACATGACCGTAAAAGTAATAATTTGCACTCCGGGGGCAATTTTGTTGACAAATTTGAGATAGCTTAAAACTAAGAAATTTCGACAGGCGGCCGGTCATCGATTTTTCCCAAAATATAAAAGTGTCTGGATCACTAGGAAATTAGTCCAAAACAATGTACTGACACTAGACATGACCGTAAAAGTAATAATTTGCACTCCGGGGGCAGTTTTGTTGACAAATTTGAGATAGCTGAAAACTGATAAATTTCGACAGGCGGCCGGTCATAGATTTTTCCAAAAATGTGAAAGTTTCAGGATCACTATGAAATTAGTCTAAAACAATGTGCTGACACTAGACATGACCGTAAAAGTAATAATTTGCACTCCGGGGGCAATTTTGTTGACAAATTTGAGATAGCTTAAAACTGAGAAATTTCGACAGGCGGCCGGTCATCGATTTTCTTCAAAATATAAAAGTGTCTGGATCACTAGGAAATTAGTCTAAAACAATGTGCTGACACTAGACATGACCGTAAAAGTAATAATTTGCACTCCGGGGGCAATTTTGTTGACAAATTTGAGATAGCTTAAAACTGAGAAATTTCGACAGGCGGCCGGTCATCGATTTTCTCCAAAATATAAAAGTGTCTGGATCACTAGGAAATTAGTCTAAAACAATGTGCTGACACTAGACATGACCGTAAAAGTAATAATTTGCACTCCGGGGGCAATTTTGTTGACAAATTTGAGATAGCTTGGAACTGAGAAATTTCGACAGGCGGCCGGTCATCGATTTTTCCCAAAATATAAAAGTGTCTGGATCACTAGGAAATTAGTCTAAAACAATGTGCTGACACTAGACATGACCGTAAAAGTAATAATTTGCACTCCGGGGGCAATTTTGTTGACAAATTTGAGATAGCTTAAAACTGAGAAATTTCGACAGGCGGCCGGTCATCGATTTTCTCCAAAATATAAAAGTGTCTGGATCACTAGGAAATTAGTCTAAAACAATGTGCTGACACTAGACATGACCGTAAAAGTAATAATTTGCACTCCGGGGGCAATTTTGTTGACAAATTTGAGATAGCTTGGAACTGAGAAATTTCGACAGGCGGCCGGTCATCGATTTTTCCCAAAATATAAAAGTGTCTGGATCACTAGGAAATTAGTCTAAAACAATGTGCTGACACTAGACATGACCGTAAAAGTAATAATTTGCACTCCGGGGGCAATTTTGTTGACAAATTTGAGATAGCTTAAAACTGAGAAATTTCGACAGGCGGCCGGTCATCGATTTTCTTCAAAATATAAAAGTGTCTGGATCACTAGGAAATTAGTCTAAAACAATGTGCTGACACTAGACATGACCGTAAAAGTAATAATTTGCACTCCGGGGGCAATTTTGTTGACAAATTTGAGATAGCTTGGAACTGAGAAATTTCGACAGGCGGCCGGTCATCGATTTTTCCCAAAATATAAAAGTGTCTGGATCACTAGGAAATTAGTCTAAAACAATGTGCTGACACTAGACATGGCCGTAAAAGTAATAATTTGCACTCTCGGGGGGCAGTTTTGTTGACAAATTTGAGATAGCTCAAAACTGATAAATTTCGACAGGCGGCCGGTCATCGATTTTTCCCAAAATGTGAAAGTTTCAGGATCACTAGGGAATTAGTCTAAAACAATGTGCTGACATCAGACATGACCGTAAAAGTAATAATTTGCACTCCGGAGGCAATTTTGTTGACAAATTTGAGATAGCTTAAAACTGAGAAATTTCGACAGGCGGCCGGTCATCGATTTTTCCCAAAATGTGAAAGTTTCTGGATCACTAGGAAATTAGTCTAAAACAATGTGCTGACACTAGACATGACCGTAAAAGTAATAATTTGCACTCCGGGGGCAATTTTATTGACAAATTTGAGATAGCTTAAAACTGAGAAATTTCGACAGGCGGCCGGTCATCGATTTATCCGAAAATATGAAAGTTTCTGGATCACTAGGGAATTAGTCTAAAACAATGTGCTGACACCAGACATGACCGTAAAAGTAATAATTTGCACTCCGGGGGCAATTTTGTTGACAAATTTGAGATAGCTTGGAACTGAGAAATTTCGACAGGCGGCCGGTCATCGATTTTTCCCAAAATATAAAAGTGTCTGGATCACTAGGAAATTAGTCTAAAACAATGTGCTGACACTAGACATGACCGTAAAAGTAATAATTTGCACTCCGGGGGCAATTTTGTTGACAAATTTGAGATAGCTTGGAACTGAGAAATTTCGACAGGCGGCCGGTCATCGATTTTTCCCAAAATATAAAAGTGTCTGGATCACTAGGAAATTAGTCTAAAACAATGTGCTGACACTAGACATGACCGTAAAAGTAATAATTTGCACTCCGGGGGCAATTTTGTTGACAAATTTGAGATAGCTTAAAACTGAGAAATTTCGACAGGCGGCCGGTCATCGATTTTCTTCAAAATATAAAAGTGTCTGGATCACTAGGAAATTAGTCTAAAACAATGTGCTGACACTAGACATGACCGTAAAAGTAATAATTTGCACTCCGGGGGCAATTTTGTTGACAAATTTGAGATAGCTTGGAACTGAGAAATTTCGACAGGCGGCCGGTCATCGATTTTTCCCAAAATATAAAAGTGTCTGGATCACTAGGAAATTAGTCTAAAACAATGTGCTGACACTAGACATGGCCGTAAAAGTAATAATTTGCACTCTCGGGGGGCAGTTTTGTTGACAAATTTGAGATAGCTCAAAACTGATAAATTTCGACAGGCGGCCGGTCATCGATTTTTCCCAAAATGTGAAAGTTTCAGGATCACTAGGGAATTAGTCTAAAACAATGTGCTGACATCAGACATGACCGTAAAAGTAATAATTTGCACTCCGGAGGCAATTTTGTTGACAAATTTGAGATAGCTTAAAACTGAGAAATTTCGACAGGCGGCCGGTCATCGATTTATCCGAAAATATGAAAGTTTCTGGATCACTAGGGAATTAGTTTAAAACAATGTGCTGACACCAGACATGACCGTAAAAGTAATAATTTGCACTCCGGGGGCAATTTTGTTGACAAATTTGAGATAGCTTAAAACTAAGAAATTTCGACAGGCGGCCGGTCATCGATTTTTCCCAAAATATAAAAGTGTCTGGATCACTAGGAAATTAGTCCAAAACAATGTACTGACACTAGACATGACCGTAAAAGTAATAATTTGCACTCCGGGGGCAGTTTTGTTGACAAATTTGAGATAGCTGAAAACTGATAAATTTCGACAGGCGGCCGGTCATCGATTTTTCCAAAAATGTGAAAGTTTCAGGATCACTATGAAATTAGTCTAAAACAATGTGCTGACACTAGACATGACCGTAAAAGTAATAATTTGCACTCCGGGGGCAATTTTGTTGACAAATTTGAGATAGCTTAAAACTGAGAAATTTCGACAGGCGGCCGGTCATCGATTTTCTTCAAAATATAAAAGTGTCTGGATCACTAGGAAATTAGTCTAAAACAATGTGCTGACACTAGACATGACCGTAAAAGTAATAATTTGCACTCCGGGGGCAATTTTGTTGACAAATTTGAGATAGCTTAAAACTGAGAAATTTCGACAGGCGGCCGGTCATCGATTTTCTCCAAAATATAAAAGTGTCTGGATCACTAGGAAATTAGTCTAAAACAATGTGCTGACACTAGACATGACCGTAAAAGTAATAATTTGCACTCCGGGGGCAATTTTGTTGACAAATTTGAGATAGCTTGGAACTGAGAAATTTCGACAGGCGGCCGGTCATCGATTTTTCCCAAAATATAAAAGTGTCTGGATCACTAGGAAATTAGTCTAAAACAATGTGCTGACACTAGACATGACCGTAAAAGTAATAATTTGCACTCCGGGGGCAATTTTGTTGACAAATTTGAGATAGCTTAAAACTGAGAAATTTCGACAGGCGGCCGGTCATCGATTTTCTCCAAAATATAAAAGTGTCTGGATCACTAGGAAATTAGTCTAAAACAATGTGCTGACACTAGACATGACCGTAAAAGTAATAATTTGCACTCCGGGGGCAATTTTGTTGACAAATTTGAGATAGCTTGGAACTGAGAAATTTCGACAGGCGGCCGGTCATCGATTTTTCCCAAAATATAAAAGTGTCTGGATCACTAGGAAATTAGTCTAAAACAATGTGCTGACACTAGACATGACCGTAAAAGTAATAATTTGCACTCCGGGGGCAATTTTGTTGACAAATTTGAGATAGCTTAAAACTGAGAAATTTCGACAGGCGGCCGGTCATCGATTTTCTTCAAAATATAAAAGTGTCTGGATCACTAGGAAATTAGTCTAAAACAATGTGCTGACACTAGACATGACCGTAAAAGTAATAATTTGCACTCCGGGGGCAATTTTGTTGACAAATTTGAGATAGCTTGGAACTGAGAAATTTCGACAGGCGGCCGGTCATCGATTTTTCCCAAAATATAAAAGTGTCTGGATCACTAGGAAATTAGTCTAAAACAATGTGCTGACACTAGACATGGCCGTAAAAGTAATAATTTGCACTCTCGGGGGGCAGTTTTGTTGACAAATTTGAGATAGCTCAAAACTGATAAATTTCGACAGGCGGCCGGTCATCGATTTTTCCCAAAATGTGAAAGTTTCAGGATCACTAGGGAATTAGTCTAAAACAATGTGCTGACATCAGACATGACCGTAAAAGTAATAATTTGCACTCCGGAGGCAATTTTGTTGACAAATTTGAGATAGCTTAAAACTGAGAAATTTCGACAGGCGGCCGGTCATCGATTTTTCCCAAAATGTGAAAGTTTCTGGATCACTAGGAAATTAGTCTAAAACAATGTGCTGACACTAGACATGACCGTAAAAGTAATAATTTGCACTCCGGGGGCAATTTTATTGACAAATTTGAGATAGCTTAAAACTGAGAAATTTCGACAGGCGGCCGGTCATCGATTTATCCGAAAATATGAAAGTTTCTGGATCACTAGGGAATTAGTCTAAAACAATGTGCTGACACCAGACATGACCGTAAAAGTAATAATTTGCACTCCGGGGGCAATTTTGTTGACAAATTTGAGATAGCTTAAAACTAAGAAATTTCGACAGGCGGCCGGTCATCGATTTTTCCCAAAATATAAAAGTGTCTGGATCACTAGGAAATTAGTCCAAAACAATGTGCTGACACTAGACATGACCGTAAAAGTAATAATTTGCACTCCGGGGGCAATTTTATTGACAAATTTGAGATAGCTTAAAACTGAGAAATTTCGACAGGCGGCCGGTCATCGATTTATCCGAAAATATGAAAGTTTCTGGATCACTAGGGAATTAGTCTAAAACAATGTGCTGACATCAGACATGACCGTAAAAGTAATAATTTGCACTCCGGAGGCAATTTTGTTGACAAATTTGAGATAGCTTAAAACTGAGAAATTTCGACAGGCGGCCGGTCATCGATTTTTCCCAAAATGTGAAAGTTTCTGGATCACTAGGAAATTAGTCTAAAACAATGTGCTGACACTAGACATGACCGTAAAAGTAATAATTTGCACTCCGGGGGCAATTTTATTGACAAATTTGAGATAGCTTAAAACTGAGAAATTTCGACAGGCGGCCGGTCATCGATTTATCCGAAAATATGAAAGTTTCTGGATCACTAGGGAATTAGTCTAAAACAATGTGCTGACACCAGACATGACCGTAAAAGTAATAATTTGCACTCCGGGGGCAATTTTGTTGACAAATTTGAGATAGCTTAAAACTAAGAAATTTCGACAGGCGGCCGGTCATCGATTTTTCCCAAAATATAAAAGTGTCTGGATCACTAGGAAATTAGTCCAAAACAATGTGCTGACACTAGACATGACCGTAAAAGTAATAATTTGCACTCCGGGGGCAATTTTATTGACAAATTTGAGATAGCTTAAAACTGAGAAATTTCGACAGGCGGCCGGTCATCGATTTATCCGAAAATATGAAAGTTTCTGGATCACTAGGGAATTAGTCTAAAACAATGTGCTGACACCAGACATGACCGTAAAAGTAATAATTTGCACTCCGGGGGCAATTTTGTTGACAAATTTGAGATAGCTTAAAACTAAGAAATTTCGACAGGCGGCCGGTCATCGATTTTTCCCAAAATATAAAAGTGTCTGGATCACTAGGAAATTAGTCCAAAACAATGTGCTGACACTAGACATGACCGTAAAAGTAATAATTTGCACTCCGGGGGCAATTTTATTGACAAATTTGAGATAGCTTAAAACTGAGAAATTTCGACAGGCGGCCGGTCATCGATTTATCCGAAAATATGAAAGTTTCTGGATCACTAGGGAATTAATCTAAAACAATGTGCTGACACCAGACATGACCGTAAAAGTAATAATTTGCACTCCGGGGGCAATTTTGTTGACAAATTTGAGATAGCTTAAAACTAAGAAATTTCGACAGGCGGCCGGTCATCGATTTTTCCCAAAATATAAAAGTGTCTGGATCACTAGGAAATTAGTCCAAAACAATGTACTGACACTAGACATGACCGTAAAAGTAATAATTTGCACTCCGGGGGCAGTTTTGTTGACAAATTTGAGATAGCTGAAAACTGATAAATTTCGACAGGCGGCCGGTCATAGATTTTTCCAAAAATGTGAAAGTTTCAGGATCACTATGAAATTAGTCTAAAACAATGTGCTGACACTAGACATGACCGTAAAAGTAATAATTTGCACTCCGGGGGCAATTTTGTTGACAAATTTGAGATAGCTTAAAACTGAGAAATTTCGACAGGCGGCCGGTCATCGATTTTCTTCAAAATATAAAAGTGTCTGGATCACTAGGAAATTAGTCTAAAACAATGTGCTGACACTAGACATGACCGTAAAAGTAATAATTTGCACTCCGGGGGCAATTTTGTTGACAAATTTGAGATAGCTTAAAACTGAGAAATTTCGACAGGCGGCCGGTCATCGATTTTCTCCAAAATATAAAAGTGTCTGGATCACTAGGAAATTAGTCTAAAACAATGTGCTGACACTAGACATGACCGTAAAAGTAATAATTTGCACTCCGGGGGCAATTTTGTTGACAAATTTGAGATAGCTTAAAACTGAGAAATTTCGACAGGCGGCCGGTCATCGATTTTCTCCAAAATATAAAAGTGTCTGGATCACTAGGAAATTAGTCTAAAACAATGTGCTGACACTAGACATGACCGTAAAAGTAATAATTTGCACTCCGGGGGCAATTTTGTTGACAAATTTGAGATAGCTTGGAACTGAGAAATTTCGACAGGCGGCCGGTCATCGATTTTTCCCAAAATATAAAAGTGTCTGGATCACTAGGAAATTAGTCTAAAACAATGTGCTGACACTAGACATGACCGTAAAAGTAATAATTTGCACTCCGGGGGCAATTTTGTTGACAAATTTGAGATAGCTTAAAACTGAGAAATTTCGACAGGCGGCCGGTCATCGATTTTCTTCAAAATATAAAAGTGTCTGGATCACTAGGAAATTAGTCTAAAACAATGTGCTGACACTAGACATGACCGTAAAAGTAATAATTTGCACTCCGGGGGCAATTTTGTTGACAAATTTGAGATAGCTTGGAACTGAGAAATTTCGACAGGCGGCCGGTCATCGATTTTTCCCAAAATATAAAAGTGTCTGGATCACTAGGAAATTAGTCTAAAACAATGTGCTGACACTAGACATGGCCGTAAAAGTAATAATTTGCACTCTCGGGGGGCAGTTTTGTTGACAAATTTGAGATAGCTCAAAACTGATAAATTTCGACAGGCGGCCGGTCATCGATTTTTCCCAAAATGTGAAAGTTTCAGGATCACTAGGGAATTAGTCTAAAACAATGTGCTGACATCAGACATGACCGTAAAAGTAATAATTTGCACTCCGGAGGCAATTTTGTTGACAAATTTGAGATAGCTTAAAACTGAGAAATTTCGACAGGCGGCCGGTCATCGATTTTTCCCAAAATGTGAAAGTTTCTGGATCACTAGGAAATTAGTCTAAAACAATGTGCTGACACTAGACATGACCGTAAAAGTAATAATTTGCACTCCGGGGGCAATTTTATTGACAAATTTGAGATAGCTTAAAACTGAGAAATTTCGACAGGCGGCCGGTCATCGATTTATCCGAAAATATGAAAGTTTCTGGATCACTAGGGAATTAGTCTAAAACAATGTGCTGACACCAGACATGACCGTAAAAGTAATAATTTGCACTCCGGGGGCAATTTTGTTGACAAATTTGAGATAGCTTGGAACTGAGAAATTTCGACAGGCGGCCGGTCATCGATTTTTCCCAAAATATAAAAGTGTCTGGATCACTAGGAAATTAGTCTAAAACAATGTGCTGACACTAGACATGACCGTAAAAGTAATAATTTGCACTCCGGGGGCAATTTTGTTGACAAATTTGAGATAGCTTGGAACTGAGAAATTTCGACAGGCGGCCGGTCATCGATTTTTCCCAAAATATAAAAGTGTCTGGATCACTAGGAAATTAGTCTAAAACAATGTGCTGACACTAGACATGACCGTAAAAGTAATAATTTGCACTCCGGGGGCAATTTTGTTGACAAATTTGAGATAGCTTAAAACTGAGAAATTTCGACAGGCGGCCGGTCATCGATTTTCTTCAAAATATAAAAGTGTCTGGATCACTAGGAAATTAGTCTAAAACAATGTGCTGACACTAGACATGACCGTAAAAGTAATAATTTGCACTCCGGGGGCAATTTTGTTGACAAATTTGAGATAGCTTGGAACTGAGAAATTTCGACAGGCGGCCGGTCATCGATTTTTCCCAAAATATAAAAGTGTCTGGATCACTAGGAAATTAGTCTAAAACAATGTGCTGACACTAGACATGGCCGTAAAAGTAATAATTTGCACTCTCGGGGGGCAGTTTTGTTGACAAATTTGAGATAGCTCAAAACTGATAAATTTCGACAGGCGGCCGGTCATCGATTTTTCCCAAAATGTGAAAGTTTCAGGATCACTAGGGAATTAGTCTAAAACAATGTGCTGACATCAGACATGACCGTAAAAGTAATAATTTGCACTCCGGAGGCAATTTTGTTGACAAATTTGAGATAGCTTAAAACTGAGAAATTTCGACAGGCGGCCGGTCATCGATTTATCCGAAAATATGAAAGTTTCTGGATCACTAGGGAATTAGTTTAAAACAATGTGCTGACACCAGACATGACCGTAAAAGTAATAATTTGCACTCCGGGGGCAATTTTGTTGACAAATTTGAGATAGCTTAAAACTAAGAAATTTCGACAGGCGGCCGGTCATCGATTTTTCCCAAAATATAAAAGTGTCTGGATCACTAGGAAATTAGTCCAAAACAATGTACTGACACTAGACATGACCGTAAAAGTAATAATTTGCACTCCGGGGGCAGTTTTGTTGACAAATTTGAGATAGCTGAAAACTGATAAATTTCGACAGGCGGCCGGTCATCGATTTTTCCAAAAATGTGAAAGTTTCAGGATCACTATGAAATTAGTCTAAAACAATGTGCTGACACTAGACATGACCGTAAAAGTAATAATTTGCACTCCGGGGGCAATTTTGTTGACAAATTTGAGATAGCTTAAAACTGAGAAATTTCGACAGGCGGCCGGTCATCGATTTTCTTCAAAATATAAAAGTGTCTGGATCACTAGGAAATTAGTCTAAAACAATGTGCTGACACTAGACATGACCGTAAAAGTAATAATTTGCACTCCGGGGGCAATTTTGTTGACAAATTTGAGATAGCTTAAAACTGAGAAATTTCGACAGGCGGCCGGTCATCGATTTTCTCCAAAATATAAAAGTGTCTGGATCACTAGGAAATTAGTCTAAAACAATGTGCTGACACTAGACATGACCGTAAAAGTAATAATTTGCACTCCGGGGGCAATTTTGTTGACAAATTTGAGATAGCTTGGAACTGAGAAATTTCGACAGGCGGCCGGTCATCGATTTTTCCCAAAATATAAAAGTGTCTGGATCACTAGGAAATTAGTCTAAAACAATGTGCTGACACTAGACATGACCGTAAAAGTAATAATTTGCACTCCGGGGGCAATTTTGTTGACAAATTTGAGATAGCTTAAAACTGAGAAATTTCGACAGGCGGCCGGTCATCGATTTTCTCCAAAATATAAAAGTGTCTGGATCACTAGGAAATTAGTCTAAAACAATGTGCTGACACTAGACATGACCGTAAAAGTAATAATTTGCACTCCGGGGGCAATTTTGTTGACAAATTTGAGATAGCTTGGAACTGAGAAATTTCGACAGGCGGCCGGTCATCGATTTTTCCCAAAATATAAAAGTGTCTGGATCACTAGGAAATTAGTCTAAAACAATGTGCTGACACTAGACATGACCGTAAAAGTAATAATTTGCACTCCGGGGGCAATTTTGTTGACAAATTTGAGATAGCTTAAAACTGAGAAATTTCGACAGGCGGCCGGTCATCGATTTTCTTCAAAATATAAAAGTGTCTGGATCACTAGGAAATTAGTCTAAAACAATGTGCTGACACTAGACATGACCGTAAAAGTAATAATTTGCACTCCGGGGGCAATTTTGTTGACAAATTTGAGATAGCTTGGAACTGAGAAATTTCGACAGGCGGCCGGTCATCGATTTTTCCCAAAATATAAAAGTGTCTGGATCACTAGGAAATTAGTCTAAAACAATGTGCTGACACTAGACATGGCCGTAAAAGTAATAATTTGCACTCTCGGGGGGCAGTTTTGTTGACAAATTTGAGATAGCTCAAAACTGATAAATTTCGACAGGCGGCCGGTCATCGATTTTTCCCAAAATGTGAAAGTTTCAGGATCACTAGGGAATTAGTCTAAAACAATGTGCTGACATCAGACATGACCGTAAAAGTAATAATTTGCACTCCGGAGGCAATTTTGTTGACAAATTTGAGATAGCTTAAAACTGAGAAATTTCGACAGGCGGCCGGTCATCGATTTTTCCCAAAATGTGAAAGTTTCTGGATCACTAGGAAATTAGTCTAAAACAATGTGCTGACACTAGACATGACCGTAAAAGTAATAATTTGCACTCCGGGGGCAATTTTATTGACAAATTTGAGATAGCTTAAAACTGAGAAATTTCGACAGGCGGCCGGTCATCGATTTATCCGAAAATATGAAAGTTTCTGGATCACTAGGGAATTAGTCTAAAACAATGTGCTGACACCAGACATGACCGTAAAAGTAATAATTTGCACTCCGGGGGCAATTTTGTTGACAAATTTGAGATAGCTTAAAACTAAGAAATTTCGACAGGCGGCCGGTCATCGATTTTTCCCAAAATATAAAAGTGTCTGGATCACTAGGAAATTAGTCCAAAACAATGTGCTGACACTAGACATGACCGTAAAAGTAATAATTTGCACTCCGGGGGCAATTTTATTGACAAATTTGAGATAGCTTAAAACTGAGAAATTTCGACAGGCGGCCGGTCATCGATTTATCCGAAAATATGAAAGTTTCTGGATCACTAGGGAATTAGTCTAAAACAATGTGCTGACATCAGACATGACCGTAAAAGTAATAATTTGCACTCCGGAGGCAATTTTGTTGACAAATTTGAGATAGCTTAAAACTGAGAAATTTCGACAGGCGGCCGGTCATCGATTTTTCCCAAAATGTGAAAGTTTCTGGATCACTAGGAAATTAGTCTAAAACAATGTGCTGACACTAGACATGACCGTAAAAGTAATAATTTGCACTCCGGGGGCAATTTTATTGACAAATTTGAGATAGCTTAAAACTGAGAAATTTCGACAGGCGGCCGGTCATCGATTTATCCGAAAATATGAAAGTTTCTGGATCACTAGGGAATTAGTCTAAAACAATGTGCTGACACCAGACATGACCGTAAAAGTAATAATTTGCACTCCGGGGGCAATTTTGTTGACAAATTTGAGATAGCTTAAAACTAAGAAATTTCGACAGGCGGCCGGTCATCGATTTTTCCCAAAATATAAAAGTGTCTGGATCACTAGGAAATTAGTCCAAAACAATGTGCTGACACTAGACATGACCGTAAAAGTAATAATTTGCACTCCGGGGGCAATTTTATTGACAAATTTGAGATAGCTTAAAACTGAGAAATTTCGACAGGCGGCCGGTCATCGATTTATCCGAAAATATGAAAGTTTCTGGATCACTAGGGAATTAGTCTAAAACAATGTGCTGACACCAGACATGACCGTAAAAGTAATAATTTGCACTCCGGGGGCAATTTTGTTGACAAATTTGAGATAGCTTAAAACTAAGAAATTTCGACAGGCGGCCGGTCATCGATTTTTCCCAAAATATAAAAGTGTCTGGATCACTAGGAAATTAGTCCAAAACAATGTGCTGACACTAGACATGACCGTAAAAGTAATAATTTGCACTCCGGGGGCAATTTTATTGACAAATTTGAGATAGCTTAAAACTGAGAAATTTCGACAGGCGGCCGGTCATCGATTTATCCGAAAATATGAAAGTTTCTGGATCACTAGGGAATTAATCTAAAACAATGTGCTGACACCAGACATGACCGTAAAAGTAATAATTTGCACTCCGGGGGCAATTTTGTTGACAAATTTGAGATAGCTTAAAACTAAGAAATTTCGACAGGCGGCCGGTCATCGATTTTTCCCAAAATATAAAAGTGTCTGGATCACTAGGAAATTAGTCCAAAACAATGTACTGACACTAGACATGACCGTAAAAGTAATAATTTGCACTCCGGGGGCAGTTTTGTTGACAAATTTGAGATAGCTGAAAACTGATAAATTTCGACAGGCGGCCGGTCATAGATTTTTCCAAAAATGTGAAAGTTTCAGGATCACTATGAAATTAGTCTAAAACAATGTGCTGACACTAGACATGACCGTAAAAGTAATAATTTGCACTCCGGGGGCAATTTTGTTGACAAATTTGAGATAGCTTAAAACTGAGAAATTTCGACAGGCGGCCGGTCATCGATTTTCTTCAAAATATAAAAGTGTCTGGATCACTAGGAAATTAGTCTAAAACAATGTGCTGACACTAGACATGACCGTAAAAGTAATAATTTGCACTCCGGGGGCAATTTTGTTGACAAATTTGAGATAGCTTAAAACTGAGAAATTTCGACAGGCGGCCGGTCATCGATTTTCTCCAAAATATAAAAGTGTCTGGATCACTAGGAAATTAGTCTAAAACAATGTGCTGACACTAGACATGACCGTAAAAGTAATAATTTGCACTCCGGGGGCAATTTTGTTGACAAATTTGAGATAGCTTGGAACTGAGAAATTTCGACAGGCGGCCGGTCATCGATTTTTCCCAAAATATAAAAGTGTCTGGATCACTAGGAAATTAGTCTAAAACAATGTGCTGACACTAGACATGACCGTAAAAGTAATAATTTGCACTCCGGGGGCAATTTTGTTGACAAATTTGAGATAGCTTAAAACTGAGAAATTTCGACAGGCGGCCGGTCATCGATTTTCTCCAAAATATAAAAGTGTCTGGATCACTAGGAAATTAGTCTAAAACAATGTGCTGACACTAGACATGACCGTAAAAGTAATAATTTGCACTCCGGGGGCAATTTTGTTGACAAATTTGAGATAGCTTGGAACTGAGAAATTTCGACAGGCGGCCGGTCATCGATTTTTCCCAAAATATAAAAGTGTCTGGATCACTAGGAAATTAGTCTAAAACAATGTGCTGACACTAGACATGACCGTAAAAGTAATAATTTGCACTCCGGGGGCAATTTTGTTGACAAATTTGAGATAGCTTAAAACTGAGAAATTTCGACAGGCGGCCGGTCATCGATTTTCTTCAAAATATAAAAGTGTCTGGATCACTAGGAAATTAGTCTAAAACAATGTGCTGACACTAGACATGACCGTAAAAGTAATAATTTGCACTCCGGGGGCAATTTTGTTGACAAATTTGAGATAGCTTGGAACTGAGAAATTTCGACAGGCGGCCGGTCATCGATTTTTCCCAAAATATAAAAGTGTCTGGATCACTAGGAAATTAGTCTAAAACAATGTGCTGACACTAGACATGGCCGTAAAAGTAATAATTTGCACTCTCGGGGGGCAGTTTTGTTGACAAATTTGAGATAGCTCAAAACTGATAAATTTCGACAGGCGGCCGGTCATCGATTTTTCCCAAAATGTGAAAGTTTCAGGATCACTAGGGAATTAGTCTAAAACAATGTGCTGACATCAGACATGACCGTAAAAGTAATAATTTGCACTCCGGAGGCAATTTTGTTGACAAATTTGAGATAGCTTAAAACTGAGAAATTTCGACAGGCGGCCGGTCATCGATTTTTCCCAAAATGTGAAAGTTTCTGGATCACTAGGAAATTAGTCTAAAACAATGTGCTGACACTAGACATGACCGTAAAAGTAATAATTTGCACTCCGGGGGCAATTTTATTGACAAATTTGAGATAGCTTAAAACTGAGAAATTTCGACAGGCGGCCGGTCATCGATTTATCCGAAAATATGAAAGTTTCTGGATCACTAGGGAATTAGTCTAAAACAATGTGCTGACACCAGACATGACCGTAAAAGTAATAATTTGCACTCCGGGGGCAATTTTGTTGACAAATTTGAGATAGCTTGGAACTGAGAAATTTCGACAGGCGGCCGGTCATCGATTTTTCCCAAAATATAAAAGTGTCTGGATCACTAGGAAATTAGTCTAAAACAATGTGCTGACACTAGACATGACCGTAAAAGTAATAATTTGCACTCCGGGGGCAATTTTGTTGACAAATTTGAGATAGCTTGGAACTGAGAAATTTCGACAGGCGGCCGGTCATCGATTTTTCCCAAAATATAAAAGTGTCTGGATCACTAGGAAATTAGTCTAAAACAATGTGCTGACACTAGACATGACCGTAAAAGTAATAATTTGCACTCCGGGGGCAATTTTGTTGACAAATTTGAGATAGCTTAAAACTGAGAAATTTCGACAGGCGGCCGGTCATCGATTTTCTTCAAAATATAAAAGTGTCTGGATCACTAGGAAATTAGTCTAAAACAATGTGCTGACACTAGACATGACCGTAAAAGTAATAATTTGCACTCCGGGGGCAATTTTGTTGACAAATTTGAGATAGCTTGGAACTGAGAAATTTCGACAGGCGGCCGGTCATCGATTTTTCCCAAAATATAAAAGTGTCTGGATCACTAGGAAATTAGTCTAAAACAATGTGCTGACACTAGACATGGCCGTAAAAGTAATAATTTGCACTCTCGGGGGGCAGTTTTGTTGACAAATTTGAGATAGCTCAAAACTGATAAATTTCGACAGGCGGCCGGTCATCGATTTTTCCCAAAATGTGAAAGTTTCAGGATCACTAGGGAATTAGTCTAAAACAATGTGCTGACATCAGACATGACCGTAAAAGTAATAATTTGCACTCCGGAGGCAATTTTGTTGACAAATTTGAGATAGCTTAAAACTGAGAAATTTCGACAGGCGGCCGGTCATCGATTTATCCGAAAATATGAAAGTTTCTGGATCACTAGGGAATTAGTTTAAAACAATGTGCTGACACCAGACATGACCGTAAAAGTAATAATTTGCACTCCGGGGGCAATTTTGTTGACAAATTTGAGATAGCTTAAAACTAAGAAATTTCGACAGGCGGCCGGTCATCGATTTTTCCCAAAATATAAAAGTGTCTGGATCACTAGGAAATTAGTCCAAAACAATGTACTGACACTAGACATGACCGTAAAAGTAATAATTTGCACTCCGGGGGCAGTTTTGTTGACAAATTTGAGATAGCTGAAAACTGATAAATTTCGACAGGCGGCCGGTCATCGATTTTTCCAAAAATGTGAAAGTTTCAGGATCACTATGAAATTAGTCTAAAACAATGTGCTGACACTAGACATGACCGTAAAAGTAATAATTTGCACTCCGGGGGCAATTTTGTTGACAAATTTGAGATAGCTTAAAACTGAGAAATTTCGACAGGCGGCCGGTCATCGATTTTCTTCAAAATATAAAAGTGTCTGGATCACTAGGAAATTAGTCTAAAACAATGTGCTGACACTAGACATGACCGTAAAAGTAATAATTTGCACTCCGGGGGCAATTTTGTTGACAAATTTGAGATAGCTTAAAACTGAGAAATTTCGACAGGCGGCCGGTCATCGATTTTCTCCAAAATATAAAAGTGTCTGGATCACTAGGAAATTAGTCTAAAACAATGTGCTGACACTAGACATGACCGTAAAAGTAATAATTTGCACTCCGGGGGCAATTTTGTTGACAAATTTGAGATAGCTTGGAACTGAGAAATTTCGACAGGCGGCCGGTCATCGATTTTTCCCAAAATATAAAAGTGTCTGGATCACTAGGAAATTAGTCTAAAACAATGTGCTGACACTAGACATGACCGTAAAAGTAATAATTTGCACTCCGGGGGCAATTTTGTTGACAAATTTGAGATAGCTTAAAACTGAGAAATTTCGACAGGCGGCCGGTCATCGATTTTCTCCAAAATATAAAAGTGTCTGGATCACTAGGAAATTAGTCTAAAACAATGTGCTGACACTAGACATGACCGTAAAAGTAATAATTTGCACTCCGGGGGCAATTTTGTTGACAAATTTGAGATAGCTTGGAACTGAGAAATTTCGACAGGCGGCCGGTCATCGATTTTTCCCAAAATATAAAAGTGTCTGGATCACTAGGAAATTAGTCTAAAACAATGTGCTGACACTAGACATGACCGTAAAAGTAATAATTTGCACTCCGGGGGCAATTTTGTTGACAAATTTGAGATAGCTTAAAACTGAGAAATTTCGACAGGCGGCCGGTCATCGATTTTCTTCAAAATATAAAAGTGTCTGGATCACTAGGAAATTAGTCTAAAACAATGTGCTGACACTAGACATGACCGTAAAAGTAATAATTTGCACTCCGGGGGCAATTTTGTTGACAAATTTGAGATAGCTTGGAACTGAGAAATTTCGACAGGCGGCCGGTCATCGATTTTTCCCAAAATATAAAAGTGTCTGGATCACTAGGAAATTAGTCTAAAACAATGTGCTGACACTAGACATGGCCGTAAAAGTAATAATTTGCACTCTCGGGGGGCAGTTTTGTTGACAAATTTGAGATAGCTCAAAACTGATAAATTTCGACAGGCGGCCGGTCATCGATTTTTCCCAAAATGTGAAAGTTTCAGGATCACTAGGGAATTAGTCTAAAACAATGTGCTGACATCAGACATGACCGTAAAAGTAATAATTTGCACTCCGGAGGCAATTTTGTTGACAAATTTGAGATAGCTTAAAACTGAGAAATTTCGACAGGCGGCCGGTCATCGATTTTTCCCAAAATGTGAAAGTTTCTGGATCACTAGGAAATTAGTCTAAAACAATGTGCTGACACTAGACATGACCGTAAAAGTAATAATTTGCACTCCGGGGGCAATTTTATTGACAAATTTGAGATAGCTTAAAACTGAGAAATTTCGACAGGCGGCCGGTCATCGATTTATCCGAAAATATGAAAGTTTCTGGATCACTAGGGAATTAGTCTAAAACAATGTGCTGACACCAGACATGACCGTAAAAGTAATAATTTGCACTCCGGGGGCAATTTTGTTGACAAATTTGAGATAGCTTAAAACTAAGAAATTTCGACAGGCGGCCGGTCATCGATTTTTCCCAAAATATAAAAGTGTCTGGATCACTAGGAAATTAGTCCAAAACAATGTGCTGACACTAGACATGACCGTAAAAGTAATAATTTGCACTCCGGGGGCAATTTTATTGACAAATTTGAGATAGCTTAAAACTGAGAAATTTCGACAGGCGGCCGGTCATCGATTTATCCGAAAATATGAAAGTTTCTGGATCACTAGGGAATTAGTCTAAAACAATGTGCTGACATCAGACATGACCGTAAAAGTAATAATTTGCACTCCGGAGGCAATTTTGTTGACAAATTTGAGATAGCTTAAAACTGAGAAATTTCGACAGGCGGCCGGTCATCGATTTTTCCCAAAATGTGAAAGTTTCTGGATCACTAGGAAATTAGTCTAAAACAATGTGCTGACACTAGACATGACCGTAAAAGTAATAATTTGCACTCCGGGGGCAATTTTATTGACAAATTTGAGATAGCTTAAAACTGAGAAATTTCGACAGGCGGCCGGTCATCGATTTATCCGAAAATATGAAAGTTTCTGGATCACTAGGGAATTAGTCTAAAACAATGTGCTGACACCAGACATGACCGTAAAAGTAATAATTTGCACTCCGGGGGCAATTTTGTTGACAAATTTGAGATAGCTTAAAACTAAGAAATTTCGACAGGCGGCCGGTCATCGATTTTTCCCAAAATATAAAAGTGTCTGGATCACTAGGAAATTAGTCCAAAACAATGTGCTGACACTAGACATGACCGTAAAAGTAATAATTTGCACTCCGGGGGCAATTTTATTGACAAATTTGAGATAGCTTAAAACTGAGAAATTTCGACAGGCGGCCGGTCATCGATTTATCCGAAAATATGAAAGTTTCTGGATCACTAGGGAATTAGTCTAAAACAATGTGCTGACACCAGACATGACCGTAAAAGTAATAATTTGCACTCCGGGGGCAATTTTGTTGACAAATTTGAGATAGCTTAAAACTAAGAAATTTCGACAGGCGGCCGGTCATCGATTTTTCCCAAAATATAAAAGTGTCTGGATCACTAGGAAATTAGTCCAAAACAATGTGCTGACACTAGACATGACCGTAAAAGTAATAATTTGCACTCCGGGGGCAGTTTTGTTGACAAATTTGAGATAGCTGAAAACTGATAAATTTCGACAGGCGGCCGGTCATCGATTTTTCCAAAAATGTGAAAGTTTCAGGATCACTATGAAATTAGTCTAAAACAATGTGCTGACACTAGACATGACCGTAAAAGTAATAATTTGCACTCCGGGGGCAATTTTGTTGACAAATTTGAGATAGCTTAAAACTGAGAAATTTCGACAGGCGGCCGGTCATCGATTTTCTCCAAAATATAAAAGTGTCTGGATCACTAGGAAATTAGTCTAAAACAATGTGCTGACACTAGACATGACCGTAAAAGTAATAATTTGCACTCCGGGGGCAATTTTGTTGACAAATTTGAGATAGCTTAAAACTGAGAAATTTCGACAGGCGGCCGGTCATCGATTTTCTCCAAAATATAAAAGTGTCTGGATCACTAGGAAATTAGTCTAAAACAATGTGCTGACACTAGACATGACCGTAAAAGTAATAATTTTCACTCCGGGGGCAATTTTGTTGACAAATTTGAGATAGCTTGGAACTGAGAAATTTCGACAGGCGGCCGGTCATCGATTTTTCCCAAAATATAAAAGTGTCTGGATCACTAGGAAATTAGTCTAAAACAATGTGCTGACACTAGACATGACCGTAAAAGTAATAATTTGCACTCCGGGGGCAATTTTGTTGACAAATTTGAGATAGCTTAAAACTGAGAAATTTCGACAGGCGGCCGGTCATCGATTTTCTCCAAAATATAAAAGTGTCTGGATCACTAGGTGTCGTATATTTTGAAGGGACTGGCAATCACTAAAGTGCATGACCCATCTCTGTTAAAGGTAGCTGGGCCCCATCCTCTTCTTATATGTAAATAGATCAAGAATACGACCCTTGAAAGATTTACAGACTCGGATTTGGTTATTTGTCTAAGGGTGTGTGGTCCTCTTTTAATAGAAAAGTCATCACTAGGTTTGTCCCCTGTCTTTCCACCTGGTATTTAATGGTATAGCTCACGAACCCCCTTCTTCCATCTTAAGAAATTGTCTGAAAAGACTTTCTCAATAAGAATCAGGTGCAATATAACATGGATTTGGAACAGTTAAAGATGAAGAGTCTCCTGTTCTCTCTCTCCAACTAAGAATTTATCTTATGTGAATGTGTATCTGTTAATTAAACATTCAACAAACACAAGGGAGCATTGAGACATGTTCCACACACAAGATAGAGATTTTCCCACAGATAGTTTGGACTGACAAATTAAGTGGAAGAGATCTTCACATTTAAACAAATTTATTGACTGTGCCAGTTTCTTTTGGCCTATTTGACATTTTCTTTGTTCTTTCATCAGCTGTTAACATTTACAGAATGAAATAGAAAAAAAAAACTTTCATAGGACCAAGTATAGTCAGTCAATAAATAATAACATTCATTGTGTAGTGAGATATTTTAACTACCAAAATGTGTTATAGTTAACAATTTCTACATCCAACAATAATTCAAGAAAATCATTTTCTGAGAGGGTGAAGTTTGTGGGAGTGATAAGAAAACCTGGTGTGATGAGATGTGGATAAGCCTGGGTCCATGGTCTGATGGATCCACTTCAGGTTGGGCCAGTTTAGCTTCACTGAAGACTTCTCATTCTCTGCCTAAGGCTGGAGTCATCTGCCATCACAGGTGTTGATCATCTCATTCACTCCTCTTCCCTCCTTGTTGGTTAGGTGTGGCACCAAGACATCACTGTTTAAAATTCATACAGGTATGTATAATCCTTTACAGCATGTTCATAGTGTGAACACAACATAACAAAACAAAAATGATAAGATCAGAAGAAGTATTGTTGTGTTACTTTGGGGTGGGTCAGAGATTATTACACTGGATGCAGCTTCTGTTGTCTGGTACCTGCTGTATGCATTTCCTCAGTGGACCTGTAGTTCAGTGAGTAGTGTACAGTCAGACACAGATAAGAGTGATAATGTGATGTTCCCTGAATCATGGTAATCAAGCTGACAGGCAAGATCAACACAAGTATGAGATGCATTTGTATAAATGGCATACATTTAAACATCCACATTACTCTATTTGTTCTACATTGTGTATATAATTGTTTATCTGTACTTTCCAAGGCAACTACTTCCTATTCTAAATCATTTCCTTGTTCCTGCTGTTGTGGTGTGGAGTTGTGTGGTGTGAAGTGTATTGTGTTGAGTTAACTTCTGTTGTGTGAGGTTCCATAGCTTGTACTAATTGTCCTCACATCTACATCAGTTAATATGAGTTTAACTCATCTAGTGTGCTTTTATTGTGGTTCATGTCCAACATACAGAATTTCTGATGTGTATTTGTTACAAAATGTAATCTATACAAGGTCATGACACAATATATTAGAAAAAAATTATTACTTAAAGTATTTTTCCCTAATACTCTCCTCCTCTCTGTCTACTTATACTTCTCCTACATCTTTTACCAGTGCATATCATGTCCATTCTGTTGGCGACACAGTTGGCTATAGACCAAGGTAATTATCACCCGTTAGTCTGAGCAGATTAAGTAGGTCGGCTATCACAAATGACGTTTGTGAACATAAACCTATTTTAAGCAATGCAGTTGATGTAGTGCGTTGTCTAAATAAAATCTGACACATGAATAAACTAATTTCTATCAAATACTATTTGTTTTCAATCCGTAAAGAGAAAAGGAAGAGTATAATTCCTGTTTCATTTCTTTAGATTGCAAAATAGACAGAATTAAGTACATTTTTAAGCAAGGTAGTGTTTCGTTTGCACCAGCTGACTATCTCTGCAGAAACGTTTTCCTAGAAGTTTTTGATGAAAAGCATTTGAGTGCATTGGAAATTTCATCTTGTACATTATTCTGTGATAGATTATAGTCATATGCACATAGTGAAGTTGTTAGATGTAGTGTAGAAAGTCAGAGTTTTGCAGTTTTGAGAAATTATAAGATGTCGGTTTCGCCGGGGAAGTGGCGCCAGTATTGAAGTTGCGATCGGCAGTTTTTCACATTTTCAGAGATTTATTTTATCAAAAATACAATTCATTGGACGCACAACACTGGATACCTTTACGTTATACATCTTGGTACCACTTAGATCTGAGAATCACGCGCTTACCTCAGACTAGATCAAACTGCCCGTTGTAAAAGTTTGAAAGTTGGACAACACATAGCTTTGGCGACTGCTCGCTCGCTCTGAAGTCATAGAAGTGCGCGGTTTTATTAAAGCGGCGCCCAAGCTGGGGGACGCTATATCCACGTGATGTGTCTCTACCAGTCACATTCTATTCTGTTGACGCTAACCCTTCTATTCTTATCCTGGCATCTGTCTGTCATTAGTATCGCTTAGTGCGTTCGATGTTCTACGGTGCTGTAATTGTTTCGATAATCTCTGGGTTGCTGTGTAACGTTGACGCGCTGAAAATGATGGATAGGTGAATATGTCACATAGCCCCACTCCAGATTGTTCTAGGGTATGGAACTAAGTTTCCAGCATTTACAGTGGTCAAGCTTTTTCTATATGATTTACTCCAATGTATTCTCTCCTGTATCTGATTGACCTGGTTCATCAGACACTGGGTGTCGACTTAGAAAGTCTGCTCCCACATTCATCTTTCCAGGGACATATTCTATCTGGAACGAGTATGGTTGTAGAAGTAGTGACCACCTCATAAGTC
This sequence comes from Cepaea hortensis, assembly GCA_963921405.1. Lineage (NCBI taxonomy): Eukaryota > Metazoa > Mollusca > Gastropoda > Stylommatophora > Helicidae > Cepaea > Cepaea hortensis. The sequence continues at coordinate 84,525,781 of OY992894.1, read as the reverse complement.
TTGCATTCAAATTTTTGGATGCTGCGAGAAACATAAGTGGTTGATGATCACATTGTACAGTGAAGTGTTTTCCATATAGGTATGCCTGAAACTTCTGTACACTCCATACGAGAGCTAAACATTCTCTCTCGATAACACTATAATTCTTCTCCGCTGCATTCAATTTCCTGCTGGCATAAGCTACAGGGAATAGCTCTGATGTTTCATCTCCTTTTCTCTGCAACAGCGTTGCCCCAATTCCTATGTCACTGGCGTCTGTACGCAGTACGAATGGTTGGTTGAGATCTGGCAGATGTAAAACTGGGTGATTGGTTAAGGCTTGTTTGAGTGCTGTGAAAGCTCTCTCACATTCAGCAGACCAATTGACTTTCTCTGGGTTCCCTTTTTTGGTAAGATCCGTTAAAGGTGCTGACAGAGTATTGAAGTCTTTAATGTATCGTTGATAGAATCCACCCAAAGATACGAATGATCTCACATCCTTCTTTGTCTTTGGACGAGGTGTTCTCTGGAGTTTGTCCACGTTTCCTTCCTGTGGAGTTATTAGTCCATGAGATATCTTATGACCTAAAAAGTCCAATTCTTGGAATCCTACTTGACATTTCTTTGGCCTAGCTGTTAATCCAGTTTCTCTGAGTCGTCTGAACAAAAGATGTAGTGTTTCTACATGCTTGTCAAATGTTTCAGTTGCGATCAGTATATCATCCATAAAGTGACTAATGTCTGGATGTTGTAGTGGGTCAAGTAATTTTCTCATCATACGTGTAAAAACGCTAGGAGCATTACTTAATCCGAATGGAAGTACGTTGAACTCATAGTGTCCTCCAGGCGTACTGAAAGCTAACCATGGTCTAACCTCCTCCTTTACAGGAATCTGATAATATCCCTTACTGAGATCAATCCTAGTAAAGTACTTCGCTCGGTTGAGTGCTGTGAAGAGTTTGTTCTGATCAGGCAGAGGTTCTGCTTGAAATTCAGTAATAGCATTGAGCTGTCGATAGTCGATGCACAATCTATGTTCTCCACTTGGCTTTCTCAATAATACGACGCTGGCACTGTAAGGTGATTCAGATGGTGAAATTATTCCTGCGGTGAGTAGCTGTTGTATTTCTTCCTCTAAAGTCTTTTGCTTTGCATAAGGAACTGGGTAAGTCTTGACTCGCACAGGCACTGTGTCATTTAACTTCATGTCAAATTCCTCCAAATCAGTTCTTCCTGGCTTATCTGTAAGTACGTCTGCATACATAACCATAAGTTCCCGAATCTGCTCCTGCTGATCCTTTGTTAAGTTGGGATTAATTTCCACATCCTTAACCCTTTCCCGACTATTACCCCCAAAATCACCGTTTTTACACATGTCTTGTCCCAAGCGCTTCTGAATAATAATTATGCGAATGAATGAATCTACGATTGTATCACGGCCTAGGAAACAGGAAGAGTTGTTTCCCTTGTTCTTCCTGTTTTGAAATCCATTCAACGGTTCAGAAATAATATCAATTTTTCGTGACTTCTCAATATTGTATCATCTATTCGCAAAAAAATGGAATCCAGCCACGATTTTCTTGAAGATTGTGCAGGTATGTCTGTCGATTATGACAGTGTTATTGTGGATATCACTGAACCGTTTGATTTGTTTAGAGATAGTGATGCAGAAAGTGACATTGATTACAGAGGCAGGCTGGAATTTTGACGAAGAGGACCCAGATTTCTGTAGTGTCAGTGAAACTGTAGACAAAGACATGTATGTTTGGAGTCCTGAGACAACCCCTGTAGTCGTTGAATGTTTTTTTGCATGATCTTCGAGAGAGTTCAGAACCGTTTGACTACTTCAGTCTCATTGTAAATGAGGACTTTTATCAGTCTGCTATGGAACAAACTAATTTGTATGCCACTCAACGACAAGAAAAGGCAGGTAAAGTGGATGTTTACTGGTCACCTGTGAGCACTCAGGAAATAAAAATTTATATTCGTCTTGCTATACTCATGGGCTATGTTCAATTGCCTGAAACTGCCATGTATTGGAGCACAGATGAAGATCTCTATCATCCCGGAGTATCACAGTGCATGGGAAAAACTAGATATGCAAAAATCTCCCAATATTTTCATCTCAATGACACCAGTAAGCAGAAGCCCATAGGCCACAAAGATTACGATCCACTGTACAAGGTAAGACCGTTCCTTGATATGGTGAGGAAAAACATATCCTCATGTTTTTCTGCTGGCAGAGATATCAGCATTGATGAAGCCATGATTGCCTACAATGGTAGACTAAAGTTCAATGGCTCGGAACGCTGAAGAAGAAGAAGATGACATCACGTAAGGCACCCGGTGGCAGATAAAATGTTCAGATACCCACAACAGTGGCCGCCTACAACAGATCAATGGGTGGAGTGGACAGGTTTGACCAGCTGTCCTCATATTACCCTGTTGGTAGGAAATCTGTGAAGTGGTGGAGATATATGTTTGCCTTTCTCCTGCAAACCTCTATTGTCAACAGCTGGATAATTTGTTCAAACTCCCATCGCCCACACACAAGGGTTGGTGATGTTGGCCATCTCGCTTTTAGGCGTAGCCTGGTTTCTACTCTTGAAGGGTAACATTTCGAGGAAACGGAAAGCTTCTTCTTGCCCCACAACTGTAGGTCTGGGTACCAGCAATCTTTTGGACCACAGACTAATTCGTATGGATGGCAAAAGGAAAACTTGCTACTGGTGTGCCAAGATGAACACCAAGTCTGGTAAGAAGAGCAGAGCCAGTGAGGTTGTTTTTGGATGCAGTCTCTGTCAGATATGGCTGTGCAAGGGGGAATGCTTCACAAAATACCATGAATCACTTGTATCAAAGCACGTGGATATATAGTGCAGGATATTTGCTGCTATCAGGGCACTTATATACATAGTGCGGGACACTTTCAACATCATTTCGTGAGTAAAAAATTTTTCTTCACATTTTTTCCCAGTTAAAATGTTTTTTTAAACCTTTCTTTTTGTTTTATTGTTTTTAATGTTGCTTTATGTTAAACTGTGTCCATTTTTCTAGTTTATTAGTCATCTAGGACATTTATATGTCAAACCAATTCGTGTATAATGACTTTACAAAATATCAAGTCATTAATTTTGCGGAGTTATTTCCCTTTTGTTAGTTATTAAAGGGTTAAAGGTTTCTTTGGCTTGCAGTGGGTACTCGACTCCCATTGTTGATCCTTCTTCGACTTCAGTAGCCACACTCATGGCCATCAGATGTGCAGGTTCGGTGGTTGAGGGTCTTTCATTATATTTCTTCAGAAGGTTTATGTGAAATACTTTCATCTTGCCTTTGACAGAAATCTTGTAGTTGGTACGTGAGATTTTCTCCGTCACTACATAAGGTCCTCTCCATCCTATTTGCAGCTTATTCTGACTGGTTGGAAGCAGCAACATCACCTTCTCTCCCACCTCTAACTCTCTATCTTTTGCCTTGCGATTGAAGTAGCTAGCAATTCTTCGTCTGGCTTTACGTAGATTGACATTCGCTTGTTTCCAACTGTGTTGTAAACGATTCTTCAACTCGGCAACATACGTAGATGCAGTCACGACTGTATCGTCTGTATGATCATCAGTCCATGTTCGTAGCAATGCCTCCAATGGCCCCTTGATTGGTCGTCCAAACAACAATGTTGCTGGAGCAAAACCTGTTGAGTGATGGGGTACCTCCCTATAAGCGAATAGTGCTGCGGGTAAATACAAGTCCCAATCCTCCGTATTCTCCTGGGCAATTTTGCGCAGAATACTAATCAAGGTCCCGTTCCACCGCTCCACAAGTCCGTTGGATTGCGGGTAATATGGTGAACTAAAGATATGGCGTGAATGAAAAAGTCTAAATGTCTCCTCCATAAGTTTACTACGAAACTGTGAACCGTTGTCCGTCAAGATTCTTTGGGGGAATCCTAGACGTGTGAATATTCCTAATAATGCTTCAGCAACGTGTTTGGAGTCACAGCTTGGCATAGGAACCGCTTCGGCCCACATGGTCGTTGTGTCCACAAGCGTTAATATGAATCGATTTCGCCTCTTCGTTGCGGAGAGGGGTCCGATTATGTCTACAGCTACCTTCTCGAACGGTATTCCTGTTATGGGCAGATCACCCAACATTGCCGGTGGTGTCCGGTGTTTTGGTGATACTTTCTGACACTGTGGGCATGATTTTACAAACCGTTGTATGTCTGCGTTCATCCCTGGCCAAAAGTAGTGAGTTGCAATGCGCTGTGTAGTGGCGTTGATACCCATATGCCCACTAAAGGGTAGACTGTGGCCCATTTCAAGAATCTGAGCCCTGTGTGGAGTTGGTACAACAAGTTGGTTGAACTCTTGTCCAGCTCTCCCTGCTTTCCTGTATAGAAGTGCTGACTTCATAAACAGCTCACCTTTACGTGGAGGTAAATGTGATTTAGGCAGTTTCCTGAAGCAGGGTTCCAAGGTGCTATCGGCTTCTTGTGCCCTCTTCAGTTCCTCCTTTCGAGGGATTGGCGTAGTTGTTTCCGGAGTCTTTTTCGTCTGGGATCGAGTTGTCATCGTCGACATCGCCACAGGTTGAACAGGTTCTCCTAGAATTATAAATCTACAGCCAAGAATTACGGGATATATAGGATCTTCTAAGACTGCAGCCTTGATTGTCCCAGTGACATAACGAGATGCTATGCTCACCTTTGCCACCGGAAGAGACATAGTCGCAGAGCTCTTCAGGGGTCCCTGTAATTCGACGATCTCCTCTGTCACCTGTTCCGGGTGAACTAAGGATGATGATACAACACAGTCGTACGATAACCCGGTATCATAGAGACAGGTCGTCTTGAATCCATTCAGCAATATGGACTCGACAACCGGAAGATGAGATGCGGTGTCTTTATGAGGTGTCTGGTTGGACGTTTCATCAGTGTTCACTCCTTTCTCTCTTCGGCTGGCCAAACAAGCAGCTGTGTGTGGAGGTGGCTTCTTCCTACAATTCTTCAATGTGTGTCCTTTAATTTTACAATTAGTGCAGAATAATTTTTCCTCCTTCGCTGTTGTTTGGGCTGTGTTCTGAGGGATGTTTTTGGTTTTCCCATTTTTCTTGGTGCCTAAGTTGCCATCACCTTCCTTTGCTTTTGAAGTTTTATCCTGAGGGGGAATGTTGGCCGAACGTCCCTTACCTCCGATTTCCTTCTGAGATTTCTCAAATCTCTCGGCTAGGATGATGATGCTTTCTAGTCGGTCAGCTCCGTTCTGGGTTAAGAATGCTTTCATTTCATTCGACATCTTTCCTTTTAGCTGATCTATGATGATCATCTCTCGGAGCCCTTCGAAACTCTCATCAAACCTACCCAGACTTGCCCATCGTTGAACATAAGATTTCAGCCTTTCAACTAATTGCGCATAACTTTCGCCCGGTTCTTTCCTTGCGGTTTTGAATCGAACTTTGTAAGAGTCCCCGTCCACTTCGAATCGGCTCAAGAGTGCCTTTTTGAGTGTTTCGTAATCCTGTTGTTCTTCTCGAGTGAGTCTAGAGAACACGTCATACGAGGTAGACCTTAAAGCCTGCGATAGTTTCGTCGCCCATTTTTCCTGTTCTAGACCACAACTGACGCACATAAGTTCGAAACGTGATAAAAAAGCCTCGACATTGTCCGTCTGTTCATTAAATGGTTCTAGTGGAAATGACATCGCTCCGGAATTTTGGTACGAGACGTTGGAATGTTGTTCTGTCACTGGAAAACCTAGTGAGTTTGAGGGGGTGGGGGGAATCCCTCCCTCTAGTCTTCGGATCTCCAGATCAGTCTCCATTCTTTTCAACTCCAGTTGATGTTGACGTTCTCGTTCCCTATCCCTTATTTCATCTTCATGTTTCCTTTGTTCTAACTCATAAGCTTGTAGGCGTTGTTTCTCCTTTTCAGCGATTTCAGCTTGAAGTTTCTGTTGTTCTAATTCATATGATTGTAGGCGTTGCTTCTCCTTTTCAGCGATTTCAGCCTGCAACTTACTCTCCTTCTCAGCTATTTCAGCTTGAAGTTTCTGTTGTTCTAATTCATATGATTGTAGGCGTTGCTTCTCCTTTTCAGCAATTTCAGCCTGCAACTTCCTCTCCTTCTCAGCTATTTCAGCCTGCAGTTTCTCCCTCCTGTCAAATTCATCTGATACAAATTTAGCCAGCTCAGGGCCGTCTAAATTGCATAGCTTGCCTATTTCAACTGTCTGGGCACGGAACTTAGCAGCCTCGGCCATGCTCTATTTTTGTCTACCCTATCTTTTTGTAAAAAAAAATAATACTGTGCAGTTTGCTCAGGTCTGGGTAAGCCTGTCACTTCCCGGATCTGAAATTATACAGCATAACATGCACAATATTAACAAGCAAAAACTAACTAATGTCCGCTGACCCAAGTAAAATAGTTCTTATACACCACGAGAATCTGACCTAAGAAATAATTGCAACTTAAATTCTTGTCTTTCTGTCAATGCTCCTCAAGCTAAAGACAGAAGCAAAGAAGTACCCAGAATGATTGCACTCTTCCCAAAAGAACCTGAAATTTTGATAGAGATTTCCCTATGGAGAAAAATTTTCCCCAGTCGGTGATGAAATTCTCTAAGTCCAAATTCCTCTATAGAAAGACATCTTCTCGAAAGAGAAATGTTGTAGATGGTAAATTCTCACTCTATTTCCTCTGGAACACCTTTTTCTGAAATATAGACCTATTTGAAAGAGGCCCTCCTTTTTTCAGAAGAAATGATCAGTCACTTGCCATATTCTATCTATAATTGTCATTCATATCATATGGAGGTCAATCAGTACCCCACATGATGTTCATTTATCATATGTGAAGTGACAAAGTTAAAAATCTTAATTTGTTTAACAACCTCTATAATTGTCAATCATATCATATGGAAGTCAATCAGTACCACACATGATGTCTATTCAACATATGTAAACATGACAAAGTTGGAAATCTAAATCTGTGTAACAATTTCTATAATTGTTCAAAACAAGTACAATGTCACCAATTCACACATGAATACTGTTCACATCTAGTGTCACTGATCTACTATAGTTTAGAATCCCTCGTCAGATATCTATCTATTCCCAGGGTTTATCATCTAGGATAATAGTTATCTAAACTGTCTGCTGGGTTTCAAAGTCCGGGACGGGCATCCAATATATGTCGTATATTTTGAAGGGACTGGCAATCACTAAAGTGCATGACCCATCTCTGTTAAAGGTAGCTGGGCCCCATCCTCTTCTTATATGTAAATAGATCAAGAATACGACCCTTGAAAGATTTACAGACTCGGATTTGGTTATTTGTCTAAGGGTGTGTGGTCCTCTTTTAATAGAAAAGTCATCACTAGGTTTGTCCCCTGTCTTTCCACCTGGTATTTAATGGTATAGCTCACGAACCCCCTTCTTCCATCTTAAGAAATTGTCTGAAAAGACTTTCTCAATAAGAATCAGGTGCAATATAACATGGATTTGGAACAGTTAAAGATGAAGAGTCTCCTGTTCTCTCTCTCCAACTAAGAATTTATCTTATGTGAATGTGTATCTGTTAATTAAACATTCAACAAACACAAGGGAGCATTGAGACATGTTCCACACACAAGATAGAGATTTTCCCACAGATAGTTTGGACTGACAAATTAAGTGGAAGAGATCTTCACATTTAAACAAATTTATTGACTGTGCCAGTTTCTTTTGGCCTATTTGACATTTTCTTTGTTCTTTCATCAGCTGTTAACATTTACAGAATGAAATAGAAAAAAAAAACTTTCATAGGACCAAGTATAGTCAGTCAATAAATAATAACATTCATTGTGTAGTGAGATATTTTAACTACCAAAATGTGTTATAGTTAACAATTTCTACATCCAACAATAATTCAAGAAAATCATTTTCTGAGAGGGTGAAGTTTGTGGGAGTGATAAGAAAACCTGGTGTGATGAGATGTGGATAAGCCTGGGTCCATGGTCTGATGGATCCACTTCAGGTTGGGCCAGTTTAGCTTCACTGAAGACTTCTCATTCTCTGCCTAAGGCTGGAGTCATCTGCCATCACAGGTGTTGATCATCTCATTCACTCCTCTTCCCTCCTTGTTGGTTAGGTGTGGCACCAAGACATCACTGTTTAAAATTCATACAGGTATGTATAATCCTTTACAGCATGTTCATAGTGTGAACACAACATAACAAAACAAAAATGATAAGATCAGAAGAAGTATTGTTGTGTTACTTTGGGGTGGGTCAGAGATTATTACACTGGATGCAGCTTCTGTTGTCTGGTACCTGCTGTATGCATTTCCTCAGTGGACCTGTAGTTCAGTGAGTAGTGTACAGTCAGACACAGATAAGAGTGATAATGTGATGTTCCCTGAATCATGGTAATCAAGCTGACAGGCAAGATCAACACAAGTATGAGATGCATTTGTATAAATGGCATACATTTAAACATCCACATTACTCTATTTGTTCTACATTGTGTATATAATTGTTTATCTGTACTTTCCAAGGCAACTACTTCCTATTCTAAATCATTTCCTTGTTCCTGCTGTTGTGGTGTGGAGTTGTGTGGTGTGAAGTGTATTGTGTTGAGTTAACTTCTGTTGTGTGGGGTTCCATAGCTTGTACTAATTGTCCTCACATCTACATCAGTTAATATGAGTTTAACTCATCCAGTGTGCTTTTATTGTGGTTCATGTCCAACATACAGAATTTCTGATGTGTATTTGTTACAAAATGTAATCTATACAAGGTCATGACACAATATATTAGAAAAAAATTATTACTTAAAGTATTTTTCCCTAATACTCTCCTCCTCTCTGTCTACTTATACTTCTCCTACATCTTTTACCAGTGCATATCATGTCCATTCTGTTGGCGACACAGTTGGCTATAGACCAAGGTAATTATCACCCGTTAGTCTGAGCAGATTAAGTAGGTCGGCTATCACAAATGACGTTTGTGAACATAAACCTATTTTAAGCAATGCAGTTGATGTAGTGCGTTGTCTAAATAAAATCTGACACATGAATAAACTAATTTCTATCAAATACTATTTGTTTTCAATCCGTAAAGAGAAAAGGAAGAGTATAATTCCTGTTTCATTTCTTTAGATTGCAAAATAGACAGAATTAAGTACATTTTTAAGCAAGGTAGTGTTTCGTTTGCACCAGCTGACTATCTCTGCAGAAACGTTTTCCTAGAAGTTTTTGATGAAAAGCATTTGAGTGCATTGGAAATTTCATCTTGTACATTATTCTGTGATAGATTATAGTCATATGCACATAGTGAAGTTGTTAGATGTAGTGTAGAAAGTCAGAGTTTTGCAGTTTTGAGAAATTATAAGATGTCGGTTTCGCCGGGGAAGTGGCGCCAGTATTGAAGTTGCGATCGGCAGTTTTTCACATTTTCAGAGATTTATTTTATCAAAAATACAATTCATTGGACGCACAACACTGGATACCTTTACGTTATACATCTTGGTACCACTTAGATCTGAGAATCACGCGCTTACCTCAGACTAGATCAAACTGCCCGTTGTAAAAGTTTGAAAGTTGGACAACACATAGCTTTGGCGACTGCTCGCTCGCTCTGAAGTCATAGAAGTGCGCGGTTTTATTAAAGCGGCGCCCAAGCTGGGGGACGCTATATCCACGTGATGTGTCTCTACCAGTCACATTCTATTCTGTTGACGCTAACCCTTCTATTCTTATCCTGGCATCTGTCTGTCATTAGTATCGCTTAGTGCGTTCGATGTTCTACGGTGCTGTAATTGTTTCGATAATCTCTGGGTTGCTGTGTAACGTTGACGCGCTGAAAATGATGGATAGGTGAATATGTCACACTAGGAAATTAGTCTAAAACAATGTGCTGACACTAGACATGACCGTAAAAGTAATAATTTGCACTCCGGGGGCAATTTTGTTGACAAATTTGAGATAGCTTGGAACTGAGAAATTTCGACAGGCGGCCGGTCATCGATTTTTCCCAAAATATAAAAGTGTCTGGATCACTAGGAAATTAGTCTAAAACAATGTGCTGACACTAGACATGACCGTAAAAGTAATAATTTGCACTCCGGGGGCAATTTTGTTGACAAATTTGAGATAGCTTAAAACTGAGAAATTTCGACAGGCGGCCGGTCATCGATTTATCCGAAAATATGAAAGTTTCTGGATCACTAGGGAATTAGTCTAAAACAATGTGCTGACACCAGACATGACCGTAAAAGTAATAATTTGCACTCCGGGGGCAATTTTGTTGACAAATTTGAGATAGCTTAAAACTAAGAAATTTCGACAGGCGGCCGGTCATCGATTTTTCCCAAAATATAAAAGTGTCTGGATCACTAGGAAATTAGTCTAAAACAATGTGCTGACACTAGACATGACCGTAAAAGTAATAATTTGCACTCTCGGGGGGCAGTTTTGTTGACAAATTTGAGATAGCTCAAAACTGATAAATTTCGACAGGCGGCCGGTCATCTATTTTTCCCAAAATGTGAAAGTTTCAGGATCACTAGGGAATTAGTCTAAAACAATGTGCTGACATCAGACATGACCGTAAAAGTAATAATTTGCACTCCGGAGGCAATTTTGTTGACAAATTTGAGATAGCTTAAAACTGAGAAATTTCGACAGGCGGCCGGTCATCGATTTTTCCCAAAATGTGAAAGTTTCTGGATCACTAAAAATTCCTCTATAGAAAGACATCTTCTCGAAAGAGAAATGTTGTAGATGGTAAATTCTCACTCTATTTCCTCTGGAACACCTTTTTCTGAAATATAGACCTATTTGAAAGAGGCCCTCCTTTTTTCAGAAGAAATGATCAGTCACTTGCCATATTCTATCTATAATTGTCATTCATATCATATGGAGGTCAATCAGTACCCCACATGATGTTCATTTATCATATGTGAAGTGACAAAGTTAAAAATCTTAATTTGTTTAACAACCTCTATAATTGTCAATCATATCATATGGAAGTCAATCAGTACCACACATGATGTCTATTCAACATATGTAAACATGACAAAGTTGGAAATCTAAATCTGTGTAACAATTTCTATAATTGTTCAAAACAAGTACAATGTCACCAATTCACACATGAATACTGTTCACATCTAGTGTCACTGATCTACTATAGTTTAGAATCCCTCGTCAGATATCTATCTATTCCCAGGGTTTATCATCTAGGATAATAGTTATCTAAACTGTCTGCTGGGTTTCAAAGTCCGGGACGGGCATCCAATATATGTCGTATATTTTGAAGGGACTGGCAATCACTAAAGTGCATGACCCATCTCTGTTAAAGGTAGCTGGGCCCCATCCTCTTCTTATATGTAAATAGATCAAGAATACGACCCTTGAAAGATTTACAGACTCGGATTTGGTTATTTGTCTAAGGGTGTGTGGTCCTCTTTTAATAGAAAAGTCATCACTAGGTTTGTCCCCTGTCTTTCCACCTGGTATTTAATGGTATAGCTCACGAACCCCCTTCTTCCATCTTAAGAAATTGTCTGAAAAGACTTTCTCAATAAGAATCAGGTGCAATATAACATGGATTTGGAACAGTTAAAGATGAAGAGTCTCCTGTTCTCTCTCTCCAACTAAGAATTTATCTTATGTGAATGTGTATCTGTTAATTAAACATTCAACAAACACAAGGGAGCATTGAGACATGTTCCACACACAAGATAGAGATTTTCCCACAGATAGTTTGGACTGACAAATTAAGTGGAAGAGATCTTCACATTTAAACAAATTTATTGACTGTGCCAGTTTCTTTTGGCCTATTTGACATTTTCTTTGTTCTTTCATCAGCTGTTAACATTTACAGAATGAAATAGAAAAAAAAAACTTTCATAGGACCAAGTATAGTCAGTCAATAAATAATAACATTCATTGTGTAGTGAGATATTTTAACTACCAAAATGTGTTATAGTTAACAATTTCTACATCCAACAATAATTCAAGAAAATCATTTTCTGAGAGGGTGAAGTTTGTGGGAGTGATAAGAAAACCTGGTGTGATGAGATGTGGATAAGCCTGGGTCCATGGTCTGATGGATCCACTTCAGGTTGGGCCAGTTTAGCTTCACTGAAGACTTCTCATTCTCTGCCTAAGGCTGGAGTCATCTGCCATCACAGGTGTTGATCATCTCATTCACTCCTCTTCCCTCCTTGTTGGTTAGGTGTGGCACCAAGACATCACTGTTTAAAATTCATACAGGTATGTATAATCCTTTACAGCATGTTCATAGTGTGAACACAACATAACAAAACAAAAATGATAAGATCAGAAGAAGTATTGTTGTGTTACTTTGGGGTGGGTCAGAGATTATTACACTGGATGCAGCTTCTGTTGTCTGGTACCTGCTGTATGCATTTCCTCAGTGGACCTGTAGTTCAGTGAGTAGTGTACAGTCAGACACAGATAAGAGTGATAATGTGATGTTCCCTGAATCATGGTAATCAAGCTGACAGGCAAGATCAACACAAGTATGAGATGCATTTGTATAAATGGCATACATTTAAACATCCACATTACTCTATTTGTTCTACATTGTGTATATAATTGTTTATCTGTACTTTCCAAGGCAACTACTTCCTATTCTAAATCATTTCCTTGTTCCTGCTGTTGTGGTGTGGAGTTGTGTGGTGTGAAGTGTATTGTGTTGAGTTAACTTCTGTTGTGTGGGGTTCCATAGCTTGTACTAATTGTCCTCACATCTACATCAGTTAATATGAGTTTAACTCATCCAGTGTGCTTTTATTGTGGTTCATGTCCAACATACAGAATTTCTGATGTGTATTTGTTACAAAATGTAATCTATACAAGGTCATGACACAATATATTAGAAAAAAATTATTACTTAAAGTATTTTTCCCTAATACTCTCCTCCTCTCTGTCTACTTATACTTCTCCTACATCTTTTACCAGTGCATATCATGTCCATTCTGTTGGCGACACAGTTGGCTATAGACCAAGGTAATTATCACCCGTTAGTCTGAGCAGATTAAGTAGGTCGGCTATCACAAATGACGTTTGTGAACATAAACCTATTTTAAGCAATGCAGTTGATGTAGTGCGTTGTCTAAATAAAATCTGACACATGAATAAACTAATTTCTATCAAATACTATTTGTTTTCAATCCGTAAAGAGAAAAGGAAGAGTATAATTCCTGTTTCATTTCTTTAGATTGCAAAATAGACAGAATTAAGTACATTTTTAAGCAAGGTAGTGTTTCGTTTGCACCAGCTGACTATCTCTGCAGAAACGTTTTCCTAGAAGTTTTTGATGAAAAGCATTTGAGTGCATTGGAAATTTCATCTTGTACATTATTCTGTGATAGATTATAGTCATATGCACATAGTGAAGTTGTTAGATGTAGTGTAGAAAGTCAGAGTTTTGCAGTTTTGAGAAATTATAAGATGTCGGTTTCGCCGGGGAAGTGGCGCCAGTATTGAAGTTGCGATCGGCAGTTTTTCACATTTTCAGAGATTTATTTTATCAAAAATACAATTCATTGGACGCACAACACTGGATACCTTTACGTTATACATCTTGGTACCACTTAGATCTGAGAATCACGCGCTTACCTCAGACTAGATCAAACTGCCCGTTGTAAAAGTTTGAAAGTTGGACAACACATAGCTTTGGCGACTGCTCGCTCGCTCTGAAGTCATAGAAGTGCGCGGTTTTATTAAAGCGGCGCCCAAGCTGGGGGACGCTATATCCACGCGATGTGTCTCTACCAGTCACATTCTATTCTGTTGACGCTAACCCTTCTATTCTTATCCTGGCATCTGTCTGTCATTAGTATCGCTTAGTGCGTTCGATGTTCTACGGTGCTGTAATTGTTTCGATAATCTCTGGGTTGCTGTGTAACGTTGACGCGCTGAAAATGATGGATAGGTGAATATGTCACACTAGGAAATTAGTCTAAAACAATGTGCTGACACTAGACATGACCGTAAAAGTAATAATTTGCACTCCGGGGGCAATTTTGTTGACAAATTTGAGATAGCTTGGAACTGAGAAATTTCGACAGGCGGCCGGTCATCGATTTTTCCCAAAATATAAAAGTGTCTGGATCACTAGGAAATTAGTCTAAAACAATGTGCTGACACTAGACATGACCGTAAAAGTAATAATTTGCACTCCGGGGGCAATTTTGTTGACAAATTTGAGATAGCTTAAAACTGAGAAATTTCGACAGGCGGCCGGTCATCGATTTTCTCCAAAATATAAAAGTGTCTGGATCACTAGGAAATTAGTCTAAAACAATGTGCTGACACTAGACATGACCGTAAAAGTAATAATTTGCACTCCGGGGGCAATTTTGTTGACAAATTTGAGATAGCTTGGAACTGAGAAATTTCGACAGGCGGCCGGTCATCGATTTTTCCCAAAATATAAAAGTGTCTGGATCACTAGGAAATTAGTCTAAAACAATGTGCTGACACTAGACATGACCGTAAAAGTAATAATTTGCACTCTCGGGGGGCAGTTTTGTTGACAAATTTGAGATAGCTCAAAACTGATAAATTTCGACAGGCGGCCGGTCATCTATTTTTCCCAAAATGTGAAAGTTTCAGGATCACTAGGGAATTAGTCTAAAACAATGTGCTGACATCAGACATGACCGTAAAAGTAATAATTTGCACTCCGGAGGCAATTTTGTTGACAAATTTGAGATAGCTTAAAACTGAGAAATTTCGACAGGCGGCCGGTCATCGATTTTTCCCAAAATGTGAAAGTTTCTGGATCACTAGGAAATTAGTCTAAAACAATGTGCTGACACTAGACATGACCGTAAAAGTAATAATTTGCACTCCGGGGGCAATTTTATTGACAAATTTGAGATAGCTTAAAACTGAGAAATTTCGACAGGCGGCCGGTCATCGATTTATCCGAAAATATGAAAGTTTCTGGATCACTAGGGAATTAGTCTAAAACAATGTGCTGACACCAGACATGACCGTAAAAGTAATAATTTGCACTCCGGGGGCAATTTTTTTGACAAATTTGAGATAGCTTAAAACTAAGAAATTTCGACAGGCGGCCGGTCATCGATTTTTCCCAAAATATAAAAGTGTCTGGATCACTAGGAAATTAGTCCAAAACAATGTGCTGACACTAGACATGACCGTAAAAGTAATAATTTGCACTCCGGGGGCAATTTTATTGACAAATTTGAGATAGCTTAAAACTGAGAAATTTCGACAGGCGGCCGGTCATCGATTTATCCGAAAATATGAAAGTTTCTGGATCACTAGGGAATTAGTCTAAAACAATGTGCTGACACCAGACATGACCGTAAAAGTAATAATTTGCACTCCGGGGGCAATTTTGTTGACAAATTTGAGATAGCTTAAAACTAAGAAATTTCGACAGGCGGCCGGTCATCGATTTTTCCCAAAATATAAAAGTGTCTGGATCACTAGGAAATTAGTCCAAAACAATGTGCTGACACTAGACATGACCGTAAAAGTAATAATTTGCACTCCGGGGGCAGTTTTGTTGACAAATTTGAGATAGCTGAAAACTGATAAATTTCGACAGGCGGCCGGTCATCGATTTTTCCAAAAATGTGAAAGTTTCAGGATCACTATGAAATTAGTCTAAAACAATGTGCTGACACTAGACATGACCGTAAAAGTAATAATTTGCACTCCGGGGGCAATTTTGTTGACAAATTTGAGATAGCTTAAAACTGAGAAATTTCGACAGGCGGCCGGTCATCGATTTTCTCCAAAATATAAAAGTGTCTGGATCACTAGGAAATTAGTCTAAAACAATGTGCTGACACTAGACATGACCGTAAAAGTAATAATTTGCACTCCGGGGGCAATTTTGTTGACAAATTTGAGATAGCTTAAAACTGAGAAATTTCGACAGGCGGCCGGTCATCGATTTTCTCCAAAATATAAAAGTGTCTGGATCACTAGGAAATTAGTCTAAAACAATGTGCTGACACTAGACATGACCGTAAAAGTAATAATTTGCACTCTCGGGGGGCAGTTTTGTTGACAAATTTGAGATAGCTCAAAACTGATAAATTTCGACAGGCGGCCGGTCATCGATTTTTCCCAAAATGTGAAAGTTTCAGGATCACTAGGGAATTAGTCTAAAACAATGTGCTGACATCAGACATGACCGTAAAAGTAATAATTTGCACTCCGGAGGCAATTTTGTTGACAAATTTGAGATAGCTTAAAACTGAGAAATTTCGACAGGCGGCCGGTCATCGATTTTTCCCAAAATGTGAAAGTTTCTGGATCACTAGGAAATTAGTCTAAAACAATGTGCTGACACTAGACATGACCGTAAAAGTAATAATTTGCACTCCGGGGGCAATTTTATTGACAAATTTGAGATAGCTTAAAACTGAGAAATTTCGACAGGCGGCCGGTCATCGATTTATCCGAAAATATGAAAGTTTCTGGATCACTAGGGAATTAGTCTAAAACAATGTGCTGACACCAGACATGACCGTAAAAGTAATAATTTGCACTCCGGGGGCAATTTTGTTTACAAATTTGAGATAGCTTAAAACTAAGAAATTTCGACAGGCGGCCGGTCATCGATTTTTCCCAAAATGTGAAAGTTTCTGGATCACTAGGAAATTAGTCTAAAACAATGTGCTGACACTAGACATGACCGTAAAAGTAATAATTTGCACTCCGGGGGCAATTTTATTGACAAATTTGAGATAGCTTAAAACTGAGAAATTTCGACAGGCGGCCGGTCATCGATTTATCCGAAAATATGAAAGTTTCTGGATCACTAGGGAATTAGTCTAAAACAATGTGCTGACACCAGACATGACCGTAAAAGTAATAATTTGCACTCCGGGGGCAATTTTGTTGACAAATTTGAGATAGCTTAAAACTAAGAAATTTCGACAGGCGGCCGGTCATCGATTTTTCCCAAAATATAAAAGTGTCTGGATCACTAGGAAATTAGTCCAAAACAATGTGCTGACACTAGACATGACCGTAAAAGTAATAATTTGCACTCCGGGGGCAATTTTATTGACAAATTTGAGATAGCTTAAAACTGAGAAATTTCGACAGGCGGCCGGTCATCGATTTATCCGAAAATATGAAAGTTTCTGGATCACTAGGGAATTAGTCTAAAACAATGTGCTGACACCAGACATGACCGTAAAAGTAATAATTTGCACTCCGGGGGCAATTTTGTTGACAAATTTGAGATAGCTTAAAACTAAGAAATTTCGACAGGCGGCCGGTCATCGATTTTTCCCAAAATATAAAAGTGTCTGGATCACTAGGAAATTAGTCCAAAACAATGTGCTGACACTAGACATGACCGTAAAAGTAATAATTTGCACTCCGGGGGCAGTTTTGTTGACAAATTTGAGATAGCTGAAAACTGATAAATTTCGACAGGCGGCCGGTCATCGATTTTTCCAAAAATGTGAAAGTTTCAGGATCACTATGAAATTAGTCTAAAACAATGTGCTGACACTAGACATGACCGTAAAAGTAATAATTTGCACTCCGGGGGCAATTTTGTTGACAAATTTGAGATAGCTTAAAACTGAGAAATTTCGACAGGCGGCCGGTCATCGATTTTCTCCAAAATATAAAAGTGTCTGGATCACTAGGAAATTAGTCTAAAACAATGTGCTGACACTAGACATGACCGTAAAAGTAATAATTTGCACTCCGGGGGCAATTTTGTTGACAAATTTGAGATAGCTTAAAACTGAGAAATTTCGACAGGCGGCCGGTCATCGATTTTCTCCAAAATATAAAAGTGTCTGGATCACTAGGAAATTAGTCTAAAACAATGTGCTGACACTAGACATGACCGTAAAAGTAATAATTTGCACTCCGGGGGCAATTTTGTTGACAAATTTGAGATAGCTTGGAACTGAGAAATTTCGACAGGCGGCCGGTCATCGATTTTTCCCAAAATATAAAAGTGTCTGGATCACTAGGAAATTAGTCTAAAACAATGTGCTGACACTAGACATGACCGTAAAAGTAATAATTTGCACTCCGGGGGCAATTTTGTTGACAAATTTGAGATAGCTTAAAACTGAGAAATTTTGACAGGCGGCCGGTCATCGATTTTCTCCAAAATATAAAAGTGTCTGGATCACTAGGAAATTAGTCTAAAACAATGTGCTGACACTAGACATGACCGTAAAAGTAATAATTTGCACTCCGGGGGCAATTTTGTTGACAAATTTGAGATAGCTTGGAACTGAGAAATTTCGACAGGCGGCCGGTCATCGATTTTTCCCAAAATATAAAAGTGTCTGGATCACTAGGAAATTAGTCTAAAACAATGTGCTGACACTAGACATGACCGTAAAAGTAATAATTTGCACTCCGGGGGCAATTTTGTTGACAAATTTGAGATAGCTTAAAACTGAGAAATTTCGACAGGCGGCCGGTCATCGATTTTCTCCAAAATATAAAAGTGTCTGGATTACTAGGAAATTAGTCTAAAACAATGTGCTGACACTAGACATGACCGTAAAAGTAATAATTTGCACTCCGGGGGCAATTTTGTTGACAAATTTGAGATAGCTTGGAACTGATAAATTTCGACAGGCGGCCGGTCATCGATTTTTCCCAAAATGTGAAAGTTTCAGGATCACTAGGGAATTAGTCTAAAACAATGTGCTGACATCAGACATGACCGTAAAAGTAATAATTTGCACTCCGGAGGCAATTTTGTTGACAAATTTGAGATAGCTTAAAACTAAGAAATTTCGACAGGCGGCCGGTCATCGATTTTTCCCAAAATATAAAAGTGTCTGGATCACTAGGAAATTAGTCCAAAACAATGTGCTGACACTAGACATGACCGTAAAAGTAATAATTTGCACTCCGGGGGCAATTTTATTGACAAATTTGAGATAGCTTAAAACTGAGAAATTTCGACAGGCGGCCGGTCATCGATTTATCCGAAAATATGAAAGTTTCTGGATCACTAGGGAATTAGTCTAAAACAATGTGCTGACACCAGACATGACCGTAAAAGTAATAATTTGCACTCCGGGGGCAATTTTGTTGACAAATTTGAGATAGCTTAAAACTAAGAAATTTCGACAGGCGGCCGGTCATCGATTTTTCCCAAAATATAAAAGTGTCTGGATCACTAGGAAATTAGTCCAAAACAATGTGCTGACACTAGACATGACCGTAAAAGTAATAATTTGCACTCCGGGGGCAGTTTTGTTGACAAATTTGAGATAGCTGAAAACTGATAAATTTCGACAGGCGGCCGGTCATCGATTTTTCCAAAAATGTGAAAGTTTCAGGATCACTATGAAATTAGTCTAAAACAATGTGCTGACACTAGACATGACCGTAAAAGTAATAATTTGCACTCCGGGGGCAATTTTGTTGACAAATTTGAGATAGCTTAAAACTGAGAAATTTCGACAGGCGGCCGGTCATCGATTTTCTCCAAAATATAAAAGTGTCTGGATCACTAGGAAATTAGTCTAAAACAATGTGCTGACACTAGACATGACCGTAAAAGTAATAATTTGCACTCCGGGGGCAATTTTGTTGACAAATTTGAGATAGCTTAAAACTGAGAAATTTCGACAGGCGGCCGGTCATCGATTTTCTCCAAAATATAAAAGTGTCTGGATCACTAGGAAATTAGTCTAAAACAATGTGCTGACACTAGACATGACCGTAAAAGTAATAATTTGCACTCCGGGGGCAATTTTGTTGACAAATTTGAGATAGCTTGGAACTGAGAAATTTCGACAGGCGGCCGGTCATCGATTTTTCCCAAAATATAAGTGTGTCTGGATCACTAGGAAATTAGTCTAAAACAATGTGCTGACACTAGACATGACCGTAAAAGTAATAATTTGCACTCCGGGGGCAATTTTGTTGACAAATTTGAGATAGCTTAAAACTGAGAAATTTCGACAGGCGGCCGGTCATCGATTTTCTCCAAAATATAAAAGTGTCTGGATCACTAGGAAATTAGTCTAAAACAATGTGCTGACACTAGACATGACCGTAAAAGTAATAATTTGCACTCCGGGGGCAATTTTGTTGACAAATTTGAGATAGCTTGGAACTGAGAAATTTCGACAGGCGGCCGGTCATCGATTTTTCCCAAAATATAAAAGTGTCTGGATCACTAGGAAATTAGTCTAAAACAATGTGCTGACACTAGACATGACCGTAAAAGTAATAATTTGCACTCTCGGGGGGCAGTTTTGTTGACAAATTTGAGATAGCTCAAAACTGATAAATTTCGACAGGCGGCCGGTCATCGATTTTTCCCAAAATGTGAAAGTTTCAGGATCACTAGGGAATTAGTCTAAAACAATGTGCTGACATCAGACATGACCGTAAAAGTAATAATTTGCACTCCGGAGGCAATTTTGTTGACAAATTTGAGATAGCTTAAAACTGAGAAATTTCGACAGGCGGCCGGTCATCGATTTTTCCCAAAATGTGAAAGTTTCTGGATCACTAGGAAATTAGTCTAAAACAATGTGCTGACACTAGACATGACCGTAAAAGTAATAATTTGCACTCCGGGGGCAATTTTATTGACAAATTTGAGATAGCTTAAAACTGAGAAATTTCGACAGGCGGCCGGTCATCGATTTATCCGAAAATATGAAAGTTTCTGGATCACTAGGGAATTAGTCTAAAACAATGTGCTGACACCAGACATGACCGTAAAAGTAATAATTTGCACTCCGGGGGCAATTTTGTTGACAAATTTGAGATAGCTTAAAACTAAGAAATTTCGACAGGCGGCCGGTCATCGATTTTTCCCAAAATATAAAAGTGTCTGGATCACTAGGAAATTAGTCCAAAACAATGTGCTGACACTAGACATGACCGTAAAAGTAATAATTTGCACTCCGGGGGCAATTTTATTGACAAATTTGAGATAGCTTAAAACTGAGAAATTTCGACAGGCGGCCGGTCATCGATTTATCCGAAAATATGAAAGTTTCTGGATCACTAGGGAATTAGTCTAAAACAATGTGCTGACACCAGACATGACCGTAAAAGTAATAATTTGCACTCCGGGGGCAATTTTGTTGACAAATTTGAGATAGCTGAAAACTGATAAATTTCGACAGGCGGCCGGTCATCGATTTTTCCAAAAATGTGAAAGTTTCAGGATCACTATGAAATTAGTCTAAAACAATGTGCTGACACTAGACATGACCGTAAAAGTAATAATTTGCACTCCGGGGGCAATTTTGTTGACAAATTTGAGATAGCTTAAAACTGAGAAATTTCGACAGGCGGCCGGTCATCGATTTTCTCCAAAATATAAAAGTGTCTGGATCACTAGGAAATTAGTCTAAAACAATGTGCTGACACTAGACATGACCGTAAAAGTAATAATTTGCACTCCGGGGGCAATTTTGTTGACAAATTTGAGATAGCTTAAAACTGAGAAATTTCGACAGGCGGCCGGTCATCGATTTTCTCCAAAATATAAAAGTGTCTGGATCACTAGGAAATTAGTCTAAAACAATGTGCTGACACTAGACATGACCGTAAAAGTAATAATTTGCACTCCGGGGGCAATTTTGTTGACAAATTTGAGATAGCTTAAAACTGAGAAATTTCGACAGGCGGCCGGTCATCGATTTTCTCCAAAATATAAAAGTGTCTGGATCACTAGGAAATTAGTCTAAAACAATGTGCTGACACTAGACATGACCGTAAAAGTAATAATTTGCACTCCGGGGGCAATTTTGTTGACAAATTTGAGATAGCTTGGAACTGAGAAATTTCGACAGGCGGCCGGTCATCGATTTTTCCCAAAATATAAAAGTGTCTGGATCACTAGGAAATTAGTCTAAAACAATGTGCTGACACTAGACATGACCGTAAAAGTAATAATTTGCACTCCGGGGGCAATTTTGTTGACAAATTTGAGATAGCTTAAAACTGAGAAATTTCGACAGGCGGCCGGTCATCGATTTTCTCCAAAATATAAAAGTGTCTGGATCATTAGGAAATTAGTCTAAAACAATGTGCTGACACTAGACATGACCGTAAAAGTAATAATTTGCACTCCGGGGGCAATTTTGTTGACAAATTTGAGATAGCTTGGAACTGAGAAATTTCGACAGGCGGCCGGTCATCGATTTTTCCCAAAATATAAAAGTGTCTGGATCACTAGGAAATTAGTCTAAAACAATGTGCTGACACTAGACATGACCGTAAAAGTAATAATTTGCACTCTCGGGGGGCAGTTTTGTTGACAAATTTGAGATAGCTCAAAACTGATAAATTTCGACAGGCGGCCGGTCATCGATTTTTCCCAAAATGTGAATGTTTCAGGATCACTAGGGAATTAGTCTAAAACAATGTGCTGACATCAGACATGACCGTAAAAGTAATAATTTGCACTCCGGAGGCAATTTTGTTGACAAATTTGAGATAGCTTAAAACTGAGAAATTTCGACAGGCGGCCGGTCATCGATTTTTCCCAAAATGTGAAAGTTTCTGGATCACTAGGAAATTAGTCTAAAACAATGTGCTGACACTAGACATGACCGTAAAAGTAATAATTTGCACTCCGGGGGCAATTTTATTGACAAATTTGAGATAGCTTAAAACTGAGAAATTTCGACAGGCGGCCGGTCATCGATTTATCCGAAAATATGAAAGTTTCTGGATCACTAGGGAATTAGTCTAAAACAATGTGCTGACACCAGACATGACCGTAAAAGTAATAATTTGCACTCCGGGGGCAATTTTGTTGACAAATTTGAGATAGCTTAAAACTAAGAAATTTCGACAGGCGGCCGGTCATCGATTTTTCCCAAAATATAAAAGTGTCTGGATCACTAGGAAATTAGTCCAAAACAATGTGCTGACACTAGACATGACCGTAAAAGTAATAATTTGCACTCCGGGGGCAATTTTATTGACAAATTTGAGATAGCTTAAAACTGAGAAATTTCGACAGGCGGCCGGTCATCGATTTATCCGAAAATATGAAAGTTTCTGGATCACTAGGGAATTAGTCTAAAACAATGTGCTGACACCAGACATAACCGTAAAAGTAATAATTTGCACTCCGGGGGCAATTTTGTTGACAAATTTGAGATAGCTTAAAACTAAGAAATTTCGACAGGCGGCCGGTCATCGATTTTTCCCAAAATATAAAAGTGTCTGGATCACTAGGAAATTAGTCCAAAACAATGTGCTGACACTAGACATGACCGTAAAAGTAATAATTTGCACTCCGGGGGCAATTTTATTGACAAATTTGAGATAGCTTAAAACTGAGAAATTTCGACAGGCGGCCGGTCATCGATTTATCCGAAAATATGAAAGTTTCTGGATCACTAGGGAATTAGTCTAAAACAATGTGCTGACACCAGACATAACCGTAAAAGTAATAATTTGCACTCCGGGGGCAATTTTGTTGACAAATTTGAGATAGCTTAAAACTAAGAAATTTCGACAGGCGGCCGGTCATCGATTTTTCCCAAAATATAAAAGTGTCTGGATCACTAGGAAATTAGTCTAAAACAATGTGCTGACACTAGACATGACCGTAAAAGTAATAATTTGCACTCTCGGGGGGCAGTTTTGTTGACAAATTTGAGATAGCTCAAAACTGATAAATTTCGACAGGCGGCCGGTCATCGATTTTTCCCAAAATGTGAAAGTTTCAGGATCACTAGGGAATTAGTCTAAAACAATGTGCTGACATCAGACATGACCGTAAAAGTAATAATTTGCACTCCGGAGGCAATTTTGTTGACAAATTTGAGATAGCTTAAAACTGAGAAATTTCGACAGGCGGCCGGTCATCGATTTTTCCCAAAATGTGAAAGTTTCTGGATCACTAGGAAATTAGTCTAAAACAATGTGCTGACACTAGACATGACCGTAAAAGTAATAATTTGCACTCCGGGGGCAATTTTATTGACAAATTTGAGATAGCTTAAAACTGAGAAATTTCGACAGGCGGCCGGTCATCGATTTATCCGAAAATATGAAAGTTTCTGGATCACTAGGGAATTAGTCTAAAACAATGTGCTGACACCAGACATGACCGTAAAAGTAATAATTTGCACTCCGGGGGCAATTTTGTTGACAAATTTGAGATAGCTTAAAACTAAGAAATTTCGACAGGCGGCCGGTCATCGATTTTTCCCAAAATATAAAAGTGTCTGGATCACTAGGAAATTAGTCCAAAACAATGTGCTGACACTAGACATGACCGTAAAAGTAATAATTTGCACTCCGGGGGCAATTTTATTGACAAATTTGAGATAGCTTAAAACTGAGAAATTTCGACAGGCGGCCGGTCATCGATTTATCCGAAAATATGAAAGTTTCTGGATCACTAGGGAATTAGTCTAAAACAATGTGCTGACACCAGACATGACCGTAAAAGTAATAATTTGCACTCCGGGGGCAATTTTGTTGACAAATTTGAGATAGCTTAAAACTAAGAAATTTCGACAGGCGGCCGGTCATCGATTTTTCCCAAAATATAAAAGTGTCTGGATCACTAGGAAATTAGTCCAAAACAATGTGCTGACACTAGACATGACCGTAAAAGTAATAATTTGCACTCCGGGGGCAGTTTTGTTGACAAATTTGAGATAGCTGAAAACTGATAAATTTCGACAGGCGGCCGGTCATCGATTTTTCCAAAAATGTGAAAGTTTCAGGATCACTATGAAATTAGTCTAAAACAATGTGCTGACACTAGACATGACCGTAAAAGTAATAATTTGCACTCCGGGGGCAATTTTGTTGACAAATTTGAGATAGCTTAAAACTGAGAAATTTCGACAGGCGGCCGGTCATCGATTTTCTCCAAAATATAAAAGTGTCTGGATCACTAGGAAATTAGTCTAAAACAATGTGCTGACACTAGACATGACCGTAAAAGTAATAATTTGCACTCCGGGGGCAATTTTGTTGACAAATTTGAGATAGCTTAAAACTGAGAAATTTCGACAGGCGGCCGGTCATCGATTTTCTCCAAAATATAAAAGTGTCTGGATCACTAGGAAATTAGTCTAAAACAATGTGCTGACACTAGACATGACCGTAAAAGTAATAATTTGCACTCCGGGGGCAATTTTGTTGACAAATTTGAGATAGCTTAAAACTGAGAAATTTCGACAGGCGGCCGGTCATCGATTTTCTCCAAAATATAAAAGTGTCTGGATCACTAGGAAATTAGTCTAAAACAATGTGCTGACACTAGACATGACCGTAAAAGTAATAATTTGCACTCCGGGGGCAATTTTGTTGACAAATTTGAGATAGCTTGGAACTGAGAAATTTCGACAGGCGGCCGGTCATCGATTTTTCCCAAAATATAAAAGTGTCTGGATCACTAGGAAATTAGTCTAAAACAATGTGCTGACACTAGACATGACCGTAAAAGTAATAATTTGCACTCCGGGGGCAATTTTGTTGACAAATTTGAGATAGCTTAAAACTGAGAAATTTCGACAGGCGGCCGGTCATCGATTTTCTCCAAAATATAAAAGTGTCTGGATCATTAGGAAATTAGTCTAAAACAATGTGCTGACACTAGACATGACCGTAAAAGTAATAATTTGCACTCCGGGGGCAATTTTGTTGACAAATTTGAGATAGCTTGGAACTGAGAAATTTCGACAGGCGGCCGGTCATCGATTTTTCCCAAAATATAAAAGTGTCTGGATCACTAGGAAATTAGTCTAAAACAATGTGCTGACACTAGACATGACCGTAAAAGTAATAATTTGCACTCTCGGGGGGCAGTTTTGTTGACAAATTTGAGATAGCTCAAAACTGATAAATTTCGACAGGCGGCCGGTCATCGATTTTTCCCAAAATGTGAAAGTTTCAGGATCACTAGGGAATTAGTCTAAAAGAATGTGCTGACATCAGACATGACCGTAAAAGTAATAATTTGCACTCCGGAGGCAATTTTGTTGACAAATTTGAGATAGCTTAAAACTGAGAAATTTCGACAGGCGGCCGGTCATCGATTTTTCCCAAAATGTGAAAGTTTCTGGATCACTAGGAAATTAGTCTAAAACAATGTGCTGACACTAGACATGACCGTAAAAGTAATAATTTGCACTCCGGGGGCAATTTTATTGACAAATTTGAGATAGCTTAAAACTGAGAAATTTCGACAGGCGGCCGGTCATCGATTTATCCGAAAATATGAAAGTTTCTGGATCACTAGGGAATTAGTCTAAAACAATGTGCTGACACCAGACATGACCGTAAAAGTAATAATTTGCACTCCGGGGGCAATTTTGTTGACAAATTTGAGATAGCTTAAAACTAAGAAATTTCGACAGGCGGCCGGTCATCGATTTTTCCCAAAATATAAAAGTGTCTGGATCACTAGGAAATTAGTCCAAAACAATGTGCTGACACTAGACATGACCGTAAAAGTAATAATTTGCACTCCGGGGGCAATTTTATTGACAAATTTGAGATAGCTTAAAACTGAGAAATTTCGACAGGCGGCCGGTCATCGATTTATCCGAAAATATGAAAGTTTCTGGATCACTAGGGAATTAGTCTAAAACAATGTGCTGACACCAGACATAACCGTAAAAGTAATAATTTGCACTCCGGGGGCAATTTTGTTGACAAATTTGAGATAGCTTAAAACTAAGAAATTTCGACAGGCGGCCGGTCATCGATTTTTCCCAAAATATAAAAGTGTCTGGATCACTAGGAAATTAGTCCAAAACAATGTGCTGACACTAGACATGACCGTAAAAGTAATAATTTGCACTCCGGGGGCAGTTTTGTTGACAAATTTGAGATAGCTGAAAACTGATAAATTTCGACAGGCGGCCGGTCATCGATTTTTCCAAAAATGTGAAAGTTTCAGGATCACTATGAAATTAGTCTAAAACAATGTGCTGACACTAGACATGACCGTAAAAGTAATAATTTGCACTCCGGGGGCAATTTTGTTGACAAATTTGAGATAGCTTGGAACTGAGAAATTTCGACAGGCGGCCGGTCATCGATTTTTCCCAAAATATAAAAGTGTCTGGATCACTAGGAAATTAGTCTAAAACAATGTGCTGACACTAGACATGACCGTAAAAGTAATAATTTGCACTCCGGGGGCAATTTTGTTGACAAATTTGAGATAGCTTAAAACTGAGAAATTTCGACAGGCGGCCGGTCATCGATTTTCTCCAAAATATAAAAGTGTCTGGATCACTAGGAAATTAGTCTAAAACAATGTGCTGACACTAGACATGACCGTAAAAGTAATAATTTGCACTCCGGGGGCAATTTTGTTGACAAATTTGAGATAGCTTAAAACTGAGAAATTTCGACAGGCGGCCGGTCATCGATTTTCTCCAAAATATAAAAGTGTTTGGATCACTAGGAAATTAGTCTAAAACAATGTGCTGACACTAGACATGACCGTAAAAGTAATAATTTGCACTCCGGGGGCAATTTTGTTGACAAATTTGAGATAGCTTGGAACTGAGAAATTTCGACAGGCGGCCGGTCATCGATTTTTCCCAAAATATAAAAGTGTCTGGATCACTAGGAAATTAGTCTAAAACAATGTGCTGACACTAGACATGACCGTAAAAGTAATAATTTGCACTCCGGGGGCAATTTTGTTGACAAATTTGAGATAGCTTAAAACTGAGAAATTTCGACAGGCGGCCGGTCATCGATTTTCTCCAAAATATAAAAGTGTCTGGATCACTAGGAAATTAGTCTAAAACAATGTGCTGACACTAGACATGACCGTAAAAGTAATAATTTGCACTCCAGGGGCAATTTTGTTGACAAATTTGAGATAGCTTGGAACTGAGAAATTTCGACAGGCGGCCGGTCATCGATTTTTCCCAAAATATAAAAGTGTCTGGATCACTAGGAAATTAGTCTAAAACAATGTGCTGACACTAGACATGACCGTAAAAGTAATAATTTGCACTCTCGGGGGGCAGTTTTGTTGACAAATTTGAGATAGCTCAAAACTGATAAATTTCGACAGGCGGCCGGTCATCGATTTTTCCCAAAATGTGAAAGTTTCAGGATCACTAGGGAATTAGTCTAAAACAATGTGCTGACATCAGACATGACCGTAAAAGTAATAATTTTCACTCCGGAGGCAATTTTGTTGACAAATTTGAGATAGCTTAAAACTGAGAAATTTCGACAGGCGGCCGGTCATCGATTTTTCCCAAAATGTGAAAGTTTCTGGATCACTAGGAAATTAGTCTAAAACAATGTGCTGACACTAGACATGACCGTAAAAGTAATAATTTGCACTCCGGGGGCAATTTTATTGACAAATTTGAGATAGCTTAAAACTGAGAAATTTCGACAGGCGGCCGGTCATCGATTTATCCGAAAATATGAAAGTTTCTGGATCACTAGGGAATTAGTCTAAAACAATGTGCTGACACCAGACATGACCGTAAAAGTAATAATTTGCACTCCGGGGGCAATTTTGTTGACAAATTTGAGATAGCTTAAAACTAAGAAATTTCGACAGGCGGCCGGTCATCGATTTTTCCCAAAATATAAAAGTGTCTGGATCACTAGGAAATTAGTCCAAAACAATGTGCTGACACTAGACATGACCGTAAAAGTAATAGTTTGCACTCCGGGGGCAATTTTATTGACAAATTTGAGATAGCTGAAAACTGATAAATTTCGACAGGCGGCCGGTCATCGATTTTTCCAAAAATGTGAAAGTTTCAGGATCACTATGAAATTAGTCTAAAACAATGTGCTGACACTAGACATGACCGTAAAAGTAATAATTTGCACTCCGGGGGCAATTTTGTTGACAAATTTGAGATAGCTTAAAACTGAGAAATTTCGACAGGCGGCCGGTCATCGATTTTCTCCAAAATATAAAAGTGTCTGGATCACTAGGAAATTAGTCTAAAACAATGTGCTGACACTAGACATGACCGTAAAAGTAATAATTTGCACTCCGGGGGCAATTTTGTTGACAAATTTGAGATAGCTTGGAACTGAGAAATTTCGACAGGCGGCCGGTCATCGATTTTTCCCAAAATATAAAAGTGTCTGGATCACTAGGAAATTAGTCTAAAACAATGTGCTGACACTAGACATGACCGTAAAAGTAATAATTTGCACTCCGGGGGCAATTTTGTTGACAAATTTGAGATAGCTTAAAACTGAGAAATTTCGACAGGCGACCGGTCATCGATTTTCTCCAAAATATAAAAGTGTCTGGATCACTAGGAAATTAGTCTAAAACAATGTGCTGACACTAGACATGACCGTAAAAGTAATAATTTGCACTCCGGGGGCAATTTTGTTGACAAATTTGAGATAGCTTAAAACTGAGAAATTTCGACAGGCGGCCGGTCATCGATTTTCTCCAAAATATAAAAGTGTTTGGATCACTAGGAAATTAGTCTAAAACAATGTGCTGACACTAGACATGACCGTAAAAGTAATAATTTGCACTCCGGGGGCAATTTTGTTGACAAATTTGAGATAGCTTGGAACTGAGAAATTTCGACAGGCGGCCGGTCATCGATTTTTCCCAAAATATAAAAGTGTCTGGATCACTAGGAAATTAGTCTAAAACAATGTGCTGACACTAGACATGACCGTAAAAGTAATAATTTGCACTCCGGGGGCAATTTTGTTGACAAATTTGAGATAGCTTAAAACTGAGAAATTTCGACAGGCGGCCGGTCATCGATTTTCTCCAAAATATAAAAGTGTCTGGATCACTAGGAAATTAGTCTAAAACAATGTGCTGACACTAGACATGACCGTAAAAGTAATAATTTGCACTCCAGGGGCAATTTTGTTGACAAATTTGAGATAGCTTGGAACTGAGAAATTTCGACAGGCGGCCGGTCATCGATTTTTCCCAAAATATAAAAGTGTCTGGATCACTAGGAAATTAGTCTAAAACAATGTGCTGACACTAGACATGACCGTAAAAGTAATAATTTGCACTCTCGGGGGGCAGTTTTGTTGACAAATTTGAGATAGCTCAAAACTGATAAATTTCGACAGGCGGCCGGTCATCGATTTTTCCCAAAATGTGAAAGTTTCAGGATCACTAGGGATTTAGTCTAAAACAATGTGCTGACATCAGACATGACCGTAAAAGTAATAATTTGCACTCCGGAGGCAATTTTGTTGACAAATTTGAGATAGCTTAAAACTGAGAAATTTCGACAGGCGGCCGGTCATCGATTTTTCCCAAAATGTGAAAGTTTCTGGATCACTAGGAAATTAGTCTAAAACAATGTGCTGACACTAGACATGACCGTAAAAGTAATAATTTGCACTCCGGGGGCAATTTTATTGACAAATTTGAGATAGCTTAAAACTGAGAAATTTCGACAGGCGGCCGGTCATCGATTTATCCGAAAATATGAAAGTTTCTGGATCACTAGGGAATTAGTCTAAAACAATGTGCTGACACCAGACATGACCGTAAAAGTAATAATTTGCACTCCGGGGGCAATTTTGTTGACAAATTTGAGATAGCTTAAAACTAAGAAATTTCGACAGGCGGCCGGTCATCGATTTTTCCCAAAATATAAAAGTGTCTGGATCACTAGGAAATTAGTCCAAAACAATGTGCTGACACTAGACATGACCGTAAAAGTAATAGTTTGCACTCCGGGGGCAATTTTATTGACAAATTTGAGATAGCTGAAAACTGATAAATTTCGACAGGCGGCCGGTCATCGATTTTTCCAAAAATGTGAAAGTTTCAGGATCACTATGAAATTAGTCTAAAACAATGTGCTGACACTAGACATGACCGTAAAAGTAATAATTTGCACTCCGGGGGCAATTTTGTTGACAAATTTGAGATAGCTTAAAACTGAGAAATTTCGACAGGCGGCCGGTCATCGATTTTCTCCAAAATATAAAAGTGTCTGGATCACTAGGAAATTAGTCTAAAACAATGTGCTGACACTAGACATGACCGTAAAAGTAATAATTTGCACTCCGGGGGCAATTTTGTTGACAAATTTGAGATAGCTTAAAACTGAGAAATTTCGACAGGCGGCCGGTCATCGATTTTCTCCAAAATATAAAAGTGTCTGGATCACTAGGAAATTAGTCTAAAACAATGTGCTGACACTAGACATGACCGTAAAAGTAATAATTTGCACTCCGGGGGCAATTTTGTTGACAAATTTGAGATAGCTTGGAACTGAGAAATTTCGACAGGCGGCCGGTCATCAATTTTTCCCAAAATATAAAAGTGTCTGGATCACTAGGAAATTAGTCTAAAACAATGTGCTGACACTAGACATGACCGTAAAAGTAATAATTTGCACTCCGGGGGCAATTTTGTTGACAAATTTGAGATAGCTTAAAACTGAGAAATTTCGACAGGCGGCCGGTCATCGATTTTCTCCAAAATATAAAAGTGTCTGGATCACTAGGAAATTAGTCTAAAACAATGTGCTGACACTAGACATGACCGTAAAAGTAATAATTTGCACTCCGGGGGCAATTTTGTTGACAAATTTGAGATAGCTTGGAACTGAGAAATTTCGACAGGCGGCCGGTCATCGATTTTTCCCAAAATATAAAAGTGTCTGGATCACTAGGAAATTAGTCTAAAACAATGTGCTGACACTAGACATGACCGTAAAAGTAATAATTTGCACTCCGGGGGCAATTTTGTTGACAAATTTGAGATAGCTTAAAACTGAGAAATTTCGACAGGCGGCCGGTCATCGATTTTCTCCAAAATATAAAAGTGTCTGGATCACTAGGAAATTAGTCTAAAACAATGTGCTGACACTAGACATGACCGTAAAAGTAATAATTTGCACTCCGGGGGCAATTTTGTTGACAAATTTGAGATAGCTTGGAACTGAGAAATTTCGACAGGCGGCCGGTCATCGATTTTTCCCAAAATATAAAAGTGTCTGGATCACTAGGAAATTAGTCTAAAACAATGTGCTGACACTAGACATGACCGTAAAAGTAATAATTTGCACTCTCGGGGGGCAGTTTTGTTGACAAATTTGAGATAGCTCAAAACTGATAAATTTCGACAGGCGGCCGGTCATCGATTTTTCCCAAAATGTGAAAGTTTCAGGATCACTAGGGAATTAGTCTAAAACAATGTGCTGACATCAGACATGACCGTAAAAGTAATAATTTGCACTCCGGAGGCAATTTTGTTGACAAATTTGAGATAGCTTAAAACTGAGAAATTTCGACAGGCGGCCGGTCATCGATTTTTCCCAAAATGTGAAAGTTTCTGGATCACTAGGAAATTAGTCTAAAACAATGTGCTGACACTAGACATGACCGTAAAAGTAATAATTTGCACTCCGGGGGCAATTTTATTGACAAATTTGAGATAGCTTAAAACTGAGAAATTTCGACAGGCGGCCGGTCATCGATTTATCCGAAAATATGAAAGTTTCTGGATCACTAGGGAATTAGTCTAAAACAATGTGCTGACACCAGACATGACCGTAAAAGTAATAATTTGCACTCCGGGGGCAATTTTGTTGACAAATTTGAGATAGCTTAAAACTAAGAAATTTCGACAGGCGGCCGGTCATCGATTTTTCCCAAAATATAAAAGTGTCTGGATCACTAGGAAATTAGTCCAAAACAATGTGCTGACACTAGACATGACCGTAAAAGTAATAATTTGCACTCCGGGGGCAATTTTATTGACAAATTTGAGATAGCTTAAAACTGAGAAATTTCGACAGGCGGCCGGTCATCGATTTATCCGAAAATATTAAAGTTTCTGGATCACTAGGGAATTAGTCTAAAACAATGTGCTGACACCAGACATGACCGTAAAAGTAATAATTTGCACTCCGGGGGCAATTTTGTTGACAAATTTGAGATAGCTTAAAACTAAGAAATTTCGACAGGCGGCCGGTCATCGATTTTTCCCAAAATATAAAAGTGTCTGGATCACTAGGAAATTAGTCCAAAACAATGTGCTGACACTAGACATGACCGTAAAAGTAATAATTTGCACTCCGGGGGCAGTTTTGTTGACAAATTTGAGATAGCTGAAAACTGATAAATTTCGACAGGCGGCCGGTCATCGATTTTTCCAAAAATGTGAAAGTTTCAGGATCACTATGCAATTAGTCTAAAACAATGTGCTGACACTAGACATGACCGTAAAAGTAATAATTTGCACTCCGGGGGCAATTTTGTTGACAAATTTGAGATAGCTTAAAACTGATAAATTTCGACAGGCGGCCGGTCATCGATTTTCTCCAAAATATAAAAGTGTCTGGATCACTAGGAAATTAGTCTAAAACAATGTGCTGACACTAGACATGACCGTAAAAGTAATAATTTGCACTCCGGGGGCAATTTTGTTGACAAATTTGAGATAGCTTAAAACTGAGAAATTTCGACAGGCGGCCGGTCATCGATTTTCTCCAAAATATAAAAGTGTCTGGATCACTAGGAAATTAGTCTAAAACAATGTGCTGACACTAGACATGACCGTAAAAGTAATAATTTGCACTCCGGGGGCAATTTTGTTGACAAATTTGAGATAGCTTGGAACTGAGAAATTTCGACAGGCGGCCGGTCATCGATTTTTCCCAAAATATAAAAGTGTCTGGATCACTAGGAAATTAGTCTAAAACAATGTGCTGACACTAGACATGACCGTAAAAGTAATAATTTGCACTCCGGGGGCAATTTTGTTGACAAATTTGAGATAGCTTAAAACTGAGAAATTTCGACAGGCGGCCGGTCATCGATTTTCTCCAAAATATAAAAGTGTCTGGATCACTAGGAAATTAGTCTAAAACAATGTGCTGACACTAGACATGACCGTAAAAGTAATAATTTGCACTCCGGGGGCAATTTTGTTGACAAATTTGAGATAGCTTGGAACTGAGAAATTTCGACAGGCGGCCGGTCATCGATTTTTCCCAAAATATAAAAGTGTCTGGATCACTAGGAAATTAGTCTAAAACAATGTGCTGACACTAGACATGACCGTAAAAGTAATAATTTGCACTCCGGGGGCAATTTTGTTGACAAATTTGAGATAGCTTAAAACTGAGAAATTTCGACAGGCGGCCGGTCATCGATTTTCTCCAAAATATAAAAGTGTCTGGATCACTAGGAAATTAGTCTAAAACAATGTGCTGACACTAGACATGACCGTAAAGGTAATAATTTGCACTCCGGGGGCAATTTTGTTGACAAATTTGAGATAGCTTGGAACTGAGAAATTTCGACAGGCGGCCGGTCATCGATTTTTCCCAAAATATAAAAGTGTCTGGATCACTAGGAAATTAGTCTAAAACAATGTGCTGACACTAGACATGACCGTAAAAGTAATAATTTGCACTCTCGGGGGGCAGTTTTGTTGACAAATTTGAGATAGCTCAAAACTGAGAAATTTCGACAGGCGGCCGGTCATCGATATTCTCCAAAATATAAAAGTGTTTGGATCACTAGGAAATTAGTCTAAAACAATGTGCTGACACTAGACATGACCGTAAAAGTAATAATTTGCACTCCGGGGGCAATTTTGTTGACAAATTTGAGATAGCTTGGAACTGAGAAATTTCGACAGGCGGCCGGTCATCGATTTTTCCCAAAATATAAAAGTGTCTGGATCACTAGGAAATTAGTCTAAAACAATGTGCTGACACTAGACATGACCGTAAAAGTAATAATTTGCACTCCGGGGGCAATTTTGTTGACAAATTTGAGATAGCTTAAAACTGAGAAATTTCGACAGGCGGCCGGTCATCGATTTTCTCCAAAATATAAAAGTGTCTGGATCACTAGGAAATTAGTCTAAAACAATGTGCTGACACTAGACATGACCGTAAAAGTAATAATTTGCACTCCGGGGGCAATTTTGTTGACAAATTTGAGATAGCTTAAAACTGAGAAATTTCGACAGGCGTCCGGTCATCGATTTTCTCCAAAATATAAAAGTGTTTGGATCACTAGGAAATTAGTCTAAAACAATGTGCTGACACTAGACATGACCGTAAAAGTAATAATTTGCACTCCGGGGGCAATTTTGTTGACAAATTTGAGATAGCTTGGAACTGAG
Organism: Cepaea hortensis; assembly: GCA_963921405.1. Taxonomy (NCBI): domain Eukaryota; kingdom Metazoa; phylum Mollusca; class Gastropoda; order Stylommatophora; family Helicidae; genus Cepaea; species Cepaea hortensis. Next base: position 84,490,724 of record OY992894.1, on the reverse strand, counting down.
AAATTTCGACAGGCGGCCGGTCATCGATTTTTCCCAAAATATAAAAGTGTCTGGATCACTAGGAAATTAGTCTAAAACAATGTGCTGACACTAGACATGACCGTAAAAGTAATAATTTGCACTCCGGGGGCAATTTTGTTGACAAATTTGAGATAGCTTAAAACTGAGAAATTTCGACAGGCGGCCGGTCATCGATTTTCTCCAAAATATAAAAGTGTCTGGATCACTAGGAAATTAGTCTAAAACAATGTGCTGACACTAGACATGACCGTAAAAGTAATAATTTGCACTCCAGGGGCAATTTTGTTGACAAATTTGAGATAGCTTGGAACTGAGAAATTTCGACAGGCGGCCGGTCATCGATTTTTCCCAAAATATAAAAGTGTCTGGATCACTAGGAAATTAGTCTAAAACAATGTGCTGACACTAGACATGACCGTAAAAGTAATAATTTGCACTCTCGGGGGGCAGTTTTGTTGACAAATTTGAGATAGCTCAAAACTGATAAATTTCGACAGGCGGCCGGTCATCGATTTTTCCCAAAATGTGAAAGTTTCAGGATCACTAGGGAATTAGTCTAAAACAATGTGCTGACATCAGACATGACCGTAAAAGTAATAATTTGCACTCCGGAGGCAATTTTGTTGACAAATTTGAGATAGCTTAAAACTGAGAAATTTCGACAGGCGGCCGGTCATCGATTTTTCCCAAAATGTGAAAGTTTCTGGATCACTAGGAAATTAGTCTAAAACAATGTGCTGACACTAGACATGACCGTAAAAGTAATAATTTGCACTCCGGGGGCAATTTTATTGACAAATTTGAGATAGCTTAAAACTGAGAAATTTCGACAGGCGGCCGGTCATCGATTTATCCGAAAATATGAAAGTTTCTGGATCACTAGGGAATTAGTCTAAAACAATGTGCTGACACCAGACATGACCGTAAAAGTAATAATTTGCACTCCGGGGGCAATTTTGTTGACAAATTTGAGATAGCTTAAAACTAAGAAATTTCGACAGGCGGCCGGTCATCGATTTTTCCCAAAATATAAAAGTGTCTGGATCACTAGGAAATTAGTCCAAAACAATGTGCTGACACTAGACATGACCGTAAAAGTAATAGTTTGCACTCCGGGGGCAATTTTATTGACAAATTTGAGATAGCTGAAAACTGATAAATTTCGACAGGCGGCCGGTCATCGATTTTTCCAAAAATGTGAAAGTTTCAGGATCACTATGAAATTAGTCTAAAACAATGTGCTGACACTAGACATGACCGTAAAAGTAATAATTTGCACTCCGGGGGCAATTTTGTTGACAAATTTGAGATAGCTTAAAACTGAGAAATTTCGACAGGCGGCCGGTCATCGATTTTCTCCAAAATATAAAAGTGTCTGGATCACTAGGAAATTAGTCTAAAACAATGTGCTGACACTAGACATGACCGTAAAAGTAATAATTTGCACTCCGGGGGCAATTTTGTTGACAAATTTGAGATAGCTTAAAACTGAGAAATTTCGACAGGCGGCCGGTCATCGATTTTCTCCAAAATATAAAAGTGTCTGGATCACTAGGAAATTAGTCTAAAACAATGTGCTGACACTAGACATGACCGTAAAAGTAATAATTTGCACTCCGGGGGCAATTTTGTTGACAAATTTGAGATAGCTTGGAACTGAGAAATTTCGACAGGCGGCCGGTCATCAATTTTTCCCAAAATATAAAAGTGTCTGGATCACTAGGAAATTAGTCTAAAACAATGTGCTGACACTAGACATGACCGTAAAAGTAATAATTTGCACTCCGGGGGCAATTTTGTTGACAAATTTGAGATAGCTTAAAACTGAGAAATTTCGACAGGCGGCCGGTCATCGATTTTCTCCAAAATATAAAAGTGTCTGGATCACTAGGAAATTAGTCTAAAACAATGTGCTGACACTAGACATGACCGTAAAAGTAATAATTTGCACTCCGGGGGCAATTTTGTTGACAAATTTGAGATAGCTTGGAACTGAGAAATTTCGACAGGCGGCCGGTCATCGATTTTTCCCAAAATATAAAAGTGTCTGGATCACTAGGAAATTAGTCTAAAACAATGTGCTGACACTAGACATGACCGTAAAAGTAATAATTTGCACTCCGGGGGCAATTTTGTTGACAAATTTGAGATAGCTTAAAACTGAGAAATTTCGACAGGCGGCCGGTCATCGATTTTCTCCAAAATATAAAAGTGTCTGGATCACTAGGAAATTAGTCTAAAACAATGTGCTGACACTAGACATGACCGTAAAAGTAATAATTTGCACTCCGGGGGCAATTTTGTTGACAAATTTGAGATAGCTTGGAACTGAGAAATTTTGACAGGCGGCCGGTCATCGATTTTTCCCAAAATATAAAAGTGTCTGGATCACTAGGAAATTAGTCTAAAACAATGTGCTGACACTAGACATGACCGTAAAAGTAATAATTTGCACTCTCGGGGGGCAGTTTTGTTGACAAATTTGAGATAGCTCAAAACTGATAAATTTCGACAGGCGGCCGGTCATCGATTTTTCCCAAAATGTGAAAGTTTCAGGATCACTAGGGAATTAGTCTAAAACAATGTGCTGACATCAGACATGACCGTAAAAGTAATAATTTGCACTCCGGAGGCAATTTTGTTGACAAATTTGAGATAGCTTAAAACTGAGAAATTTCGACAGGCGGCCGGTCATCGATTTTTCCCAAAATGTGAAAGTTTCTGGATCACTAGGAAATTAGTCTAAAACAATGTGCTGACACTAGACATGACCGTAAAAGTAATAATTTGCACTCCGGGGGCAATTTTTTGACAAATTTGAGATAGCTTAAAACTGAGAAATTTCGACAGGCGGCCGGTCATCGATTTATCCGAAAATATGAAAGTTTCTGGATCACTAGGGAATTAGTCTAAAACAATGTGCTGACACCAGACATGACCGTAAAAGTAATAATTTGCACTCCGGGGGCAATTTTGTTGACAAATTTGAGATAGCTTAAAACTAAGAAATTTCGACAGGCGGCCGGTCATCGATTTTTCCCAAAATATAAAAGTGTCTGGATCACTAGGAAATTAGTCCAAAACAATGTGCTGACACTAGACATGACCGTAAAAGTAATAATTTGCACTCCGGGGGCAATTTTATTGACAAATTTGAGATAGCTTAAAACTGAGAAATTTCGACAGGCGGCCGGTCATCGATTTATCCGAAAATATTAAAGTTTCTGGATCACTAGGGAATTAGTCTAAAACAATGTGCTGACACCAGACATGACCGTAAAAGTAATAATTTGCACTCCGGGGGCAATTTTGTTGACAAATTTGAGATAGCTTAAAACTAAGAAATTTCGACAGGCGGCCGGTCATCGATTTTTCCCAAAATATAAAAGTGTCTGGATCACTAGGAAATTAGTCCAAAACAATGTGCTGACACTAGACATGACCGTAAAAGTAATAATTTGCACTCCGGGGGCAGTTTTGTTGACAAATTTGAGATAGCTGAAAACTGATAAATTTCGACAGGCGGCCGGTCATCGATTTTTCCAAAAATGTGAAAGTTTCAGGATCACTATGCAATTAGTCTAAAACAATGTGCTGACACTAGACATGACCGTAAAAGTAATAATTTGCACTCCGGGGGCAATTTTGTTGACAAATTTGAGATAGCTTAAAACTGAGAAATTTCGACAGGCGGCCGGTCATCGATTTTCTCCAAAATATAAAAGTGTCTGGATCACTAGGAAATTAGTCTAAAACAATGTGCTGACACTAGACATGACCGTAAAAGTAATAATTTGCACTCCGGGGGCAATTTTGTTGACAAATTTGAGATAGCTTAAAACTGAGAAATTTCGACAGGCGGCCGGTCATCGATTTTCTCCAAAATATAAAAGTGTCTGGATCACTAGGAAATTAGTCTAAAACAATGTGCTGACACTAGACATGACCGTAAAAGTAATAATTTGCACTCCGGGGGCAATTTTGTTGACAAATTTGAGATAGCTTGGAACTGAGAAATTTCGACAGGCGGCCGGTCATCGATTTTTCCCAAAATATAAAAGTGTCTGGATCACTAGGAAATTAGTCTAAAACAATGTGCTGACACTAGACATGACCGTAAAAGTAATAATTTGCACTCCGGGGGCAATTTTGTTGACAAATTTGAGATAGCTTAAAACTGAGAAATTTCGACAGGCGGCCGGTCATCGATTTTCTCCAAAATATAAAAGTGTCTGGATCACTAGGAAATTAGTCTAAAACAATGTGCTGACACTAGACATGACCGTAAAAGTAATAATTTGCACTCCGGGGGCAATTTTGTTGACAAATTTGAGATAGCTTGGAACTGAGAAATTTCGACAGGCGGCCGGTCATCGATTTTTCCCAAAATATAAAAGTGTCTGGATCACTAGGAAATTAGTCTAAAACAATGTGCTGACACTAGACATGACCGTAAAAGTAATAATTTGCACTCCGGGGGCAATTTTGTTGACAAATTTGAGATAGCTTAAAACTGAGAAATTTCGACAGGCGGCCGGTCATCGATTTTCTCCAAAATATAAAAGTGTCTGGATCACTAGGAAATTAGTCTAAAACAATGTGCTGACACTAGACATGACCGTAAAAGTAATAATTTGCACTCCGGGGGCAATTTTGTTGACAAATTTGAGATAGCTTGGAACTGAGAAATTTCGACAGGCGGCCGGTCATCGATTTTTCCCAAAATATAAAAGTGTCTGGATCACTAGGAAATTAGTCTAAAACAATGTGCTGACACTAGACATGACCGTAAAAGTAATAATTTGCACTCTCGGGGGGCAGTTTTGTTGACAAATTTGAGATAGCTCAAAACTGATAAATTTCGACAGGCGGCCGGTCATCGATTTTTCCCAAAATGTGAAAGTTTCAGGATCACTAGGGAATTAGTCTAAAACAATGTGCTGACATCAGACATGACCGTAAAAGTAATAATTTGCACTCCGGAGGCAATTTTGTTGACAAATTTGAGATAGCTTAAAACTGAGAAATTTCGACAGGCGGCCGGTCATCGATTTTTCCCAAAATGTGAAAGTTTCTGGATCACTAGGAAATTAGTCTAAAACAATGTGCTGACACTAGACATGACCGTAAAAGTAATAATTTGCACTCCGGGGGCAATTTTATTGACAAATTTGAGATAGCTTAAAACTGAGAAATTTCGACAGGCGGCTGGTCATCGATTTATCCGAAAATATGAAAGTTTCTGGATCACTAGGGAATTAGTCTAAAACAATGTGCTGACACCAGACATGACCGTAAAAGTAATAATTTGCACTCCGGGGGCAATTTTGTTGACAAATTTGAGATAGCTTAAAACTAAGAAATTTCGACAGGCGGCCGGTCATCGATTTTTCCCAAAATATAAAAGTGTCTGGATCACTAGGAAATTAGTCCAAAACAATGTGCTGACACTAGACATGACCGTAAAAGTAATAATTTGCACTCCGGGGGCAATTTTATTGACAAATTTGAGATAGCTTAAAACTGAGAAATTTCGACAGGCGGCCGGTCATCGATTTATCCGAAAATATGAAAGTTTCTGGATCACTAGGGAATTAGTCTAAAACAATGTGCTGACACCAGACATGACCGTAAAAGTAATAATTTGCACTCCGGGGGCAATTTTGTTGACAAATTTGAGATAGCTTAAAACTAAGAAATTTCGACAGGCGGCCGGTCATCGATTTTTCCCAAAATATAAAAGTGTCTGGATCACTAGGAAATTAGTCCAAAACAATGTGCTGACACTAGACATGACCGTAAAAGTAATAATTTGCACTCCGGGGGCAATTTTGTTGACAAATTTGAGATAGCTTAAAACTAAGAAATTTCGACAGGCGGCCGGTCATCGATTTTCTCCAAAATATAAAAGTGTCTGGATCACTAGGAAATTAGTCTAAAACAATGTGCTGACACTAGACATGACCGTAAAAGTAATAATTTGCACTCCGGGGGCAATTTTGTTGACAAATTTGAGATAGCTTAAAACTGAGAAATTTCGACAGGCGGCCGGTCATCGATTTTCTCCAAAATATAAAAGTGTCTGGATCACTAGGAAATTAGTCTAAAACAATGTGCTGACACTAGACATGACCGTAAAAGTAATAATTTGCACTCCGGGGGCAATTTTGTTGACAAATTTGAGATAGCTTGGAACTGAGAAATTTCGACAGGCGGCCGGTCATCGATTTTTCCCAAAATATAAAAGTGTCTGGATCACTAGGAAATTAGTCTAAAACAATGTGCTGACACTAGACATGACCGTAAAAGTAATAATTTGCACTCCGGGGGCAATTTTGTTGACAAATTTGAGATAGCTTAAAACTGAGAAATTTCGACAGGCGGCCGGTCATCGATTTTTCCAAAAATGTGAAAGTTTCAGGATCACTATGCAATTAGTCTAAAACAATGTGCTGACACTAGACATGACCGTAAAAGTAATAATTTGCACTCCGGGGGCAATTTTGTTGACAAATTTGAGATAGCTTAAAACTGAGAAATTTCGACAGGCGGCCGGTCATCGATTTTCTCCAAAATATAAAAGTGTCTGGATCACTAGGAAATTAGTCTAAAACAATGTGCTGACACTAGACATGACCGTAAAAGTAATAATTTGCACTCCGGGGGCAATTTTGTTGACAAATTTGAGATAGCTTAAAACTGAGAAATTTCGACAGGCGGCCGGTCATCGATTTTCTCCAAAATATAAAAGTGTCTGGATCACTAGGAAATTAGTCTAAAACAATGTGCTGACACTAGACATGACCGTAAAAGTAATAATTTGCACTCCGGGGGCAATTTTGTTGACAAATTTGAGATAGCTGAAAACTGATAAATTTCGACAGGCGGCCGGTCATCGATTTTTCCAAAAATGTGAAAGTTTCAGGATCACTATGCAATTAGTCTAAAACAATGTGCTGACACTAGACATGACCGTAAAAGTAATAATTTGCACTCCGGGGGCAATTTTGTTGACAAATTTGAGATAGCTTAAAACTGAGAAATTTCGACAGGCGGCCGGTCATCGATTTTCTCCAAAATATAAAAGTGTCTGGATCACTAGGAAATTAGTCTAAAACAATGTGCTGACACTAGACATGACCGTAAAAGTAATAATTTGCACTCCGGGGGCAATTTTGTTGACAAATTTGAGATAGCTTAAAACTGAGAAATTTCGACAGGCGGCCGGTCATCGATTTTCTCCAAAATATAAAAGTGTCTGGATCACTAGGAAATTAGTCTAAAACAATGTGCTGACACTAGACATGACCGTAAAAGTAATAATTTGCACTCCGGGGGCAATTTTGTTGACAAATTTGAGATAGCTTGGAACTGAGAAATTTCGACAGGCGGCCGGTCATCGATTTTTCCCAAAATATAAAAGTGTCTGGATCACTAGGAAATTAGTCTAAAACAATGTGCTGACACTAGACATGACCGTAAAAGTAATAATTTGCACTCCGGGGGCAATTTTGTTGACAAATTTGAGATAGCTTAAAACTGAGAAATTTCGACAGGCGGCCGGTCATCGATTTTCTCCAAAATATAAAAGTGTCTGGATCACTAGGAAATTAGTCTAAAACAATGTGCTGACACTAGACATGACCGTAAAAGTAATAATTTGCACTCCGGGGGCAATTTTGTTGACAAATTTGAGATAGCTTGGAACTGAGAAATTTCGACAGGCGGCCGGTCATCGATTTTTCCCAAAATATAAAAGTGTCTGGATCACTAGGAAATTAGTCTAAAACAATGTGCTGACACTAGACATGACCGTAAAAGTAATAATTTGCACTCCGGGGGCAATTTTGTTGACAAATTTGAGATAGCTTGGAACTGAGAAATTTCGACAGGCGGCCGGTCATCGATTTTTCCCAAAATATAAAAGTGTCTGGATCACTAGGAAATTAGTCTAAAACAATGTGCTGACACTAGACATGACCGTAAAAGTAATAATTTGCACTCCGGGGGCAATTTTGTTGACAAATTTGAGATAGCTTAAAACTGAGAAATTTCGACAGGCGGCCGGTCATCGATTTTCTCCAAAATATAAAAGTGTCTGGATCACTAGGAAATTAGTCTAAAACAATGTGCTGACACTAGACATGACCGTAAAAGTAATAATTTGCACTCCGGGGGCAATTTTGTTGACAAATTTGAGATAGCTTGGAACTGAGAAATTTCGACAGGCGGCCGGTCATCGATTTTTCCCAAAATATAAAAGTGTCTGGATCACTAGGAAATTAGTCTAAAACAATGTGCTGACACTAGACATGACCGTAAAAGTAATAATTTGCACTCCGGGGGCAATTTTGTTGACAAATTTGAGATAGCTTAAAACTGAGAAATTTCGACAGGCGGCCGGTCATCGATTTTCTCCAAAATATAAAAGTGTCTGGATCACTAGGAAATTAGTCTAAAACAATGTGCTGACACTAGACATGACCGTAAAAGTAATAATTTGCACTCCGGGGGCAATTTTGTTGACAAATTTGAGATAGCTTGGAACTGAGAAATTTCGACAGGCGGCCGGTCATCGATTTTTCCCAAAATATAAAAGTGTCTGGATCACTAGGAAATTAGTCTAAAACAATGTGCTGACACTAGACATGACCGTAAAAGTAATAATTTGCACTCTCGGGGGGCAGTTTTGTTGACAAATTTGAGATAGCTCAAAACTGATAAATTTCGACAGGCGGCCGGTCATCGATTTTTCCCAAAATGTGAAAGTTTCAGGATCACTAGGGAATTAGTCTAAAACAATGTGCTGACATCAGACATGACCGTAAAAGTAATAATTTGCACTCCGGAGGCAATTTTGTTGACAAATTTGAGATAGCTTAAAACTGAGAAATTTCGACAGGCGGCCGGTCATCGATTTTTCCCAAAATGTGAAAGTTTCTGGATCACTAGGAAATTAGTCTAAAACAATGTGCTGACACTAGACATGACCGTAAAAGTAATAATTTGCACTCCGGGGGCAATTTTATTGACAAATTTGAGATAGCTTAAAACTGAGAAATTTCGACAGGCGGCCGGTCATCGATTTATCCGAAAATATGAAAGTTTCTGGATCACTAGGGAATTAGTCTAAAACAATGTGCTGACACCAGACATGACCGTAAAAGTAATAATTTGCACTCCGGGGGCAATTTTGTTGACAAATTTGAGATAGCTTAAAACTAAGAAATTTCGACAGGCGGCCGGTCATCGATTTTTCCCAAAATATAAAAGTGTCTGGATCACTAGGAAATTAGTCCAAAACAATGTGCTGACACTAGACATGACCGTAAAAGTAATAATTTGCACTCCGGGGGCAATTTTATTGACAAATTTGAGATAGCTTAAAACTGAGAAATTTCGACAGGCGGCCGGTCATCGATTTATCCGAAAATATTAAAGTTTCTGGATCACTAGGGAATTAGTCTAAAACAATGTGCTGACACCAGACATGACCGTAAAAGTAATAATTTGCACTCCGGGGGCAATTTTGTTGACAAATTTGAGATAGCTTAAAACTAAGAAATTTCGACAGGCGGCCGGTCATCGATTTTTCCCAAAATATAAAAGTGTCTGGATCACTAGGAAATTAGTCCAAAACAATGTGCTGACACTAGACATGACCGTAAAAGTAATAATTTGCACTCCGGGGGCAGTTTTGTTGACAAATTTGAGATAGCTGAAAACTGATAAATTTCGACAGGCGGCCGGTCATCGATTTTTCCAAAAATGTGAAAGTTTCAGGATCACTATGCAATTAGTCTAAAACAATGTGCTGACACTAGACATGACCGTAAAAGTAATAATTTGCACTCCGGGGGCAATTTTGTTGACAAATTTGAGATAGCTTAAAACTGAGAAATTTCGACAGGCGGCCGGTCATCGATTTTCTCCAAAATATAAAAGTGTCTGGATCACTAGGAAATTAGTCTAAAACAATGTGCTGACACTAGACATGACCGTAAAAGTAATAATTTGCACTCCGGGGGCAATTTTGTTGACAAATTTGAGATAGCTTAAAACTGAGAAATTTCGACAGGCGGCCGGTCATCGATTTTCTCCAAAATATAAAAGTGTCTGGATCACTAGGAAATTAGTCTAAAACAATGTGCTGACACTAGACATGACCGTAAAAGTAATAATTTGCACTCCGGGGGCAATTTTGTTGACAAATTTGAGATAGCTTGGAACTGAGAAATTTCGACAGGCGGCCGGTCATCGATTTTTCCCAAAATATAAAAGTGTCTGGATCACTAGGAAATTAGTCTAAAACAATGTGCTGACACTAGACATGACCGTAAAAGTAATAATTTGCACTCCGGGGGCAATTTTGTTGACAAATTTGAGATAGCTTAAAACTGAGAAATTTCGACAGGCGGCCGGTCATCGATTTTCTCCAAAATATAAAAGTGTCTGGATCACTAGGAAATTAGTCTAAAACAATGTGCTGACACTAGACATGACCGTAAAAGTAATAATTTGCACTCCGGGGGCAATTTTGTTGACAAATTTGAGATAGCTTGGAACTGAGAAATTTCGACAGGCGGCCGGTCATCGATTTTTCCCAAAATATAAAAGTGTCTGGATCACTAGGAAATTAGTCTAAAACAATGTGCTGACACTAGACATGACCGTAAAAGTAATAATTTGCACTCCGGGGGCAATTTTGTTGACAAATTTGAGATAGCTTAAAACTGAGAAATTTCGACAGGCGGCCGGTCATCGATTTTCTCCAAAATATAAAAGTGTCTGGATCACTAGGAAATTAGTCTAAAACAATGTGCTGACACTAGACATGACCGTAAAAGTAATAATTTGCACTCCGGGGGCAATTTTGTTGACAAATTTGAGATAGCTTGGAACTGAGAAATTTCGACAGGCGGCCGGTCATCGATTTTTCCCAAAATATAAAAGTGTCTGGATCACTAGGAAATTAGTCTAAAACAATGTGCTGACACTAGACATGACCGTAAAAGTAATAATTTGCACTCTCGGGGGGCAGTTTTGTTGACAAATTTGAGATAGCTCAAAACTGATAAATTTCGACAGGCGGCCGGTCATCGATTTTTCCCAAAATGTGAAAGTTTCAGGATCACTAGGGAATTAGTCTAAAACAATGTGCTGACATCAGACATGACCGTAAAAGTAATAATTTGCACTCCGGAGGCAATTTTGTTGACAAATTTGAGATAGCTTAAAACTGAGAAATTTCGACAGGCGGCCGGTCATCGATTTTTCCCAAAATGTGAAAGTTTCTGGATCACTAGGAAATTAGTCTAAAACAATGTGCTGACACTAGACATGACCGTAAAAGTAATAATTTGCACTCCGGGGGCAATTTTATTGACAAATTTGAGATAGCTTAAAACTGAGAAATTTCGACAGGCGGCTGGTCATCGATTTATCCGAAAATATGAAAGTTTCTGGATCACTAGGGAATTAGTCTAAAACAATGTGCTGACACCAGACATGACCGTAAAAGTAATAATTTGCACTCCGGGGGCAATTTTGTTGACAAATTTGAGATAGCTTAAAACTAAGAAATTTCGACAGGCGGCCGGTCATCGATTTTTCCCAAAATATAAAAGTGTCTGGATCACTAGGAAATTAGTCCAAAACAATGTGCTGACACTAGACATGACCGTAAAAGTAATAATTTGCACTCCGGGGGCAATTTTATTGACAAATTTGAGATAGCTTAAAACTGAGAAATTTCGACAGGCGGCCGGTCATCGATTTATCCGAAAATATGAAAGTTTCTGGATCACTAGGGAATTAGTCTAAAACAATGTGCTGACACCAGACATGACCGTAAAAGTAATAATTTGCACTCCGGGGGCAATTTTGTTGACAAATTTGAGATAGCTTAAAACTAAGAAATTTCGACAGGCGGCCGGTCATCGATTTTTCCCAAAATATAAAAGTGTCTGGATCACTAGGAAATTAGTCCAAAACAATGTGCTGACACTAGACATGACCGTAAAAGTAATAATTTGCACTCCGGGGGCAATTTTGTTGACAAATTTGAGATAGCTTAAAACTAAGAAATTTCGACAGGCGGCCGGTCATCGATTTTCTCCAAAATATAAAAGTGTCTGGATCACTAGGAAATTAGTCTAAAACAATGTGCTGACACTAGACATGACCGTAAAAGTAATAATTTGCACTCCGGGGGCAATTTTGTTGACAAATTTGAGATAGCTTAAAACTGAGAAATTTCGACAGGCGGCCGGTCATCGATTTTCTCCAAAATATAAAAGTGTCTGGATCACTAGGAAATTAGTCTAAAACAATGTGCTGACACTAGACATGACCGTAAAAGTAATAATTTGCACTCCGGGGGCAATTTTGTTGACAAATTTGAGATAGCTTGGAACTGAGAAATTTCGACAGGCGGCCGGTCATCGATTTTTCCCAAAATATAAAAGTGTCTGGATCACTAGGAAATTAGTCTAAAACAATGTGCTGACACTAGACATGACCGTAAAAGTAATAATTTGCACTCCGGGGGCAATTTTGTTGACAAATTTGAGATAGCTTAAAACTGAGAAATTTCGACAGGCGGCCGGTCATCGATTTTTCCAAAAATGTGAAAGTTTCAGGATCACTATGCAATTAGTCTAAAACAATGTGCTGACACTAGACATGACCGTAAAAGTAATAATTTGCACTCCGGGGGCAATTTTGTTGACAAATTTGAGATAGCTTAAAACTGAGAAATTTCGACAGGCGGCCGGTCATCGATTTTCTCCAAAATATAAAAGTGTCTGGATCACTAGGAAATTAGTCTAAAACAATGTGCTGACACTAGACATGACCGTAAAAGTAATAATTTGCACTCCGGGGGCAATTTTGTTGACAAATTTGAGATAGCTTAAAACTGAGAAATTTCGACAGGCGGCCGGTCATCGATTTTCTCCAAAATATAAAAGTGTCTGGATCACTAGGAAATTAGTCTAAAACAATGTGCTGACACTAGACATGACCGTAAAAGTAATAATTTGCACTCCGGGGGCAATTTTGTTGACAAATTTGAGATAGCTTGGAACTGAGAAATTTCGACAGGCGGCCGGTCATCGATTTTTCCCAAAATATAAAAGTGTCTGGATCACTAGGAAATTAGTCTAAAACAATGTGCTGACACTAGACATGACCGTAAAAGTAATAATTTGCACTCTCGGGGGGCAGTTTTGTTGACAAATTTGAGATAGCTCAAAACTGATAAATTTCGACAGGCGGCCGGTCATCGATTTTTCCCAAAATGTGAAAGTTTCAGGATCACTAGGGAATTAGTCTAAAACAATGTGCTGACATCAGACATGACCGTAAAAGTAATAATTTGCACTCCGGAGGCAATTTTGTTGACAAATTTGAGATAGCTTAAAACTGAGAAATTTCGACAGGCGGCCGGTCATCGATTTTTCCCAAAATGTGAAAGTTTCTGGATCACTAGGAAATTAGTCTAAAACAATGTGCTGACACTAGACATGACCGTAAAAGTAATAATTTGCACTCCGGGGGCAATTTTGTTGACAAATTTGAGATAGCTTGGAACTGAGAAATTTCGACAGGCGGCCGGTCATCGATTTTTCCCAAAATATAAAAGTGTCTGGATCACTAGGAAATTAGTCTAAAACAATGTGCTGACACTAGACATGACCGTAAAAGTAATAATTTGCACTCCGGGGGCAATTTTGTTGACAAATTTGAGATAGCTTAAAACTGAGAAATTTCGACAGGCGGCCGGTCATCGATTTTTCCAAAAATGTGAAAGTTTCAGGATCACTATGCAATTAGTCTAAAACAATGTGCTGACACTAGACATGACCGTAAAAGTAATAATTTGCACTCCGGGGGCAATTTTGTTGACAAATTTGAGATAGCTTAAAACTGAGAAATTTCGACAGGCGGCCGGTCATCGATTTTCTCCAAAATATAAAAGTGTCTGGATCACTAGGAAATTAGTCTAAAACAATGTGCTGACACTAGACATGACCGTAAAAGTAATAATTTGCACTCCGGGGGCAATTTTGTTGACAAATTTGAGATAGCTTAAAACTGAGAAATTTCGACAGGCGGCCGGTCATCGATTTTCTCCAAAATATAAAAGTGTCTGGATCACTAGGAAATTAGTCTAAAACAATGTGCTGACACTAGACATGACCGTAAAAGTAATAATTTGCACTCCGGGGGCAATTTTGTTGACAAATTTGAGATAGCTTGGAACTGAGAAATTTCGACAGGCGGCCGGTCATCGATTTTTCCCAAAATATAAAAGTGTCTGGATCACTAGGAAATTAGTCTAAAACAATGTGCTGACACTAGACATGACCGTAAAAGTAATAATTTGCACTCTCGGGGGGCAGTTTTGTTGACAAATTTGAGATAGCTCAAAACTGATAAATTTCGACAGGCGGCCGGTCATCGATTTTTCCCAAAATGTGAAAGTTTCAGGATCACTAGGGAATTAGTCTAAAACAATGTGCTGACATCAGACATGACCGTAAAAGTAATAATTTGCACTCCGGAGGCAATTTTGTTGACAAATTTGAGATAGCTTAAAACTGAGAAATTTCGACAGGCGGCCGGTCATCGATTTTTCCCAAAATGTGAAAGTTTCTGGATCACTAGGAAATTAGTCTAAAACAATGTGCTGACACTAGACATGACCGTAAAAGTAATAATTTGCACTCCGGGGGCAATTTTATTGACAAATTTGAGATAGCTTAAAACTGAGAAATTTCGACAGGCGGCCGGTCATCGATTTATCCGAAAATATGAAAGTTTCTGGATCACTAGGGAATTAGTCTAAAACAATGTGCTGACACCAGACATGACCGTAAAAGTAATAATTTGCACTCCGGGGGCAATTTTGTTGACAAATTTGAGATAGCTTAAAACTAAGAAATTTCGACAGGCGGCCGGTCATCGATTTTTCCCAAAATATAAAAGTGTCTGGATCACTAGGAAATTAGTCCAAAACAATGTGCTGACACTAGACATGACCGTAAAAGTAATAATTTGCACTCCGGGGGCAATTTTATTGACAAATTTGAGATAGCTTAAAACTGAGAAATTTCGACAGGCGGCCGGTCATCGATTTATCCGAAAATATTAAAGTTTCTGGATCACTAGGGAATTAGTCTAAAACAATGTGCTGACACCAGACATGACCGTAAAAGTAATAATTTGCACTCCGGGGGCAATTTTGTTGACAAATTTGAGATAGCTTAAAACTAAGAAATTTCGACAGGCGGCCGGTCATCGATTTTTCCCAAAATATAAAAGTGTCTGGATCACTAGGAAATTAGTCCAAAACAATGTGCTGACACTAGACATGACCGTAAAAGTAATAATTTGCACTCCGGGGGCAGTTTTGTTGACAAATTTGAGATAGCTGAAAACTGATAAATTTCGACAGGCGGCCGGTCATCGATTTTTCCAAAAATGTGAAAGTTTCAGGATCACTATGCAATTAGTCTAAAACAATGTGCTGACACTAGACATGACCGTAAAAGTAATAATTTGCACTCCGGGGGCAATTTTGTTGACAAATTTGAGATAGCTTAAAACTGAGAAATTTCGACAGGCGGCCGGTCATCGATTTTCTCCAAAATATAAAAGTGTCTGGATCACTAGGAAATTAGTCTAAAACAATGTGCTGACACTAGACATGACCGTAAAAGTAATAATTTGCACTCCGGGGGCAATTTTGTTGACAAATTTGAGATAGCTTAAAACTGAGAAATTTCGACAGGCGGCCGGTCATCGATTTTCTCCAAAATATAAAAGTGTCTGGATCACTAGGAAATTAGTCTAAAACAATGTGCTGACACTAGACATGACCGTAAAAGTAATAATTTGCACTCCGGGGGCAATTTTGTTGACAAATTTGAGATAGCTTGGAACTGAGAAATTTCGACAGGCGGCCGGTCATCGATTTTTCCCAAAATATAAAAGTGTCTGGATCACTAGGAAATTAGTCTAAAACAATGTGCTGACACTAGACATGACCGTAAAAGTAATAATTTGCACTCCGGGGGCAATTTTGTTGACAAATTTGAGATAGCTTAAAACTGAGAAATTTCGACAGGCGGCCGGTCATCGATTTTCTCCAAAATATAAAAGTGTCTGGATCACTAGGAAATTAGTCTAAAACAATGTGCTGACACTAGACATGACCGTAAAAGTAATAATTTGCACTCCGGGGGCAATTTTGTTGACAAATTTGAGATAGCTTGGAACTGAGAAATTTCGACAGGCGGCCGGTCATCGATTTTTCCCAAAATATAAAAGTGTCTGGATCACTAGGAAATTAGTCTAAAACAATGTGCTGACACTAGACATGACCGTAAAAGTAATAATTTGCACTCCGGGGGCAATTTTGTTGACAAATTTGAGATAGCTTAAAACTGAGAAATTTCGACAGGCGGCCGGTCATCGATTTTCTCCAAAATATAAAAGTGTCTGGATCACTAGGAAATTAGTCTAAAACAATGTGCTGACACTAGACATGACCGTAAAAGTAATAATTTGCACTCCGGGGGCAATTTTGTTGACAAATTTGAGATAGCTTGGA
This sequence comes from Cepaea hortensis, assembly GCA_963921405.1. NCBI lineage: Eukaryota > Metazoa > Mollusca > Gastropoda > Stylommatophora > Helicidae > Cepaea > Cepaea hortensis. Next base: position 84,474,085 of record OY992894.1, on the reverse strand, counting down.
ACTGAGAAATTTCGACAGGCGGCCGGTCATCGATTTTTCCCAAAATATAAAAGTGTCTGGATCACTAGGAAATTAGTCTAAAACAATGTGCTGACACTAGACATGACCGTAAAAGTAATAATTTGCACTCTCGGGGGGCAGTTTTGTTGACAAATTTGAGATAGCTCAAAACTGATAAATTTCGACAGGCGGCCGGTCATCGATTTTTCCCAAAATGTGAAAGTTTCAGGATCACTAGGGAATTAGTCTAAAACAATGTGCTGACATCAGACATGACCGTAAAAGTAATAATTTGCACTCCGGAGGCAATTTTGTTGACAAATTTGAGATAGCTTAAAACTGAGAAATTTCGACAGGCGGCCGGTCATCGATTTTTCCCAAAATGTGAAAGTTTCTGGATCACTAGGAAATTAGTCTAAAACAATGTGCTGACACTAGACATGACCGTAAAAGTAATAATTTGCACTCCGGGGGCAATTTTATTGACAAATTTGAGATAGCTTAAAACTGAGAAATTTCGACAGGCGGCTGGTCATCGATTTATCCGAAAATATGAAAGTTTCTGGATCACTAGGGAATTAGTCTAAAACAATGTGCTGACACCAGACATGACCGTAAAAGTAATAATTTGCACTCCGGGGGCAATTTTGTTGACAAATTTGAGATAGCTTAAAACTAAGAAATTTCGACAGGCGGCCGGTCATCGATTTTTCCCAAAATATAAAAGTGTCTGGATCACTAGGAAATTAGTCCAAAACAATGTGCTGACACTAGACATGACCGTAAAAGTAATAATTTGCACTCCGGGGGCAATTTTATTGACAAATTTGAGATAGCTTAAAACTGAGAAATTTCGACAGGCGGCCGGTCATCGATTTATCCGAAAATATGAAAGTTTCTGGATCACTAGGGAATTAGTCTAAAACAATGTGCTGACACCAGACATGACCGTAAAAGTAATAATTTGCACTCCGGGGGCAATTTTGTTGACAAATTTGAGATAGCTTAAAACTAAGAAATTTCGACAGGCGGCCGGTCATCGATTTTTCCCAAAATATAAAAGTGTCTGGATCACTAGGAAATTAGTCCAAAACAATGTGCTGACACTAGACATGACCGTAAAAGTAATAATTTGCACTCCGGGGGCAATTTTGTTGACAAATTTGAGATAGCTTAAAACTAAGAAATTTCGACAGGCGGCCGGTCATCGATTTTCTCCAAAATATAAAAGTGTCTGGATCACTAGGAAATTAGTCTAAAACAATGTGCTGACACTAGACATGACCGTAAAAGTAATAATTTGCACTCCGGGGGCAATTTTGTTGACAAATTTGAGATAGCTTAAAACTGAGAAATTTCGACAGGCGGCCGGTCATCGATTTTCTCCAAAATATAAAAGTGTCTGGATCACTAGGAAATTAGTCTAAAACAATGTGCTGACACTAGACATGACCGTAAAAGTAATAATTTGCACTCCGGGGGCAATTTTGTTGACAAATTTGAGATAGCTTGGAACTGAGAAATTTCGACAGGCGGCCGGTCATCGATTTTTCCCAAAATATAAAAGTGTCTGGATCACTAGGAAATTAGTCTAAAACAATGTGCTGACACTAGACATGACCGTAAAAGTAATAATTTGCACTCCGGGGGCAATTTTGTTGACAAATTTGAGATAGCTTAAAACTGAGAAATTTCGACAGGCGGCCGGTCATCGATTTTTCCAAAAATGTGAAAGTTTCAGGATCACTATGCAATTAGTCTAAAACAATGTGCTGACACTAGACATGACCGTAAAAGTAATAATTTGCACTCCGGGGGCAATTTTGTTGACAAATTTGAGATAGCTTAAAACTGAGAAATTTCGACAGGCGGCCGGTCATCGATTTTCTCCAAAATATAAAAGTGTCTGGATCACTAGGAAATTAGTCTAAAACAATGTGCTGACACTAGACATGACCGTAAAAGTAATAATTTGCACTCCGGGGGCAATTTTGTTGACAAATTTGAGATAGCTTAAAACTGAGAAATTTCGACAGGCGGCCGGTCATCGATTTTCTCCAAAATATAAAAGTGTCTGGATCACTAGGAAATTAGCCTAAAACAATGTGCTGACACTAGACATGACCGTAAAAGTAATAATTTGCACTCCGGGGGCAATTTTGTTGACAAATTTGAGATAGCTTGGAACTGAGAAATTTCGACAGGCGGCCGGTCATCGATTTTTCCCAAAATATAAAAGTGTCTGGATCACTAGGAAATTAGTCTAAAACAATGTGCTGACACTAGACATGACCGTAAAAGTAATAATTTGCACTCCGGGGGCAATTTTGTTGACAAATTTGAGATAGCTGAAAACTGATAAATTTCGACAGGCGGCCGGTCATCGATTTTTCCAAAAATGTGAAAGTTTCAGGATCACTATGCAATTAGTCTAAAACAATGTGCTGACACTAGACATGACCGTAAAAGTAATAATTTGCACTCCGGGGGCAATTTTGTTGACAAATTTGAGATAGCTTAAAACTGAGAAATTTCGACAGGCGGCCGGTCATCGATTTTCTCCAAAATATAAAAGTGTCTGGATCACTAGGAAATTAGTCTAAAACAATGTGCTGACACTAGACATGACCGTAAAAGTAATAATTTGCACTCCGGGGGCAATTTTGTTGACAAATTTGAGATAGCTTAAAACTGAGAAATTTCGACAGGCGGCCGGTCATCGATTTTCTCCAAAATATAAAAGTGTCTGGATCACTAGGAAATTAGTCTAAAACAATGTGCTGACACTAGACATGACCGAAAAAGTAATAATTTGCACTCCGGGGGCAATTTTGTTGACAAATTTGAGATAGCTTGGAACTGAGAAATTTCGACAGGCGGCCGGTCATCGATTTTTCCCAAAATATAAAAGTGTCTGGATCACTAGGAAATTAGTCTAAAACAATGTGCTGACACTAGACATGACCGTAAAAGTAATAATTTGCACTCCGGGGGCAATTTTGTTGACAAATTTGAGATAGCTTAAAACTGAGAAATTTCGACAGGCGGCCGGTCATCGATTTTCTCCAAAATATAAAAGTGTCTGGATCACTAGGAAATTAGTCTAAAACAATGTGCTGACACTAGACATGACCGTAAAAGTAATAATTTGCACTCCGGGGGCAATTTTGTTGACAAATTTGAGATAGCTTGGAACTGAGAAATTTCGACAGGCGGCCGGTCATCGATTTTTCCCAAAATATAAAAGTGTCTGGATCACTAGGAAATTAGTCTAAAACAATGTGCTGACACTAGACATGACCGTAAAAGTAATAATTTGCACTCCGGGGGCAATTTTGTTGACAAATTTGAGATAGCTTGGAACTGAGAAATTTCGACAGGCGGCCGGTCATCGATTTTTCCCAAAATATAAAAGTGTCTGGATCACTAGGAAATTAGTCTAAAACAATGTGCTGACACTAGACATGACCGTAAAAGTAATAATTTGCACTCTCGGGGGGCAGTTTTGTTGACAAATTTGAGATAGCTCAAAACTGATAAATTTCGACAGGCGGCCGGTCATCGATTTTTCCCAAAATGTGAAAGTTTCAGGATCACTAGGGAATTAGTCTAAAACAATGTGCTGACATCAGACATGACCGTAAAAGTAATAATTTGCACTCCGGAGGCAATTTTGTTGACAAATTTGAGATAGCTTAAAACTGAGAAATTTCGACAGGCGGCCGGTCATCGATTTTTCCCAAAATGTGAAAGTTTCTGGATCACTAGGAAATTAGTCTAAAACAATGTGCTGACACTAGACATGACCGTAAAAGTAATAATTTGCACTCCGGGGGCAATTTTATTGACAAATTTGAGATAGCTTAAAACTGAGAAATTTCGACAGGCGGCCGGTCATCGATTTATCCGAAAATATGAAAGTTTCTGGATCACTAGGGAATTAGTCTAAAACAATGTGCTGACACCAGACATGACCGTAAAAGTAATAATTTGCACTCCGGGGGCAATTTTGTTGACAAATTTGAGATAGCTTAAAACTAAGAAATTTCGACAGGCGGCCGGTCATCGATTTTTCCCAAAATATAAAAGTGTCTGGATCACTAGGAAATTAGTCCAAAACAATGTGCTGACACTAGACATGACCGTAAAAGTAATAATTTGCACTCCGGGGGCAATTTTATTGACAAATTTGAGATAGCTTAAAACTGAGAAATTTCGACAGGCGGCCGGTCATCGATTTATCCGAAAATATGAAAGTTTCTGGATCACTAGGGAATTAGTCTAAAACAATGTGCTGACACCAGACATGACCGTAAAAGTAATAATTTGCACTCCGGGGGCAATTTTGTTGACAAATTTGAGATAGCTTAAAACTAAGAAATTTCGACAGGCGGCCGGTCATCGATTTTTCCCAAAATATAAAAGTGTCTGGATCACTAGGAAATTAGTCCAAAACAATGTGCTGACACTAGACATGACCGTAAAAGTAATAATTTGCACTCCGGGGGCAGTTTTGTTGACAAATTTGAGATAGCTGAAAACTGATAAATTTCGACAGGCGGCCGGTCATCGATTTTTCCAAAAATGTGAAAGTTTCAGGATCACTATGAAATTAGTCTAAAACAATGTGCTGACACTAGACATGACCGTAAAAGTAATAATTTGCACTCCGGGGGCAATTTTGTTGACAAATTTGAGATAGCTTAAAACTGAGAAATTTCGACAGGCGGCCGGTCATCGATTTTCTCCAAAATATAAAAGTGTCTGGATCACTAGGAAATTAGTCTAAAACAATGTGCTGACACTAGACATGACCGTAAAAGTAATAATTTGCACTCCGGGGGCAATTTTGTTGACAAATTTGAGATAGCTTAAAACTGAGAAATTTCGACAGGCGGCCGGTCATCGATTTTCTCCAAAATATAAAAGTGTCTGGATCACTAGGAAATTAGTCTAAAACAATGTGCTGACACTAGACATGACCGTAAAAGTAATAATTTGCACTCCGGGGGCAATTTTGTTGACAAATTTGAGATAGCTTGGAACTGAGAAATTTCGACAGGCGGCCGGTCATCGATTTTTCCCAAAATATAAAAGTGTCTGGATCACTAGGAAATTAGTCTAAAACAATGTGCTGACACTAGACATGACCGTAAAAGTAATAATTTGCACTCCGGGGGCAATTTTGTTGACAAATTTGAGATAGCTTAAAACTGAGAAATTTCGACAGGCGGCCGGTCATCGATTTTCTCCAAAATATAAAAGTGTCTGGATCACTAGGAAATTAGTCTAAACAATGTGCTGACACTAGACATGACCGTAAAAGTAATAATTTGCACTCCGGGGGCAATTTTGTTGACAAATTTGAGATAGCTTAAAACTGAGAAATTTCGACAGGCGGCCGGTCATCGATTTTCTCCAAAATATAAAAGTGTCTGGATCACTAGGAAATTAGTCTAAAACAATGTGCTGACACTAGACATGACCGTAAAAGTAATAATTTGCACTCCGGGGGCAATTTTGTTGACAAATTTGAGATAGCTTAAAACTGAGAAATTTCGACAGGCGGCCGGTCATCGATTTTCTCCAAAATATAAAAGTGTCTGGATCACTAGGAAATTAGTCTAAAACAATGTGCTGACACTAGACATGACCGTAAAAGTAATAATTTGCACTCCGGGGGCAATTTTGTTGACAAATTTGAGATAGCTTGGAACTGAGAAATTTCGACAGGCGGCCGGTCATCGATTTTTCCCAAAATATAAAAGTGTCTGGATCACTAGGAAATTAGTCTAAAACAATGTGCTGACACTAGACATGACCGTAAAAGTAATAATTTGCACTCCGGGGGCAATTTTGTTGACAAATTTGAGATAGCTGAAAACTGATAAATTTCGACAGGCGGCCGGTCATCGATTTTTCCAAAAATGTGAAAGTTTCAGGATCACTATGCAATTAGTCTAAAACAATGTGCTGACACTAGACATGACCGTAAAAGTAATAATTTGCACTCCGGGGGCAATTTTGTTGACAAATTTGAGATAGCTTAAAACTGAGAAATTTCGACAGGCGGCCGGTCATCGATTTTCTCCAAAATATAAAAGTGTCTGGATCACTAGGAAATTAGTCTAAAACAATGTGCTGACACTAGACTTGACCGTAAAAGTAATAATTTGCACTCCGGGGGCAATTTTGTTGACAAATTTGAGATAGCTTAAAACTGAGAAATTTCGACAGGCGGCCGGTCATCGATTTTCTCCAAAATATAAAAGTGTCTGGATCACTAGGAAATTAGTCTAAAACAATGTGCTGACACTAGACATGACCGTAAAAGTAATAATTTGCACTCCGGGGGCAATTTTGTTGACAAATTTGAGATAGCTTAAAACTGAGAAATTTCGACAGGCGGCCGGTCATCGATTTATCCGAAAATATGAAAGTTTCTGGATCACTATGCAATTAGTCTAAAACAATGTGCTGACACCAGACATGACCGTAAAAGTAATAATTTGCACTCCGGGGGCAATTTTGTTGACAAATTTGAGATATCTTAAAACTAAGAAATTTCGACAGGCGGCCGGTCATCGATTTTTCCCAAAATATAAAAGTGTCTGGATCACTAGGAAATTAGTCCAAAACAATGTGCTGACACTAGACATGACCGTAAAAGTAATAATTTGCACTCCGGGGGCAGTTTTGTTGACAAATTTGAGATAGCTGAAAACTGATAAATTTCGACAGGCGGCCGGTCATCGATTTTTCCAAAAATGTGAAAGTTTCAGGATCACTATGAAATTAGTCTAAAACAATGTGCTGACACTAGACATGACCGTAAAAGTAATAATTTGCACTCCGGGGGCAATTTTGTTGACAAATTTGAGATAGCTTAAAACTGAGAAATTTCGACAGGCGGCCGGTCATCGATTTTCTCCAAAATATAAAAGTGTCTGGATCACTAGGAAATTAGTCTAAAACAATGTGCTGACACTAGACATGACCGTAAAAGTAATAATTTGCACTCCGGGGGCAATTTTGTTGACAAATTTGAGATAGCTTAAAACTGAGAAATTTCGACAGGCGGCCGGTCATCGATTTTCTCCAAAATATAAAAGTGTCTGGATCACTAGGAAATTAGTCTAAAACAATGTGCTGACACTAGACATGACCGTAAAAGTAATAATTTGCACTCCGGGGGCAATTTTGTTGACAAATTTGAGATAGCTTGGAACTGAGAAATTTCGACAGGCGGCCGGTCATCGATTTTTCCCAAAATATAAAAGTGTCTGGATCACTAGGAAATTAGTCTAAAACAATGTGCTGACACTAGACATGACCGTAAAAGTAATAATTTGCACTCCGGGGGCAATTTTGTTGACAAATTTGAGATAGCTTAAAACTGAGAAATTTCGACAGGCGGCCGGTCATCGATTTTTCCAAAAATGTGAAAGTTTCAGGATCACTATGCAATTAGTCTAAAACAATGTGCTGACACTAGACATGACCGTAAAAGTAATAATTTGCACTCCGGGGGCAATTTTGTTGACAAATTTGAGATAGCTTAAAACTGAGAAATTTCGACAGGCGGCCGGTCATCGATTTTCTCCAAAATATAAAAGTGTCTGGATCACTAGGAAATTAGTCTAAAACAATGTGCTGACACTAGACATGACCGTAAAAGTAATAATTTGCACTCCGGGGGCAATTTTGTTGACAAATTTGAGATAGCTTAAAACTGAGAAATTTCGACAGGCGGCCGGTCATCGATTTTCTCCAAAATATAAAAGTGTCTGGATCACTAGGAAATTAGTCTAAAACAATGTGCTGACACTAGACATGACCGTAAAAGTAATAATTTGCACTCCGGGGGCAATTTTGTTGACAAATTTGAGATAGCTTGGAACTGAGAAATTTCGACAGGCGGCCGGTCATCGATTTTTCCCAAAATATAAAAGTGTCTGGATCACTAGGAAATTAGTCTAAAACAATGTGCTGACACTAGACATGACCGTAAAAGTAATAATTTGCACTCCGGGGGCAATTTTGTTGACAAATTTGAGATAGCTGAAAACTGATAAATTTCGACAGGCGGCCGGTCATCGATTTTTCCAAAAATGTGAAAGTTTCAGGATCACTATGCAATTAGTCTAAAACAATGTGCTGACACTAGACATGACCGTAAAAGTAATAATTTGCACTCCGGGGGCAATTTTGTTGACAAATTTGAGATAGCTTAAAACTGAGAAATTTCGACAGGCGGCCGGTCATCGATTTTCTCCAAAATATAAAAGTGTCTGGATCACTAGGAAATTAGTCTAAAACAATGTGCTGACACTAGACATGACCGTAAAAGTAATAATTTGCACTCCGGGGGCAATTTTGTTGACAAATTTGAGATAGCTTAAAACTGAGAAATTTCGACAGGCGGCCGGTCATCGATTTTCTCCAAAATATAAAAGTGTCTGGATCACTAGGAAATTAGTCTAAAACAATGTGCTGACACTAGACATGACCGTAAAAGTAATAATTTGCACTCCGGGGGCAATTTTGTTGACAAATTTGAGATAGCTTGGAACTGAGAAATTTCGACAGGCGGCCGGTCATCGATTTTTCCCAAAATATAAAAGTGTCTGGATCACTAGGAAATTAGTCTAAAACAATGTGCTGACACTAGACATGACCGTAAAAGTAATAATTTGCACTCCGGGGGCAATTTTGTTGACAAATTTGAGATAGCTTAAAACTGAGAAATTTCGACAGGCGGCCGGTCATCGATTTTCTCCAAAATATAAAAGTGTCTGGATCACTAGGAAATTAGTCTAAAACAATGTGCTGACACTAGACATGACCGTAAAAGTAATAATTTGCACTCCGGGGGCAATTTTGTTGACAAATTTGAGATAGCTTGGAACTGAGAAATTTCGACAGGCGGCCGGTCATCGATTTTTCCCAAAATATAAAAGTGTCTGGATCACTAGGAAATTAGTCTAAAACAATGTGCTGACACTAGACATGACCGTAAAAGTAATAATTTGCACTCCGGGGGCAATTTTGTTGACAAATTTGAGATAGCTTAAAACTGAGAAATTTCGACAGGCGGCCGGTCATCGATTTTCTCCAAAATATAAAAGTGTCTGGATCACTAGGAAATTAGTCTAAAACAATGTGCTGACACTAGACATGACCGTAAAAGTAATAATTTGCACTCCGGGGGCAATTTTGTTGACAAATTTGAGATAGCTTGGAACTGAGAAATTTCGACAGGCGGCCGGTCATCGATTTTTCCCAAAATATAAAAGTGTCTGGATCACTAGGAAATTAGTCTAAAACAATGTGCTGACACTAGACATGACCGTAAAAGTAATAATTTGCACTCTCGGGGGGCAGTTTTGTTGACAAATTTGAGATAGCTCAAAACTGATAAATTTCGACAGGCGGCCGGTCATCGATTTTTCCCAAAATGTGAAAGTTTCAGGATCACTAGGGAATTAGTCTAAAACAATGTGCTGACATCAGACATGACCGTAAAAGTAATAATTTGCACTCCGGAGGCAATTTTGTTGACAAATTTGAGATAGCTTAAAACTGAGAAATTTCGACAGGCGGCCGGTCATCGATTTTTCCCAAAATGTGAAAGTTTCTGGATCACTAGGAAATTAGTCTAAAACAATGTGCTGACACTAGACATGACCGTAAAAGTAATAATTTGCACTCCGGGGGCAATTTTATTGACAAATTTGAGATAGCTTAAAACTGAGAAATTTCGACAGGCGGCCGGTCATCGATTTATCCGAAAATATGAAAGTTTCTGGATCACTAGGGAATTAGTCTAAAACAATGTGCTGACACCAGACATGACCGTAAAAGTAATAATTTGCACTCCGGGGGCAATTTTGTTGACAAATTTGAGATAGCTTAAAACTAAGAAATTTCGACAGGCGGCCGGTCATCGATTTTTCCCAAAATATAAAAGTGTCTGGATCACTAGGAAATTAGTCCAAAACAATGTGCTGACACTAGACATGACCGTAAAAGTAATAATTTGCACTCCGGGGGCAATTTTATTGACAAATTTGAGATAGCTTAAAACTGAGAAATTTCGACAGGCGGCCGGTCATCGATTTATCCGAAAATATGAAAGTTTCTGGATCACTAGGGAATTAGTCTAAAACAATGTGCTGACACCAGACATGACCGTAAAAGTAATAATTTGCACTCCGGGGGCAATTTTGTTGACAAATTTGAGATAGCTTAAAACTAAGAAATTTCGACAGGCGGCCGGTCATCGATTTTTCCCAAAATATAAAAGTGTCTGGATCACTAGGAAATTAGTCCAAAACAATGTGCTGACACTAGACATGACCGTAAAAGTAATAATTTGCACTCCGGGGGCAGTTTTGTTGACAAATTTGAGATAGCTGAAAACTGATAAATTTCGACAGGCGGCCGGTCATCGATTTTTCCAAAAATGTGAAAGTTTCAGGATCACTATGAAATTAGTCTAAAACAATGTGCTGACACTAGACATGACCGTAAAAGTAATAATTTGCACTCCGGGGGCAATTTTGTTGACAAATTTGAGATAGCTTAAAACTGAGAAATTTCGACAGGCGGCCGGTCATCGATTTTCTCCAAAATATAAAAGTGTCTGGATCACTAGGAAATTAGTCTAAAACAATGTGCTGACACTAGACATGACCGTAAAAGTAATAATTTGCACTCCGGGGGCAATTTTGTTGACAAATTTGAGATAGCTTAAAACTGAGAAATTTCGACAGGCGGCCGGTCATCGATTTTCTCCAAAATATAAAAGTGTCTGGATCACTAGGAAATTAGTCTAAAACAATGTGCTGACACTAGACATGACCGTAAAAGTAATAATTTGCACTCCGGGGGCAATTTTGTTGACAAATTTGAGATAGCTTGGAACTGAGAAATTTCGACAGGCGGCCGGTCATCGATTTTTCCCAAAATATAAAAGTGTCTGGATCACTAGGAAATTAGTCTAAAACAATGTGCTGACACTAGACATGACCGTAAAAGTAATAATTTGCACTCCGGGGGCAATTTTGTTGACAAATTTGAGATAGCTTAAAACTGAGAAATTTCGACAGGCGGCCGGTCATCGATTTTCTCCAAAATATAAAAGTGTCTGGATCACTAGGAAATTAGTCTAAAACAATGTGCTGACACTAGACATGACCGTAAAAGTAATAATTTGCACTCCGGGGGCAATTTTGTTGACAAATTTGAGATAGCTTGGAACTGAGAAATTTCGACAGGCGGCCGGTCATCGATTTTTCCCAAAATATAAAAGTGTCTGGATCACTAGGAAATTAGTCTAAAACAATGTGCTGACACTAGACATGACCGTAAAAGTAATAATTTGCACTCTCGGGGGGGGGGGGGGGCAGTTTTGTTGACAAATTTGAGATAGCTCAAAACTGATAAATTTCGACAGGCGGCCGGTCATCGATTTTTCCCAAAATGTGAAAGTTTCAGGATCACTAGGGAATTAGTCTAAAACAATGTGCTGACATCAGACATGACCGTAAAAGTAATAATTTGCACTCCGGAGGCAATTTTGTTGACAAATTTGAGATAGCTTAAAACTGAGAAATTTCGACAGGCGGCCGGTCATCGATTTTTCCCAAAATGTGAAAGTTTCTGGATCACTAGGAAATTAGTCTAAAACAATGTGCTGACACTAGACATGACCGTAAAAGTAATAATTTGCACTCCGGGGGCAATTTTATTGACAAATTTGAGATAGCTTAAAACTGAGAAATTTCGACAGGCGGCCGGTCATCGATTTATCCGAAAATATGAAAGTTTCTGGATCACTAGGGAATTAGTCTAAAACAATGTGCTGACACCAGACATGACCGTAAAAGTAATAATTTGCACTCCGGGGGCAATTTTGTTGACAAATTTGAGATAGCTTGGAACTGAGAAATTTCGACAGGCGGCCGGTCATCGATTTTTCCCAAAATATAAAAGTGTCTGGATCACTAGGAAATTAGTCTAAAACAATGTGCTGACACTAGACATGACCGTAAAAGTAATAATTTGCACTCCGGGGGCAATTTTGTTGACAAATTTGAGATAGCTTAAAACTGAGAAATTTCGACAGGCGGCCGGTCATCGATTTTCTCCAAAATATAAAAGTGTCTGGATCACTAGGAAATTAGTCTAAAACAATGTGCTGACACTAGACATGACCGTAAAAGTAATAATTTGCACTCCGGGGGCAATTTTGTTGACAAATTTGAGATAGCTTGGAACTGAGAAATTTCGACAGGCGGCCGGTCATCGATTTTTCCCAAAATATAAAAGTGTCTGGATCACTAGGAAATTAGTCTAAAACAATGTGCTGACACTAGACATGACCGTAAAAGTAATAATTTGCACTCTCGGGGGGCAGTTTTGTTGACAAATTTGAGATAGCTCAAAACTGATAAATTTCGACAGGCGGCCGGTCATCGATTTTTCCCAAAATGTGAAAGTTTCAGGATCACTAGGGAATTAGTCTAAAACAATGTGCTGACATCAGACATGACCGTAAAAGTAATAATTTGCACTCCGGAGGCAATTTTGTTGACAAATTTGAGATAGCTTAAAACTGAGAAATTTCGACAGGCGGCCGGTCATCGATTTTTCCCAAAATGTGAAAGTTTCTGGATCACTAGGAAATTAGTCTAAAACAATGTGCTGACACTAGACATGACCGTAAAAGTAATAATTTGCACTCCGGGGGCAATTTTATTGACAAATTTGAGATAGCTTAAAACTGAGAAATTTCGACAGGCGGCCGGTCATCGATTTATCCGAAAATATGAAAGTTTCTGGATCACTAGGGAATTAGTCTAAAACAATGTGGTGACACCAGACATGACCGTAAAAGTAATAATTTGCACTCCGGGGGCAATTTTGTTGACAAATTTGAGATAGCTTAAAACTAAGAAATTTCGACAGGCGGCCGGTCATCGATTTTTCCCAAAATATAAAAGTGTCTGGATCACTAGGAAATTAGTCCAAAACAATGTGCTGACACTAGACATGACCGTAAAAGTAATAATTTGCACTCCGGGGGCAATTTTATTGACAAATTTGAGATAGCTTAAAACTGAGAAATTTCGACAGGCGGCCGGTCATCGATTTATCCGAAAATATGAAAGTTTCTGGATCACTAGGGAATTAGTCTAAAACAATGTGCTGACACCAGACATGACCGTAAAAGTAATAATTTGCACTCCGGGGGCAATTTTGTTGACAAATTTGAGATAGCTTAAAACTAAGAAATTTCGACAGGCGGCCGGTCATCGATTTTTCCCAAAATATAAAAGTGTCTGGATCACTAGGAAATTAGTCCAAAACAATGTGCTGACACTAGACATGACCGTAAAAGTAATAATTTGCACTCCGGGGGCAGTTTTGTTGACAAATTTGAGATAGCTGAAAACTGATAAATTTCGACAGGCGGCCGGTCATCGATTTTTCAAAAAATGTGAAAGTTTCAGGATCACTATGAAATTAGTCTAAAACAATGTGCTGACACTAGACATGACCGTAAAAGTAATAATTTGCACTCCGGGGGCAATTTTGTTGACAAATTTGAGATAGCTTAAAACTGAGAAATTTCGACAGGCGGCCGGTCATCGATTTTCTCCAAAATATAAAAGTGTCTGGATCACTAGGAAATTAGTCTAAAACAATGTGCTGACACTAGACATGACCGTAAAAGTAATAATTTGCACTCCGGGGGCAATTTTGTTGACAAATTTGAGATAGCTTAAAACTGAGAAATTTCGACAGGCGGCCGGTCATCGATTTTCTCCAAAATATAAAAGTGTCTGGATCACTAGGAAATTAGTCTAAAACAATGTGCTGACACTAGACATGACCGTAAAAGTAATAATTTGCACTCCGGGGGCAATTTTGTTGACAAATTTGAGATAGCTTGGAACTGAGAAATTTCGACAGGCGGCCGGTCATCGATTTTTCCCAAAATATAAAAGTGTCTGGATCACTAGGAAATTAGTCTAAAACAATGTGCTGACACTAGACATGACCGTAAAAGTAATAATTTGCACTCCGGGGGCAATTTTGTTGACAAATTTGAGATATCTTAAAACTGAGAAATTTCGACAGGCGGCCGGTCATCGATTTTCTCCAAAATATAAAAGTGTCTGGATCACTAGGAAATTAGTCTAAAACAATGTGCTGACACTAGACATGACCGTAAAAGTAATAATTTGCACTCTCGGGGGGCAGTTTTGTTGACAAATTTGAGATAGGTAAAAACTGATATATTTCGACAGGCGGCCGGTCATCGATTTTTCCCAAAATGTGAAAGTTTCAGGATCACTAGGGAATTAGTCTAAAACAATGTGCTGACATCAGACATGACCGTAAAAGTAATAATTTGCACTCCGGGGGCAATTTTGTTGACAAATTTGAGATAGCTTAAAACTAAGAAATTTCGACAGGCGGCCGGTCATCGATTTTTCCCAAAATATAAAAGTGTCTGGATCACTAGGAAATTAGTCCAAAACAATGTGCTGACACTAGACATGACCGTAAAAGTAATAATTTGCACTCCGGGGGCAATTTTATTGACAAATTTGAGATAGCTTAAAACTGAGAAATTTCGACAGGCGGCCGGTCATCGATTTATCCGAAAATATGAAAGTTTCTGGATCACTAGGGAATTAGTCTAAAACAATGTGCTGACACCAGACATGACCGTAAAAGTAATAATTTGCACTCCGGGGGCAATTTTGTTGACAAATTTGAGATAGCTTAAAACTAAGAAATTTCGACAGGCGGCCGGTCATCGATTTTTCCCAAAATATAAAAGTGTCTGGATCACTAGGAAATTAGTCCAAAACAATGTGCTGACACTAGACATGACCGTAAAAGTAATAATTTGCACTCCGGGGGCAGTTTTGTTGACAAATTTGAGATAGCTGAAAACTGATAAATTTCGACAGGCGGCCGGTCATCGATTTTTCCAAAAATGTGAAAGTTTCAGGATCACTATGAAATTAGTCTAAAACAATGTGCTGACACTAGACATGACCGTAAAAGTAATAATTTGCACTCCGGGGGCAATTTTGTTGACAAATTTGAGATAGCTTAAAACTGAGAAATTTCGACAGGCGGCCGGTCATCGATTTTCTCCAAAATATAAAAGTGTCTGGATCACTAGGAAATTAGTCTAAAACAATGTGCTGACACTAGACATGACCGTAAAAGTAATAATTTGCACTCCGGGGGCAATTTTGTTGACAAATTTGAGATAGCTTAAAACTGAGAAATTTCGACAGGCGGCCGGTCATCGATTTTCTCCAAAATATAAAAGTGTCTGGATCACTAGGAAATTAGTCTAAAACAATGTGCTGACACTAGACATGACCGTAAAAGTAATAATTTGCACTCCGGGGGCAATTTTGTTGACAAATTTGAGATAGCTTGGAACTGAGAAATTTCGACAGGCGGCCGGTCATCGATTTTTCCCAAAATATAAAAGTGTCTGGATCACTAGGAAATTAGTCTAAAACAATGTGCTGACACTAGACATGACCGTAAAAGTAATAATTTGCACTCCGGGGGCAATTTTGTTGACAAATTTGAGATAGCTTAAAACTGAGAAATTTCGACAGGCGGCCGGTCATCGATTTTCTCCAAAATATAAAAGTGTCTGGATCACTAGGAAATTAGTCTAAAACAATGTGCTGACACTAGACATGACCGTAAAAGTAATAATTTGCACTCCGGGGGCAATTTTGTTGACAAATTTGAGATAGCTTGGAACTGAGAAATTTCGACAGGCGGCCGGTCATCGATTTTTCCCAAAATATAAAAGTGTCTGGATCACTAGGAAATTAGTCTAAAACAATGTGCTGACACTAGACATGACCGTAAAAGTAATAATTTGCACTCTCGGGGGGCAGTTTTGTTGACAAATTTGAGATAGCTCAAAACTGATAAATTTCGACAGGCGGCCGGTCATCGATTTTTCCCAAAATGTGAAAGTTTCAGGATCACTAGGGAATTAGTCTAAAACAATGTGCTGACATCAGACATGACCGTAAAAGTAATAATTTGCACTCCGGAGGCAATTTTGTTGACAAATTTGAGATAGCTTAAAACTGAGAAATTTCGACAGGCGGCCGGTCATCGATTTTTCCCAAAATGTGAAAGTTTCTGGATCACTAGGAAATTAGTCTAAAACAATGTGCTGACACTAGACATGACCGTAAAAGTAATAATTTGCACTCCGGGGGCAATTTTATTGACAAATTTGAGATAGCTTAAAACTGAGAAATTTCGACAGGCGGCCGGTCATCGATTTATCCGAAAATATGAAAGTTTCTGGATCACTAGGGAATTAGTCTAAAACAATGTGCTGACACCAGACATGACCGTAAAAGTAATAATTTGCACTCCGGGGGCAATTTTGTTGACAAATTTGAGATAGCTTAAAACTAAGAAATTTCGACAGGCGGCCGGTCATCGATTTTTCCCAAAATATAAAAGTGTCTGGATCACTAGGAAATTAGTCCAAAACAATGTGCTGACACTAGACATGACCGTAAAAGTAATAATTTGCACTCCGGGGGCAATTTTATTGACAAATTTGAGATAGCTTAAAACTGAGAAATTTCGACAGGCGGCCGGTCATCGATTTATCCGAAAATATGAAAGTTTCTGGATCACTAGGGAATTAGTCTAAAACAATGTGCTGACACCAGACATGACCGTAAAAGTAATAATTTGCACTCCGGGGGCAATTTTGTTGACAAATTTGAGATAGCTTAAAACTAAGAAATTTCGACAGGCGGCCGGTCATCGATTTTTCCCAAAATATAAAAGTGTCTGGATCACTAGGAAATTAGTCCAAAACAATGTGCTGACACTAGACATGACCGTAAAAGTAATAATTTGCACTCCGGGGGCAGTTTTGTTGACAAATTTGAGATAGCTGAAAACTGATAAATTTCGACAGGCGGCCGGTCATCGATTTTTCAAAAAATGTGAAAGTTTCAGGATCACTATGAAATTAGTCTAAAACAATGTGCTGACACTAGACATGACCGTAAAAGTAATAATTTGCACTCCGGGGGCAATTTTGTTGACAAATTTGAGATAGCTTAAAACTGAGAAATTTCGACAGGCGGCCGGTCATCGATTTTCTCCAAAATATAAAAGTGTCTGGATCACTAGGAAATTAGTCTAAAACAATGTGCTGACACTAGACATGACCGTAAAAGTAATAATTTGCACTCCGGGGGCAATTTTGTTGACAAATTTGAGATAGCTTAAAACTGAGAAATTTCGACAGGCGGCCGGTCATCGATTTTCTCCAAAATATAAAAGTGTCTGGATCACTAGGAAATTAGTCTAAAACAATGTGCTGACACTAGACATGACCGTAAAAGTAATAATTTGCACTCCGGGGGCAATTTTGTTGACAAATTTGAGATAGCTTGGAACTGAGAAATTTCGACAGGCGGCCGGTCATCGATTTTTCCCAAAATATAAAAGTGTCTGGATCACTAGGAAATTAGTCTAAAACAATGTGCTGACACTAGACATGACCGTAAAAGTAATAATTTGCACTCCGGGGGCAATTTTGTTGACAAATTTGAGATATCTTAAAACTGAGAAATTTCGACAGGCGGCCGGTCATCGATTTTCTCCAAAATATAAAAGTGTCTGGATCACTAGGAAATTAGTCTAAAACAATGTGCTGACACTAGACATGACCGTAAAAGTAATAATTTGCACTCTCGGGGGGCAGTTTTGTTGACAAATTTGAGATAGGTAAAAACTGATATATTTCGACAGGCGGCCGGTCATCGATTTTTCCCAAAATGTGAAAGTTTCAGGATCACTAGGGAATTAGTCTAAAACAATGTGCTGACATCAGACATGACCGTAAAAGTAATAATTTGCACTCCGGAGGCAATTTTGTTGACAAATTTGAGATAGCTTAAAACTGAGAAATTTCGACAGGCGGCCGGTCATCGATTTTTCCCAAAATGTGAAAGTTTCTGGATCACTAGGAAATTAGTCTAAAACAATGTGCTGACACTAGACATGACCGTAAAAGTAATAATTTGCACTCCGGGGGCAATTTTGTTGACAAATTTGAGATAGCTTAAAACTGAGAAATTTCGACAGGCGGCCGGTCATCGATTTTCTCCAAAATATAAAAGTGTCTGGATCACTAGGAAATTAGTCTAAAACAATGTGCTGACACTAGACATGACCGTAAAAGTAATAATTTGCACTCCGGGGGCAATTTTGTTGACAAATTTGAGATAGCTTGGAACTGAGAAATTTCGACAGGCGGCCGGTCATCGATTTTTCCCAAAATATAAAAGTGTCTGGATCACTAGGAAATTAGTCTAAAACAATGTGCTGACACTAGACATGACCGTAAAAGTAATAATTTGCACTCCGGGGGCAATTTTGTTGACAAATTTGAGATATCTTAAAACTGAGAAATTTCGACAGGCGGCCGGTCATCGATTTTCTCCAAAATATAAAAGTGTCTGGATCACTAGGAAATTAGTCTAAAACAATGTGCTGACACTAGACATGACCGTAAAAGTAATAATTTGCACTCTCGGGGGGCAGTTTTGTTGACAAATTTGAGATAGGTAAAAACTGATATATTTCGACAGGCGGCCGGTCATCGATTTTTCCCAAAATGTGAAAGTTTCAGGATCACTAGGGAATTAGTCTAAAACAATGTGCTGACATCAGACATGACCGTAAAAGTAATAATTTGCACTCCGGAGGCAATTTTGTTGACAAATTTGAGATAGCTTAAAACTGAGAAATTTCGACAGGCGGCCGGTCATCGATTTTTCCCAAAATGTGAAAGTTTCTGGATCACTAGGAAATTAGTCTAAAACAATGTGCTGACACTAGACATGACCGTAAAAGTAATAATTTGCACTCCGGGGGCAATTTTGTTGACAAATTTGAGATAGCTTAAAACTGAGAAATTTCGACAGGCGGCCGGTCATCGATTTTCTCCAAAATATAAAAGTGTCTGGATCACTAGGAAATTAGTCTAAAACAATGTGCTGACACTAGACATGACCGTAAAAGTAATAATTTGCACTCCGGGGGCAATTTTGTTGACAAATTTGAGATAGCTTGGAACTGAGAAATTTCGACAGGCGGCCGGTCATCGATTTTTCCCAAAATATAAAAGTGTCTGGATCACTAGGAAATTAGTCTAAAACAATGTGCTGACACTAGACATGACCGTAAAAGTAATAATTTGCACTCCGGGGGCAATTTTGTTGACAAATTTGAGATAGCTTAAAACTGAGAAATTTCGACAGGCGGCCGGTCATCGATTTTCTCCAAAATATAAAAGTGTCTGGATCACTAGGAAATTAGTCTAAAACAATGTGCTGACACTAGACATGACCGTAAAAGTAATAATTTGCACTCCGGGGGCAATTTTGTTGACAAATTTGAGATAGCTTGGAACTGAGAAATTTCGACAGGCGGCCGGTCATCGATTTTTCCCAAAATATAAAAGTGTCTGGATCACTAGGAAATTAGTCTAAAACAATGTGCTGACACTAGACATGACCGTAAAAGTAATAATTTGCACTCTCGGGGGGCAGTTTTGTTGACAAATTTGAGATAGCTCAAAACTGATAAATTTCGACAGGCGGCCGGTCATCGATTTTTCCCAAAATGTGAAAGTTTCAGGATCACTAGGGAATTAGTCTAAAACAATGTGCTGACATCAGACATGACCGTAAAAGTAATAATTTGCACTCCGGAGGCAATTTTGTTAACAAATTTGAGATAGCTTAAAACTGAGAAATTTCGACAGGCGGCCGGTCATCGATTTTTCCCAAAATGTGAAAGTTTCTGGATCACTAGGAAATTAGTCTAAAACAATGTGCTGACACTAGACATGACCGTAAAAGTAATAATTTGCACTCCGGGGGCAATTTTATTGACAAATTTGAGATAGCTTAAAACTGAGAAATTTCGACAGGCGGCCGGTCATCGATTTATCCGAAAATATGAAAGTTTCTGGATCACTAGGGAATTAGTCTAAAACAATGTGCTGACACCAGACATGACCGTAAAAGTAATAATTTGCACTCCGGGGGCAATTTTGTTGACAAATTTGAGATAGCTTAAAACTAAGAAATTTCGACAGGCGGCCGGTCATCGATTTTTCCCAAAATATAAAAGTGTCTGGATCACTAGGAAATTAGTCCAAAACAATGTGCTGACACTAGACATGACCGTAAAAGTAATAATTTGCACTCCGGGGGCAATTTTATTGACAAATTTGAGATAGCTTAAAACTGAGAAATTTCGACAGGCGGCCGGTCATCGATTTATCCGAAAATATGAAAGTTTCTGGATCACTAGGGAATTAGTCTAAAACAATGTGCTGACACCAGACATGACCGTAAAAGTAATAATTTGCACTCCGGGGGCAATTTTGTTGACAAATTTGAGATAGCTTAAAACTAAGAAATTTCGACAGGCGGCCGGTCATCGATTTTTCCCAAAATATAAAAGTGTCTGGATCACTAGGAAATTAGTCCAAAACAATGTGCTGACACTAGACATGACCGTAAAAGTAATAATTTGCACTCCGGGGGCAGTTTTGTTGACAAATTTGAGATAGCTGAAAACTGATAAATTTCGACAGGCGGCCGGTCATCGATTTTTCCAAAAATGTGAAAGTTTCAGGATCACTATGAAATTAGTCTAAAACAATGTGCTGACACTAGACATGACCGTAAAAGTAATAATTTGCACTCCGGGGGCAATTTTGTTGACAAATTTGAGATAGCTTAAAACTGAGAAATTTCGACAGGCGGCCGGTCATCGATTTTCTCCAAAATATAAAAGTGTCTGGATCACTAGGAAATTAGTCTAAAACAATGTGCTGACACTAGACATGACCGTAAAAGTAATAATTTGCACTCCGGGGGCAATTTTGTTGACAAATTTGAGATAGCTTAAAACTGAGAAATTTCGACAGGCGGCCGGTCATCGATTTTCTCCAAAATATAAAAGTGTCTGGATCACTAGGAAATTAGTCTAAAACAATGTGCTGACACTAGACATGACCGTAAAAGTAATAATTTGCACTCCGGGGGCAATTTTGTTGACAAATTTGAGATAGCTTGGAACTGAGAAATTTCGACAGGCGGCCGGTCATCGATTTTTCCCAAAATATAAAAGTGTCTGGATCACTAGGAAATTAGTCTAAAACAATGTGCTGACACTAGACATGACCGTAAAAGTAATAATTTGCACTCCGGGGGCAATTTTGTTGACAAATTTGAGATATCTTAAAACTGAGAAATTTCGACAGGCGGCCGGTCATCGATTTTCTCCAAAATATAAAAGTGTCTGGATCACTAGGAAATTAGTCTAAAACAATGTGCTGACACTAGACATGACCGTAAAAGTAATAATTTGCACTCCGGGGGCAATTTTGTTGACAAATTTGAGATAGCTTGGAACTGAGAAATTTCGACAGGCGGCCGGTCATCGATTTTTCCCAAAATATAAAAGTGTCTGGATCACTAGGAAATTAGTCTAAAACAATGTGCTGACACTAGACATGACCGTAAAAGTAATAATTTGCACTCTCGGGGGGCAGTTTTGTTGACAAATTTGAGATAGCTAAAAACTGATATATTTCGACAGGCGGCCGGTCATCGATTTTTCCCAAAATGTGAAAGTTTCAGGATCACTAGGGAATTAGTCTAAAACAATGTGCTGACATCAGACATGACCGTAAAAGTAATAATTTGCACTCCGGAGGCAATTTTGTTGACAAATTTGAGATAGCTTAAAACTGAGAAATTTCGACAGGCGGCCGGTCATCGATTTTTCCCAAAATGTGAAAGTTTCTGGATCACTAGGAAATTAGTCTAAAACAATGTGCTGACACTAGACATGACCGTAAAAGTAATAATTTGCACTCCGGGGGCAATTTTGTTGACAAATTTGAGATAGCTTAAAACTGAGAAATTTCGACAGGCGGCCGGTCATCGATTTTCTCCAAAATATAAAAGTGTCTAGATCACTAGGAAATTAGTCTAAAACAATGTGCTGACACTAGACATGACCGTAAAAGTAATAATTTGCACTCCGGGGGCAATTTTGTTGACAAATTTGAGATAGCTTAAAACTGAGAAATTTCGACAGGCGGCCGGTCATCGATTTTCTCCAAAATATAAAAGTGTCTGGATCACTAGGAAATTAGTCTAAAACAATGTGCTGACACTAGACATGACCGTAAAAGTAATAATTTGCACTCCGGGGGCAATTTTGTTGACAAATTTGAGATAGCTTGGAACTGAGAAATTTCGACAGGCGGCCGGTCATCGATTTTTCCCAAAATATAAAAGTGTCTGGATCACTAGGAAATTAGTCTAAAACAATGTGCTGACACTAGACATGACCGTAAAAGTAATAATTTGCACTCCGGGGGCAATTTTGTTGACAAATTTGAGATAGCTTAAAACTGAGAAATTTCGACAGGCGGCCGGTCATCGATTTTCTCCAAAATATAAAAGTGTCTGGATCACTAGGAAATTAGTCTAAAACAATGTGCTGACACTAGACATGACCGTAAAAGTAATAATTTGCACTCCGGGGGCAATTTTGTTGACAAATTTGAGATAGCTTGGAACTGAGAAATTTCGACAGGCGGCCGGTCATCGATTTTTCCCAAAATATAAAAGTGTCTGGATCACTAGGAAATTAGTCTAAAACAATGTGCTGACACTAGACATGACCGTAAAAGTAATAATTTGCACTCTCGGGGGGCAGTTTTGTTGACAAATTTGAGATAGCTGAAAACTGATAAATTTCGACAGGCAGCCGGTCATCGATTTTTCCAAAAATGTGAAAGTTTCAGGATCACTATGAAATTAGTCTAAAACAATGTGCTGACACTAGACATGACCGTAAAAGTAATAATTTGCACTCCGGAGGCAATTTTGTTGACAAATTTGAGATAGCTTAAAACTGAGAAATTTCGACAGGCGGCCGGTCATCGATTTTTCCCAAAATGTGAAAGTTTCTGGATCACTAGGAAATTAGTCTAAAACAATGTGCTGACACTAGACATGACCGTAAAAGTAATAATTTGCACTCCGGGGGCAATTTTATTGACAAATTTGAGATAGCTTAAAACTGAGAAATTTCGACAGGCGGCCGGTCATCGATTTATCCGAAAATATGAAATTTTCTGGATCACTAGGGAATTAGTCTAAAACAATGTGCTGACACCAGACATGACCGTAAAAGTAATAATTTGCACTCCGGGGGCAATTTTGTTGACAAATTTGAGATAGCTTAAAACTAAGAAATTTCGACAGGCGGCCGGTCATCGATTTTTCCCAAAATATAAAAGTGTCTGGATCACTAGGAAATTAGTCCAAAACAATGTGCTGACACTAGACATGACCGTAAAAGTAATAATTTGCACTCCGGGGGCAGTTTTGTTGACAAATTTGAGATAGCTGAAAACTGAGAAATTTCGACAGGCGGCCGGTCATCGATTTTCTCCAAAATATAAAAGTGTCTGGATCACTAGGAAATTAGTCTAAAACAATGTGCTGACACTAGACATGACCGTAAAAGTAATAATTTGCACTCCGGGGGCAATTTTGTTGACAAATTTGAGATAGCTTAAAACTGAGAAATTTCGACAGGCGGCCGGTCATCGATTTTCTCCAAAATATAAAAGTGTCTGGATCACTAGGAAATTAGTCTAAAACAATGTGCTGACACTAGACATGACCGTAAACGTAATAATTTGCACTCCAGGGGCAATTTTGTTGACAAATTTGAGATAGCTTGGAACTGAGAAATTTCGACAGGCGGCCGGTCATCGATTTTTCCCAAAATATAAAAGTGTCTGGATCACTAGGAAATTAGTCTAAAACAATGTGCTGACACTAGACATGACCGTAAAAGTAATAATTTGCACTCCGGGGGCAATTTTGTTGACAAATTTGAGATAGCTTAAAACTGAGAAATTTCGACAGGCGGCCGGTCATCGATTTTCTCCAAAATATAAAAGTGTCTGGATCACTAGGAAATTAGTCTAAAACAATGTGCTGACACTAGACATGACCGTAAAAGTAATAATTTGCACTCTCGGGGGGCAGTTTTGTTGACAAATTTGAGATAGCTAAAAACTGATATATTTCGACAGGCGGCCGGTCATCGATTTTTCCCAAAATGTGAAAGTTTCAGGATCACTAGGGAATTAGTCTAAAACAATGTGCTGACATCAGACATGACCGTAAAAGTAATAATTTGCACTCCGGAGGCAATTTTGTTGACAAATTTGAGATAGCTTAAAACTGAGAAATTTCGACAGGCGGCCGGTCATCGATTTTTCCCAAAATGTGAAAGTTTCTGGATCACTAGGAAATTAGTCTAAAACAATGTGCTGACACTAGACATGACCGTAAAAGTAATAATTTGCACTCCGGGGGCAATTTTATTGACAAATTTGAGATAGCTTAAAACTGAGAAATTTCGACAGGCGGCCGGTCATCGATTTATCCGAAAATATGAAAGTTTCTGGATCACTAGGGAATTAGTCTAAAACAATGTGCTGACACCAGACATGACCGTAAAAGTAATAATTTGCACTCCGGGGGCAATTTTGTTGACAAATTTGAGATAGCTTAAAACTAAGAAATTTCGACAGGCGGCCGGTCATCGATTTTTCCCAAAATATAAAAGTGTCTGGATCACTAGGAAATTAGTCCAAAACAATGTGCTGACACTAGACATGACCGTAAAAGTAATAATTTGCACTCCGGGGGCAGTTTTGTTGACAAATTTGAGATAGCTGAAAACTGAGAAATTTCGACAGGCGGCCGGTCATAGATTTTCTCCAAAATATAAAAGTGTCTGGATCACTAGGAAATTAGTCCAAAACAATGTGCTGACACTAGACATGACCGTAAAAGTAATAATTTGCACTCTGGGGGCAGTTTTGTTGACAAATTTGAGATAGCTGAAAACTGATAAATTTCGACAGGCGGCCGGTCATCGATTTTTCCAAAAATGTGAAAGTTTCAGGATCACTATGAAATTAGTCTAAAACAATGTGCTGACACTAGACATGACCGTAAAAGTAATAATTTGCACTCCGGAGGCAATTTTGTTGACAAATTTGAGATAGCTGAAAACTGATAAATTTCGACAGGCAGCCGGTCATCGATTTTTCCAAAAATGTGAAAGTTTCAGGATCACTATGAAATTAGTCTAAAACAATGTGCTGACACTAGACATGACCGTAAAAGTAATAATTTGCACTCCGGAGGCAATTTTGTTGACAAATTTGAGATAGCTTAAAACTGAGAAATTTCGACAGGCGGCCGGTCATCGATTTTTCCCAAAATGTGAAAGTTTCTGGATCACTTGGAAATTAGTCTAAAACAATGTGCTGACACTAGACATGACCGTAAAAGTAATAATTTGCACTCCGGGGGCAATTTTATTGACAAATTTGAGATAGCTTAAAACTGAGAAATTTCGACAGGCGGCCGGTCATCGATTTATCCGAAAATATGAAAGTTTCTGGATCACTAGGGAATTAGTCTAAAACAATGTGCTGACACCAGACATGACCGTAAAATTAATAATTTGCACTCCGGGGGCAATTTTGTTGACAAATTTGAGATAGCTTAAAACTAAGAAATTTCGACAGGCGGCCGGTCATCGATTTTTCCCAAAATATAAAAGTGTCTGGATCACTAGGAAATTAGTCCAAAACAATGTGCTGACACTAGACATGACCGTAAAAGTAATAATTTGCACTCCGGGGGCAGTTTTGTTGACAAATTTGAGATAGCTGAAAACTGAGAAATTTCGACAGGCGGCCGGTCATCGATTTTCTCCAAAATATAAAAGTGTCTGGATCACTAGGAAATTAGTCTAAAACAATGTGCTGACACTAGACATGACCGTAAAAGTAATAATTTGCACTCCGGGGGCAATTTTGTTGACAAATTTGAGATAGCTTAAAACTGAGAAATTTCGACAGGCGGCCGGTCATCGATTTTCTCCAAAATATAAAAGTGTCTGGATCACTAGGAAATTAGTCTAAAACAATGTGCTGACACTAGACATGACCGTAAACGTAATAATTTGCACTCCAGGGGCAATTTTGTTGACAAATTTGAGATAGCTTGGAACTGAGAAATTTCGACAGGCGGCCGGTCATCGATTTTTCCCAAAATATAAAAGTGTCTGGATCACTAGGAAATTAGTCTAAAACAATGTGCTGACACTAGACATGACCGTAAAAGTAATAATTTGCACTCCGGGGGCAATTTTGTTGACAAATTTGAGATAGCTTAAAACTGAGAAATTTCGACAGGCGGCCGGTCATCGATTTTCTCCAAAATATAAAAGTGTCTGGATCACTAGGAAATTAGTCTAAAACAATGTGCTGACACTAGACATGACCGTAAAAGTAATAATTTGCACTCCGGGGGCAATTTTGTTGACAAATTTGAGATAGCTTGGAACTGAGAAATTTCGACAGGCGGCCGGTCATCGATTTTTCCCAAAATATAAAAGTGTCTGGATCACTAGGAAATTAGTCCAAAACAATGTGCTGACACTAGACATGACCGTAAAAGTAATAATTTGCACTCTGGGGGCAGTTTTGTTGACAAATTTGAGATAGCTGAAAACTGATAAATTTCGACAGGCGGCCGGTCATCGATTTTTCCAAAAATGTGAAAGTTTCAGGATCACTATGAAATTAGTCTAAAACAATGTGCTGACACTAGACATGACCGTAAAAGTAATAATTTGCACTCCGGAGGCAATTTTGTTGACAAATTTGAGATAGCTGAAAACTGATAAATTTCGACAGGCAGCCGGTCATCGATTTTTCCAAAAATGTGAAAGTTTCAGGATCACTATGAAATTAGTCTAAAACAATGTGCTGACACTAGACGTGACCGTAAAAGTAATAATTTGCACTCCGGAGGCAATTTTGTTGACAAATTTGAGATAGCTTAAAACTGAGAAATTTCGACAGGCGGCCGGTCATCGATTTTTCCCAAAATGTGAAAGTTTCTGGATCACTAGGAAATTAGTCTAAAACAATGTGCTGACACTAGACATGACCGTAAAAGTAATAATTTGCACTCCGGGGGCAATTTTATTGACAAATTTGAGATAGCTTAAAACTGAGAAATTTCGACAGGCGGCCGGTCATCGATTTATCCGAAAATATGAAAGTTTCTGGATCACTAGGGAATTAGTCTAAAACAATGTGCTGACACCAGACATGACCGTAAAAGTAATAATTTGCACTCCGGGGGCAATTTTGTTGACAAATTTGAGATAGCTTAAAACTAAGAAATTTCGACAGGCGGCCGGTCATCGATTTTTCCCAAAATATAAAAGTGTCTGGATCACTAGGAAATTAGTCCAAAACAATGTGCTGACACTAGACATGACCGTAAAAGTAATAATTTGCACTCCGGGGGCAGTTTTGTTGACAAATTTGAGATAGCTGAAAACTGAGAAATTTCGACAGGCGGCCGGTCATCGATTTTCTCCAAAATATAAAAGTGTCTGGATCACTAGGAAATTAGTCTAAAACAATGTGCTGACACTAGACATGACCGTAAAAGTAATAATTTGCACTCCGGGGGCAATTTTGTTGACAAATTTGAGATAGCTTAAAACTGAGAAATTTCGACAGGCGGCCGGTCATCGATTTTCTCCAAAATATAAAAGTGTCTGGATCACTAGGAAATTAGTCTAAAACAATGTGCTGACACTAGACATGACCGTAAACGTAATAATTTGCACTCCAGGGGCAATTTTGTTGACAAATTTGAGATAGCTTGGAACTGAGAAATTTCGACAGGCGGCCGGTCATCGATTTTTCCCAAAATATAAAAGTGTCTGGATCACTAGGAAATTAGTCTAAAACAATGTGCTGACACTAGACATGACCGTAAAAGTAATAATTTGCACTCCGGGGGCAATTTTGTTGACAAATTTGAGATAGCTTAAAACTGAGAAATTTCGACAGGCGGCCGGTCATCGATTTTCTCCAAAATATAAAAGTGTCTGGATCACTAGGAAATTAGTCTAAAACAATGTGCTGACACTAGACATGACCGTAAAAGTAATAATTTGCACTCCGGGGGCAATTTTGTTGACAAATTTGAGATAGCTTGGAACTGAGAAATTTCGACAGGCGGCCGGTCATCGATTTTTCCCAAAATATAAGTGTCTGGATCACTAGGAAATTAGTCTAAAACAATGTGCTGACACTAGACATGACCGTAAAAGTACTAATTTGCACTCTCGGGGGGCAGTTTTGTTGACAAATTTGAGATAGCTAAAAACTGATATATTTCGACAGGCGGCCGGTCATCGATTTTTCCCAAAATGTGAAAGTTTCAGGATCACTAGGGAATTAGTCTAAAACAATGTGCTGACATCAGACATGACCGTAAAAGTAATAATTTGCACTCCGGAGGCAATTTTGTTGACAAATTTGAGATAGCTTAAAACTGAGAAATTTCGACAGGCGGCCGGTCATCGATTTTTCCCAAAATGTGAAAGTTTCTGGATCACTAGGAAATTAGTCTAAAACAATGTGCTGACACTAGACATGACCGTAAAAGTAATAATTTGCACTCCGGGGGCAATTTTATTGACAAATTTGAGATAGCTTAAAACTGAGAAATTTCGACAGGCGGCCGGTCATCGATTTATCCGAAAATATGAAAGTTTCTGGATCACTAGGGAATTAGTCTAAAACAATGTGCTGACACCAGACATGACCGTAAAAGTAATAATTTGCACTCCGGGGGCAATTTTGTTGACAAATTTGAGATAGCTTAAAACTAAGAAATTTCGACAGGCGGCCGGTCATCGATTTTTCCCAAAATATAAAAGTGTCTGGATCACTAGGAAATTAGTCCAAAACAATGTGCTGACACTAGACATAATCGTAAAAGTAATAATTTGCACTCCGGGGGCAGTTTTGTTGACAAATTTGAGATAGCTGAAAACTGAGAAATTTCGACAGGCGGCCGGTCATCGATTTTCTCCAAAATATAAAAGTGTCTGGATCACTAGGAAATTAGTCCAAAACAATGTGCTGACACTAGACATGACCGTAAAAGTAATAATTTGCACTCCGGGGGCAGTTTTGTTGACAAATTTGAGATAGCTGAAAACTGATAAATTTCGACAGGCAGCCGGTCATCGATTTTTCCAAAAATGTGAAAGTTTCAGGATCACTATGAAATTAGTCTAAAACAATGTGCTGACACTAGACATGACCGTAAAAGTAATAATTTGCACTCCGGAGGCAATTTTGTTGACAAATTTGAGATAGCTTAAAACTGAGAAATTTTAACAGGCGGCCGGTCATCGATTTTTCCCAAAATGTGAAAGTTTCTGGATCACTAGGAAATTAGTCTAAAACAATGTGCTGACACTAGACGTGACCGTAAAAGTAATAATTTGCACTCCGGGGGCAATTTTATTGACAAATTTGAGATAGCTTAAAACTGAGAAATTTCGACAGGCGGCCGGTCATCGATTTATCCGAAAATATGAAAGTTTCTGGATCACTAGGGAATTAGTCTAAAACAATGTGCTGACACCAGACATGACCGTAAAAGTAATAATTTGCACTCCGGGGGCAATTTTGTTGACAAATTTGAGATAGCTTAAAACTAAGAAATTTCGACTGGCGGCCGGTCATCGATTTTTCCCAAAATATAAAAGTGTCTGGATCACTAGGAAATTAGTCCAAAACAATGTGCTGACACTAGACATAATCGTAAAAGTAATAATTTGCACTCCGGGGGCAGTTTTGTTGACAAATTTGAGATAGCTGAAAACTGAGAAATTTCGACAGGCGGCCGGTCATCGATTTTCTCCAAAATATAAAAGTGTCTGGATCACTAGGAAATTAGTCCAAAACAATGTGCTGACACTAGACATGACCGTAAAAGTAATAATTTGCACTCCGGGGGCAATTTTGTTGACAAATTTGAGATAGCTTAAAACTGAGAAATTTCGACAGGCGGCCGGTCATCGATTTTTCCCAAAATGTGAAAGTTTCTGGATCACTAGGAAATTAGTCTAAAACAATGTGCTGACACTAGACATGACCGTAAAAGTAATAATTTGCACTCCGGGGGCAATTTTATTGACAAATTTGAGATAGCTTAAAACTGAGAAATTTCGACAGGCGGCCGGTCATCGATTTATCCGAAAATATGAAAGTTTCTGGATCACTAGGGAATTAGTCTAAAAAATTGTGCTGACACCAGACATGACCGTAAAAGTAATAATTTGCACTCCGGGGGCAATTTTGTTGACAAATTTGAGATAGCTTAAAACTAAGAAATTTCGACAGGCGGCCGGTCATCGATTTTTCCCAAAATATAAAAGTGTCTGGATCACTAGGAAATTAGTCCAAAACAATGTGCTGACACTAGACATAATCGTAAAAGTAATAATTTGCACTCCGGGGGCAGTTTTGTTGACAAATTTGAGATAGCTGAAAACTGAGAAATTTCGACAGGCGGCCGGTCATCGATTTTCTCCAAAATATAAAAGTGTCTGGATCACTAGGAAATTAGTCCAAATCAATGTGCTGACACTAGACATGACCGTAAAAGTAATAATTTGCACTCCGGGGGCAGTTTTGTTGACAAATTTGAGATAGCTGAAAACTGATAAATTTCGACAGGCAGCCGGTCATCGATTTTTCCAAAAATGTGAAAGTTTCAGGATCACTATGAAATTAGTCTAAAACAATGTGCTGACACTAGACATGACCGTAAAAGTAATAATTTGCACTCCGGAGGCAATTTTGTTGACAAATTTGAGATAGCTTAAAACTGAGAAATTTCAACAGGCGGCCGGTCATCGATTTTTCCCAAAATGTGAAAGTTTCTGGATCACTAGGAAATTAGTCTAAAACAATGTGCTGACACTAGACATGACCGTAAAAGTAATAATTTGCACTCCGGGGGCAATTTTATTGACAAATTTGAGATAGCTTAAAACTGAGAAATTTCGACAGGCGGCCGGTCATCGATTTATCCGAAAATATGAAAGTTTCTGGATCACTAGGGAATTAGTCTAAAACAATGTGCTGACACCAGACATGACCGTAAAAGTAATAATTTGCACTCCGGGGGCAATTTTGTTGACAAATTTGAGATAGCTTAAAACTAAGAAATTTCGACAGGCGGCCGGTCATCGATTTTTCCCAAAATATAAAAGTGTCTGGATCACTAGGAAATTAGTCCAAAACAATGTGCTGACACTAGACATAATCGTAAAAGTAATAATTTGCACTCCGGGGGCAGTTTTGTTGACAAATTTGAGATAGCTGAAAACTGAGAAATTTCGACAGGCGGCCGGTCATCGATTTTCTCCAAAATATAAAAGTGTCTGGATCACTAGGAAATTAGTCCAAAACAATGTGCTGACACTAGACATGACCGTAAAAGTAATAATTTGCACTCCGGGGGCAGTTTTGTTGACAAATTTGAGATAGCTGAAAACTGATAAATTTCGACAGGCAGCCGGTCATCGATTTTTCCAAAAATGTGAAAGTTTCAGGATCACTATGAAATTAGTCTAAAACAATGTGCTGACACTAGACATGACCGTAAAAGTAATAATTTGCACTCCGGAGGCAATTTTGTTGACAAATTTGAGATAGCTTAAAACTGAGAAATTTCAACAGGCGGCCGGTCATCGATTTTTCCCAAAATGTGAAAGTTTCTGGATCACTAGGAAATTAGTCTAAAACAATGTGCTGACACCAGACATGACCGTAAAAGTAATAATTTGCACTCCGGGGGCAATTTTGTTGACAAATTTGAGATAGCTTAAAACTAAGAAATTTCGACAGGCGGCCGGTCATCGATTTTTCCCAAAATATAAAAGTGTCTGGATCACTAGGAAATTAGTCCAAAACAATGTGCTGACACTAGACATAATCGTAAAAGTAATAATTTGCACTCCGGGGGCAGTTTTGTTGACAAATTTGAGATAGCTGAAAACTGAGAAATTTCGACAGGCGGCCGGTCATCGATTTTCTCCAAAATATAAAAGTGTCTGGATCACTAGGAAATAAGTCCAAAACAATGTGCTGACACTAGACATGACCGTAAAAGTAATAATTTGCACTCCGGGGGCAGTTTTGTTGACAAATTTGAGATAGCTGAAAACTGATAAATTTCGACAGGCAGCCGGTCATCGATTTTTCCAAAAATGTGAAAGTTTCAGGATCACTATGAAATTAGTCTAAAACAATGTGCTGACACTAGACATGACCGTAAAAGTAATAATTTGCACTCCGGAGGCAATTTTGTTGACAAATTTGAGATAGCTTAAAACTGAGAAATTTCAACAGGCGGCCGGTCATCGATTTTTCCCAAAATGTGAAAGTTTCTGGATCACTAGGAAATTAGTCTAAAACAATGTGCTGACACCAGACATGACCGTAAAAGTAATAATTTGCACTCCGGGGGCAATTTTGTTGACAAATTTGAGATAGCTTAAAACTAAGAAATTTCGACAGGCGGCCGGTCATCGATTTTTCCCAAAATATAAAAGTGTCTGGATCACTAGGAAATTAGTCCAAAACAATGTGCTGACACTAGACATGACCGTAAAAGTAATAATTTGCACTCCGGGGGCAGTTTTGTTGACAAATTTGAGATAGCTGAAAACTGAGAAATTTCGACAGGCGGCCGGTCATCGATTTATCCGAAAATATGAAAGTTTCTGGATCACTAGGGAATTAGTCTAAAACAATGTGCTGACACCAGACATGACCGTAAAAGTAATAATTTGCACTCCGGGGGCAATTTTGTTGACAAATTTGAGATAGCTTAAAACTAAGAAATTTCGACAGGCGGCCGGTCATCGATTTTTCCCAAAATATAAAAGTGTCTGGATCACTAGGAAATTAGTCCAAAACAATGTGCTGACACTAGACATAATCGTAAAAGTAATAATTTGCACTCCGGGGGCAGTTTTGTTGACAAATTTGAGATAGCTGAAAACTGAGAAATTTCGACAGGCGGCCGGTCATCGATTTTCTCCAAAATATAAAAGTGTCTGGATCACTAGGAAATTAGTCCAAAACAATGTGCTGACACTAGACATGACCGTAAAAGTAATAATTTGCACTCCGGGGGCAGTTTTGTTGACAAATTTGAGATAGCTGAAAACTGAGAAATTTCGACAGGCGGCCGGTCATCGATTTATCCGAAAATATGAAAGTTTCTGGATCACTAGGGAATTAGTCTAAAACAATGTGCTGACACCAGACATGACCGTAAAAGTAATAATTTGCACTCCGGGGGCAATTTTGTTGACAAATTTGAGATAGCTTAAAACTAAGAAATTTCGACAGGCGGCCGGTCATCGATTTTTCCCAAAATATAAAAGTGTCTGGATCACTAGGAAATTAGTCTAAAACAATGTGCTGACACTAGACATGACCGTAAAAGTACTAATTTGCACTCTCGGGGGGCAGTTTTGTTGACAAATTTGAGATAGCTAAAAACTGATATATTTCGACAGGCGGCCGGTCATCGATTTTTCCCAAAATGTGAAAGTTTCAGGATCACTAGGGAATTAGTCTAAAACAATGTGCTGACACTAGACATGACCGTAAAAGTAATAATTTGCACTCCGGAGGCAATTTTGTTGACAAATTTGAGATAGCTTAAAACTGAGAAATTTCAACAGGCGGCCGGTCATCGATTTTTCCCAAAATGTGAAAGTTTCTGGATCACTAGGAAATTAGTCTAAAACAATGTGCTGACACTAGACATGACCGTAAAAGTAATAATTTGCACTCCGGGGGCAATTTTATTGACAAATTTGAGATAGCTTAAAACTGAGAAATTTCGACAGGCGGCCGGTCATCGATTTATCCGAAAATATGAAAGTTTCTGGATCACTAGGGAATTAGTCTAAAACAATGTGCTGACACCAGACATGACCGTAAAAGTAATAATTTGCACTCCGGGGGCAATTTTGTTGACAAATTTGAGATAGCTTAAAACTAAGAAATTTCGACAGGCGGCCGGTCATCGATTTTTCCCAAAATATAAAAGTGTCTGGATCACTAGGAAATTAGTCCAAAACAATGTGCTGACACTAGACATAATCGTAAAAGTAATAATTTGCACTCCGGGGGCAGTTTTGTTGACAAATTTGAGATAGCTGAAAACTGAGAAATTTCGACAGGCGGCCGGTCATCGATTTTCTCCAAAATATAAAAGTGTCTGGATCACTAGGAAATTAGTCCAAAACAATGTGCTGACACTAGACATGACCGTAAAAGTAATAATTTGCACTCCGGGGGCAGTTTTGTTGACAAATTTGAGATAGCTGAAAACTGATAAATTTCGACAGGCAGCCGGTCATCGATTTTTCCAAAAATGTGAAAGTTTCAGGATCACTATGAAATTAGTCTAAAACAATGTGCTGACACTAGACATGACCGTAAAAGTAATAATTTGCACTCCGGAGGCAATTTTGTTGACAAATTTGAGATAGCTTAAAACTGAGAAATTTCAACAGGCGGCCGGTCATCGATTTTTCCCAAAATGTGAAAGTTTCTGGATCACTAGGAAATTAGTCTAAAACAATGTGCTGACACCAGACATGACCGTAAAAGTAATAATTTGCACTCCGGGGGCAATTTTGTTGACAAATTTGAGATAGCTTAAAACTAAGAAATTTCGACAGGCGGCCGGTCATCGATTTTTCCCAAAATATAAAAGTGTCTGGATCACTAGGAAATTAGTCCAAAACAATGTGCTGACACTAGACATAATCGTAAAAGTAATAATTTGCACTCCGGGGGCAGTTTTGTTGACAAATTTGAGATAGCTGAAAACTGAGAAATTTCGACAGGCGGCCGGTCATCGATTTTCTCCAAAATATAAAAGTGTCTGGATCACTAGGAAATAAGTCCAAAACAATGTGCTGACACTAGACATGACCGTAAAAGTAATAATTTGCACTCCGGGGGCAGTTTTGTTGACAAATTTGAGATAGCTGAAAACTGATAAATTTCGACAGGCAGCCGGTCATCGATTTTTCCAAAAATGTGAAAGTTTCAGGATCACTATGAAATTAGTCTAAAACAATGTGCTGACACTAGACATGACCGTAAAAGTAATAATTTGCACTCCGGAGGCAATATTGTTGACAAATTTGAGATAGCTTAAAACTGAGAAATTTCAACAGGCGGCCGGTCATCGATTTTTCCCAAAATGTGAAAGTTTCTGGATCACTAGGAAATTAGTCTAAAACAATGTGCTGACACCAGACATGACCGTAAAAGTAATAATTTGCACTCCGGGGGCAATTTTGTTGACAAATTTGAGATAGCTTAAAACTAAGAAATTTCGACAGGCGGCCGGTCATCGATTTTTCCCAAAATATAAAAGTGTCTGGATCACTAGGAAATTAGTCCAAAACAATGTGCTGACACTAGACATGACCGTAAAAGTAATAATTTGCACTCCGGGGGCAGTTTTGTTGACAAATTTGAGATAGCTGAAAACTGAGAAATTTCGACAGGCGGCCGGTCATCGATTTATCCGAAAATATGAAAGTTTCTGGATCACTAGGGAATTAGTCTAAAACAATGTGCTGACACCAGACATGACCGTAAAAGTAATAATTTGCACTCCGGGGGCAATTTTGTTGACAAATTTGAGATAGCTTAAAACTAAGAAATTTCGACAGGCGGCCGGTCATCGATTTTTCCCAAAATATAAAAGTGTCTGGATCACTAGGAAATTAGTCCAAAACAATGTGCTGACACTAGACATAATCGTAAAAGTAATAATTTGCACTCCGGGGGCAGTTTTGTTGACAAATTTGAGATAGCTGAAAACTGAGAAATTTCGACAGGCGGCCGGTCATCGATTTTCTCCAAAATATAAAAGTGTCTGGATCACTAGGAAATTAGTCCAAAACAATGTGCTGACACTAGACATGACCGTAAAAGTAATAATTTGCACTCCGGGGGCAGTTTTGTTGACAAATTTGAGATAGCTGAAAACTGAGAAATTTCGACAGGCGGCCGGTCATCGATTTATCCGAAAATATGAAAGTTTCTGGATCACTAGGGAATTAGTCTAAAACAATGTGCTGACACCAGACATGACCGTAAAAGTAATAATTTGCACTCCGGGGGCAATTTTGTTGACAAATTTGAGATAGCTTAAAACTAAGAAATTTCGACAGGCGGCCGGTCATCGATTTTTCCCAAAATATAAAAGTGTCTGGATCACTAGGAAATTAGTCTAAAACAATGTGCTGACACTAGACATGACCGTAAAAGTACTAATTTGCACTCTCGGGGGGCAGTTTTGTTGACAAATTTGAGATAGCTAAAAACTGATATATTTCGACAGGCGGCCGGTCATCGATTTTTCCCAAAATGTGAAAGTTTCAGGATCACTAGGGAATTAGTCTAAAACAATGTGCTGACATCAGACATGACCGTAAAAGTAATAATTTGCACTCCGGAGGCAATTTTGTTGACAAATTTGAGATAGCTTAAAACTGAGAAATTTCGACAGGCGGCCGGTCATCGATTTTTCCCAAAATGTGAAAGTTTCTGGATCACTAGGAAATTAGTCTAAAACAATGTGCTGACACTAGACATGACCGTAAAAGTAATAATTTGCACTCCGGGGGCAATTTTATTGACAAATTTGAGATAGCTTAAAACTGAGAAATTTCGACAGGCGGCCGGTCATCGATTTATCCGAAAATATGAAAGTTTCTGGATCACTAGGGAATTAGTCTAAAACAATGTGCTGACACCAGACATGACCGTAAAAGTAATAATTTGCACTCCGGGGGCAATTTTGTTGACAAATTTGAGATAGCTTAAAACTAAGAAATTTCGACAGGCGGCCGGTCATCGATTTTTCCCAAAATATAAAAGTGTCTGGATCACTAGGAAATTAGTCCAAAACAATGTGCTGACACTAGACATGACCGTAAAAGTAATAATTTGCACTCCGGGGGCAATTTTATTGACAAATTTGAGATAGCTTAAAACTGAGAAATTTCGTCAGGCGGCCGGTCATCGATTTATCCGAAAATATGAAAGTTTCTGGATCACTAGGGAATTAGTCTAAAACAATGTGCTGACACCAGACATGACTGTAAAAGTAATAATTTGCACTCCGGGGGCAATTTTGTTGACAAATTTGAGATAGCTTAAAACTAAGAAATTTCGACAGGCGGCCGGTCATCGATTTTTCCCAAAATATAAAAGTGTCTGGATCACTAGGAAATTAGTCCAAAACAATGTGCTGACACTAGACATGACCGTAAAAGTAATAATTTGCACTCCGGGGGAAGTTTTGTTGACAAATTTGAGATAGCTGAAAACTGATAAATTTCGACAGGCGGCCGGTCATCGATTTTTCCAAAAATGTGAAAGTTTCAGGATCACTATGAAATTAGTCTAAAACAATGTGCTGACACTAGACATGACCGTAAAAGTAATAATTTGCACTCCGGGGGCAATTTTGTTGACAAATTTGAGATAGCTTAAAACTGAGAAATTTCGACAGGCGGCCGGTCATTGATTTTCTCCAAAATATAAAAGTGTCTGGATCACTAGGAAATTAGTCTAAAACAATGTGCTGACACTAGACATGACCGTAAAAGTAATAATTTGCACTCCGGGGGCAATTTTGTTGACAAATTTGAGATAGCTTAAAACTGAGAAATTTTGACAGGCGGCCGGTCATCGATTTTCTCCAAAATATAAAAGTGTCTGGATCACTAGGAAATTAGTCTAAAACAATGTGCTGACACTAGACATGACCGTAAAAGTAATAATTTGCACTCCGGGGGCAATTTTGTTGACAAATTTGAGATAGCTTGGAACTGAGAAATTTCGACAGGCGGCCGGTCATCGATTTTTCCCAAAATATAAAAGTGTCTGGATCACTAGGAAATTAGTCTAAAACAATGTGCTGACACTAGACATGACCGTAAAAGTAATAATTTGCACTCCGGGGGCAATTTTGTTGACAAATTTGAGATAGCTTAAAACTGAGAAATTTCGACAGGCGGCCGGTCATCGATTTTCTCCAAAATATAAAAGTGTCTGGATCACTAGGAAATTAGTCTAAAACAATGTGCTGACACTAGACATGACCGTAAAAGTAATAATTTGCACTCCGGGGGCAATTTTGTTGACAAATTTGAGATAGCTTGGAACTGAGAAATTTCGACAGGCGGCCGGTCATCGATTTTTCCCAAAATATAAAAGTGTCTGGATCACTAGGAAATTAGTCTAAAACAATGTGCTGACACTAGACATGACCGTAAAAGTAATAATTTGCACTCTCGGGGGGCAGTTTTGTTGACAAATTTGAGATAGCTAAAAACTGATATATTTCGACAGGCGGCCGGTCATCGATTTTTCCCAAAATGTGAAAGTTTCAGGATCACTAGGGAATTAGTCTAAAACAATGTGCTGACATCAGACATGACCGTAAAAGTAATAATTTGCACTCCGGAGGCAATTTTGTTGACAAATTTGAGATAGCTTAAAACTGAGAAATTTCGACAGGCGGCCGGTCATCGATTTTTCCCAAAATGTGAAAGTTTCTGGATCACTAGGAAATTAGTCTAAAACAATGTGCTGACACTAGACATGACCGTAAAAGTAATAATTTGCACTCCGGGGGCAATTTTATTGACAAATTTGAGATAGCTTAAAACTGAGAAATTTCGACAGGCGGCCGGTCATCGATTTATCCGAAAATATGAAAGTTTCTGGATCACTAGGGAATTAGTCTAAAACAATGTGCTGACACCAGACATGACCGTAAAAGTAATAATTTGCACCCCGGGGGCAATTTTGTTGACAAATTTGAGATAGCTTAAAACTAAGAAATTTCGACAGGCGGCCGGTCATCGATTTTTCCCAAAATATAAAAGTGTCTGGATCACTAGGAAATTAGTCCAAAACAATGTGCTGACACTAGACATGACCGTAAAAGTAATAATTTGCACTCCGGGGGCAGTTTTGTTGACAAATTTGAGATAGCTGAAAACTGAGAAATTTCGACAGGCGGCCGGTCATCGATTTTCTCCAAAATATAAAAGTGTCTGGATCACTAGGAAATTAGTCCAAAACAATGTGCTGACACTAGACATGACCGTAAAAGTAATAATTTGCACTCTGGGGGCAGTTTTGTTGACAAATTTGAGATAGCTGAAAACTGATAAATTTCGACAGGCGGCCGGTCATCGATTTTTCCAAAAATGTGAAAGTTTCAGGATCACTATGAAATTAGTCTAAAACAATGTGCTGACACTAGACATGACCGTAAAAGTAATAATTTGCACTCCGGAGGCAATTTTGTTGACAAATTTGAGATAGCTGAAAACTGATAAATTTCGACAGGCAGCCGGTCATCGATTTTTCCAAAAATGTGAAAGTTTCAGGATCACTATGAAATTAGTCTAAAACAATGTGCTGACACTAGACATGACCGTAAAAGTAATAATTTGCACTCCGGAGGCAATTTTGTTGACAAATTTGAGATAGCTTAAAACTGAGAAATTTCGACAGGCGGCCGGTCATCGATTTTTCTCAAAATGTGAAAGTTTCTGGATCACTAGGAAATTAGTCTAAAACAATGTGCTGACACTAGACATGACCGTAAAAGTAATAATTTGCACTCCGGGGGCAATTTTATTGACAAATTTGAGATAGCATAAAACTGAGAAATTTCGACAGGCGGCCGGTCATCGATTTATCCGAAAATATGAAAGTTTCTGGATCACTAGGGAATTAGTCTAAAACAATGTGCTGACACCAGACATGACCGTAAAAGTAATAATTTGCACTCCGGGGGCAATTTTGTTGACAAATTTGAGATAGCTTAAAACTAAGAAATTTCGACAGGCGGCCGGTCATCGATTTTTCCCAAAATATAAAAGTGTCTGGATCACTAGGAAATTAGTCCAAAACAATGTGCTGACACTAGACATGACCGTAAAAGTAATAATTTGCACTCCGGGGGCAGTTTTGTTGACAAATTTGAGATAGCTGAAAACTGAGAAATTTCGACAGGCGGCCGGTCATCGATTTTCTCCAAAATATAAAAGTGTCTGGATCACTAGGAAATTAGTCTAAAACAATGTGCTGACACTAGACATGACCGTAAAAGTAATAATTTGCACTCCGGGGGCAATTTTGTTGACAAATTTGAGATAGCTTAAAACTGAGAAATTTCGACAGGCGGCCGGTCATCGATTTTCTCCAAAATATAAAAGTGTCTGGATCACTAGGAAATTAGTCTAAAACAATGTGCTGACACTAGACATGACCGTAAACGTAATAATTTGCACTCCAGGGGCAATTTTGTTGACAAAATTTCGACAGGCGGCCGGTCATCGATTTTTCCCAAAATATAAAAGTGTCTGGATCACTAGGAAATGTTCTAGCAGTTTTGTTGACAAATTTGAGATAGCTGAAAACTGATAAATTTCGACAGGCAGCCGGTCATCGATTTTTCCAAAAATGTGAAAGTTTCAGGATCACTATGAAATTAGTCTAAAACAATGTTCTGACACTAGACATGACCGTAAAAGTAATAATTTGCACTCCGGGGGCAATTTTGTTGACAAATTTGAGATAGCTTAAAACTGAGAAATTTCGACAGGCGGCCGGTCATCGATTTTCTCCAAAATATAAAAGTGTCTGGATCACTAGGAAATTAGTCTAAAACAATGTGCTGACACTAGACATGACCGTAAAAGTAATAATTTGCACTCCGGGGGCAATTTTGTTGACAAATTTGAGATAGCTTAAAACTGAGAAATTTTGACAGGCGGCCGGTCATCGATTTTCTCCAAAATATAAAAGTGTCTGGATCACTAGGAAATTAGTCTAAAACAATGTGCTGACACTAGACATGACCGTAAAAGTAATAATTTGCACTCCGGGGGCAATTTTGTTGACAAATTTGAGATAGCTTGGAACTGAGAAATTTCGACAGGCGGCCAGTCATCGATTTTTCCCAAAATATAAAAGTGTCTGGATCACTAGGAAATTAGTCTAAAACAATGTGCTGACACTAGACATGACCGTAAAAGTAATAATTTGCACTCCGGGGGCAATTTTGTTGACAAATTTGAGATAGCTTAAAACTGAGAAATTTCGACAGGCGGCCGGTCATCGATTTTCTCCAAAATATAAAAGTGTCTGGATCACTAGGAAATTAGTCTAAAACAATGTGCTGACACTAGACATGACCGTAAAAGTAATAATTTGCACTCCGGGGGCAATTTTGTTGACAAATTTGAGATAGCTTGGAACTGAGAAATTTCGACAGGCGGCCGGTCATCGATTTTTCCCAAAATATAAAAGTGTCTGGATCACTAGGAAATTAGTCTAAAACAATGTGCTGACACTAGACATGACCGTAAAAGTAATAATTTGCACTCTCGGGGGGCAGTTTTGTTGACAAATTTGAGATAGCTAAAAACTGATATATTTCGACAGGCGGCCGGTCATCGATTTTTCCCAAAATGTGAAAGTTTCAGGATCACTAGGGAATTAGTCTAAAACAATGTGCTGACATCAGACATGACCGTAAAAGTAATAATTTGCACTCCGGAGGCAATTTTGTTGACAAATTTGAGATAGCTTAAAACTGAGAAATTTCGACAGGCGGCCGGTCATCGATTTTTCCCAAAATGTGAAAGTTTCTGGATCACTAGGAAATTAGTCTAAAACAATGTGCTGACACTAGACATGGCCGTAAAAGTAATAATTTGCACTCCGGGGGCAATTTTATTGACACATTTGAGATAGCTTAAAACTGAGAAATTTCGACAGGCGGCCGGTCATCGATTTATCCGAAAATATGAAAGTTTCTGGATCACTAGGGAATTAGTCTAAAACAATGTGCTGACACCAGACATGACCGTAAAAGTAATAATTTGCACTCCGGGGGCAATTTTGTTGACAAATTTGAGATAGCTTAAAACTAAGAAATTTCGACAGGCGGCCGGTCATCGATTTTTCCCAAAATATAAAAGTGTCTGGATCACTAGGAAATTAGTCCAAAACAATGTGCTGACACTAGACATGACCGTAAAAGTAATAATTTGCACTCCGGGGGCAGTTTTGTTGACAAATTTGAGATAGCTGAAAACTGAGAAATTTCGACAGGCGGCCGGTCATCGATTTTCTCCAAAATATAAAAGTGTCTGGATCACTAGGAAATTAGTCTAAAACAATGTGCTGACACTAGACATGACCGTAAAAGTAATAATTTGCACTCCGGGGGAAATTTTGTTGACAAATTTGAGATAGCTTAAAACTGAGAAATTTCGACAGGCGGCCGGTCATCGATTTTCTCCAAAATATAAAAGTGTCTGGATCACTAGGAAATTAGTCTAAAACAATGTGCTGACACTAGACATGACCGTAAAAGTAATAATTTGCACTCCGGGGGAAATTTTGTTGACAAATTTGAGATAGCTTAAAACTGAGAAATTTCGACAGGCGGCCGGTCATCGATTTTCTCCAAAATATAAAAGTGTCTGGATCACTAGGAAATTAGTCTAAAACAATGTGCTGACACTAGACATGACCGTAAAAGTAATAATTTGCACTCCGGGGGCAATTTTGTTGACAAATTTGAGATAGCTTGGAACTGAGAAATTTCGACAGGCGGCCGGTCATCGATTTTTCCAAAAATATAAAAGTGTCTGGATCACTAGGAAATTAGTCTAAAACAATGTGCTGACACTAGACATGACCGTAAAAGTAATAATTTGCACTCTCGGGGGGCAGTTTTGTTGACAAATTTGAGATAGCTAAAAACTGATATATTTCGACAGGCGGCCGGTCATCGATTTTTCCCAAAATGTGAAAGTTTCAGGATCACTAGGGAATTAGTCTAAAACAATGTGCTGACATCAGACATGACCGTAAAAGTAATAATTTGCACTCCGGAGGCAATTTTGTTGACAAATTTGAGATAGCTTAAAACTGAGAAATTTCGACAGGCGGCCGGTCATCGATTTTTCCCAAAATGTGAAAGTTTCTGGATCACTAGGAAATTAGTCTAAAACAATGTGCTGACACTAGACATGGCCGTAAAAGTAATAATTTGCACTCCGGGGGCAATTTTATTGACACATTTGAGATAGCTTAAAACTGAGAAATTTCGACAGGCGGCCGGTCATCGATTTATCCGAAAATATGAAAGTTTCTGGATCACTAGGGAATTAGTCTAAAACAATGTGCTGACACCAGACATGACCGTAAAAGTAATAATTTGCACTCCGGGGGCAATTTTGTTGACAAATTTGAGATAGCTTAAAACTAAGAAATTTCGACAGGCGGCCGGTCATCGATTTTTCCCAAAATATAAAAGTGTCTGGATCACTAGGAAATTAGTCCAAAACAATGTGCTGACACTAGACATGACCGTAAAAGTAATAATTTGCACTCCGGGGGAAATTTTGTTGACAAATTTGAGATAGCTTAAAACTGAGAAATTTCGACAGGCGGCCGGTCATCGATTTTCTCCAAAATATAAAAGTGTCTGGATCACTAGGAAATTAGTCTAAAACAATGTGCTGACACTAGACATGACCGTAAAAGTAATAATTTGCACTCCGGGGGCAGTTTTGTTGACAAATTTGAGATAGCTAAAAACTGATATATTTCGACAGGCGGCCGGTCATCGATTTTTCCCAAAATGTGAAAGTTTCAGGATCACTAGGGAATTAGTCTAAAACAATGTGCTGACATCAGACATGACCGTAAAAGTAATAATTTGCACTCCGGAGGCAATTTTGTTGACAAATTTGAGATAGCTTGGAACTGAGAAATTTCGACAGGCGGCCAGTCATCGATTTTTCCCAAAATATAAAAGTGTCTGGATCACTAGGAAATTAGTCTAAAACAATGTGCTGACACTAGACATGACCGTAAAAGTAATAATTTGCACTCTCGGGGGGCACTTTTGTTGACAAATTTGAGATAGCTAAAAACTGATATATTTCGACAGGCGGCCGGTCATCGATTTTTCCCAAAATGTGAAAGTTTCAGGATCACTAGGGAATTAGTCTAAAACAATGTGCTGACATCAGACATGACCGTAAAAGTAATAATTTGCACTCCGGAGGCAATTTTGTTGACAAATTTGAGATAGCTTGGAACTGAGAAATTTCGACAGGCGGCCGGTCATCGATTTTTCCAAAAATATAAAAGTGTCTGGATCACTAGGAAATTAGTCTAAAACAATGTGCTGACACTAGACATGACCGTAAAAGTAATAATTTGCACTCTCGGGGGGCAGTTTTGTTGACAAATTTGAGATAGCTAAAAACTGATATATTTCGACAGGCGGCCGGTCATCGATTTTTCCCAAAATGTGAAAGTTTCAGGATCACTAGGGAATTAGTCTAAAACAATGTGCTGACATCAGACATGACCGTAAAAGTAATAA
This sequence comes from Cepaea hortensis, assembly GCA_963921405.1. Classification (NCBI taxonomy): domain Eukaryota; kingdom Metazoa; phylum Mollusca; class Gastropoda; order Stylommatophora; family Helicidae; genus Cepaea; species Cepaea hortensis. The sequence continues at coordinate 84,429,476 of OY992894.1, read as the reverse complement.
TTTGCACTCCGGAGGCAATTTTGTTGACAAATTTGAGATAGCTTAAAACTGAGAAATTTCGACAGGCGGCCGGTCATCGATTTTTCCCAAAATGTGAAAGTTTCTGGATCACTAGGAAATTAGTCTAAAACAATGTGCTGACACTAGACATGGCCGTAAAAGTAATAATTTGCACTCCGGGGGCAATTTTATTGACACATTTGAGATAGCTTAAAACTGAGAAATTTCGACAGGCGGCCGGTCATCGATTTATCCGAAAATATGAAAGTTTCTGGATCACTAGGGAATTAGTCTAAAACAATGTGCTGACACCAGACATGACCGTAAAAGTAATAATTTGCACTCCGGGGGCAATTTTGTTGACAAATTTGAGATAGCTTAAAACTAAGAAATTTCGACAGGCGGCCGGTCATCGATTTTTCCCAAAATATAAAAGTGTCTGGATCACTAGGAAATTAGTCCAAAACAATGTGCTGACACTAGACATGACCGTAAAAGTAATAATTTGCACTCCGGGGGAAATTTTGTTGACAAATTTGAGATAGCTTAAAACTGAGAAATTTCGACAGGCGGCCGGTCATCGATTTTCTCCAAAATATAAAAGTGTCTGGATCACTAGGAAATTAGTCTAAAACAATGTGCTGACACTAGACATGACCGTAAAAGTAATAATTTGCACTCCGGGGGCAGTTTTGTTGACAAATTTGAGATAGCTAAAAACTGATATATTTCGACAGGCGGCCGGTCATCGATTTTTCCCAAAATGTGAAAGTTTCAGGATCACTAGGGAATTAGTCTAAAACAATGTGCTGACATCAGACATGACCGTAAAAGTAATAATTTGCACTCCGGAGGCAATTTTGTTGACAAATTTGAGATAGCTTGGAACTGAGAAATTTCGACAGGCGGCCAGTCATCGATTTTTCCCAAAATATAAAAGTGTCTGGATCACTAGGAAATTAGTCTAAAACAATGTGCTGACACTAGACATGACCGTAAAAGTAATAATTTGCACTCTCGGGGGGCAGTTTTGTTGACAAATTTGAGATAGCTAAAAACTGATATATTTCGACAGGCGGCCGGTCATCGATTTTTCCCAAAATGTGAAAGTTTCAGGATCACTAGGGAATTAGTCTAAAACAATGTGCTGACATCAGACATGACCGTAAAAGTAATAATTTGCACTCCGGAGGCAATTTTGTTGACAAATTTGAGATAGCTTAAAACTGAGAAATTTCGACAGGCGGCCGGTCATCGATTTTTCCCAAAATGTGAAAGTTTCTGGATCACTAGGAAATTAGTCTAAAACAATGTGCTGACACTAGACATGACCGTAAAAGTAATAATTTGCACTCCGGGGGCAATTTTATTGACAAATTTGAGATAGCTTAAAACTGAGAAATTTCGACAGGCGGCCGGTCATCGATTTATCCGAAAATATGAAAGTTTCTGGATCACTAGGGAATTAGTCTAAAACAATGTGCTGACACCAGACATGACCGTAAAAGTAATAATTTGCACTCCGGGGGCAATTTTGTTGACAAATTTGAGATAGCTTAAAACTAAGAAATTTCGACAGGCGGCCGGTCATCGATTTTTCCCAAAATATAAAAGTGTCTGGATCACTAGGGAATTAGTCTAAAACAATGTGCTGACATCAGACATGACCGTAAAAGTAATAATTTGCACTCCGGAGGCAATTTTGTTGACAAATTTGAGATAGCTTAAAACTGAGAAATTTCGACAGGCGGCCGGTCATCGATTTTCTCCAAAATATAAAAGTGTCTGGATCACTAGGAAATTAGTCTAAAACAATGTGCTGACACTAGACATGACCGTAAAAGTAATAATTTGCACTCTCGGGGGGCAGTTTTGTTGACAAATTTGAGATAGCTAAAAACTGATATATTTCGACAGGCGGCCGGTCATCGATTTTTCCCAAAATGTGAAAGTTTCAGGATCACTAGGGAATTAGTCTAAAACAATGTGCTGACATCAGACATGACCGTAAAAGTAATAATTTGCACTCCGGAGGCAATTTTGTTGACAAATTTGAGATAGCTTAAAACTGAGAAATTTCGACAGGCGGCCGGTCATCGATTTTTCCCAAAATGTGAAAGTTTCTGGATCACTAGGAAATTAGTCTAAAACAATGTGCTGACACTAGACATGGCCGTAAAAGTAATAATTTGCACTCCGGGGGCAATTTTATTGACACATTTGAGATAGCTTAAAACTGAGAAATTTCGACAGGCGGCCGGTCATCGATTTATCCGAAAATATGAAAGTTTCTGGATCACTAGGGAATTAGTCTAAAACAATGTGCTGACACCAGACATGACCGTAAAAGTAATAATTTGCACTCCGGGGGCAATTTTGTTGACAAATTTGAGATAGCTTAAAACTAAGAAATTTCGACAGGCGGCCGGTCATCGATTTTTCCCAAAATATAAAAGTGTCTGGATCACTAGGAAATTAGTCCAAAACAATGTGCTGACACTAGACATGACCGTAAAAGTAATAATTTGCACTCCGGGGGCAGTTTTGTTGACAAATTTGAGATAGCTGAAAACTGAGAAATTTCGACAGGCGGCCGGTCATCGATTTTCTCCAAAATATAAAAGTGTCTGGATCACTAGGAAATTAGTCTAAAACAATGTGCTGACACTAGACATGACCGTAAAAGTAATAATTTGCACTCCGGGGGAAATTTTGTTGACAAATTTGAGATAGCTTAAAACTGAGAAATTTCGACAGGCGGCCGGTCATCGATTTTCTCCAAAATATAAAAGTGTCTGGATCACTAGGAAATTAGTCTAAAACAATGTGCTGACACTAGACATGACCGTAAAAGTAATAATTTGCACTCCGGGGGAAATTTTGTTGACAAATTTGAGATAGCTTAAAACTGAGAAATTTCGACAGGCGGCCGGTCATCGATTTTCTCCAAAATATAAAAGTGTAGGAAATTAGTCTAAAACAATGTGCTGACACTAGACATGACCGTAAAAGTAATAATTTGCACTCCGGGGGCAATTTTGTTGACAAATTTGAGATAGCTTGGAACTGAGAAATTTCGACAGGCTGCCGGTCATCGATTTTTCCAAAAATATAAAAGTGTCTGGATCACTAGGAAATTAGTCTAAAACAATGTGCTGACACTAGACATGACCGTAAAAGTAATAATTTGCACTCTCGGGGGGCAGTTTTGTTGACAAATTTGAGATAGCTAAAAACTGATATATTTCGACAGGCGGCCGGTCATCGATTTTTCCCAAAATGTGAAAGTTTCAGGATCACTAGGGAATTAGTCTAAAACAATGTGCTGACATCAGACATGACCGTAAAAGTAATAATTTGCACTCCGGAGGCAATTTTGTTGACAAATTTGAGATAGCTTAAAACTGAGAAATTTCGACAGGCGGCCGGTCATCGATTTTTCCCAAAATGTGAAAGTTTCTGGATCACTAGGAAATTAGTCTAAAACAATGTGCTGACACTAGACATGGCCGTAAAAGTAATAATTTGCACTCCGGGGGCAATTTTATTGACACATTTGAGATAGCTTAAAACTGAGAAATTTCGACAGGCGGCCGGTCATCGATTTATCCGAAAATATGAAAGTTTCTGGATCACTAGGGAATTAGTCTAAAACAATGTGCTGACACCAGACATGACCGTAAAAGTAATAATTTGCACTCCGGGGGCAATTTTGTTGACAAATTTGAGATAGCTTAAAACTAAGAAATTTCGACAGGCGGCCGGTCATCGATTTTTCCCAAAATATAAAAGTGTCTGGATCACTAGGAAATTAGTCCAAAACAATGTGCTGACACTAGACATGACCGTAAAAGTAATAATTTGCACTCCGGGGGCAGTTTTGTTGACAAATTTGAGATAGCTGAAAACTGAGAAATTTCGACAGGCGGCCGGTCATCGATTTTCTCCAAAATATAAAAGTGTCTGGATCACTAGGAAATTAGTCTAAAACAATGTGCTGACACTAGACATGACCGTAAAAGTAATAATTTGCACTCCGGGGGAAATTTTGTTGACAAATTTGAGATAGCTTAAAACTGAGAAATTTCGACAGGCGGCCGGTCATCGATTTTCTCCAAAATATAAAAGTGTCTGGATCACTAGGAAATTAGTCTAAAACAATGTGCTGACACTAGACATGACCGTAAAAGTAATAATTTGCACTCCGGGGGCAGTTTTGTTGACAAATTTGAGATAGCTAAAAACTGATATATTTCGACAGGCGGCCGGTCATCGATTTTTCCCAAAATGTGAAAGTTTCAGGATCACTAGGGAATTAGTCTAAAACAATGTGCTGACATCAGACATGACCGTAAAAGTAATAATTTGCACTCCGGAGGCAATTTTGTTGACAAATTTGAGATAGCTTGGAACTGAGAAATTTCGACAGGCGGCCAGTCATCGATTTTTCCCAAAATATAAAAGTGTCTGGATCACTAGGAAATTAGTCTAAAACAATGTGCTGACACTAGACATGACCGTAAAAGTAATAATTTGCACTCTCGGGGGGCAGTTTTGTTGACAAATTTGAGATAGCTAAAAACTGATATATTTCGACAGGCGGCCGGTCATCGATTTTTCCCAAAATGTGAAAGTTTCAGGATCACTAGGGAATTAGTCTAAAACAATGTGCTGACATCAGACATGACCGTAAAAGTAATAATTTGCACTCCGGAGGCAATTTTGTTGACAAATTTGAGATAGCTTAAAACTGAGAAATTTCGACAGGCGGCCGGTCATCGATTTTTCCCAAAATGTGAAAGTTTCTGGATCACTAGGAAATTAGTCTAAAACAATGTGCTGACACTAGACATGACCGTAAAAGTAATAATTTGCACTCCGGGGGCAATTTTATTGACAAATTTGAGATAGCTTAAAACTGAGAAATTTCGACAGGCGGCCGGTCATCGATTTATCCGAAAATATGAAAGTTTCTGGATCACTAGTGAATTAGTCTAAAACAATGTGCTGACACCAGACATGACCGTAAAAGTAATAATTTGCACTCCGGGGGCAATTTTGTTGACAAATTTGAGATAGCTTAAAACTAAGAAATTTCGACAGGCGGCCGGTCATCGATTTTTCCCAAAATATAAAAGTGTCTGGATCACTAGGGAATTAGTCTAAAACAATGTGCTGACATCAGACATGACCGTAAAAGTAATAATTTGCACTCCGGAGGCAATTTTGTTGACAAATTTGAGATAGCTTAAAACTGAGAAATTTCGACAGGCGGCCGGTCATCGATTTTCTCCAAAATATAAAAGTGTCTGGATCACTAGGAAATTAGTCTAAAACAATGTGCTGACACTAGACATGACCGTAAAAGTAATAATTTGCACTCCGGGGGCAATTTTGTTGACAAATTTGAGATAGCTTAAAACTGAGAAATTTCGACAGGCGGCCGGTCATCGATTTTCTCCAAAATATAAAAGTGTCTGGATCACTAGGAAATTAGTCTAAAACAATGTGCTGACACTAGACATGACCGTAAAAGTAATAATTTGCACTCCGGGGGCAATTTTGTTGACAAATTTGAGATAGCTTGGAACTGAGAAATTTCGACAGGCGGCCGGTCATCGATTTTTCCAAAAATATAAAAGTGTCTGGATCACTAGGAAATTAGTCTAAAACAATGTGCTGACACTAGACATGACCGTAAAAGTAATAATTTGCACTCTCGGGGGGCAGTTTTGTTGACAAATTTGAGATAGCTCAAAACTTATAAATTTTGACAGGCGGCCGGTCATCGATTTTTCCCAAAATGTGAAAGTTTCTGGATCACTAGGAAATTAGTCTAAAACAATGTGCTGACACTAGACATGACCGTAAAAGTAATAATTTGCACTCCGGGGGCAATTTTATTGACAAATTTGAGATAGCTTAAAACTGAGAAATTTCGACAGGCGGCCGGTCATCGATTTATCCGAAAATGTGAAAGTTTCTGGATCACTAGGAAATTAGTCTAAAACAATGTGCTGACACTAGACATGACCGTAAAAGTAATAATTTGCACTCCGGGGGCAATTTTATTGACAAATTTGAGATAGCTTAAAACTAAGAAATTTCGACAGGCGGCCGGTCATCGATTTTTCCCAAAATATAAAAGTGTCTGGATCACTAGGAAATTAGTCCAAAACAATGTACTGACACTAGACATGACCGTAAAAGTAATAATTTGCACTCCGGGGGCAGTTTTGTTGACAAATTTGAGATAGCTTAAAACTAAGAAATTTCGACAGGCGGCCGGTCATCGATTTTCCCCAAAATATAAAAGTGTCTGGATCACTAGGAAATTAGTCTAAAACAATGTGCTGACACTAGACATGACCGTAAAAGTAATAATTTGCACTCCGGGGGCAATTTTGTTGACAAATTTGAGATAGCTGAAAACTGATAAATTTCGACAGGCGGCCGGTCATCGATTTTCTCCAAAATATAAAAGTGTCTGGATCACTAGGAAATTAGTCTAAAACAATGTGCTGACACTAGACATGACCGTAAAAGTAATAATTTGCACTCCGGGGGCAATTTTGTTGACAAATTTGAGATAGCTTAAAACTGAGAAATTTCGACAGGCGGCCGGTCATCGATTTTCTCCAAAATATAAAAGTGTCTGGATCACTAGGAAATTAGTCTAAAACAATGTGCTGACACTAGACATGACCGTAAAAGTAATAATTTGCACTCCGGGGGCAATTTTGTTGACAAATTTGAGATAGCTTGGAACTGAGAAATTTCGACAGGCGGCCGGTCATCGATTTTTCCCAAAATATAAAAGTGTCTGGATCACTAGGAAATTAGTCTAAAACAATGTGCTGACACTAGACATGACCGTAAAAGTAATAATTTGCACTCCGGGGGCAATTTTGTTGACAAATTTGAGATAGCTTAAAACTGAGAAATTTCGACAGGCGGCCGGTCATCGATTTTCTCCAAAATATAAAAGTGTCTGGATCACTAGGAAATTAGTCTAAAACAATGTGCTGACACTAGACATGACCGTAAAAGTAATAATTTGCACTCCGGGGGCAATTTTGTTGACAAATTTGAGATAGCTTAAAACTGAGAAATTTCGACAGGCGGCCGGTCATCGATTTTCTCCAAAATATAAAAGTGTCTGGATCACTAGGAAATTAGTCTAAAACAATGTGCTGACACTAGACATGACCGTAAAAGTAATAATTTGCACTCCGGGGGCAATTTTGTTGACAAATTTGAGATAGCTTGGAACTGAGAAATTTCGACAGGCGGCCAGTCATCGATTTTTCCCAAAATATAAAAGTGTCTGGATCACTAGGAAATTAGTCTAAAACAATGTGCTGACACTAGACATGACCGTAAAAGTAATAATTTGCACTCTCGGGGGGCAGTTTTGTTGACAAATTTGAGATAGCTAAAAACTGATATATTTCGACAGGCGGCCGGTCATCGATTTTTCCCAAAATGTGAAAGTTTCAGGATCACTAGGGAATTAGTCTAAAACAATGTGCTGACATCAGACATGACCGTAAAAGTAATAATTTGCACTCCGGAGGCAATTTTGTTGACAAATTTGAGATAGCTTAAAACTGAGAAATTTCGACAGGCGGCCGGTCATCGATTTTTCCCAAAATGTGAAAGTTTCTGGATCACTAGGAAATTAGTCTAAAACAATGTGCTGACACTAGACATGACCGTAAAAGTAATAATTTGCACTCCGGGGGCAATTTTATTGACAAATTTGAGATAGCTTAAAACTGAGAAATTTCGACAGGCGGCCGGTCATCGATTTATCCGAAAATATGAAAGTTTCTGGATCACTAGGGAATTAGTCTAAAACAATGTGCTGACACCAGACATGACCGTAAAAGTAATAATTTGCACTCCGGGGGCAATTTTGTTGACAAATTTGAGATAGCTTAAAACTAAGAAATTTCGACAGGCGGCCGGTCATCGATTTTTCCCAAAATATAAAAGTGTCTGGATCACTAGGGAATTAGTCTAAAACAATGTGCTGACATCAGACATGACCGTAAAAGTAATAATTTGCACTCCGGAGGCAATTTTGTTGACAAATTTGAGATAGCTTAAAACTGAGAAATTTCGACAGGCGGCCGGTCATCGATTTTCTCCAAAATATAAAAGTGTCTGGATCACTAGGAAATTAGTCTAAAACAATGTGCTGACATTAGACATGACCGTAAAAGTAATAATTTGCACTCCGGGGGCAATTTTGTTGACAAATTTGAGATAGCTTAAAACTGAGAAATTTCGACAGGCGGCCGGTCATCGATTTTCTCCAAAATATAAAAGTGTCTGGATCACTAGGAAATTAGTCTAAAACAATGTGCTGACACTAGACATGACCGTAAAAGTAATAATTTGCACTCCGGGGGCAGTTTTGTTGACAAATTTGAGATAGCTGAAAACTGATAAATTTCGACAGGCGGCCGGTCATCGATTTTTCCAAAAATGTGAAAGTTTCAGGATCACTATGAAATTAGTCTAAAACAATGTGCTGACACTAGACATGACCGTAAAAGTAATAATTTGCACTCCGGAGGCAATTTTGTTGACAAATTTGAGATAGCTTGGAACTGAGAAATTTCGACAGGCGGCCGGTCATCGATTTTCCCCAAAATATAAAAGTGTCTGGATCACTAGGAAATTAGTCTAAAACAATGTGCTGACACTAGACATGACCGTAAAAGTAATAATTTGCACTCTCGGGGGGCAGTTTTGTTGACAAATTTGAGATAGCTCAAAACTTATAAATTTCGACAGGCGGCCGGTCATCGATTTTTCCCAAAATGTGAAAGTTTCTGGATCACTAGGAAATTAGTCTAAAACAATGTGCTGACACTAGACATGACCGTAAAAGTAATAATTTGCACTCCGGGGGCAATTTTATTGACAAATTTGAGATAGCTTAAAACTGAGAAATTTCGACAGGCGGCCGGTCATCGATTTATCCGAAAATATGAAAGTTTCTGGATCACTAGGGAATTAGTCTAAAACAATGTGCTGACACCAGACATGACCGTAAAAGTAATAATTTGCACTCCGGGGGCAATTTTGTTGACAAATTTGAGATAGCTTGGAACTGAGAAATTTCGACAGGCGGCCGGTCATCGATTTTTCCCAAAATATAAAAGTGTCTGGATCACTAGGAAATTAGTCTAAAACAATGTGCTGACACTAGACATGACCGTAAAAGTAATAATTTGCACTCTTGGGGGGCAGTTTTGTTGACAAATTTGAGATAGCTAAAAACTGATATATTTCGACAGGCGGCCGGTCATCGATTTTTCCCAAAATGTGAAAGTTTCAGGATCACTAGGGAATTAGTCTAAAACAATGTGCTGACATCAGACATGACCGTAAAAGTAATAATTTGCACTCCGGAGGCAATTTTGTTGACAAATTTGAGATAGCTTGGAACTGAGAAATTTCGACAGGCGGCCAGTCATCGATTTTTCCCAAAATATAAAAGTGTCTGGATCACTAGGAAATTAGTCTAAAACAATGTGCTGACACTAGACATGACCGTAAAAGTAATAATTTGCACTCTCGGGGGGGGGGGGGGGGCAGTTTTGTTGACAAATTTGAGATAGCTAAAAACTGATATATTTCGACAGGCGGCCGGTCATCGATTTTTCCCAAAATGTGAAAGTTTCAGGATCACTAGGGAATTAGTCTAAAACAATGTGCTGACATCAGACATGACCGTAAAAGTAATAATTTGCACTCCGGAGGAAATTTTGTTGACAAATTTGAGATAGCTTAAAACTGAGAAATTTCGACAGGCGGCCGGTCATCGATTTTTCCCAAAATGTGAAAGTTTCTGGATCACTAGGAAATTAGTCTAAAACAATGTGCTGACACTAGACATGACCGTAAAAGTAATAATTTGCACTCCGGGGGCAATTTTATTGACAAATTTGAGATAGCTTAAAACTGAGAAATTTCGACAGGCGGCCGGTCATCGATTTATCCGAAAATATGAAAGTTTCTGGATCACTAGGGAATTAGTCTAAAACAATGTGCTGACACCAGACATGACCTTAAAAGTAATAATTTGCACTCCGGGGGCAATTTTGTTGACAAATTTGAGATAGCTTAAAACTAAGAAATTTCTACAGGCGGCCGGTCATCGATTTTTCCCAAAATATAAAAGTGTCTGGATCACTAGGGAATTAGTCTAAAACAATGTGCTGACATCAGACATGACCGTAAAAGTAATAATTTGCACTCCGGAGGCAATTTTGTTGACAAATTTGAGATAGCTTAAAACTGAGAAATTTCGACAGGCGGCCGGTCATCGATTTATCCGAAAATATGAAAGTTTCTGGATCACTAGGGAATTAGTCTAAAACAATGTGCTGACACCAGACATGACCGTAAAAGTAATAATTTGCACTCCGGGGGCAATTTTGTTGACAAATTTGAGATAGCTTAAAACTAAGAAATTTCGACAGGCGGCCGGTCATCGATTTTTCCCAAAATATAAAAGTGTCTGGATCACTAGGAAATTAGTCCAAAACAATGTACTGACACTAGACATGACCGTAAAAGTAATAATTTGCACTCCGGGGGCAGTTTTGTTGACAAATTTGAGATAGCTGAAAACTGATAAATTTCGACAGGCGGCCGGTCATCGATTTTTCCAAAAATGTGAAAGTTTCAGGATCACTATGAAATTAGTCTAAAACAATGTGCTGACACTAGACATGACCGTAAAAGTAATAATTTGCACTCCGGGGGCAATTTTGTTGACAAATTTGAGATAGCTTAAAACTGAGAAATTTCGACAGGCGGCCGGTCATCGATTTTCTCCAAAATATAAAAGTGTCTGGATCACTAGGAAATTAGTCTAAAACAATGTGCTGACACTAGACATGACCGTAAAAGTAATAATTTGCACTCCGGGGGCAATTTTGTTGACAAATTTGAGATAGCTTAAAACTGAGAAATTTCGACAGGCGGCCGGTCATCGATTTTCTCCAAAATATAAAAGTGTCTGGATCACTAGGAAATTAGTCTAAAACAATGTGCTGACACTAGACATGACCGTAAAAGTAATAATTTGCACTCCGGGGGCAATTTTGTTGACAAATTTGAGATAGCTTGGAACTGAGAAATTTCGACAGGCGGCCGGTCATCGATTTTTCCCAAAATATAAAAGTGTCTGGATCACTAGGAAATTAGTCTAAAACAATGTGCTGACACTAGACATGACCGTAAAAGTAATAATTTGCACTCCGGGGGCAATTTTGTTGACAAATTTGAGATAGTTTAAAACTGAGAAATTTCGACAGGCGGCCGGTCATCGATTTTCTCCAAAATATAAAAGTGTCTGGATCACTAGGAAATTAGTCTAAAACAATGTGCTGACACTAGACATGACCGTAAAAGTAATAATTTGCACTCCGGGGGCAATTTTGTTGACAAATTTGAGATAGCTTAAAACTGAGAAATTTCGACAGGCGGCCGGTCATCGATTTTCTCCAAAATATAAAAGTGTCTGGATCACTAGGAAATTAGTCTAAAACAATGTGCTGACACTAGACATGACCGTAAACGTAATAATTTGCACTCCGGGGGCAATTTTGTTGACAAATTTGAGATAGCTTAAAACTGAGAAATTTCGACAGGCGGCCGGTCATCGATTTTTCCCAAAATGTGAAAGTTTCTGGATCACTAGGAAATTAGTCTAAAACAATGTGCTGACACTAGACATGACCGTAAAAGTAATAATTTGCACTCCGGGGGCAATTTTATTGACAAATTTGAGATAGCTTAAAACTGAGAAATTTCGACAGGTGGCCGGTCATCGATTTATCCGAAAATATGAAAGTTTCTGGATCACTAGGGAATTAGTCTAAAACAATGTGCTGACACCAGACATGACCGTAAAAGTAATAATTTGCACTCCGGGGGCAATTTTGTTGACAAATTTGAGATAGCTTAAAACTAAGAAATTTCGACAGGCGGCCGGTCATCGATTTTTCCCAAAATATAAAAGTGTCTGGATCACTAGGAAATTAGTCCAAAACAATGTGCTGACACTAGACATGACCGTAAAAGTAATAATTTGCACTCCGGGGGCAGTTTTGTTGACAAATTTGAGATAGCTGAAAACTGATAAATTTCGACAGGCGGCCGGTCATCGATTTTTCCAAAAATGTGAAAGTTTCAGGATCACTATGAAATTAGTCTAAAACAATGTGCTGACACTAGACATGACCGTAAAAGTAATAATTTGCACTCCGGAGGCAATTTTGTTGACAAATTTGAGATAGCTTAAAACTGAGAAATTTCGACAGGCGGCCGGTCATCGATTTTTCCCAAAATGTGAAAGTTTCTGGATCACTAGGAAATTAGTCTAAAACAATGTGCTGACACTAGACATGACCGTAAAAGTAATAATTTGCACTCCGGGGGCAATTTTATTGACAAATTTGAGATAGCTTAAAACTGAGAAATTTCGACAGGCGGCCGGTCATCGATTTATCCGAAAATATGAAAGTTTCTGGATCACTAGGGAATTAGTCTAAAACAATGTGCTGACACCAGACATGACCGTAAAAGTAATAATTTGCACTCCGGGGGCAATTTTGTTGACAAATTTGAGATAGCTTAAAACTAAGAAATTTCGACAGGCGGCCGGTCATCGATTTTTCCCAAAATATAAAAGTGTCTGGATCACTAGGAAATTAGTCCAAAACAATGTGCTGACACTAGACATGACCGTAAAAGTAATAATTTGCACTCCGGGGGCAGTTTTGTTGACAAATTTGAGATAGCTGAAAACTGATAAATTTCGACAGGCGGCCGGTCATCGATTTTCTCCAAAATATAAAAGTGTCTGGATCACTAGGAAATTAGTCTAAAACAATGTGCTGACACTAGACATGACCGTAAAAGTAATAATTTGCACTCCGGGGGCAATTTTGTTGACAAATTTGAGATAGCTTAAAACTGAGAAATTTCGACAGGCGGCCGGTCATCGATTTTCTCCAAAATATAAAAGTGTCTGGATCACTAGGAAATTAGTCTAAAACAATGTGCTGACACTAGACATGACCGTAAACGTAATAATTTGCACTCCGGGGGCAATTTTGTTGACAAATATGAGATAGCTTGGAACTGGGAAATTTCGACAGGCGGCCGGTCATCGATTTTTCCCAAAATATAAAAGTGTCTGGATCACTAGGAAATTAGTCTAAAACAATGTGCTGACACTAGACATGACCGTAAAAGTAATAATTTGCACTCCGGGGGCAATTTTGTTGACAAATTTGAGATAGCTTAAAACTGAGAAATTTCGACAGGCGGCCGGTCATCGATTTTCTCCAAAATATAAAAGTGTCTGGATCACTAGGAAATTAGTCTAAAACAATGTGCTGACACTAGACATGACCGTAAAAGTAATAATTTGCACTCCGGGGGCAATTTTGTTGACAAATTTGAGATAGCTTGGAACTGAGAAATTTCGACAGGCGGCCGGTCATCGATTTTTCCCAAAATATAAAAGTGTCTGGATCACTAGGAAATTAGTCTAAAACAATGTGCTGACACTAGACATGACCGTAAAAGTACTAATTTGCACTCTCGGGGGGCAGTTTTGTTGACAAATTTGAGATAGCTAAAAACTGATATATTTCGACAGGCGGCCGGTCATCGATTTTTCCCAAAATGTGAAAGTTTCAGGATCACTAGGGAATTAGTCTAAAACAATGTGCTGACATCAGACATAACCGTAAAAGTAATAATTTGCACTCCGGAGGCAATTTTGTTGACAAATTTGAGATAGCTTAAAACTGAGAAATTTCGACAGGCGGCCGGTCATCGATTTTTCCCAAAATATAAAAGTGTCTGGATCACTAGGAAATTAGTCCAAAACAATGTGCTGACACTAGACATGACCGTAAAAGTAATAATTTGCACTCCGGGGGCAGTTTTGTTGACAAATTTGAGATAGCTGAAAACTGATAAATTTCGACAGGCGGCCGGTCATCGATTTTTCCAAAAATGTGAAAGTTTCAGGATCACTATGAAATTAGTCTAAAACAATGTGCTGACACTAGACATGACCGTAAAAGTAATAATTTGCACTCCGGAGGCAATTTTGTTGACAAATTTGAGATAGCTTAAAACTGAGAAATTTCGACAGGCGGCCGGTCATCGATTTTTCCCAAAATGTGAAAGTTTCTGGATCACTAGGAAATTAGTCTAAAACAATGTGCTGACACTAGACATGACCGTAAAAGTAATAATTTGCACTCCGGGGGCAATTTTATTGACAAATTTGAGATAGCTTAAAACTGAGAAATTTCGACAGGCGGCCGGTCATCGATTTATCCGAAAATATGAAAGTTTCTGGATCACTAGGGAATTAGTCTAAAACAATGTGCTGACACCAGACATGACCGTAAAAGTAATAATTTGCACTCCGGGGGCAATTTTGTTGACAAATTTGAGATAGCTTAAAACTAAGAAATTTCGACAGGCGGCCGGTCATCGATTTTTCCCAAAATATAAAAGTGTCTGGATCACTAGGAAATTAGTCCAAAACAATGTGCTGACACTAGACATGACCGTAAAAGTAATAATTTGCACTCCGGGGGCAGTTTTGTTGACAAATTTGAGATAGCTGAAAACTGATAAATTTCGACAGGCGGCCGGTCATCGATTTTCTCCAAAATATAAAAGTGTCTGGATCACTAGGAAATTAGTCTAAAACAATGTGCTGACACTAGACATGACCGTAAAAGTAATAATTTGCACTCCGGGGGCAATTTTGTTGACAAATTTGAGATAGCTTAAAACTGAGAAATTTCGACAGGCGGCCGGTCATCGATTTTCTCCAAAATATAAAAGTGTCTGGATCACTAGGAAATTAGTCTAAAACAATGTGCTGACACTAGACATGACCGTAAACGTAATAATTTGCACTCCGGGGGCAATTTTGTTGACAAATATGAGATAGCTTGGAACTGGGAAATTTCGACAGGCGGCCGGTCATCGATTTTTCCCAAAATATAAAAGTGTCTGGATCACTAGGAAATTAGTCTAAAACAATGTGCTGACACTAGACATGACCGTAAAAGTAATAATTTGCACTCCGGGGGCAATTTTGTTGACAAATTTGAGATAGCTTAAAACTGAGAAATTTCGACAGGCGGCCGGTCATCGATTTTCTCCAAAATATAAAAGTGTCTGGATCACTAGGAAATTAGTCTAAAACAATGTGCTGACACTAGACATGACCGTAAAAGTAATAATTTGCACTCCGGGGGCAATTTTGTTGACAAATTTGAGATAGCTTGGAACTGAGAAATTTCGACAGGCGGCCGGTCATCGATTTTTCCCAAAATATAAAAGTGTCTGGATCACTAGGAAATTAGTCTAAAACAATGTGCTGACACTAGACATGGCCGTAAAAGTACTAATTTGCACTCTCGGGGGGCAGTTTTGTTGACAAATTTGAGATAGCTAAAAACTGATATATTTCGACAGGCGGCCGGTCATCGATTTTTCCCAAAATGTGAAAGTTTCAGGATCACTAGGGAATTAGTCTAAAACAATGTGCTGACATCAGACATAACCGTAAAAGTAATAATTTGCACTCCGGAGGCAATTTTGTTGACAAATTTGAGATAGCTTAAAACTGAGAAATTTCGACAGGCGGCCGGTCATCGATTTTTCCCAAAATGTGAAAGTTTCTGGATCACTAGGAAATTAGTCTAAAACAATGTGCTGACACTAGACATGACCGTAAAAGTAATAATTTGCACTCCGGGGGCAATTTTATTGACAAATTTGAGATAGCTTAAAACTGAGAAATTTCGACAGGCGGCCGGTCATCGATTTATCCGAAAATATGAAAGTTTCTGGATCACTAGGGAATTAGTCTAAAACAATGTGCTGACACCAGACATGACCGTAAAAGTAATAATTTGCACTCCGGGGGCAATTTTGTTGACAAATTTGAGATAGCTTAAAACTAAGAAATTTCGACAGGCGGCCGGTCATCGATTTTTCCCAAAATATAAAAGTGTCTGGATCACTAGGAAATTAGTCCAAAACAATGTGCTGACACTAGACATGACCGTAAAAGTAATAATTTGCACTCCGGGGGCAGTTTTGTTGACAAATTTGAGATAGCTGAAAACTGAGAAATTTCGACAGGCGGCCGGTCATCGATTTTCTCCAAAATATAAAAGTGTCTGGATCACTAGGAAATTAGTCCAAAACAATGTGCTGACACTAGACATGACTGTAAAAGTAATAATTTGCACTCCGGGGGAAATTTTGTTGACAAATTTGAGATAGCTTAAAACTGAGAAATTTCGACAGGCGGCCGGTCATCGATTTTCTCCAAAATATAAAAGTGTCTGGATCACTAGGAAATTAGTCTAAAACAATGTGCTGACACTAGACATGACCGTAAAAGTAATAATTTGCACTCCGGGGGCAATTTTGTTGACAAATTTGAGATAGCTTGGAACTGAGAAATTTCGACAGGCGGCAGGTCATCGATTTTTCCCAAAATATAAAAGTGTCTGGATCACTAGGAAATTAGTCTAAAACAATGTGCTGACACTAGACATGACCGTAAAAGTAATAATTTGCACTCTTGGGGGGCAGTTTTGTTGACAAATTTGAGATAGCTAAAAACTAAGAAATTTCTACAGGCGGCCGGTCATCGATTTTTCCCAAAATATAAAAGTGTCTGGATCACTAGGGAATTAGTCTAAAACAATGTGCTGACACCAGACATGACCGTAAAAGTAATAATTTGCACTCCGGGGGCAATTTTGTTGACAAATTTGAGATAGCTTAAAACTAAGAAATTTCTACAGGCGGCCGGTCATCGATTTTTCCCAAAATATAAAAGTGTCTGGATCACTAGGGAATTAGTCTAAAACAATGTGCTGACATCAGACATGACCGTAAAAGTAATAATTTGCACTCCGGAGGCAATTTTGTTGACAAATTTGAGATAGCTTAAAACTGAGAAATTTCGACAGGCGGCCGGTCATCGATTTTCTCCAAAATATAAAAGTGTCTGGATCACTAGGAAATTAGTCTAAAACAATGTGCTGACACTAGACATGACCGTAAAAGTAATAATTTGCACTCTTGGGGGGCAGTTTTGTTGACAAATTTGAGATAGCTTAAAACTAAGAAATTTCTACAGGCGGCCGGTCATCGATTTATCCGAAAATATGAAAGTGTCTGGATCACTAGGGAATTAGTCTAAAACAATGTGCTGACACCAGACATGACCGTAAAAGTAATAATTTGCACTCCGGGGGCAATTTTGTTGACAAATTTGAGATAGCTTAAAACTAAGAAATTTCTACAGGCGGCCGGTCATCGATTTTTCCCAAAATATAAAAGTGTCTGGATCACTA
Source organism: Cepaea hortensis (assembly GCA_963921405.1). Lineage (NCBI taxonomy): Eukaryota > Metazoa > Mollusca > Gastropoda > Stylommatophora > Helicidae > Cepaea > Cepaea hortensis. The sequence continues at coordinate 84,412,032 of OY992894.1, read as the reverse complement.
GGGAATTAGTCTAAAACAATGTGCTGACATCAGACATGACCGTAAAAGTAATAATTTGCACTCCGGAGGAAATTTTGTTGACAAATTTGAGATAGCTTAAAACTGAGAAATTTCGACAGGCGGCCGGTCATCGATTTTTCCCAAAATGTGAAAGTTTCTGGATCACTAGGAAATTAGTCTAAAACAATGTGCTGACACTAGACATGACCGTAAAAGTAATAATTTGCACTCCGGGGGCAATTTTATTGACAAATTTGAGATAGCTTAAAACTGAGAAATTTCGACAGGCGGCCGGTCATCGATTTATCCGAAAATATGAAAGTTTCTGGATCACTAGGGAATTAGTCTAAAACAATGTGCTGACACCAGACATGACCGTAAAAGTAATAATTTGCACTCCGGGGGCAATTTTGTTGACAAATTTGAGATAGCTTAAAACTAAGAAATTTCTACAGGCGGCCGGTCATCGATTTTTCCCAAAATATAAAAGGGTCTGGATCACTAGGGAATTAGTCTAAAACAATGTGCTGACATCAGACATGACCGTAAAAGTAATAATTTGCACTCCGGAGGCAATTTTGTTGACAAATTTGAGATAGCTTAAAACTGAGAAATTTCGACAGGCGGCCGGTCATCGATTTTCTCCAAAATATAAAAGTGTCTGGATCACTAGGAAATTAGTCTAAAACAATGTGCTGACACTAGACATGACCGTAAAAGTAATAATTTGCACTCCGGGGGCAATTTTGTTGACAAATTTGAGATAGCTTAAAACTGAGAAATTTCGACAGGCGGCCGGTCATCGATTTTCTCCAAAATATAAAAGTGTCTGGATCACTAGGAAATTAGTCTAAAACAATGTGCTGACACTAGACATGACCGTAAAAGTAATAATTTGCACTCTCGGGGGGCAGTTTTGTTGACAAATTTGAGATAGCTCAAAACTTATAAATTTCGACAGGCGGCCGGTCATCGATTTTTCCCAAAATGTGAAAGTTTCTGGATCACTAGGAAATTAGTCTAAAACAATGTGCTGACACTAGACATGACCGTAAAAGTAATAATTTGCACTCCGGGGGCAATTTTATTGACAAATTTGAGATAGCTTAAAACTGAGAAATTTCGACAGGCGGCCGGTCATCGATTTATCCGAAAATATGAAAGTTTCTGGATCACTAGGGAATTAGTCTAAAACAATGTGCTGACACCAGACATGACCGTAAAAGTAATAATTTGCACTCCGGGGGCAATTTTGTTGACAAATTTGAGATAGCTTAAAACTAAGAAATTTCGACAGGCGGCCGGTCATCGATTTTTCCCAAAATATAAAAGTGTCTGGATCACTAGGAAATTAGTCCAAAACAATGTACTGACACTAGACATGACCGTAAAAGTAATAATTTGCACTCCGGGGGCAGTTTTGTTGACAAATTTGAGATAGCTGAAAACTGATAAATTTCGACAGGCGGCCGGTCATCGATTTTTCCAAAAATGTGAAAGTTTCAGGATCACTATGAAATTAGTCTAAAACAATGTGCTGACACTAGACATGACCGTAAAAGTAATAATTTGCACTCCGGGGGCAATTTTGTTGACAAATTTGAGATAGCTTAAAACTGAGAAATTTCGACAGGCGGCCGGTCATCGATTTTCTCCAAAATATAAAAGTGTCTGGATCACTAGGAAATTAGTCTAAAACAATGTGCTGACACTAGACATGACCGTAAAAGTAATAATTTGCACTCCGGGGGCAATTTTGTTGACAAATTTGAGATAGCTTAAAACTGAGAAATTTCGACAGGCGGCCGGTCATCGATTTTCTCCAAAATATAAAAGTGTCTGGATCACTAGGAAATTAGTCTAAAACAATGTGCTGACACTAGACATGACCGTAAAAGTAATAATTTGCACTCCGGGGGCAATTTTGTTGACAAATTTGAGATAGCTTGGAACTGAGAAATTTCGACAGGCGGCCGGTCATCGATTTTTCCCAAAATATAAAAGTGTCTGGATCACTAGGAAATTAGTCTAAAACAATGTGCTGACACTAGACATGACCGTAAAAGTAATAATTTGCACTCCGGGGGCAATTTTGTTGACAAATTTGAGATAGTTTAAAACTGAGAAATTTCGACAGGCGGCCGGTCATCGATTTTCTCCAAAATATAAAAGTGTCTGGATCACTAGGAAATTAGTCTAAAACAATGTGCTGACACTAGACATGACCGTAAAAGTAATAATTTGCACTCCGGGGGCAATTTTGTTGACAAATTTGAGATAGCTTAAAACTGAGAAATTTCGACAGGCGGCCGGTCATCGATTTTCTCCAAAATATAAAAGTGTCTGGATCACTAGGAAATTAGTCTAAAACAATGTGCTGACACTAGACATGACCGTAAACGTAATAATTTGCACTCCGGGGGCAATTTTGTTGACAAATTTGAGATAGCTTAAAACTGAGAAATTTCGACAGGCGGCCGGTCATCGATTTTTCCCAAAATGTGAAAGTTTCTGGATCACTAGGAAATTAGTCTAAAACAATGTGCTGACACTAGACATGACCGTAAAAGTAATAATTTGCACTCCGGGGGCAATTTTATTGACAAATTTGAGATAGCTTAAAACTGAGAAATTTCGACAGGTGGCCGGTCATCGATTTATCCGAAAATATGAAAGTTTCTGGATCACTAGGGAATTAGTCTAAAACAATGTGCTGACACCAGACATGACCGTAAAAGTAATAATTTGCACTCCGGGGGCAATTTTGTTGACAAATTTGAGATAGCTTAAAACTAAGAAATTTCGACAGGCGGCCGGTCATCGATTTTTCCCAAAATATAAAAGTGTCTGGATCACTAGGAAATTAGTCCAAAACAATGTGCTGACACTAGACATGACCGTAAAAGTAATAATTTGCACTCCGGGGGCAGTTTTGTTGACAAATTTGAGATAGCTGAAAACTGATAAATTTCGACAGGCGGCCGGTCATCGATTTTTCCAAAAATGTGAAAGTTTCAGGATCACTATGAAATTAGTCTAAAACAATGTGCTGACACTAGACATGACCGTAAAAGTAATAATTTGCACTCCGGAGGCAATTTTGTTGACAAATTTGAGATAGCTTAAAACTGAGAAATTTCGACAGGCGGCCGGTCATCGATTTTTCCCAAAATGTGAAAGTTTCTGGATCACTAGGAAATTAGTCTAAAACAATGTGCTGACACTAGACATGACCGTAAAAGTAATAATTTGCACTCCGGGGGCAATTTTATTGACAAATTTGAGATAGCTTAAAACTAAGAAATTTCGACAGGCGGCCGGTCATCGATTTTTCCCAAAATATAAAAGTGTCTGGATCACTAGGAAATTAGTCCAAAACAATGTGCTGACACTAGACATGACCGTAAAAGTAATAATTTGCACTCCGGGGGCAGTTTTGTTGACAAATTTGAGATAGCTGAAAACTGATAAATTTCGACAGGCGGCCGGTCATCGATTTTCTCCAAAATATAAAAGTGTCTGGATCACTAGGAAATTAGTCTAAAACAATGTGCTGACACTAGACATGACCGTAAAAGTAATAATTTGCACTCCGGGGGCAATTTTGTTGACAAATTTGAGATAGCTTAAAACTGAGAAATTTCGACAGGCGGCCGGTCATCGATTTTCTCCAAAATATAAAAGTGTCTGGATCACTAGGAAATTAGTCTAAAACAATGTGCTGACACTAGACATGACCGTAAACGTAATAATTTGCACTCCGGGGGCAATTTTGTTGACAAATATGAGATAGCTTGGAACTGGGAAATTTCGACAGGCGGCCGGTCATCGATTTTTCCCAAAATATAAAAGTGTCTGGATCACTAGGAAATTAGTCTAAAACAATGTGCTGACACTAGACATGACCGTAAAAGTAATAATTTGCACTCCGGGGGCAATTTTGTTGACAAATTTGAGATAGCTTAAAACTGAGAAATTTCGACAGGCGGCCGGTCATCGATTTTCTCCAAAATATAAAAGTGTCTGGATCACTAGGAAATTAGTCTAAAACAATGTGCTGACACTAGACATGACCGTAAAAGTAATAATTTGCACTCCGGGGGCAATTTTGTTGACAAATTTGAGATAGCTTGGAACTGAGAAATTTCGACAGGCGGCCGGTCATCGATTTTTCCCAAAATATAAAAGTGTCTGGATCACTAGGAAATTAGTCTAAAACAATGTGCTGACACTAGACATGACCGTAAAAGTACTAATTTGCACTCTCGGGGGGCAGTTTTGTTGACAAATTTGAGATAGCTAAAAACTGATATATTTCGACAGGCGGCCGGTCATCGATTTTTCCCAAAATGTGAAAGTTTCAGGATCACTAGGGAATTAGTCTAAAACAATGTGCTGACATCAGACATAACCTTAAAAGTAATAATTTGCACTCCGGAGGCAATTTTGTTGACAAATTTGAGATAGCTTAAAACTGAGAAATTTCGACAGGCGGCCGGTCATCGATTTTTCCCAAAATGTGAAAGTTTCTGGATCACTAGGAAATTAGTCTAAAACAATGTTCTGACACTAGACATGACCGTAAAAGTAATAATTTGCACTCCGGGGGCAATTTTATTGACAAATTTGAGATAGCTTAAAACTGAGAAATTTCGACAGGCGGCCGGTCATCGATTTATCCGAAAATATGAAAGTTTCTGGATCACTAGGGAATTAGTCTAAAACAATGTGCTGACACCAGACATGACCGTAAAAGTAATAATTTGCACTCCGGGGGCAATTTTGTTGACAAATTTGAGATAGCTTAAAACTAAGAAATTTCGACAGGCGGCCGGTCATCGATTTTTCCCAAAATATAAAAGTGTCTGGATCACTAGGAAATTAGTCCAAAACAATGTGCTGACACTAGACATGACCGTAAAAGTAATAATTTGCACTCCGGGGGCAATTTTGTTGACAAATTTGAGATAGCTTAAAACTGAGAAATTTCGACAGGCGGCCGGTCATCGATTTTCTCCAAAATATAAAAGTGTCTGGATCACTAGGAAATTAGTCTAAAACAATGTGCTGACACTAGACATGACCGTAAAAGTAATAATTTGCACTCCGGGGGCAATTTTGTTGACAAATTTGAGATAGCTTGGAACTGAGAAATTTCGACAGGCGGCCGGTCATCGATTTTTCCCAAAATATAAAAGTGTCTGGATCACTAGGAAATTAGTCTAAAACAATGTGCTGACACTAGACATGGCCGTAAAAGTACTAATTTGCACTCTCGGGGGGCAGTTTTGTTGACAAATTTGAGATAGCTAAAAACTGATATATTTCGACAGGCGGCCGGTCATCGATTTTTCCCAAAATGTGAAAGTTTCAGGATCACTAGGGAATTAGTCTAAAACAATGTGCTGACATCAGACATAACCGTAAAAGTAATAATTTGCACTCCGGAGGCAATTTTGTTGACAAATTTGAGATAGCTTAAAACTGAGAAATTTCGACAGGCGGCCGGTCATCGATTTTTCCCAAAATGTGAAAGTTTCTGGATCACTAGGAAATTAGTCTAAAACAATGTGCTGACACTAGACATGACCGTAAAAGTAATAATTTGCACTCCGGGGGCAATTTTATTGACAAATTTGAGATAGCTTAAAACTGAGAAATTTCGACAGGCGGCCGGTCATCGATTTATCCGAAAATATGAAAGTTTCTGGATCACTAGGGAATTAGTCTAAAACAATGTGCTGACACCAGACATGACCGTAAAAGTAATAATTTGCACTCCGGGGGCAATTTTGTTGACAAATTTGAGATAGCTTAAAACTAAGAAATTTCGACAGGCGGCCGGTCATCGATTTTTCCCAAAATATAAAAGTGTCTGGATCACTAGGAAATTAGTCCAAAACAATGTGCTGACACTAGACATGACCGTAAAAGTAATAATTTGCACTCCGGGGGCAGTTTTGTTGACAAATTTGAGATAGCTGAAAACTGAGAAATTTCGACAGGCGGCCGGTCATCGATTTTCTCCAAAATATAAAAGTGTCTGGATCACTAGGAAATTAGTCCAAAACAATGTGCTGACACTAGACATGACCGTAAAAGTAATAATTTGCACTCCGGGGGAAATTTTGTTGACAAATTTGAGATAGCTTAAAACTGAGAAATTTCGACAGGCGGCCGGTCATCGATTTTCTCCAAAATATAAAAGTGTCTGGATCACTAGGAAATTAGTCTAAAACAATGTGCTGACACTAGACATGACCGTAAAAGTAATAATTTGCACTCCGGGGGCAATTTTGTTGACAAATTTGAGATAGCTTGGAACTGAGAAATTTCGACAGGCGGCCGGTCATCGATTTTTCCCAAAATATAAAAGTGTCTGGATCACTAGGAAATTAGTCTAAAACAATGTGCTGACACTAGACATGACCGTAAAAGTAATAATTTGCACTCTTGGGGGGCAGTTTTGTTGACAAATTTGAGATAGCTAAAAACTAAGAAATTTCTACAGGCGGCCGGTCATCGATTTTTCCCAAAATATAAAAGTGTCTGGATCACTAGGGAATTAGTCTAAAACAATGTGCTGACACCAGACATGACCGTAAAAGTAATAATTTGCACTCCGGGGGCAATTTTGTTGACAAATTTGAGATAGCTTAAAACTAAGAAATTTCTACAGGCGGCCGGTCATCGATTTTTCCCAAAATATAAAAGTGTCTGGATCACTAGGGAATTAGTCTAAAACAATGTGCTGACATCAGACATGACCGTAAAAGTAATAATTTGCACTCCGGAGGCAATTTTGTTGACAAATTTGAGATAGCTTAAAACTGAGAAATTTCGACAGGCGGCCGGTCATCGATTTTCTCCAAAATATAAAAGTGTCTGGATCACTAGGAAATTAGTCTAAAACAATGTGCTGACACTAGACATGACCGTAAAAGTAATAATTTGCACTCTTGGGGGGCAGTTTTGTTGACAAATTTGAGATAGCTTAAAACTAAGAAATTTCTACAGGCGGCCGGTCATCGATTTATCCGAAAATATGAAAGTGTCTGGATCACTAGGGAATTAGTCTAAAACAATGTGCTGACACCAGACATGACCGTAAAAGTAATAATTTGCACTCCGGGGGCAATTTTGTTGACAAATTTGAGATAGCTTAAAACTAAGAAATTTCTACAGGCGGCCGGTCATCGATTTTTCCCAAAATATAAAAGTGTCTGGATCACTAGGGAATTAGTCTAAAACAATGTGCTGACATCAGACATGACCGTAAAAGTAATAATTTGCACTCCGGAGGAAATTTTGTTGACAAATTTGAGATAGCTTAAAACTGAGAAATTTCGACAGGCGGCCGGTCATCGATTTTTCCCAAAATGTGAAAGTTTCTGGATCACTAGGAAATTAGTCTAAAACAATGTGCTGACACTAGACATGACCGTAAAAGTAATAATTTGCACTCCGGGGGCAATTTTATTGACAAATTTGAGATAGCTTAAAACTGAGAAATTTCGACAGGCGGCCGGTCATCGATTTATCCGAAAATATGAAAGTTTCTGGATCACTAGGGAATTAGTCTAAAACAATGTGCTGACACCAGACATGACCGTAAAAGTAATAATTTGCACTCCGGGGGCAATTTTGTTGACAAATTTGAGATAGCTTAAAACTAAGAAATTTCTACAGGCGGCCGGTCATCGATTTTTCCCAAAATATAAAAGGGTCTGGATCACTAGGGAATTAGTCTAAAACAATGTGCTGACATCAGACATGACCGTAAAAGTAATAATTTGCACTCCGGAGGCAATTTTGTTGACAAATTTGAGATAGCTTAAAACTGAGAAATTTCGACAGGCGGCCGGTCATCGATTTTCTCCAAAATATAAAAGTGTCTGGATCACTAGGAAATTAGTCTAAAACAATGTGCTGACACTAGACATGACCGTAAAAGTAATAATTTGCACTCCGGGGGCAATTTTGTTGACAAATTTGAGATAGCTTAAAACTGAGAAATTTCGACAGGCGGCCGGTCATCGATTTTCTCCAAAATATAAAAGTGTCTGGATCACTAGGAAATTAGTCCAAAACAATGTGCTGACACTAGACATGACCGTAAAAGTAATAATTTGCACTCCGGGGGAAATTTTGTTGACAAATTTGAGATAGCTTAAAACTGAGAAATTTCGACAGGCGGCCGGTCATCGATTTTCTCCAAAATATAAAAGTGTCTGGATCACTAGGAAATTAGTCTAAAACAATGTGCTGACACTAGACATGACCGTAAAAGTAATAATTTGCACTCCGGGGGCAATTTTGTTGACAAATTTGAGATAGCTTGGAACTGAGAAATTTCGACAGGCGGCCGGTCATCGATTTTTCCCAAAATATAAAAGTGTCTGGATCACTAGGAAATTAGTCTAAAACAATGTGCTGACACTAGACATGACCGTAAAAGTAATAATTTGCACTCTTGGGGGGCAGTTTTGTTGACAAATTTGAGATAGCTAAAAACTGATATATTTCGACAGGCGGCCGGTCATCGATTTTTCCCAAAATGTGAAAGTTTCAGGATCACTAGGGAATTAGTCTAAAACAATGTGCTGACATCAGACATGACCGTAAAAGTAATAATTTGCACTCCGGAGGCAATTTTGTTGACAAATTTGAGATAGCTTGGAACTGAGAAATTTCGACAGGCGGCCAGTCATCGATTTTTCCCAAAATATAAAAGTGTCTGGATCACTAGGAAATTAGTCTAAAACAATGTGCTGACACTAGACATGACCGTAAAAGTAATAATTTGCACTCTCGGGGGGCAGTTTTGTTGACAAATTTGAGATAGCTAAAAACTGATATATTTCGACAGGCGGCCGGTCATCGATTTTTCCCAAAATGTGAAAGTTTCAGGATCACTAGGGAATTAGTCTAAAACAATGTGCTGACATCAGACATGACCGTAAAAGTAATAATTTGCACTCCGGAGGCAATTTTGTTGACAAATTTGAGATAGCTTAAAACTGAGAAATTTCGACAGGCGGCCGGTCATCGATTTTTCCCAAAATGTGAAAGTTTCTGGATCACTAGGAAATTAGTCTAAAACAATGTGCTGACACTAGACATGACCGTAAAAGTAATAATTTGCACTCCGGGGGCAATTTTATTGACAAATTTGAGATAGCTTAAAACTGAGAAATTTCGACAGGCGGCCGGTCATCGATTTATCCGAAAATATGAAAGTTTCTGGATCACTAGGATATTAGTCTAAAACAATGTGCTGACACCAGACATGACCGTAAAAGTAATAATTTGCACTCCGGGGGCAATTTTGTTGACAAATTTGAGATAGCTTAAAACTAAGAAATTTCGACAGGCGGCCGGTCATCGATTTTTCCCAAAATATAAAAGTGTCTGGATCACTAGGGAATTAGTCTAAAACAATGTGCTGACATCAGACATGACCGTAAAAGTAATAATTTGCACTCCGGAGGCAATTTTGTTGACAAATTTGAGATAGCTTAAAACTGAGAAATTTCGACAGGCGGCCGGTCATCGATTTTCTCCAAAATATAAAAGTGTCTGGATCACTAGGAAATTAGTCTAAAACAATGTGCTGACACTAGACATGACCGTAAAAGTAATAATTTGCACTCCGGGGGCAATTTTGTTGACAAATTTGAGATAGCTTAAAACTGAGAAATTTCGACAGGCGGCCGGTCATCGATTTTCTCCAAAATATAAAAGTGTCTGGATCACTAGGAAATTAGTCTAAAACAATGTGCTGACACTAGACATGACCGTAAAAGTAATAATTTGCACTCCGGGGGCAATTTTGTTGACAAATTTGAGATAGCTTGGAACTGAGAAATTTCGACAGGCGGCCGGTCATCGATTTTTCCCAAAATATAAAAGTGTCTGGATCACTAGGAAATTAGTCTAAAACAATGTGCTGACACTAGACATGGCCGTAAAAGTACTAATTTGCACTCTCGGGGGGCAGTTTTGTTGACAAATTTGAGATAGCTAAAAACTGATATATTTCGACAGGCGGCCGGTCATCGATTTTTCCCAAAATGTGAAAGTTTCAGGATCACTAGGGAATTAGTCTAAAACAATGTGCTGACATCAGACATAACCGTAAAAGTAATAATTTGCACTCCGGAGGCAATTTTGTTGACAAATTTGAGATAGCTTAAAACTGAGAAATTTCGACAGGCGGCCGGTCATCGATTTTTCCCAAAATGTGAAAGTTTCTGGATCACTAGGAAATTAGTCTAAAACAATGTGCTGACACTAGACATGACCGTAAAAGTAATAATTTGCACTCCGGGGGCAATTTTATTGACAAATTTGAGATAGCTTAAAACTGAGAAATTTCGACAGGCGGCCGGTCATCGATTTATCCGAAAATATGAAAGTTTCTGGATCACTAGGGAATTAGTCTAAAACAATGTGCTGACACCAGACATGACCGTAAAAGTAATAATTTGCACTCCGGGGGCAATTTTGTTGACAAATTTGAGATAGCTTAAAACTAAGAAATTTCGACAGGCGGCCGGTCATCGATTTTTCCCAAAATATAAAAGTGTCTGGATCACTAGGAAATTAGTCCAAAACAATGTGCTGACACTAGACATGACCGTAAAAGTAATAATTTGCACTCCGGGGGCAGTTTTGTTGACAAATTTGAGATAGCTGAAAACTGAGAAATTTCGACAGGCGGCCGGTCATCGATTTTCTCCAAAATATAAAAGTGTCTGGATCACTAGGAAATTAGTCCAAAACAATGTGCTGACACTAGACATGACCGTAAAAGTAATAATTTGCACTCCGGGGGAAATTTTGTTGACAAATTTGAGATAGCTTAAAACTGAGAAATTTCGACAGGCGGCCGGTCATCGATTTTCTCCAAAATATAAAAGTGTCTGGATCACTAGGAAATTAGTCTAAAACAATGTGCTGACACTAGACATGACCGTAAAAGTAATAATTTGCACTCCGGGGGCAATTTTGTTGACAAATTTGAGATAGCTTGGAACTGAGAAATTTCGACAGGCGGCCGGTCATCGATTTTTCCCAAAATATAAAAGTGTCTGGATCACTAGGAAATTAGTCTAAAACAATGTGCTGACACTAGACATGACCGTAAAAGTAATAATTTGCACTCTTGGGGGGCAGTTTTGTTGACAAATTTGAGATAGCTAAAAACTAAGAAATTTCTACAGGCGGCCGGTCATCGATTTTTCCCAAAATATAAAAGTGTCTGGATCACTAGGGAATTAGTCTAAAACAATGTGCTGACACCAGACATGACCGTAAAAGTAATAATTTGCACTCCGGGGGCAATTTTGTTGACAAATTTGAGATAGCTTAAAACTAAGAAATTTCTACAGGCGGCCGGTCATCGATTTTTCCCAAAATATAAAAGTGTCTGGATCACTAGGGAATTAGTCTAAAACAATGTGCTGACATCAGACATGACCGTAAAAGTAATAATTTGCACTCCGGAGGCAATTTTGTTGACAAATTTGAGATAGCTTAAAACTGAGAAATTTCGACAGGCGGCCGGTCATCGATTTTCTCCAAAATATAAAAGTGTCTGGATCACTAGGAAATTAGTCTAAAACAATGTGCTGACACTAGACATGACCGTAAAAGTAATAATTTGCACTCTTGGGGGGCAGTTTTGTTGACAAATTTGAGATAGCTTAAAACTAAGAAATTTCTACAGGCGGCCGGTCATCGATTTATCCGAAAATATGAAAGTGTCTGGATCACTAGGGAATTAGTCTAAAACAATGTGCTGACACCAGACATGACCGTAAAAGTAATAATTTGCACTCCGGGGGCAATTTTGTTGACAAATTTGAGATAGCTTAAAACTAAGAAATTTCTACAGGCGGCCGGTCATCGATTTTTCCCAAAATATAAAAGTGTCTGGATCACTAGGGAATTAGTCTAAAACAATGTGCTGACATCAGACATGACCGTAAAAGTAATAATTTGCACTCCGGAGGAAATTTTGTTGACAAATTTGAGATAGCTTAAAACTGAGAAATTTCGACAGGCGGCCGGTCATCGATTTTTCCCAAAATGTGAAAGTTTCTGGATCACTAGGAAATTAGTCTAAAACAATGTGCTGACACTAGACATGACCGTAAAAGTAATAATTTGCACTCCGGGGGCAATTTTATTGACAAATTTGAGATAGCTTAAAACTGAGAAATTTCGACAGGCGGCCGGTCATCGATTTATCCGAAAATATGAAAGTTTCTGGATCACTAGGGAATTAGTCTAAAACAATGTGCTGACACCAGACATGACCGTAAAAGTAATAATTTGCACTCCGGGGGCAATTTTGTTGACAAATTTGAGATAGCTTAAAACTAAGAAATTTCTACAGGCGGCCGGTCATCGATTTTTCCCAAAATATAAAAGGGTCTGGATCACTAGGGAATTAGTCTAAAACAATGTGCTGACATCAGACATGACCGTAAAAGTAATAATTTGCACTCCGGAGGCAATTTTGTTGACAAATTTGAGATAGCTTAAAACTGAGAAATTTCGACAGGCGGCCGGTCATCGATTTTCTCCAAAATATAAAAGTGTCTGGATCACTAGGAAATTAGTCTAAAACAATGTGCTGACACTAGACATGACCGTAAAAGTAATAATTTGCACTCCGGGGGCAATTTTGTTGACAAATTTGAGATAGCTTAAAACTGAGAAATTTCGACAGGCGGCCGGTCATCGATTTTCTCCAAAATATAAAAGTGTCTGGATCACTAGGAAATTAGTCTAAAACAATGTGCTGACACTAGACATGACCGTAAAAGTAATAATTTGCACTCTCGGGGGGCAGTTTTGTTGACAAATTTGAGATAGCTCAAAACTTATAAATTTCGACAGGCGGCCGGTCATCGATTTTTCCCAAAATGTGAAAGTTTCTGGATCACTAGGAAATTAGTCTAAAACAATGTGCTGACACTAGACATGACCGTAAAAGTAATAATTTGCACTCCGGGGGCAATTTTATTGACAAATTTGAGATAGCTTAAAACTGAGAAATTTCGACAGGCGGCCGGTCATCGATTTATCCGAAAATATGAAAGTTTCTGGATCACTAGGGAATTAGTCTAAAACAATGTGCTGACACCAGACATGACCGTAAAAGTAATAATTTGCACTCCGGGGGCAATTTTGTTGACAAATTTGAGATAGCTTAAAACTAAGAAATTTCGACAGGCGGCCGGTCATCGATTTTTCCCAAAATATAAAAGTGTCTGGATCACTAGGAAATTAGTCCAAAACAATGTACTGACACTAGACATGACCGTAAAAGTAATAATTTGCACTCCGGGGGCAGTTTTGTTGACAAATTTGAGATAGCTGAAAACTGATAAATTTCGACAGGCGGCCGGTCATCGATTTTTCCAAAAATGTGAAAGTTTCAGGATCACTATGAAATTAGTCTAAAACAATGTGCTGACACTAGACATGACCGTAAAAGTAATAATTTGCACTCCGGGGGCAATTTTGTTGACAAATTTGAGATAGCTTAAAACTGAGAAATTTCGACAGGCGGCCGGTCATCGATTTTCTCCAAAATATAAAAGTGTCTGGATCACTAGGAAATTAGTCTAAAACAATGTGCTGACACTAGACATGACCGTAAAAGTAATAATTTGCACTCCGGGGGCAATTTTGTTGACAAATTTGAGATAGCTTAAAACTGAGAAATTTCGACAGGCGGCCGGTCATCGATTTTCTCCAAAATATAAAAGTGTCTGGATCACTAGGAAATTAGTCTAAAACAATGTGCTGACACTAGACATGACCGTAAAAGTAATAATTTGCACTCCGGGGGCAATTTTGTTGACAAATTTGAGATAGCTTGGAACTGAGAAATTTCGACAGGCGGCCGGTCATCGATTTTTCCCAAAATATAAAAGTGTCTGGATCACTAGGAAATTAGTCTAAAACAATGTGCTGACACTAGACATGACCGTAAAAGTAATAATTTGCACTCCGGGGGCAATTTTGTTGACAAATTTGAGATAGTTTAAAACTGAGAAATTTCGACAGGCGGCCGGTCATCGATTTTCTCCAAAATATAAAAGTGTCTGGATCACTAGGAAATTAGTCTAAAACAATGTGCTGACACTAGACATGACCGTAAAAGTAATAATTTGCACTCCGGGGGCAATTTTGTTGACAAATTTGAGATAGCTTAAAACTGAGAAATTTCGACAGGCGGCCGGTCATCGATTTTCTCCAAAATATAAAAGTGTCTGGATCACTAGGAAATTAGTCTAAAACAATGTGCTGACACTAGACATGACCGTAAACGTAATAATTTGCACTCCGGGGGCAATTTTGTTGACAAATTTGAGATAGCTTAAAACTGAGAAATTTCGACAGGCGGCCGGTCATCGATTTTTCCCAAAATGTGAAAGTTTCTGGATCACTAGGAAATTAGTCTAAAACAATGTGCTGACACTAGACATGACCGTAAAAGTAATAATTTGCACTCCGGGGGCAATTTTATTGACAAATTTGAGATAGCTTAAAACTGAGAAATTTCGACAGGTGGCCGGTCATCGATTTATCCGAAAATATGAAAGTTTCTGGATCACTAGGGAATTAGTCTAAAACAATGTGCTGACACCAGACATGACCGTAAAAGTAATAATTTGCACTCCGGGGGCAATTTTGTTGACAAATTTGAGATAGCTTAAAACTAAGAAATTTCGACAGGCGGCCGGTCATCGATTTTTCCCAAAATATAAAAGTGTCTGGATCACTAGGAAATTAGTCCAAAACAATGTGCTGACACTAGACATGACCGTAAAAGTAATAATTTGCACTCCGGGGGCAGTTTTGTTGACAAATTTGAGATAGCTGAAAACTGATAAATTTCGACAGGCGGCCGGTCATCGATTTTTCCAAAAATGTGAAAGTTTCAGGATCACTATGAAATTAGTCTAAAACAATGTGCTGACACTAGACATGACCGTAAAAGTAATAATTTGCACTCCGGAGGCAATTTTGTTGACAAATTTGAGATAGCTTAAAACTGAGAAATTTCGACAGGCGGCCGGTCATCGATTTTTCCCAAAATGTGAAAGTTTCTGGATCACTAGGAAATTAGTCTAAAACAATGTGCTGACACTAGACATGACCGTAAAAGTAATAATTTGCACTCCGGGGGCAATTTTATTGACAAATTTGAGATAGCTTAAAACTGAGAAATTTCGACAGGCGGCCGGTCATCGATTTATCCGAAAATATGAAAGTTTCTGGATCACTAGGGAATTAGTCTAAAACAATGTGCTGACACCAGACATGACCGTAAAAGTAATAATTTGCACTCCGGGGGCAATTTTGTTGACAAATTTGAGATAGCTTAAAACTAAGACATTTCGACAGGCGGCCGGTCATCGATTTTTCCCAAAATATAAAAGTGTCTGGATCACTAGGAAATTAGTCCAAAACAATGTGCTGACACTAGACATGACCGTAAAAGTAATAATTTGCACTCCGGGGGCAGTTTTGTTGACAAATTTGAGATAGCTGAAAACTGATAAATTTCGACAGGCGGCCGGTCATCGATTTTCTCCAAAATATAAAAGTGTCTGGATCACTAGGAAATTAGTCTAAAACAATGCGCTGACACTAGACATGACCGTAAAAGTAATAATTTGCACTCCGGGGGCAATTTTGTTGACAAATTTGAGATAGCTTAAAACTGAGAAATTTCGACAGGCGGCCGGTCATCGATTTTCTCCAAAATATAAAAGTGTCTGGATCACTAGGAAATTAGTCTAAAACAATGTGCTGACACTAGACATGACCGTAAACGTAATAATTTGCACTCCGGGGGCAATTTTGTTGACAAATATGAGATAGCTTGGAACTGGGAAATTTCGACAGGCGGCCGGTCATCGATTTTTCCCAAAATATAAAAGTGTCTGGATCACTAGGAAATTAGTCTAAAACAATGTGCTGACACTAGACATGACCGTAAAAGTAATAATTTGCACTCCGGGGGCAATTTTGTTGACAAATTTGAGATAGCTTAAAACTGAGAAATTTCGACAGGCGGCCGGTCATCGATTTTCTCCAAAATATAAAAGTGTCTGGATCACTAGGAAATTAGTCTAAAACAATGTGCTGACACTAGACATGACCGTAAAAGTAATAATTTGCACTCCGGGGGCAATTTTGTTGACAAATTTGAGATAGCTTGGAACTGAGAAATTTCGACAGGCGGCCGGTCATCGATTTTTCCCAAAATATAAAAGTGTCTGGATCACTAGGAAATTAGTCTAAAACAATGTGCTGACACTAGACATGACCGTAAAAGTACTAATTTGCACTCTCGGGGGGCAGTTTTGTTGACAAATTTGAGATAGCTAAAAACTGATATATTTCGACAGGCGGCCGGTCATCGATTTTTCCCAAAATGTGAAAGTTTCAGGATCACTAGGGAATTAGTCTAAAACAATGTGCTGACATCAGACATAACCTTAAAAGTAATAATTTGCACTCCGGAGGCAATTTTGTTGACAAATTTGAGATAGCTTAAAACTGAGAAATTTCGACAGGCGGCCGGTCATCGATTTTTCCCAAAATGTGAAAGTTTCTGGATCACTAGGAAATTAGTCTAAAACAATGTTCTGACACTAGACATGACCGTAAAAGTAATAATTTGCACTCCGGGGGCAATTTTATTGACAAATTTGAGATAGCTTAAAACTGAGAAATTTCGACAGGCGGCCGGTCATCGATTTATCCGAAAATATGAAAGTTTCTGGATCACTAGGGAATTAGTCTAAAACAATGTGCTGACACCAGACATGACCGTAAAAGTAATAATTTGCACTCCGGGGGCAATTTTGTTGACAAATTTGAGATAGCTTAAAACTAAGAAATTTCGACAGGCGGCCGGTCATCGATTTTTCCCAAAATATAAAAGTGTCTGGATCACTAGGAAATTAGTCCAAAACAATGTGCTGACACTAGACATGACCGTAAAAGTAATAATTTGCACTCCGGGGGCAGTTTTGTTGACAAATTTGAGATAGCTGAAAACTGAGAAATTTCGACAGGCGGCCGGTCATCGATTTTCTCCAAAATATAAAAGTGTCTGGATCACTAGGAAATTAGTCCAAAACAATGTGCTGACACTAGACATGACCGTAAAAGTAATAATTTGCACTCCGGGGGAAATTTTGTTGACAAATTTGAGATAGCTTAAAACTGAGAAATTTCGACAGGCGGCCGGTCATCGATTTTCTCCAAAATATAAAAGTGTCTGGATCACTAGGAAATTAGTCTAAAACAATGTGCTGACACTAGACATGACCGTAAAAGTAATAATTTGCACTCCGGGGGCAATTTTGTTGACAAATTTGAGATAGCTTGGAACTGAGAAATTTCGACAGGCGGCCGGTCATCGATTTTTCCCAAAATATAAAAGTGTCTGGATCACTAGGAAATTAGTCTAAAACAATGTGCTGACACTAGACATGACCGTAAAAGTAATAATTTGCACTCTTGGGGGGCAGTTTTGTTGACAAATTTGAGATAGCTAAAAACTGATATATTTCGACAGGCGGCCGGTCATCGATTTTTCCCAAAATGTGAAAGTTTCAGGATCACTAGGGAATTAGTCTAAAACAATGTGCTGACATCAGACATGACCGTAAAAGTAATAATTTGCACTCCGGAGGCAATTTTGTTGACAAATTTGAGATAGCTTGGAACTGAGAAATTTCGACAGGCGGCCAGTCATCGATTTTTCCCAAAATATAAAAGTGTCTGGATCACTAGGAAATTAGTCTAAAACAATGTGCTGACACTAGACATGACCGTAAAAGTAATAATTTGCACTCTCGGGGGGCAGTTGTGTTGACAAATTTGAGATAGCTAAAAACTGATATATTTCGACAGGCGGCCGGTCATCGATTTTTCCCAAAATGTGAAAGTTTCAGGATCACTAGGGAATTAGTCTAAAACAATGTGCTGACATCAGACATGACCGTAAAAGTAATAATTTGCACTCCGGAGGCAATTTTGTTGACAAATTTGAGATAGCTTAAAACTGAGAAATTTCGACAGGCGGCCGGTCATCGATTTTTCCCAAAATGTGAAAGTTTCTGGATCACTAGGAAATTAGTCTAAAACAATGTGCTGACACTAGACATGACCGTAAAAGTAATAATTTGCACTCCGGGGGCAATTTTATTGACAAATTTGAGATAGCTTAAAACTGAGAAATTTCGACAGGCGGCCGGTCATCGATTTATCCGAAAATATGAAAGTTTCTGGATCACTAGGATATTAGTCTAAAACAATGTGCTGACACCAGACATGACCGTAAAAGTAATAATTTGCACTCCGGGGGCAATTTTGTTGACAAATTTGAGATAGCTTAAAACTAAGAAATTTCGACAGGCGGCCGGTCATCGATTTTTCCCAAAATATAAAAGTGTCTGGATCACTAGGGAATTAGTCTAAAACAATGTGCTGACATCAGACATGACCGTAAAAGTAATAATTTGCACTCCGGAGGCAATTTTGTTGACAAATTTGAGATAGCTTAAAACTGAGAAATTTCGACAGGCGGCCGGTCATCGATTTTCTCCAAAATATAAAAGTGTCTGGATCACTAGGAAATTAGTCTAAAACAATGTGCTGACACTAGACATGACCGTAAAAGTAATAATTTGCACTCCGGGGGCAATTTTGTTGACAAATTTGAGATAGCTTAAAACTGAGAAATTTCGACAGGCGGCCGGTCATCGATTTTCTCCAAAATATAAAAGTGTCTGGATCACTAGGAAATTAGTCTAAAACAATGTGCTGACACTAGACATGACCGTAAAAGTAATAATTTGCACTCCGGGGGCAATTTTGTTGACAAATTTGAGATAGCTTGGAACTGAGAAATTTCGACAGGCGGCCGGTCATCGATTTTTCCCAAAATATAAAAGTGTCTGGATCACTAGGAAATTAGTATGTGCTGACACTAGACATGACCGTAAAAGTAATAATTTGCACTCTCGGGGGGCAGTTTTGTTGACAAATTTGAGATAGCTCAAAACTTATAAATTTCGACAGGCGGCCGGTCATCGATTTTTCCCAAAATGTGAAAGTTTCTGGATCACTAGGAAATTAGTCTAAAACAATGTGCTGACACTAGACATGACCGTAAAAGTAATAATTTGCACTCCGGGGGCAATTTTATTGACAAATTTGAGATAGCTTAAAACTGAGAAATTTCGACAGGCGGCCGGTCATCGATTTATCCGAAAATATGAAAGTTTCTGGATCACTAGGGAATTAGTCTAAAACAATGTGCTGACACCAGACATGACCGTAAAAGTAATAATTTGCACTCCGGGGGCAATTTTGTTGACAAATTTGAGATAGCTTAAAACTAAGAAATTTCGACAGGCGGCCGGTCATCGATTTTTCCCAAAATATAAAAGTGTCTGGATCACTAGGAAATTAGTCCAAAACAATGTACTGACACTAGACATGACCGTAAAAGTAATAATTTGCACTCCGGGGGCAGTTTTGTTGACAAATTTGAGATAGCTGAAAACTGATAAATTTCGACAGGCGGCCGGTCATCGATTTTTCCAAAAATGTGAAAGTTTCAGGATCACTATGAAATTAGTCTAAAACAATGTGCTGACACTAGACATGACCGTAAAAGTAATAATTTGCACTCCGGGGGCAATTTTGTTGACAAATTTGAGATAGCTTAAAACTGAGAAATTTCGACAGGCGGCCGGTCATCGATTTTCTCCAAAATATAAAAGTGTCTGGATCACTAGGAAATTAGTCTAAAACAATGTGCTGACACTAGACATGACCGTAAAAGTAATAATTTGCACTCCGGGGGCAATTTTGTTGACAAATTTGAGATAGCTTAAAACTGAGAAATTTCGACAGGCGGCCGGTCATCGATTTTCTCCAAAATATAAAAGTGTCTGGATCACTAGGAAATTAGTCTAAAACAATGTGCTGACACTAGACATGACCGTAAAAGTAATAATTTGCACTCCGGGGGCAATTTTGTTGACAAATTTGAGATAGCTTGGAACTGAGAAATTTCGACAGGCGGCCGGTCATCGATTTTTCCCAAAATATAAAAGTGTCTGGATCACTAGGAAATTAGTCTAAAACAATGTGCTGACACTAGACATGACCGTAAAAGTAATAATTTGGACTCCGGGGGCAATTTTGTTGACAAATTTGAGATAGCTTAAAACTGAGAAATTTCGACAGGCGGCCGGTCATCGATTTTCTCCAAAATATAAAAGTGTCTGGATCACTAGGAAATTAGTCTAAAACAATGTGCTGACACTAGACATGACCGTAAAAGTAATAATTTGCACTCCGGGGGCAATTTTGTTGACAAATTTGAGATAGCTTAAAACTGAGAAATTTCGACAGGCGGCCGGTCATCGATTTTCTCCAAAATATAAAAGTGTCTGGATCACTAGGAAATTAGTCTAAAACAATGTGCTGACACTAGACATGACCGTAAAAGTAATAATTTGCACTCCGGGGGCAATTTTGTTGACAAATTTGAGATAGCTTGGAACTGAGAAATCTCGACAGGCGGCCGGTCATCGATTTTTCCCAAAATATAAAAGTGTCTGGATCACTAGGAAATTAGTCTAAAACAATGTGCTGACACTAGACATGACCGTAAAAGTAATAATTTGCACTCTCGGGGGGCAGTTTTGTTGACAAATTTGAGATAGCTAAAAACTGATATATTTCGACAGGCGGCCGGTCATCGATTTTTCCCAAAATGTGAAAGTTTCAGGATCACTAGGGAATTAGTCTAAAACAATGTGCTGACATCAGACATGACCGTAAAAGTAATAATTTGCACTCCGGAGGCAATTTTGTTGACAAATTTGAGATAGCTTAAAACTGAGAAATTTCGACAGGCGGCCGGTCATCGATTTTTCCCAAAATGTGAAAGTTTCTGGATCACTAGGAAATTAGTCTAAAACAATGTGCTGACACTAGACATGACCGTAAAAGTAATAATTTGCACTCCGGGGGCAATTTTATTGACAAATTTGAGATAGCTTAAAACTGAGAAATTTCGACAGGCGGCCGGTCATCGATTTTTCCCAAAATGTGAAAGTTTCTGGATCACTAGGAAATTAGTCTAAAACAATGTGCTGACACTAGACATGACCGTAAAAGTAATAATTTGCACTCCGGGGGCAATTTTATTGACAAATTTGAGATAGCTTAAAACTGAGAAATTTCGACAGGCGGCCGGTCATCGATTTATCCGAAAATATGAAAGTTTCTGGATCACTAGGGAATTAGTCTAAAACAATGTGCTGACACCAGACATGACCGTAAAAGTAATAATTTGCACTCCGGGGGCAATTTTGTTGACAAATTTGAGATAGCTTAAAACTAAGAAATTTCGACAGGCGGCCGGTCATCGATTTTTCCCAAAATATAAAAGTGTCTGGATCACTAGGAAATTAGTCCAAAACAATGTACTGACACTAGACATGACCGTAAAAGTAATAATTTGCACTCCGGGGGCAGTTTTGTTGACAAATTTGAGATAGCTGAAAACTGATAAATTTCGACAGGCGGCCGGTCATCGATTTTTCCAAAAATGTGAAAGTTTCAGGATCACTATGAAATTAGTCTAAAACAATGTGCTGACACTAGACATGACCGTAAAAGTAATAATTTGCACTCCGGGGGCAATTTTGTTGACAAATTTGAGATAGCTTAAAACTGAGAAATTTCGACAGGCGGCCGGTCATCGATTTTCTCCAAAATATAAAAGTGTCTGGATCACTAGGAAATTAGTCTAAAACAATGTGCTGACACTAGACATGACCGTAAAAGTAATAATTTGCACTCCGGGGGCAATTTTGTTGACAAATTTGAGATAGCTTGGAACTGAGAAATTTCGACAGGCGGCCGGTCATCGATTTTTCCCAAAATATAAAAGTGTCTGGATCACTAGGAAATTAGTATGTGCTGACACTAGACATGACCGTAAAAGTAATAATTTGCACTCTCGGGGGGCAGTTTTGTTGACAAATTTGAGATAGCTCAAAACTTATAAATTTCGACAGGCGGCCGGTCATCGATTTTTCCCAAAATGTGAAAGTTTCTGGATCACTAGGAAATTAGTCTAAAACAATGTGCTGACACTAGACATGACCGTAAAAGTAATAATTTGCACTCCGGGGGCAATTTTATTGACAAATTTGAGATAGCTTAAAACTGAGAAATTTCGACAGGCGGCCGGTCATCGATTTATCCGAAAATATGAAAGTTTCTGGATCACTAGGGAATTAGTCTAAAACAATGTGCTGACACCAGACATGACCGTAAAAGTAATAATTTGCACTCCGGGGGCAATTTTGTTGACAAATTTGAGATAGCTTAAAACTAAGAAATTTCGACAGGCGGCCGGTCATCGATTTTTCCCAAAATATAAAAGTGTCTGGATCACTAGGAAATTAGTCCAAAACAATGTACTGACACTAGACATGACCGTAAAAGTAATAATTTGCACTCCGGGGGCAGTTTTGTTGACAAATTTGAGATAGCTGAAAACTGATAAATTTCGACAGGCGGCCGGTCATCGATTTTTCCAAAAATGTGAAAGTTTCAGGATCACTATGAAATTAGTCTAAAACAATGTGCTGACACTAGACATGACCGTAAAAGTAATAATTTGCACTCCGGGGGCAATTTTGTTGACAAATTTGAGATAGCTTAAAACTGAGAAATTTCGACAGGCGGCCGGTCATCGATTTTCTCCAAAATATAAAAGTGTCTGGATCACTAGGAAATTAGTCTAAAACAATGTGCTGACACTAGACATGACCGTAAAAGTAATAATTTGCACTCCGGGGGCAATTTTGTTGACAAATTTGAGATAGCTTAAAACTGAGAAATTTCGACAGGCGGCCGGTCATCGATTTTCTCCAAAATATAAAAGTGTCTGGATCACTAGGAAATTAGTCTAAAACAATGTGCTGACACTAGACATGACCGTAAAAGTAATAATTTGCACTCCGGGGGCAATTTTGTTGACAAATTTGAGATAGCTTGGAACTGAGAAATTTCGACAGGCGGCCGGTCATCGATTTTTCCCAAAATATAAAAGTGTCTGGATCACTAGGAAATTAGTCTAAAACAATGTGCTGACACTAGACATGACCGTAAAAGTAATAATTTGGACTCCGGGGGCAATTTTGTTGACAAATTTGAGATAGCTTAAAACTGAGAAATTTCGACAGGCGGCCGGTCATCGATTTTCTCCAAAATATAAAAGTGTCTGGATCACTAGGAAATTAGTCTAAAACAATGTGCTGACACTAGACATGACCGTAAAAGTAATAATTTGCACTCCGGGGGCAATTTTGTTGACAAATTTGAGATAGCTTAAAACTGAGAAATTTCGACAGGCGGCCGGTCATCGATTTTCTCCAAAATATAAAAGTGTCTGGATCACTAGGAAATTAGTCTAAAACAATGTGCTGACACTAGACATGACCGTAAAAGTAATAATTTGCACTCCGGGGGCAATTTTGTTGACAAATTTGAGATAGCTTGGAACTGAGAAATCTCGACAGGCGGCCGGTCATCGATTTTTCCCAAAATATAAAAGTGTCTGGATCACTAGGAAATTAGTCTAAAACAATGTGCTGACACTAGACATGACCGTAAAAGTAATAATTTGCACTCTCGGGGGGCAGTTTTGTTGACAAATTTGAGATAGCTAAAAACTGATATATTTCGACAGGCGGCCGGTCATCGATTTTTCCCAAAATGTGAAAGTTTCAGGATCACTAGGGAATTAGTCTAAAACAATGTGCTGACATCAGACATGACCGTAAAAGTAATAATTTGCACTCCGGAGGCAATTTTGTTGACAAATTTGAGATAGCTTAAAACTGAGAAATTTCGACAGGCGGCCGGTCATCGATTTTTCCCAAAATGTGAAAGTTTCTGGATCACTAGGAAATTAGTCTAAAACAATGTGCTGACACTAGACATGACCGTAAAAGTAATAATTTGCACTCCGGGGGCAATTTTATTGACAAATTTGAGATAGCTTAAAACTGAGAAATTTCGACAGGCGGCCGGTCATCGATTTTTCCCAAAATGTGAAAGTTTCTGGATCACTAGGAAATTAGTCTAAAACAATGTGCTGACACTAGACATGACCGTAAAAGTAATAATTTGCACTCCGGGGGCAATTTTATTGACAAATTTGAGATAGCTTAAAACTGAGAAATTTCGACAGGCGGCCGGTCATCGATTTATCCGAAAATATGAAAGTTTCTGGATCACTAGGGAATTAGTCTAAAACAATGTGCTGACACCAGACATGACCGTAAAAGTAATAATTTGCACTCCGGGGGCAATTTTGTTGACAAATTTGAGATAGCTTAAAACTAAGAAATTTCGACAGGCGGCCGGTCATCGATTTTTCCCAAAATATAAAAGTGTCTGGATCACTAGGAAATTAGTCTAAAACAATGTGCTGACACTAGACATGACCGTAAAAGTAATAATTTGCACTCCGGGGGCAATTTTGTTGACAAATTTGAGATAGCTTAAAACTGAGAAATTTCGACAGGCGGCCGGTCATCGATTTTCTCCAAAATATAAAAGTGTCTGGATCACTAGGAAATTAGTCTAAAACAATGTGCTGACACTAGACATGACCGTAAAAGTAATAATTTGCACTCCGGGGGCAATTTTGTTGACAAATTTGAGATAGCTTGGAACTGAGAAATTTCGACAGGCGGCCGGTCATCGATTTTTCCCAAAATATAAAAGTGTCTGGATCACTAGGAAATTAGTCTAAAACAATGTGCTGACACTAGACATGACCGTAAAAGTAATAATTTGGACTCCGGGGGCAATTTTGTTGACAAATTTGAGATAGCTTAAAACTGAGAAATTTCGACAGGCGGCCGGTCATCGATTTTCTCCAAAATATAAAAGTGTCTGGATCACTAGGAAATTAGTCTAAAACAATGTGCTGACACTAGACATGACCGTAAAAGTAATAATTTGCACTCCGGGGGCAATTTTGTTGACAAATTTGAGATAGCTTAAAACTGAGAAATTTCGACAGGCGGCCGGTCATCGATTTTCTCCAAAATATAAAAGTGTCTGGATCACTAGGAAATTAGTCTAAAACAATGTGCTGACACTAGACATGACCGTAAAAGTAATAATTTGCACTCCGGGGGCAATTTTGTTGACAAATTTGAGATAGCTTGGAACTGAGAAATCTCGACAGGCGGCCGGTCATCGATTTTTCCCAAAATATAAAAGTGTCTGGATCACTAGGAAATTAGTCTAAAACAATGTGCTGACACTAGACATGACCGTAAAAGTAATAATTTGCACTCTCGGGGGGCAGTTTTGTTGACAAATTTGAGATAGCTAAAAACTGATATATTTCGACAGGCGGCCGGTCATCGATTTTTCCCAAAATGTGAAAGTTTCAGGATCACTAGGGAATTAGTCTAAAACAATGTGCTGACATCAGACATGACCGTAAAAGTAATAATTTGCACTCCGGAGGCAATTTTGTTGACAAATTTGAGATAGCTTAAAACTGAGAAATTTCGACAGGCGGCCGGTCATCGATTTTTCCCAAAATGTGAAAGTTTCTGGATCACTAGGAAATTAGTCTAAAACAATGTGCTGACACTAGACATGACCGTAAAAGTAATAATTTGCACTCCGGGGGCAATTTTATTGACAAATTTGAGATAGCTTAAAACTGAGAAATTTCGACAGGCGGCCGGTCATCGATTTTTCCCAAAATGTGAAAGTTTCTGGATCACTAGGAAATTAGTCTAAAACAATGTGCTGAC
Source organism: Cepaea hortensis (assembly GCA_963921405.1). Lineage (NCBI taxonomy): Eukaryota > Metazoa > Mollusca > Gastropoda > Stylommatophora > Helicidae > Cepaea > Cepaea hortensis. The sequence goes on along the minus strand of OY992894.1, from coordinate 84,386,110 downwards.
ACTAGACATGACCGTAAAAGTAATAATTTGCACTCCGGGGGCAATTTTATTGACAAATTTGAGATAGCTTAAAACTGAGAAATTTCGACAGGCGGCCGGTCATCGATTTATCCGAAAATATGAAAGTTTCTGGATCACTAGGGAATTAGTCTAAAACAATGTGCTGACACCAGACATGACCGTAAAAGTAATAATTTGCACTCCGGGGGCAATTTTGTTGACAAATTTGAGATAGCTTAAAACTAAGAAATTTCGACAGGCGGCCGGTCATCGATTTTTCCCAAAATATAAAAGTGTCTGGATCACTAGGAAATTAGTCCAAAACAATGTACTGACACTAGACATGACCGTAAAAGTAATAATTTGCACTCCGGGGGCAGTTTTGTTGACAAATTTGAGATAGCTGAAAACTGATAAATTTCGACAGGCGGCCGGTCATCGATTTTTCCAAAAATGTGAAAGTTTCAGGATCACTATGAAATTAGTCTAAAACAATGTGCTGACACTAGACATGACCGTAAAAGTAATAATTTGCACTCCGGGGGCAATTTTGTTGACAAATTTGAGATAGCTTAAAACTGAGAAATTTCGACAGGCGGCCGGTCATCGATTTTCTCCAAAATATAAAAGTGTCTGGATCACTAGGAAATTAGTCTAAAACAATGTGCTGACACTAGACATGACCGTAAAAGTAATAATTTGCACTCCGGGGGCAATTTTGTTGACAAATTTGAGATAGCTTGGAACTGAGAAATTTCGACAGGCGGCCGGTCATCGATTTTTCCCAAAATATAAAAGTGTCTGGATCACTAGGAAATTAGTATGTGCTGACACTAGACATGACCGTAAAAGTAATAATTTGCACTCTCGGGGGGCAGTTTTGTTGACAAATTTGAGATAGCTCAAAACTTATAAATTTCGACAGGCGGCCGGTCATCGATTTTTCCCAAAATGTGAAAGTTTCTGGATCACTAGGAAATTAGTCTAAAACAATGTGCTGACACTAGACATGACCGTAAAAGTAATAATTTGCACTCCGGGGGCAATTTTATTGACAAATTTGAGATAGCTTAAAACTGAGAAATTTCGACAGGCGGCCGGTCATCGATTTATCCGAAAATATGAAAGTTTCTGGATCACTAGGGAATTAGTCTAAAACAATGTGCTGACACCAGACATGACCGTAAAAGTAATAATTTGCACTCCGGGGGCAATTTTGTTGACAAATTTGAGATAGCTTAAAACTAAGAAATTTCGACAGGCGGCCGGTCATCGATTTTTCCCAAAATATAAAAGTGTCTGGATCACTAGGAAATTAGTCCAAAACAATGTACTGACACTAGACATGACCGTAAAAGTAATAATTTGCACTCCGGGGGCAGTTTTGTTGACAAATTTGAGATAGCTGAAAACTGATAAATTTCGACAGGCGGCCGGTCATCGATTTTTCCAAAAATGTGAAAGTTTCAGGATCACTATGAAATTAGTCTAAAACAATGTGCTGACACTAGACATGACCGTAAAAGTAATAATTTGCACTCCGGGGGCAATTTTGTTGACAAATTTGAGATAGCTTAAAACTGAGAAATTTCGACAGGCGGCCGGTCATCGATTTTCTCCAAAATATAAAAGTGTCTGGATCACTAGGAAATTAGTCTAAAACAATGTGCTGACACTAGACATGACCGTAAAAGTAATAATTTGCACTCCGGGGGCAATTTTGTTGACAAATTTGAGATAGCTTAAAACTGAGAAATTTCGACAGGCGGCCGGTCATCGATTTTCTCCAAAATATAAAAGTGTCTGGATCACTAGGAAATTAGTCTAAAACAATGTGCTGACACTAGACATGACCGTAAAAGTAATAATTTGCACTCCGGGGGCAATTTTGTTGACAAATTTGAGATAGCTTGGAACTGAGAAATTTCGACAGGCGGCCGGTCATCGATTTTTCCCAAAATATAAAAGTGTCTGGATCACTAGGAAATTAGTCTAAAACAATGTGCTGACACTAGACATGACCGTAAAAGTAATAATTTGGACTCCGGGGGCAATTTTGTTGACAAATTTGAGATAGCTTAAAACTGAGAAATTTCGACAGGCGGCCGGTCATCGATTTTCTCCAAAATATAAAAGTGTCTGGATCACTAGGAAATTAGTCTAAAACAATGTGCTGACACTAGACATGACCGTAAAAGTAATAATTTGCACTCCGGGGGCAATTTTGTTGACAAATTTGAGATAGCTTAAAACTGAGAAATTTCGACAGGCGGCCGGTCATCGATTTTCTCCAAAATATAAAAGTGTCTGGATCACTAGGAAATTAGTCTAAAACAATGTGCTGACACTAGACATGACCGTAAAAGTAATAATTTGCACTCCGGGGGCAATTTTGTTGACAAATTTGAGATAGCTTGGAACTGAGAAATCTCGACAGGCGGCCGGTCATCGATTTTTCCCAAAATATAAAAGTGTCTGGATCACTAGGAAATTAGTCTAAAACAATGTGCTGACACTAGACATGACCGTAAAAGTAATAATTTGCACTCTCGGGGGGCAGTTTTGTTGACAAATTTGAGATAGCTAAAAACTGATATATTTCGACAGGCGGCCGGTCATCGATTTTTCCCAAAATGTGAAAGTTTCAGGATCACTAGGGAATTAGTCTAAAACAATGTGCTGACATCAGACATGACCGTAAAAGTAATAATTTGCACTCCGGAGGCAATTTTGTTGACAAATTTGAGATAGCTTAAAACTGAGAAATTTCGACAGGCGGCCGGTCATCGATTTTTCCCAAAATGTGAAAGTTTCTGGATCACTAGGAAATTAGTCTAAAACAATGTGCTGACACTAGACATGACCGTAAAAGTAATAATTTGCACTCCGGGGGCAATTTTATTGACAAATTTGAGATAGCTTAAAACTGAGAAATTTCGACAGGCGGCCGGTCATCGATTTTTCCCAAAATGTGAAAGTTTCTGGATCACTAGGAAATTAGTCTAAAACAATGTGCTGACACTAGACATGACCGTAAAAGTAATAATTTGCACTCCGGGGGCAATTTTATTGACAAATTTGAGATAGCTTAAAACTGAGAAATTTCGACAGGCGGCCGGTCATCGATTTATCCGAAAATATGAAAGTTTCTGGATCACTAGGGAATTAGTCTAAAACAATGTGCTGACACCAGACATGACCGTAAAAGTAATAATTTGCACTCCGGGGGCAATTTTGTTGACAAATTTGAGATAGCTTGGAACTGAGAAATCTCGACAGGCGGCCGGTCATCGATTTTTCCCAAAATATAAAAGTGTCTGGATCACTAGGAAATTAGTCTAAAACAATGTGCTGACACTAGACATGACCGTAAAAGTAATAATTTGCACTCTCGGGGGGCAGTTTTGTTGACAAATTTGAGATAGCTAAAAACTGATATATTTCGACAGGCGGCCGGTCATCGATTTTTCCCAAAATGTGAAAGTTTCAGGATCACTAGGGAATTAGTCTAAAACAATGTGCTGACATCAGACATGACCGTAAAAGTAATAATTTGCACTCCGGAGGCAATTTTGTTGACAAATTTGAGATAGCTTAAAACTGAGAAATTTCGACAGGCGGCCGGTCATCGATTTTTCCCAAAATGTGAAAGTTTCTGGATCACTAGGAAATTAGTCTAAAACAATGTGCTGACACTAGACATGACCGTAAAAGTAATAATTTGCACTCCGGGGGCAATTTTATTGACAAATTTGAGATAGCTTAAAACTGAGAAATTTCGACAGGCGGCCGGTCATCGATTTTTCCCAAAATGTGAAAGTTTCTGGATCACTAGGAAATTAGTCTAAAACAATGTGCTGACACTAGACATGACCGTAAAAGTAATAATTTGCACTCCGGGGGCAATTTTATTGACAAATTTGAGATAGCTTAAAACTGAGAAATTTCGACAGGCGGCCGGTCATCGATTTATCCGAAAATATGAAAGTTTCTGGATCACTAGGGAATTAGTCTAAAACAATGTGCTGACACCAGACATGACCGTAAAAGTAATAATTTGCACTCCGGGGGCAATTTTGTTGACAAATTTGAGATAGCTTAAAACTAAGAAATTTCGACAGGCGGCCGGTCATCGATTTTTCCCAAAATATAAAAGTGTCTGGATCACTAGGAAATTAGTCTAAAACAATGTGCTGACACTAGACATGACCGTAAAAGTAATAATTTGCACTCCGGGGGCAATTTTGTTGACAAATTTGAGATAGCTTAAAACTGAGAAATTTCGACAGGCGGCCGGTCATCGATTTTCTCCAAAATATAAAAGTGTCTGGATCACTAGGAAATTAGTCTAAAACAATGTGCTGACACTAGACATGACCGTAAAAGTAATAATTTGCACTCCGGGGGCAATTTTGTTGACAAATTTGAGATAGCTTGGAACTGAGAAATTTCGACAGGCGGCCGGTCATCGATTTTTCCCAAAATATAAAAGTGTCTGGATCACTAGGAAATTAGTCTAAAACAATGTGCTGACACTAGACATGACCGTAAAAGTAATAATTTGGACTCCGGGGGCAATTTTGTTGACAAATTTGAGATAGCTTAAAACTGAGAAATTTCGACAGGCGGCCGGTCATCGATTTTCTCCAAAATATAAAAGTGTCTGGATCACTAGGAAATTAGTCTAAAACAATGTGCTGACACTAGACATGACCGTAAAAGTAATAATTTGCACTCTCGGGGGGCAGTTTTGTTGACAAATTTGAGATAGCTAAAAACTGATATATTTCGACAGGCGGCCGGTCATCGATTTTTCCCAAAATGTGAAAGTTTCAGGATCACTAGGGAATTAGTCTAAAACAATGTGCTGACATCAGACATGACCGTAAAAGTAATAATTTGCACTCCGGAGGCAATTTTGTTGACAAATTTGAGATAGCTTAAAACTGAGAAATTTCGACAGGCGGCCGGTCATCGATTTTTCCCAAAATGTGAAAGTTTCTGGATCACTAGGAAATTAGTCTAAAACAATGTGCTGACACTAGACATGACCGTAAAAGTAATAATTTGCACTCCGGGGGCAATTTTATTGACAAATTTGAGATAGCTTAAAACTGAGAAATTTCGACAGGCGGCCGGTCATCGATTTTTCCCAAAATGTGAAAGTTTCTGGATCACTAGGAAATTAGTCTAAAACAATGTGCTGACACTAGACATGACCGTAAAAGTAATAATTTGCACTCCGGGGGCAATTTTATTGACAAATTTGAGATAGCTTAAAACTGAGAAATTTCGACAGGCGGCCGGTCATCGATTTATCCGAAAATATGAAAGTTTCTGGATCACTAGGGAATTAGTCTAAAACAATGTGCTGACACCAGACATGACCGTAAAAGTAATAATTTGCACTCCGGGGGCAATTTTGTTGACAAATTTGAGATAGCTTAAAACTAAGAAATTTCGACAGGCGGCCGGTCATCGATTTTTCCCAAAATATAAAAGTGTCTGGATCACTAGGAAATTAGTCTAAAACAATGTGCTGACACTAGACATGACCGTAAAAGTAATAATTTGCACTCCGGGGGCAATTTTGTTGACAAATTTGAGATAGCTTAAAACTGAGAAATTTCGACAGGCGGCCGGTCATCGATTTTCTCCAAAATATAAAAGTGTCTGGATCACTAGGAAATTAGTCTAAAACAATGTGCTGACACTAGACATGACCGTAAAAGTAATAATTTGCACTCCGGGGGCAATTTTGTTGACAAATTTGAGATAGCTTGGAACTGAGAAATTTCGACAGGCGGCCGGTCATCGATTTTTCCCAAAATATAAAAGTGTCTGGATCACTAGGAAATTAGTCTAAAACAATGTGCTGACACTAGACATGACCGTAAAAGTAATAATTTGGACTCCGGGGGCAATTTTGTTGACAAATTTGAGATAGCTTAAAACTGAGAAATTTCGACAGGCGGCCGGTCATCGATTTTCTCCAAAATATAAAAGTGTCTGGATCACTAGGAAATTAGTCTAAAACAATGTGCTGACACTAGACATGACCGTAAAAGTAATAATTTGCACTCCGGGGGCAATTTTGTTGACAAATTTGAGATAGCTTAAAACTGAGAAATTTCGACAGGCGGCCGGTCATCGATTTTCTCCAAAATATAAAAGTGTCTGGATCACTAGGAAATTAGTCTAAAACAATGTGCTGACACTAGACATGACCGTAAAAGTAATAATTTGCACTCCGGGGGCAATTTTGTTGACAAATTTGAGATAGCTTGGAACTGAGAAATCTCGACAGGCGGCCGGTCATCGATTTTTCCCAAAATATAAAAGTGTCTGGATCACTAGGAAATTAGTCTAAAACAATGTGCTGACACTAGACATGACCGTAAAAGTAATAATTTGCACTCTCGGGGGGCAGTTTTGTTGACAAATTTGAGATAGCTAAAAACTGATATATTTCGACAGGCGGCCGGTCATCGATTTTTCCCAAAATGTGAAAGTTTCAGGATCACTAGGGAATTAGTCTAAAACAATGTGCTGACATCAGACATGACCGTAAAAGTAATAATTTGCACTCCGGAGGCAATTTTGTTGACAAATTTGAGATAGCTTAAAACTGAGAAATTTCGACAGGCGGCCGGTCATCGATTTTTCCCAAAATGTGAAAGTTTCTGGATCACTAGGAAATTAGTCTAAAACAATGTGCTGACACTAGACATGACCGTAAAAGTAATAATTTGCACTCCGGGGGCAATTTTATTGACAAATTTGAGATAGCTTAAAACTGAGAAATTTCGACAGGCGGCCGGTCATCGATTTTTCCCAAAATGTGAAAGTTTCTGGATCACTAGGAAATTAGTCTAAAACAATGTGCTGACACTAGACATGACCGTAAAAGTAATAATTTGCACTCCGGGGGCAATTTTATTGACAAATTTGAGATAGCTTAAAACTGAGAAATTTCGACAGGCGGCCGGTCATCGATTTATCCGAAAATATGAAAGTTTCTGGATCACTAGGGAATTAGTCTAAAACAATGTGCTGACACCAGACATGACCGTAAAAGTAATAATTTGCACTCCGGGGGCAATTTTGTTGACAAATTTGAGATAGCTTAAAACTAAGAAATTTCGACAGGCGGCCGGTCATCGATTTTTCCCAAAATATAAAAGTGTCTGGATCACTAGGAAATTAGTCCAAAACAATGTACTGACACTAGACATGACCGTAAAAGTAATAATTTGCACTCCGGGGGCAGTTTTGTTGACAAATTTGAGATAGCTGAAAACTGATAAATTTCGACAGGCGGCCGGTCATCGATTTTTCCAAAAATGTGAAAGTTTCAGGATCACTATGAAATTAGTCTAAAACAATGTGCTGACACTAGACATGACCGTAAAAGTAATAATTTGCACTCCGGGGGCAATTTTGTTGACAAATTTGAGATAGCTTAAAACTGAGAAATTTCGACAGGCGGCCGGTCATCGATTTTCTCCAAAATATAAAAGTGTCTGGATCACTAGGAAATTAGTCTAAAACAATGTGCTGACACTAGACATGACCGTAAAAGTAATAATTTGCACTCCGGGGGCAATTTTGTTGACAAATTTGAGATAGCTTGGAACTGAGAAATTTCGACAGGCGGCCGGTCATCGATTTTTCCCAAAATATAAAAGTGTCTGGATCACTAGGAAATTAGTATGTGCTGACACTAGACATGACCGTAAAAGTAATAATTTGCACTCTCGGGGGGCAGTTTTGTTGACAAATTTGAGATAGCTCAAAACTTATAAATTTCGACAGGCGGCCGGTCATCGATTTTTCCCAAAATGTGAAAGTTTCTGGATCACTAGGAAATTAGTCTAAAACAATGTGCTGACACTAGACATGACCGTAAAAGTAATAATTTGCACTCCGGGGGCAATTTTATTGACAAATTTGAGATAGCTTAAAACTGAGAAATTTCGACAGGCGGCCGGTCATCGATTTATCCGAAAATATGAAAGTTTCTGGATCACTAGGGAATTAGTCTAAAACAATGTGCTGACACCAGACATGACCGTAAAAGTAATAATTTGCACTCCGGGGGCAATTTTGTTGACAAATTTGAGATAGCTTAAAACTAAGAAATTTCGACAGGCGGCCGGTCATCGATTTTTCCCAAAATATAAAAGTGTCTGGATCACTAGGAAATTAGTCCAAAACAATGTACTGACACTAGACATGACCGTAAAAGTAATAATTTGCACTCCGGGGGCAGTTTTGTTGACAAATTTGAGATAGCTGAAAACTGATAAATTTCGACAGGCGGCCGGTCATCGATTTTTCCAAAAATGTGAAAGTTTCAGGATCACTATGAAATTAGTCTAAAACAATGTGCTGACACTAGACATGACCGTAAAAGTAATAATTTGCACTCCGGGGGCAATTTTGTTGACAAATTTGAGATAGCTTAAAACTGAGAAATTTCGACAGGCGGCCGGTCATCGATTTTCTCCAAAATATAAAAGTGTCTGGATCACTAGGAAATTAGTCTAAAACAATGTGCTGACACTAGACATGACCGTAAAAGTAATAATTTGCACTCCGGGGGCAATTTTGTTGACAAATTTGAGATAGCTTAAAACTGAGAAATTTCGACAGGCGGCCGGTCATCGATTTTCTCCAAAATATAAAAGTGTCTGGATCACTAGGAAATTAGTCTAAAACAATGTGCTGACACTAGACATGACCGTAAAAGTAATAATTTGCACTCCGGGGGCAATTTTGTTGACAAATTTGAGATAGCTTGGAACTGAGAAATTTCGACAGGCGGCCGGTCATCGATTTTTCCCAAAATATAAAAGTGTCTGGATCACTAGGAAATTAGTCTAAAACAATGTGCTGACACTAGACATGACCGTAAAAGTAATAATTTGGACTCCGGGGGCAATTTTGTTGACAAATTTGAGATAGCTTAAAACTGAGAAATTTCGACAGGCGGCCGGTCATCGATTTTCTCCAAAATATAAAAGTGTCTGGATCACTAGGAAATTAGTCTAAAACAATGTGCTGACACTAGACATGACCGTAAAAGTAATAATTTGCACTCCGGGGGCAATTTTGTTGACAAATTTGAGATAGCTTAAAACTGAGAAATTTCGACAGGCGGCCGGTCATCGATTTTCTCCAAAATATAAAAGTGTCTGGATCACTAGGAAATTAGTCTAAAACAATGTGCTGACACTAGACATGACCGTAAAAGTAATAATTTGCACTCCGGGGGCAATTTTGTTGACAAATTTGAGATAGCTTGGAACTGAGAAATCTCGACAGGCGGCCGGTCATCGATTTTTCCCAAAATATAAAAGTGTCTGGATCACTAGGAAATTAGTCTAAAACAATGTGCTGACACTAGACATGACCGTAAAAGTAATAATTTGCACTCTCGGGGGGCAGTTTTGTTGACAAATTTGAGATAGCTAAAAACTGATATATTTCGACAGGCGGCCGGTCATCGATTTTTCCCAAAATGTGAAAGTTTCAGGATCACTAGGGAATTAGTCTAAAACAATGTGCTGACATCAGACATGACCGTAAAAGTAATAATTTGCACTCCGGAGGCAATTTTGTTGACAAATTTGAGATAGCTTAAAACTGAGAAATTTCGACAGGCGGCCGGTCATCGATTTTTCCCAAAATGTGAAAGTTTCTGGATCACTAGGAAATTAGTCTAAAACAATGTGCTGACACTAGACATGACCGTAAAAGTAATAATTTGCACTCCGGGGGCAATTTTATTGACAAATTTGAGATAGCTTAAAACTGAGAAATTTCGACAGGCGGCCGGTCATCGATTTTTCCCAAAATGTGAAAGTTTCTGGATCACTAGGAAATTAGTCTAAAACAATGTGCTGACACTAGACATGACCGTAAAAGTAATAATTTGCACTCCGGGGGCAATTTTATTGACAAATTTGAGATAGCTTAAAACTGAGAAATTTCGACAGGCGGCCGGTCATCGATTTATCCGAAAATATGAAAGTTTCTGGATCACTAGGGAATTAGTCTAAAACAATGTGCTGACACCAGACATGACCGTAAAAGTAATAATTTGCACTCCGGGGGCAATTTTGTTGACAAATTTGAGATAGCTTAAAACTAAGAAATTTCGACAGGCGGCCGGTCATCGATTTTTCCCAAAATATAAAAGTGTCTGGATCACTAGGAAATTAGTCCAAAACAATGTACTGACACTAGACATGACCGTAAAAGTAATAATTTGCACTCCGGGGGCAGTTTTGTTGACAAATTTGAGATAGCTGAAAACTGATAAATTTCGACAGGCGGCCGGTCATCGATTTTTCCAAAAATGTGAAAGTTTCAGGATCACTATGAAATTAGTCTAAAACAATGTGCTGACACTAGACATGACCGTAAAAGTAATAATTTGCACTCCGGGGGCAATTTTGTTGACAAATTTGAGATAGCTTAAAACTGAGAAATTTCGACAGGCGGCCGGTCATCGATTTTCTCCAAAATATAAAAGTGTCTGGATCACTAGGAAATTAGTCTAAAACAATGTGCTGACACTAGACATGACCGTAAAAGTAATAATTTGCACTCCGGGGGCAATTTTGTTGACAAATTTGAGATAGCTTAAAACTGAGAAATTTCGACAGGCGGCCGGTCATCGATTTTCTCCAAAATATAAAAGTGTCTGGATCACTAGGAAATTAGTCTAAAACAATGTGCTGACACTAGACATGACCGTAAAAGTAATAATTTGCACTCCGGGGGCAATTTTGTTGACAAATTTGAGATAGCTTGGAACTGAGAAATTTTGACAGGCGGCCGGTCATCGATTTTTCCCAAAATATAAAAGTGTCTGGATCACTAGGAAATTAGTCTAAAACAATGTGCTGACACTAGACATGACCGTAAAAGTAATAATTTGCACTCCGGGGGCAATTTTGTTGACAAATTTGAGATAGCTTAAAACTGAGAAATTTCGACAGGCGGCCGGTCATCGATTTTCTCCAAAATATAAAAGTGTCTGGATCACTAGGAAATTAGTCTAAAACAATGTGCTGACACTAGACATGACCGTAAAAGTAATAATTTGCACTCCGGGGGCAATTTTGTTGACAAATTTGAGATAGCTTAAAACTGAGAAATTTCGACAGGCGGCCGGTCATCGATTTTCTCCAAAATATAAAAGTGTCTGGATCACTAGGAAATTAGTCTAAAACAATGTGCTGACACTAGACATGACCGTAAAAGTAATAATTTGCACTCCGGGGGCAATTTTGTTGACAAATTTGAGATAGCTTGGAACTGAGAAATCTCGACAGGCGGCCGGTCATCGATTTTTCCCAAAATATAAAAGTGTCTGGATCACTAGGAAATTAGTCTAAAACAATGTGCTGACACTAGACATGACCGTAAAAGTAATAATTTGCACTCTCGGGGGGCAGTTTTGTTGACAAATTTGAGATAGCTAAAAACTGATATATTTCGACAGGCGGCCGGTCATCGATTTTTCCCAAAATGTGAAAGTTTCAGGATCACTAGGGAATTAGTCTAAAACAATGTGCTGACATCAGACATGACCGTAAAAGTAATAATTTGCACTCCGGAGGCAATTTTGTTGACAAATTTGAGATAGCTTAAAACTGAGAAATTTCGACAGGCGGCCGGTCATCGATTTTTCCCAAAATGTGAAAGTTTCTGGATCACTAGGAAATTAGTCTAAAACAATGTGCTGACACTAGACATGACCGTAAAAGTAATAATTTGCACTCCGGGGGCAATTTTATTGACAAATTTGAGATAGCTTAAAACTGAGAAATTTCGACAGGCGGCCGGTCATCGATTTTTCCCAAAATGTGAAAGTTTCTGGATCACTAGGAAATTAGTCTAAAACAATGTGCTGACACTAGACATGACCGTAAAAGTAATAATTTGCACTCCGGGGGCAATTTTATTGACAAATTTGAGATAGCTTAAAACTGAGAAATTTCGACAGGCGGCCGGTCATCGATTTATCCGAAAATATGAAAGTTTCTGGATCACTAGGGAATTAGTCTAAAACAATGTGCTGACACCAGACATGACCGTAAAAGTAATAATTTGCACTCCGGGGGCAATTTTGTTGACAAATTTGAGATAGCTTAAAACTAAGAAATTTCGACAGGCGGCCGGTCATCGATTTTTCCCAAAATATAAAAGTGTCTGGATCACTAGGAAATTAGTCCAAAACAATGTGCTGACACTAGACATGACCGTAAAAGTAATAATTTTCACTCCGGGGGCAGTTTTGTTGACAAATTTGAGATAGCTGAAAACTGATAAATTTCGACAGGCGGCCGGTCATCGATTTTCTCCAAAATATAAAAGTGTCTGGATCACTAGGAAATTAGTCTAAAACAATGTGCTGACACTAGACATGACCGTAAAAGTAATAATTTGCACTCCGGGGGCAATTTTGTTGACAAATTTGAGATAGCTTAAAACTGAGAAATTTCGACAGGCGGCCGGTCATCGATTTTCTCCAAAATATAAAAGTGTCTGGATCACTAGGAAATTAGTCTAAAACAATGTGCTGACACTAGACATGACCGTAAACGTAATAATTTGCACTCCGGGGGCAATTTTGTTGACAAATATGAGATAGCTTGGAACTGGGAAATTTCGACAGGCGGCCGGTCATCGATTTTTCCCAAAATATAAAAGTGTCTGGATCACTAGGAAATTAGTCTAAAACAATGTGCTGACACTAGACATGACCGTAAAAGTAATAATTTGCACTCCGGGGGCAATTTTGTTGACAAATTTGAGATAGCTTAAAACTGAGAAATTTCGACATGCGGCCGGTCATCGATTTTCTCCAAAATATAAAAGTGTCTGGATCACTAGGAAATTAGTCTAAAACAATGTGCTGACACTAGACATGACCGTAAAAGTAATAATTTGCACTCCGGGGGCAATTTTGTTGACAAATTTGAGATAGCTTGGAACTGAGAAATTTCGACAGGCGGCCGGTCATCGATTTTTCCCAAAATATAAAAGTGTCTGGATCACTAGGAAATTAGTCTAAAACAATGTGCTGACACTAGACATGACCGTAAAAGTACTAATTTGCACTCTCGGGGGGCAGTTTTGTTGACAAATTTGAGATAGCTAAAAACTGATATATTTCGACAGGCGGCCGGTCATCGATTTTTCCCAAAATGTGAAAGTTTCAGGATCACTAGGGAATTAGTCTAAAACAATGTGCTGACATCAGACATAACCGTAAAAGTAATAATTTGCACTCCGGAGGCAATTTTGTTGACAAATTTGAGATAGCTTAAAACTGAGAAATTTCGACAGGCGGCCGGTCATCGATTTTTCCCAAAATGTGAAAGTTTCTGGATCACTAGGAAATTAGTCTAAAACAATGTGCTGACACTAGACATGACCGTAAAAGTAATAATTTGCACTCCGGGGGCAATTTTATTGACAAATTTGAGATAGCTTAAAACTGAGAAATTTCGACAGGCGGCCGGTCATCGATTTATCCGAAAATATGAAAGTTTCTGGATCACTAGGGAATTAGTCTAAAACAATGTGCTGACACCAGACATGACCGTAAAAGTAATAATTTGCACTCCGGGGGCAATTTTGTTGACAAATTTGAGATAGCTTAAAACTAAGAAATTTCGACAGGCGGCCGGTCATCGATTTTTCCCAAAATATAAAAGTGTCTGGATCACTAGGAAATTAGTCCAAAACAATGTGCTGACACTAGACATGACCGTAAAAGTAATAATTTGCACTCCGGGGGCAGTTTTGTTGACAAATTTGAGATAGCTGAAAACTGAGAAATTTCGACAGGCGGCCGGTCATCGATTTTCTCCAAAATATAAAAGTGTCTGGATCACTAGGAAATTAGTCCAAAACAATGTGCTGACACTAGACATGACCGTAAAAGTAATAATTTGCACTCCGGGGGAAATTTTGTTGACAAATTTGAGATAGCTTAAAACTGAGAAATTTCGACAGGCGGCCGGTCATCGATTTTCTCCAAAATATAAAAGTGTCTGGATCACTAGGAAATTAGTCTAAAACAATGTGCTGACACTAGACATGACCGTAAAAGTAATAATTTGCACTCCGGGGGCAATTTTGTTGACAAATTTGAGATAGCTTGGAACTGAGAAATTTCGACAGGCGGCCGGTCATCGATTTTTCCCAAAATATAAAAGTGTCTGGATCACTAGGAAATTAGTCTAAAACAATGTGCTGACACTAGACATGACCGTAAAAGTAATAATTTGCACTCTTGGGGGGCAGTTTTGTTGACAAATTTGAGATAGCTAAAAACTGATATATTTCGACAGGCGGCCGGTCATCGATTTTTCCCAAAATGTGAAAGTTTCAGGATCACTAGGGAATTAGTCTAAAACAATGTGCTGACATCAGACATGACCGTAAAAGTAATAATTTGCACTCCGGAGGCAATTTTGTTGACAAATTTGAGATAGCTTAAAACTGAGAAATTTCGACAGGCGGCCGGTCATCGATTTTTCCCAAAATGTGAAAGTTTCTGGATCACTAGGAAATTAGTCTAAAACAATGTGCTGACACTAGACATGACCGTAAAAGTAATAATTTGCACTCCGGGGGCAATTTTATTGACAAATTTGAGATAGCTTAAAACTGAGAAATTTCGACAGGCGGCCGGTCATCGATTTATCCGAAAATATGAAAGTTTCTGGATCACTAGGGAATTAGTCTAAAACAATGTGCTGACACCAGACATGACCGTAAAAGTAATAATTTGCACTCCGGGGGCAATTTTGTTGACAAATTTGAGATAGCTTAAAACTAAGAAATTTCGACAGGCGGCCGGTCATCGATTTTTCCCAAAATATAAAAGTGTCTGGATCACTAGGGAATTAGTCTAAAACAATGTGCTGACATCAGACATGACCGTAAAAGTAATAATTTGCACTCCGGAGGCAATTTTGTTGACAAATTTGAGATAGCTTAAAACTGAGAAATTTCGACAGGCGGCCGGTCATCGATTTTCTCCAAAATATAAAAGTGTCTGGATCACTAGGAAATTAGTCTAAAACAATGTGCTGACACTAGACATGACCGTAAAAGTAATAATTTGCACTCCGGGGGCAATTTTGTTGACAAATTTGAGATAGCTTAAAACTGAGAAATTTCGACAGGCGGCCGGTCATCGATTTTCTCCAAAATATAAAAGTGTCTGGATCACTAGGAAATTAGTCTAAAACAATGTGCTGACACTAGACATGACCGTAAAAGTAATAATTTGCACTCCGGGGGCAATTTTGTTGACAAATTTGAGATAGCTTGGAACTGAGAAATTTCGACAGGCGGCCGGTCATCGATTTTTCCCAAAATATAAAAGTGTCTGGATCACTAGGAAATTAGTCTAAAACAATGTGCTGACACTAGACATGACCGTAAAAGTAATAATTTGCACTCTCGGGGGGCAGTTTTGTTGACAAATTTGAGATAGCTCAAAACTTATAAATTTCGACAGGCGGCCGGTCATCGATTTTTCCCAAAATGTGAAAGTTTCTGGATCACTAGGAAATTAGTCTAAAACAATGTGCTGACACTAGACATGACCGTAAAAGTAATAATTTGCACTCCGGGGGCAATTTTATTGACAAATTTGAGATAGCTTAAAACTGAGAAATTTCGACAGGCGGCCGGTCATCGATTTATCCGAAAATATGAAAGTTTCTGGATCACTAGGGAATTAGTCTAAAACAATGTGCTGACACCAGACATGACCGTAAAAGTAATAATTTGCACTCCGGGGGCAATTTTGTTGACAAATTTGAGATAGCTTAAAACTAAGAAATTTCGACAGGCGGCCGGTCATCGATTTTTCCCAAAATATAAAAGTGTCTGGATCACTAGGAAATTAGTCCAAAACAATGTACTGACACTAGACATGACCGTAAAAGTAATAATTTGCACTCCGGGGGCAGTTTTGTTGACAAATTTGAGATAGCTGAAAACTGATAAATTTCGACAGGCGGCCGGTCATCGATTTTTCCAAAAATGTGAAAGTTTCAGGATCACTATGAAATTAGTCTAAAACAATGTGCTGACACTAGACATGACCGTAAAAGTAATAATTTGCACTCCGGGGGCAATTTTGTTGACAAATTTGAGATAGCTTAAAACTGAGAAATTTCGACAGGCGGCCGGTCATCGATTTTCTCCAAAATATAAAAGTGTCTGGATCACTAGGAAATTAGTCTAAAACAATGTGCTGACACTAGACATGACCGTAAAAGTAATAATTTGCACTCCGGGGGCAATTTTGTTGACAAATTTGAGATAGCTTAAAACTGAGAAATTTCGACAGGCGGCCGGTCATCGATTTTCTCCAAAATATAAAAGTGTCTGGATCACTAGGAAATTAGTCTAAAACAATGTGCTGACACTAGACATGACCGTAAAAGTAATAATTTGCACTCCGGGGGCAATTTTGTTGACAAATTTGAGATAGCTTGGAACTGAGAAATTTCGACAGGCGGCCGGTCATCGATTTTTCCCAAAATATAAAAGTGTCTGGATCACTAGGAAATTAGTCTAAAACAATGTGCTGACACTAGACATGACCGTAAAAGTAATAATTTGCACTCCGGGGGCAATTTTGTTGACAAATTTGAGATAGCTTAAAACTGAGAAATTTCGACAGGCGGCCGGTCATCGATTTTCTCCAAAATATAAAAGTGTCTGGATCACTAGGAAATTAGTCTAAAACAATGTGCTGACACTAGACATGACCGTAAAAGTAATAATTTGCACTCCGGGGGCAATTTTGTTGACAAATTTGAGATAGCTTAAAACTGAGAAATTTCGACAGGCGGCCGGTCATCGATTTTCTCCAAAATATAAAAGTGTCTGGATCACTAGGAAATTAGTCTAAAACAATGTGCTGACACTAGACATGACCGTAAAAGTAATAATTTGCACTCCGGGGGCAATTTTGTTGACAAATTTGAGATAGCTTGGAACTGAGAAATCTCGACAGGCGGCCGGTCATCGATTTTTCCCAAAATATAAAAGTGTCTGGATCACTAGGAAATTAGTCTAAAACAATGTGCTGACACTAGACATGACCGTAAAAGTAATAATTTGCACTCTCGGGGGGCAGTTTTGTTGACAAATTTGAGATAGCTAAAAACTGATATATTTCGACAGGCGGCCGGTCATCGATTTTTCCCAAAATGTGAAAGTTTCAGGATCACTAGGGAATTAGTCTAAAACAATGTGCTGACATCAGACATGACCGTAAAAGTAATAATTTGCACTCCGGAGGCAATTTTGTTGACAAATTTGAGATAGCTTAAAACTGAGAAATTTCGACAGGCGGCCGGTCATCGATTTTTCCCAAAATGTGAAAGTTTCTGGATCACTAGGAAATTAGTCTAAAACAATGTGCTGACACTAGACATGACCGTAAAAGTAATAATTTGCACTCCGGGGGCAATTTTATTGACAAATTTGAGATAGCTTAAAACTGAGAAATTTCGACAGGCGGCCGGTCATCGATTTATCCGAAAATATGAAAGTTTCTGGATCACTAGGGAATTAGTCTAAAACAATGTGCTGACACCAGACATGACCGTAAAAGTAATAATTTGCACTCCGGGGGCAATTTTGTTGACAAATTTGAGATAGCTTAAAACTAAGAAATTTCGACAGGCGGCCGGTCATCGATTTTTCCCAAAATATAAAAGTGTCTGGATCACTAGGAAATTAGTCCAAAACAATGTGCTGACACTAGACATGACCGTAAAAGTAATAATTTGCCCTCCGGGGGCAGTTTTGTTGACAAATTTGAGATAGCTTAAAACTAAGAAATTTCGACAGGCGGCCGGTCATCGATTTTTCCCAAAATATAAAAGTGTCTGGATCACTAGGGAATTAGTCTAAAACAATGTGCTGACATCAGACATGACCGTAAAAGTAATAATTTGCACTCCGGAGGCAATTTTGTTGACAAATTTGAGATAGCTTAAAACTGAGAAATTTCGACAGGCGGCCGGTCATCGATTTTTCCCAAAATGTGAAAGTTTCTGGATCACTAGGAAATTAGTCTAAAACAATGTGCTGACACTAGACATGACCGTAAAAGTAATAATTTGCACTCCGGGGGCAATTTTATTGACAAATTTGAGATAGCTTAAAACTGAGAAATTTCGACAGGCGGCCGGTCATCGATTTATCCGAAAATATGAAAGTTTCTGGATCACTAGGGAATTAGTCTAAAACAATGTGCTGACACCAGACATGACCGTAAAAGTAATAATTTGCACTCCGGGGGCAATTTTGTTGACAAATTTGAGATAGCTTAAAACTAAGAAATTTCGACAGGCGGCCGGTCATCGATTTTTCCCAAAATATAAAAGTGTCTGGATCACTAGGAAATTAGTCTAAAACAATGTGCTGACACTAGACATGACCGTAAAAGTAATAAATTGCACTCTCGGGGGGCAGTTTTGTTGACAAATTTGAGATAGCTCAAAACTTATAAATTTCGACAGGCGGCCGGTCATCGATTTTTCCCAAAATGTGAAAGTTTCTGGATCACTAGGAAATTAGTCTAAAACAATGTGCTGACACTAGACATGACCGTAAAAGTAATAATTTGCACTCCGGGGGCAATTTTATTGACAAATTTGAGATAGCTTAAAACTGAGAAATTTCGACAGGCGGCCGGTCATCGATTTATCCGAAAATATGAAAGTTTCTGGATCACTAGGGAATTAGTCTAAAACAATGTGCTGACACCAGACATGACCGTAAAAGTAATAATTTGCACTCCGGGGGCAATTTTGTTGACAAATTTGAGATAGCTTAAAACTAAGAAATTTCGACAGGCGGCCGGTCATCGATTTTTCCCAAAATATAAAAGTGTCTGGATCACTAGGAAATTAGTCCAAAACAATGTACTGACACTAGACATGACCGTAAAAGTAATAATTTGCACTCCGGGGGCAGTTTTGTTGACAAATTTGAGATAGCTGAAAACTGATAAATTTCGACAGGCGGCCGGTCATCGATTTTTCCAAAAATGTGAAAGTTTCAGGATCACTATGAAATTAGTCTAAAACAATGTGCTGACACTAGACATGACCGTAAAAGTAATAATTTGCACTCCGGGGGCAATTTTGTTGACAAATTTGAGATAGCTTAAAACTGAGAAATTTCGACAGGCGGCCGGTCATCGATTTTCTCCAAAATATAAAAGTGTCTGGATCACTAGGAAATTAGTCTAAAACAATGTGCTGACACTAGACATGACCGTAAAAGTAATAATTTGCACTCTCGGGGGGCAGTTTTGTTGACAAATTTGAGATAGCTAAAAACTGATATATTTCGACAGGCGGCCGGTCATCGATTTTTCCCAAAATGTGAAAGTTTCAGGATCACTAGGGAATTAGTCTAAAACAATGTGCTGACATCAGACATGACCGTAAAAGTAATAATTTGCACTCCGGAGGCAATTTTGTTGACAAATTTGAGATAGCTTAAAACTGAGAAATTTCGACAGGCGGCCGGTCATCGATTTTTCCCAAAATGTGAAAGTTTCTGGATCACTAGGAAATTAGTCTAAAACAATGTGCTGACACTAGACATGACCGTAAAAGTAATAAATTGCACTCTCGGGGGGCAGTTTTGTTGACAAATTTGAGATAGCTCAAAACTTATAAATTTCGACAGGCGGCCGGTCATCGATTTTTCCCAAAATGTGAAAGTTTCTGGATCACTAGGAAATTAGTCTAAAACAATGTGCTGACACTAGACATGACCGTAAAAGTAATAATTTGCACTCCGGGGGCAATTTTATTGACAAATTTGAGATAGCTTAAAACTGAGAAATTTCGACAGGCGGCCGGTCATCGATTTATCCGAAAATATGAAAGTTTCTGGATCACTAGGGAATTAGTCTAAAACAATGTGCTGACACCAGACATGACCGTAAAAGTAATAATTTGCACTCCGGGGGCAATTTTGTTGACAAATTTGAGATAGCTTAAAACTAAGAAATTTCGACAGGCGGCCGGTCATCGATTTATCCGAAAATATGAAAGTTTCTGGATCACTAGGGAATTAGTCTAAAACAATGTGCTGACACCAGACATGACCGTAAAAGTAATAATTTGCACTCCGGGGGCAATTTTGTTGACAAATTTGAGATAGCTTAAAACTAAGAAATTTCGACAGGCGGCCGGTCATCGATTTTTCCCAAAATATAAAAGTGTCTGGATCACTAGGAAATTAGTCCAAAACAATGTACTGACACTAGACATGACCGTAAAAGTAATAATTTGCACTCCGGGGGCAGTTTTGTTGACAAATTTGAGATAGCTGAAAACTGATAAATTTCGACAGGCGGCCGGTCATCGATTTTTCCAAAAATGTGAAAGTTTCAGGATCACTATGAAATTAGTCTAAAACAATGTGCTGACACTAGACATGACCGTAAAAGTAATAATTTGCACTCCGGGGGCAATTTTGTTGACAAATTTGAGATAGCTTAAAACTGAGAAATTTCGACAGGCGGCCGGTCATCGATTTTCTCCAAAATATAAAAGTGTCTGGATCACTAGGAAATTAGTCTAAAACAATGTGCTGACACTAGACATGACCGTAAAAGTAATAATTTGCACTCCGGGGGCAATTTTGTTGACAAATTTGAGATAGCTTAAAACTGAGAAATTTCGACAGGCGGCCGGTCATCGATTTTCTCCAAAATATAAAAGTGTCTGGATCACTAGGAAATTAGTCTAAAACAATGTGCTGACACTAGACATGACCGTAAAAGTAATAATTTGCACTCCGGGGGCAATTTTGTTGACAAATTTGAGATAGCTTGGAACTGAGAAATTTCGACAGGCGGCCGGTCATCGATTTTTCCCAAAATATAAAAGTGTCTGGATCACTAGGAAATTAGTCTAAAACAATGTGCTGACACTAGACATGACCGTAAAAGTAATAATTTGCACTCCGGGGGCAATTTTGTTGACAAATTTGAGATAGCTTAAAACTGAGAAATTTCGACAGGCGGCCGGTCATCGATTTTCTCCAAAATATAAAAGTGTCTGGATCACTAGGAAATTAGTCTAAAACAATGTGCTGACACTAGACATGACCGTAAAAGTAATAATTTGCACTCCGGGGGCAATTTTGTTGACAAATTTGAGATAGCTTAAAACTGAGAAATTTCGACAGGCGGCCGGTCATCGATTTTCTCCAAAATATAAAAGTGTCTGGATCACTAGGAAATTAGTCTAAAACAATGTGCTGACACTAGACATGACCGTAAAAGTAATAATTTGCACTCCGGGGGCAATTTTGTTGACAAATTTGAGATAGCTTGGAACTGAGAAATCTCGACAGGCGGCCGGTCATCGATTTTTCCCAAAATATAAAAGTGTCTGGATCACTAGGAAATTAGTCTAAAACAATGTGCTGACACTAGACATGACCGTAAAAGTAATAATTTGCACTCTCGGGGGGCAGTTTTGTTGACAAATTTGAGATAGCTAAAAACTGATATATTTCGACAGGCGGCCGGTCATCGATTTTTCCCAAAATGTGAAAGTTTCAGGATCACTAGGGAATTAGTCTAAAACAATGTGCTGACATCAGACATGACCGTAAAAGTAATAATTTGCACTCCGGAGGCAATTTTGTTGACAAATTTGAGATAGCTTAAAACTGAGAAATTTCGACAGGCGGCCGGTCATCGATTTTTCCCAAAATGTGAAAGTTTCTGGATCACTAGGAAATTAGTCTAAAACAATGTGCTGACACTAGACATGACCGTAAAAGTAATAATTTGCACTCCGGGGGCAATTTTATTGACAAATTTGAGATAGCTTAAAACTGAGAAATTTCGACAGGCGGCCGGTCATCGATTTATCCGAAAATATGAAAGTTTCTGGATCACTAGGGAATTAGTCTAAAACAATGTGCTGACACCAGACATGACCGTAAAAGTAATAATTTGCACTCCGGGGGCAATTTTGTTGACAAATTTGAGATAGCTTAAAACTAAGAAATTTCGACAGGCGGCCGGTCATCGATTTTTCCCAAAATATAAAAGTGTCTGGATCACTAGGAAATTAGTCCAAAACAATGTGCTGACACTAGACATGACCGTAAAAGTAATAATTTGCCCTCCGGGGGCAGTTTTGTTGACAAATTTGAGATAGCTTAAAACTAAGAAATTTCGACAGGCGGCCGGTCATCGATTTTTCCCAAAATATAAAAGTGTCTGGATCACTAGGGAATTAGTCTAAAACAATGTGCTGACATCAGACATGACCGTAAAAGTAATAATTTGCACTCCGGAGGCAATTTTGTTGACAAATTTGAGATAGCTTAAAACTGAGAAATTTCGACAGGCGGCCGGTCATCGATTTTTCCCAAAATGTGAAAGTTTCTGGATCACTAGGAAATTAGTCTAAAACAATGTGCTGACACTAGACATGACCGTAAAAGTAATAATTTGCACTCCGGGGGCAATTTTATTGACAAATTTGAGATAGCTTAAAACTGAGAAATTTCGACAGGCGGCCGGTCATCGATTTATCCGAAAATATGAAAGTTTCTGGATCACTAGGGAATTAGTCTAAAACAATGTGCTGACACCAGACATGACCGTAAAAGTAATAATTTGCACTCCGGGGGCAATTTTGTTGACAAATTTGAGATAGCTTAAAACTAAGAAATTTCGACAGGCGGCCGGTCATCGATTTTTCCCAAAATATAAAAGTGTCTGGATCACTAGGAAATTAGTCTAAAACAATGTGCTGACACTAGACATGACCGTAAAAGTAATAAATTGCACTCTCGGGGGGCAGTTTTGTTGACAAATTTGAGATAGCTCAAAACTTATAAATTTCGACAGGCGGCCGGTCATCGATTTTTCCCAAAATGTGAAAGTTTCTGGATCACTAGGAAATTAGTCTAAAACAATGTGCTGACACTAGACATGACCGTAAAAGTAATAATTTGCACTCCGGGGGCAATTTTATTGACAAATTTGAGATAGCTTAAAACTGAGAAATTTCGACAGGCGGCCGGTCATCGATTTATCCGAAAATATGAAAGTTTCTGGATCACTAGGGAATTAGTCTAAAACAATGTGCTGACACCAGACATGACCGTAAAAGTAATAATTTGCACTCCGGGGGCAATTTTGTTGACAAATTTGAGATAGCTTAAAACTAAGAAATTTCGACAGGCGGCCGGTCATCGATTTTTCCCAAAATATAAAAGTGTCTGGATCACTAGGAAATTAGTCCAAAACAATGTACTGACACTAGACATGACCGTAAAAGTAATAATTTGCACTCCGGGGGCAGTTTTGTTGACAAATTTGAGATAGCTGAAAACTGATAAATTTCGACAGGCGGCCGGTCATCGATTTTTCCAAAAATGTGAAAGTTTCAGGATCACTATGAAATTAGTCTAAAACAATGTGCTGACACTAGACATGACCGTAAAAGTAATAATTTGCACTCCGGGGGCAATTTTGTTGACAAATTTGAGATAGCTTAAAACTGAGAAATTTCGACAGGCGGCCGGTCATCGATTTTCTCCAAAATATAAAAGTGTCTGGATCACTAGGAAATTAGTCTAAAACAATGTGCTGACACTAGACATGACCGTAAAAGTAATAATTTGCACTCTCGGGGGGCAGTTTTGTTGACAAATTTGAGATAGCTAAAAACTGATATATTTCGACAGGCGGCCGGTCATCGATTTTTCCCAAAATGTGAAAGTTTCAGGATCACTAGGGAATTAGTCTAAAACAATGTGCTGACATCAGACATGACCGTAAAAGTAATAATTTGCACTCCGGAGGCAATTTTGTTGACAAATTTGAGATAGCTTAAAACTGAGAAATTTCGACAGGCGGCCGGTCATCGATTTTTCCCAAAATGTGAAAGTTTCTGGATCACTAGGAAATTAGTCTAAAACAATGTGCTGACACTAGACATGACCGTAAAAGTAATAAATTGCACTCTCGGGGGGCAGTTTTGTTGACAAATTTGAGATAGCTCAAAACTTATAAATTTCGACAGGCGGCCGGTCATCGATTTTTCCCAAAATGTGAAAGTTTCTGGATCACTAGGAAATTAGTCTAAAACAATGTGCTGACACTAGACATGACCGTAAAAGTAATAATTTGCACTCCGGGGGCAATTTTATTGACAAATTTGAGATAGCTTAAAACTGAGAAATTTCGACAGGCGGCCGGTCATCGATTTATCCGAAAATATGAAAGTTTCTGGATCACTAGGGAATTAGTCTAAAACAATGTGCTGACACCAGACATGACCGTAAAAGTAATAATTTGCACTCCGGGGGCAATTTTGTTGACAAATTTGAGATAGCTTAAAACTAAGAAATTTCGACAGGCGGCCGGTCATCGATTTTTCCCAAAATATAAAAGTGTCTGGATCACTAGGAAATTAGTCCAAAACAATGTACTGACACTAGACATGACCGTAAAAGTAATAATTTGCACTCCGGGGGCAGTTTTGTTGACAAATTTGAGATAGCTGAAAACTGATAAATTTCGACAGGCGGCCGGTCATCGATTTTTCCAAAAATGTGAAAGTTTCAGGATCACTATGAAATTAGTCTAAAACAATGTGCTGACACTAGACATGACCGTAAAAGTAATAATTTGCACTCCGGGGGCAATTTTGTTGACAAATTTGAGATAGCTTAAAACTGAGAAATTTCGACAGGCGGCCGGTCATCGATTTTCTCCAAAATATAAAAGTGTCTGGATCACTAGGAAATTAGTCTAAAACAATGTGCTGACACTAGACATGACCGTAAAAGTAATAATTTGCACTCTCGGGGGGCAGTTTTGTTGACAAATTTGAGATAGCTAAAAACTGATATATTTCGACAGGCGGCCGGTCATCGATTTTTCCCAAAATGTGAAAGTTTCAGGATCACTAGGGAATTAGTCTAAAACAATGTGCTGACATCAGACATGACCGTAAAAGTAATAATTTGCACTCCGGAGGCAATTTTGTTGACAAATTTGAGATAGCTTAAAACTGAGAAATTTCGACAGGCGGCCGGTCATCGATTTTTCCCAAAATGTGAAAGTTTCTGGATCACTAGGAAATTAGTCTAAAACAATGTGCTGACACTAGACATGACCGTAAAAGTAATAATTTGCACTCCGGGGGCAATTTTATTGACAAATTTGAGATAGCTTAAAACTGAGAAATTTCGACAGGCGGCCGGTCATCGATTTATCCGAAAATATGAAAGTTTCTGGATCACTAGGGAATTAGTCTAAAACAATGTGCTGACACCAGACATGACCGTAAAAGTAATAATTTGCACTCCGGGGGCAATTTTGTTGACAAATTTGAGATAGCTTAAAACTAAGAAATTTCGACAGGCGGCCGGTCATCGATTTTTCCCAAAATATAAAAGTGTCTGGATCACTAGGGAATTAGTCTAAAACAATGTGCTGACATCAGACATGACCGTAAAAGTAATAATTTGCACTCCGGAGGCAATTTTGTTGACAGATTTGAGATAGCTTAAAACTGAGAAATTTCGACAGGCGGCCGGTCATCGATTTTCTCCAAAATATAAAAGTGTCTGGATCACTAGGAAATTAGTCTAAAACAATGTGCTGACACTAGACATGACCGTAAAAGTAATAATTTGTACTCCGGGGGCAATTTTGTTGACAAATTTGAGATAGCTTAAAACTGAGAAATTTCGACAGGCGGCCGGTCATCGATTTTCTCCAAAATATAAAAGTGTCTGGATCACTAGGAAATTAGTCTAAAACAATGTGCTGACACTAGACATGACCGTAAAAGTAATAATTTGCACTCCGGGGGCAATTTTGTTGACAAATTTGAGATAGCTTGGAACTGAGAAATTTCGACAGGCGGCCGGTCATCGATTTTTCCCAAAATATAAAAGTGTCTGGATCACTAGGAAATTAGTCTAAAACAATGTGCTGACACTAGACATGACCGTAAAAGTAATAATTTGCACTCTCGGGGGGCAGTTTTGTTGACAAATTTGAGATAGCTCAAAACTTATAAATTTCGACAGGCGGCCGGTCATCGATTTTTCCCAAAATGTGAAAGTTTCTGGATCACTAGGAAATTAGTCTAAAACAATGTGCTGACACTAGACATGACCGTAAAAGTAATAATTTGCACTCCGGGGGCAATTTTATTGACAAATTTGAGATAGCTTAAAACTGAGAAATTTCGACAGGCGGCCGGTCATCGATTTATCCGAAAATATGAAAGTTTCTGGATCACTAGGGAATTAGTCTAAAACAATGTGCTGACACCAGACATGACCGTAAAAGTAATAATTTGCACTCCGGGGGCAATTTTGTTGACAAATTTGAGATAGCTTAAAACTAAGAAATTTCGACAGGCGGCCGGTCATCGATTTTTCCCAAAATATAAAAGTGTCTGGATCACTAGGAAATTAGTCCAAAACAATGTACTGACACTAGACATGACCGTAAAAGTAATAATTTGCACTCCGGGGGCAGTTTTGTTGACAAATTTGAGATAGCTGAAAACTGATAAATTTCGACAGGCGGCCGGTCATCGATTTTTCCAAAAATGTGAAAGTTTCAGGATCACTATGAAATTAGTCTAAAACAATGTGCTGACACTAGACATGACCGTAAAAGTAATAATTTGCACTCCGGGGGCAATTTTGTTGACAAATTTGAGATAGCTTAAAACTGAGAAATTTCGACAGGCGGCCGGTCATCGATTTTCTCCAAAATATAAAAGTGTCTGGATCACTAGGAAATTAGTCTAAAACAATGTGCTGACACTAGACATGACCGTAAAAGTAATAATTTGCACTCCGGGGGCAATTTTGTTGACAAATTTGAGATAGCTTAAAACTGAGAAATTTCGACAGGCGGCCGGTCATCGATTTTCTCCAAAATATAAAAGTGTCTGGATCACTAGGAAATTAGTCTAAAACAATGTGCTGACACTAGACATGACCGTAAAAGTAATAATTTGCACTCCGGGGGCAATTTTGTTGACAAATTTGAGATAGCTTGGAACTGAGAAATTTCGACAGGCGGCCGGTCATCGATTTTTCCCAAAATATAAAAGTGTCTGGATCACTAGGAAATTAGTCTAAAACAATGTGCTGACACTAGACATGACCGTAAAAGTAATAATTTGCACTCCGGGGGCAATTTTGTTGACAAATTTGAGATAGCTTAAAACTGAGAAATTTCGACAGGCGGCCGGTCATCGATTTTCTCCAAAATATAAAAGTGTCTGGATCACTAGGAAATTAGTCTAAAACAATGTGCTGACACTAGACATGACCGTAAAAGTAATAATTTGCACTCCGGGGGCAATTTTGTTGACAAATTTGAGATAGCTTAAAACTGAGAAATTTCGACAGGCGGCCGGTCATCGATTTTCTCCAAAATATAAAAGTGTCTGGATCACTAGGAAATTAGTCTAAAACAATGTGCTGACACTAGACATGACCGTAAAAGTAATAATTTGCACTCCGGGGGCAATTTTGTTGACAAATTTGAGATAGCTTGGAACTGAGAAATTTCGACAGGCGGCCGGTCATCGATTTTTCCCAAAATATAAAAGTGTCTGGATCACTAGGAAATTAGTCTAAAACAATGTGCTGACACTAGACATGACCGTAAAAGTAATAATTTGCACTCTCGGGGGGCAGTTTTGTTGACAAATTTGAGATAGCTAAAAACTGATATATTTCGAGAGGCGGCCGGTCATCGATTTTTCCCAAAATGTGAAAGTTTCAGGATCACTAGGGAATTAGTCTAAAACAATGTGCTGACATCAGACATGACCGTAAAAGTAATAATTTGCACTCCGGAGGCAATTTTGTTGACAAATTTGAGATAGCTTAAAACTAAGAAATTTCGACAGGCGGCCGGTCATCGATTTTTCCCAAAATATAAAAGTGTCTGGATCACTAGGAAATTAGTCCAAAACAATGTACTGACACTAGACATGACCGTAAAAGTAATAATTTGCACTCCGGGGGCAGTTTTGTTGACAAATTTGAGATAGCTGAAAACTGATAAATTTCGACAGGCGGCCGGTCATCGATTTTTCCAAAAATGTGAAAGTTTCAGGATCACTATGAAATTAGTCTAAAACAATGTGCTGACACTAGACATGACCGTAAAAGTAATAATTTGCACTCCGGGGGCAATTTTGTTGACAAATTTGAGATAGCTTAAAACTGAGAAATTTCGACAGGCGGCCGGTCATCGATTTTCTCCAAAATATAAAAGTGTCTGGATCACTAGGAAATTAGTCTAAAACAATGTGCTGACACTAGACATGACCGTAAAAGTAATAATTTGCACTCCGGGGGCAATTTTGTTGACAAATTTGAGATAGCTTAAAACTGAGAAATTTCGACAGGCGGCCGGTCATCGATTTTCTCCAAAATATAAAAGTGTCTGGATCACTAGGAAATTAGTCTAAAACAATGTGCTGACACTAGACATGACCGTAAAAGTAATAATTTGCACTCCGGGGGCAATTTTGTTGACAAATTTGAGATAGCTTGGAACTGAGAAATTTCGACAGGCGGCCGGTCATCGATTTTTCCCAAAATATAAAAGTGTCTGGATCACTAGGAAATTAGTCTAAAACAATGTGCTGACACTAGACATGACCGTAAAAGTAATAATTTGCACTCCGGGGGCAATTTTGTTGACAAATTTGAGATAGCTTAAAACTGAGAAATTTCGACAGGCGGCCGGTCATCGATTTTCTCCAAAATATAAAAGTGTCTGGATCACTAGGAAATTAGTCTAAAACAATGTGCTGACACTAGACATGACCGTAAAAGTAATAATTTGCACTCCGGGGGCAATTTTGTTGACAAATTTGAGATAGCTTAAAACTGAGAAATTTCGACAGGCGGCCGGTCATCGATTTTCTCCAAAATATAAAAGTGTCTGGATCACTAGGAAATTAGTCTAAAACAATGTGCTGACACTAGACATGACCGTAAAAGTAATAATTTGCACTCCGGGGGCAATTTTGTTGACAAATTTGAGATAGCTTGGAACTGAGAAATCTCGACAGGCGGCCGGTCATCGATTTTTCCCAAAATATAAAAGTGTCTGGATCACTAGGAAATTAGTCTAAAACAATGTGCTGACACTAGACATGACCGTAAAAGTAATAATTTGCACTCTCGGGGGGCAGTTTTGTTGACAAATTTGAGATAGCTAAAAACTGATATATTTCGACAGGCGGCCGGTCATCGATTTTTCCCAAAATGTGAAAGTTTCAGGATCACTAGGGAATTAGTCTAAAACAATGTGCTGACATCAGACATGACCGTAAAAGTAATAATTTGCACTCCGGAGGCAATTTTGTTGACAAATTTGAGATAGCTTAAAACTGAGAAATTTCGACAGGCGGCCGGTCATCGATTTTTCCCAAAATGTGAAAGTTTCTGGATCACTAAGAAATTAGTCTAAAACAATGTGCTGACACTAGACATGACCGTAAAAGTAATAATTTGCACTCCGGGGGCAATTTTATTGACAAATTTGAGATAGCTTAAAACTGAGAAATTTCGACAGGCGGCCGGTCATCGATTTATCCGAAAATATGAAAGTTTCTGGATCACTAGGGAATTAGTCTAAAACAATGTGCTGACACCAGACATGACCGTAAAAGTAATAATTTGCACTCCGGGGGCAATTTTGTTGACAAATTTGAGATAGCTTAAAACTAAGAAATTTCGACAGGCGGCCGGTCATCGATTTTTCCCAAAATATAAAAGTGTCTGGATCACTAGGAAATTAGTCCAAAACAATGTGCTGACACTAGACATGACCGTAAAAGTAATAATTTGCCCTCCGGGGGCAGTTTTGTTGACAAATTTGAGATAGCTTAAAACTAAGAAATTTCGACAGGCGGCCGGTCATCGATTTTTCCCAAAATATAAAAGTGTCTGGATCACTAGGGAATTAGTCTAAAACAATGTGCTGACATCAGACATGACCGTAAAAGTAATAATTTGCACTCCGGAGGCAATTTTGTTGACAAATTTGAGATAGCTTAAAACTGAGAAATTTCGACAGGCGGCCGGTCATCGATTTTTCCCAAAATGTGAAAGTTTCTGGATCACTAGGAAATTAGTCTAAAACAATGTGCTGACACTAGACATGACCGTAAAAGTAATAATTTGCACTCCGGGGGCAATTTTATTGACAAATTTGAGATAGCTTAAAACTGAGAAATTTCGACAGGCGGCCGGTCATCGATTTATCCGAAAATATGAAAGTTTCTGGATCACTAGGGAATTAGTCTAAAACAATGTGCTGACACCAGACATGACCGTAAAAGTAATAATTTGCACTCCGGGGGCAATTTTGTTGACAAATTTGAGATAGCTTAAAACTAAGAAATTTCGACAGGCGGCCGGTCATCGATTTTTCCCAAAATATAAAAGTGTCTGGATCACTAGGAAATTAGTCTAAAACAATGTGCTGACACTAGACATGACCGTAAAAGTAATAAATTGCACTCTCGGGGGGCAGTTTTGTTGACAAATTTGAGATAGCTCAAAACTTATAAATTTCGACAGGCGGCCGGTCATCGATTTTTCCCAAAATGTGAAAGTTTCTGGATCACTAGGAAATTAGTCTAAAACAATGTGCTGACACTAGACATGACCGTAAAAGTAATAATTTGCACTCCGGGGGCAATTTTATTGACAAATTTGAGATAGCTTAAAACTGAGAAATTTCGACAGGCGGCCGGTCATCGATTTATCCGAAAATATGAAAGTTTCTGGATCACTAGGGAATTAGTCTAAAACAATGTGCTGACACCAGACATGACCGTAAAAGTAATAATTTGCACTCCGGGGGCAATTTTGTTGACAAATTTGAGATAGCTTAAAACTAAGAAATTTCGACAGGCGGCCGGTCATCGATTTTTCCCAAAATATAAAAGTGTCTGGATCACTAGGAAATTAGTCCAAAACAATGTACTGACACTAGACATGACCGTAAAAGTAATAATTTGCACTCCGGGGGCAGTTTTGTTGACAAATTTGAGATAGCTGAAAACTGATAAATTTCGACAGGCGGCCGGTCATCGATTTTTCCAAAAATGTGAAAGTTTCAGGATCACTATGAAATTAGTCTAAAACAATGTGCTGACACTAGACATGACCGTAAAAGTAATAATTTGCACTCCGGGGGCAATTTTGTTGACAAATTTGAGATAGCTTAAAACTGAGAAATTTCGACAGGCGGCCGGTCATCGATTTTCTCCAAAATATAAAAGTGTCTGGATCACTAGGAAATTAGTCTAAAACAATGTGCTGACACTAGACATGACCGTAAAAGTAATAATTTGCACTCTCGGGGGGCAGTTTTGTTGACAAATTTGAGATAGCTAAAAACTGATATATTTCGACAGGCGGCCGGTCATCGATTTTTCCCAAAATGTGAAAGTTTCAGGATCACTAGGGAATTAGTCTAAAACAATGTGCTGACATCAGACATGACCGTAAAAGTAATAATTTGCACTCCGGAGGCAATTTTGTTGACAAATTTGAGATAGCTTAAAACTGAGAAATTTCGACAGGCGGCCGGTCATCGATTTTTCCCAAAATGTGAAAGTTTCTGGATCACTAGGAAATTAGTCTAAAACAATGTGCTGACACTAGACATGACCGTAAAAGTAATAATTTGCACTCCGGGGGCAATTTTATTGACAAATTTGAGATAGCTTAAAACTGAGAAATTTCGACAGGCGGCCGGTCATCGATTTATCCGAAAATATGAAAGTTTCTGGATCACTAGGGAATTAGTCTAAAACAATGTGCTGACACCAGACATGACCGTAAAAGTAATAATTTGCACTCCGGGGGCAATTTTGTTGACAAATTTGAGATAGCTTAAAACTAAGAAATTTCGACAGGCGGCCGGTCATCGATTTTTCCCAAAATATAAAAGTGTCTGGATCACTAGGGAATTAGTCTAAAACAATGTGCTGACATCAGACATGACCGTAAAAGTAATAATTTGCACTCCGGAGGCAATTTTGTTGACAGATTTGAGATAGCTTAAAACTGAGAAATTTCGACAGGCGGCCGGTCATCGATTTTCTCCAAAATATAAAAGTGTCTGGATCACTAGGAAATTAGTCTAAAACAATGTGCTGACACTAGACATGACCGTAAAAGTAATAATTTGTACTCCGGGGGCAATTTTGTTGACAAATTTGAGATAGCTTAAAACTGAGAAATTTCGACAGGCGGCCGGTCATCGATTTTCTCCAAAATATAAAAGTGTCTGGATCACTAGGAAATTAGTCTAAAACAATGTGCTGACACTAGACATGACCGTAAAAGTAATAATTTGCACTCCGGGGGCAATTTTGTTGACAAATTTGAGATAGCTTGGAACTGAGAAATTTCGACAGGCGGCCGGTCATCGATTTTTCCCAAAATATAAAAGTGTCTGGATCACTAGGAAATTAGTCTAAAACAATGTGCTGACACTAGACATGACCGTAAAAGTAATAATTTGCACTCTCGGGGGGCAGTTTTGTTGACAAATTTGAGATAGCTCAAAACTTATAAATTTCGACAGGCGGCCGGTCATCGATTTTTCCCAAAATGTGAAAGTTTCTGGATCACTAGGAAATTAGTCTAAAACAATGTGCTGACACTAGACATGACCGTAAAAGTAATAATTTGCACTCCGGGGGCAATTTTATTGACAAATTTGAGATAGCTTAAAACTGAGAAATTTCGACAGGCGGCCGGTCATCGATTTATCCGAAAATATGAAAGTTTCTGGATCACTAGGGAATTAGTCTAAAACAATGTGCTGACACCAGACATGACCGTAAAAGTAATAATTTGCACTCCGGGGGCAATTTTGTTGACAAATTTGAGATAGCTTAAAACTAAGAAATTTCGACAGGCGGCCGGTCATCGATTTTTCCCAAAATATAAAAGTGTCTGGATCACTAGGAAATTAGTCCAAAACAATGTACTGACACTAGACATGACCGTAAAAGTAATAATTTGCACTCCGGGGGCAGTTTTGTTGACAAATTTGAGATAGCTGAAAACTGATAAATTTCGAC
This sequence comes from Cepaea hortensis, assembly GCA_963921405.1. Taxonomy (NCBI): domain Eukaryota; kingdom Metazoa; phylum Mollusca; class Gastropoda; order Stylommatophora; family Helicidae; genus Cepaea; species Cepaea hortensis. Next base: position 84,352,889 of record OY992894.1, on the reverse strand, counting down.
AGGCGGCCGGTCATCGATTTTTCCAAAAATGTGAAAGTTTCAGGATCACTATGAAACTAGTCTAAAACAATGTGCTGACACTAGACATGACCGTAAAAGTAATAATTTGCACTCCGGGGGCAATTTTGTTGACAAATTTGAGATAGCTTAAAACTGAGAAATTTCGACAGGCGGCCGGTCATCGATTTTCTCCAAAATATAAAAGTGTCTGGATCACTAGGAAATTAGTCTAAAACAATGTGCTGACACTAGACATGACCGTAAAAGTAATAATTTGCACTCCGGGGGCAATTTTGTTGACAAATTTGAGATAGCTTAAAACTGAGAAATTTCGACAGGCGGCCGGTCATCGATTTTCTCCAAAATATAAAAGTGTCTGGATCACTAGGAAATTAGTCTAAAACAATGTGCTGACACTAGACATGACCGTAAAAGTAATAATTTGCACTCCGGGGGCAATTTTGTTGACAAATTTGAGATAGCTTGGAACTGAGAAATTTCGACAGGCGGCCGGTCATCGATTTTTCCCAAAATATAAAAGTGTCTGGATCACTAGGAAATTAGTCTAAAACAATGTGCTGACACTAGACATGACCGTAAAAGTAATAATTTGCACTCCGGGGGCAATTTTGTTGACAAATTTGAGATAGCTTAAAACTGAGAAATTTCGACAGGCGGCCGGTCATCGATTTTCTCCAAAATATAAAAGTGTCTGGATCACTAGGAAATTAGTCTAAAACAATGTGCTGACACTAGACATGACCGTAAAAGTAATAATTTGCACTCCGGGGGCAATTTTGTTGACAAATTTGAGATAGCTTAAAACTGAGAAATTTCGACAGGCGGCCGGTCATCGATTTTCTCCAAAATATAAAAGTGTCTGGATCACTAGGAAATTAGTCTAAAACAATGTGCTGACACTAGACATGACCGTAAAAGTAATAATTTGCACTCCGGGGGCAATTTTGTTGACAAATTTGAGATAGCTTGGAACTGAGAAATTTCGACAGGCGGCCGGTCATCGATTTTTCCCAAAATATAAAAGTGTCTGGATCACTAGGAAATTAGTCTAAAACAATGTGCTGACACTAGACATGACCGTAAAAGTAATAATTTGCACTCTCGGGGGGCAGTTTTGTTGACAAATTTGAGATAGCTAAAAACTGATATATTTCGAGAGGCGGCCGGTCATCGATTTTTCCCAAAATGTGAAAGTTTCAGGATCACTAGGGAATTAGTCTAAAACAATGTGCTGACATCAGACATGACCGTAAAAGTAATAATTTGCACTCCGGAGGCAATTTTGTTGACAAATTTGAGATAGCTTAAAACTAAGAAATTTCGACAGGCGGCCGGTCATCGATTTTTCCCAAAATATAAAAGTGTCTGGATCACTAGGAAATTAGTCCAAAACAATGTACTGACACTAGACATGACCGTAAAAGTAATAATTTGCACTCCGGGGGCAGTTTTGTTGACAAATTTGAGATAGCTGAAAACTGATAAATTTCGACAGGCGGCCGGTCATCGATTTTTCCAAAAATGTGAAAGTTTCAGGATCACTATGAAATTAGTCTAAAACAATGTGCTGACACTAGACATGACCGTAAAAGTAATAATTTGCACTCCGGGGGCAATTTTGTTGACAAATTTGAGATAGCTTAAAACTGAGAAATTTCGACAGGCGGCCGGTCATCGATTTTCTCCAAAATATAAAAGTGTCTGGATCACTAGGAAATTAGTCTAAAACAATGTGCTGACACTAGACATGACCGTAAAAGTAATAATTTGCACTCCGGGGGCAATTTTGTTGACAAATTTGAGATAGCTTAAAACTGAGAAATTTCGACAGGCGGCCGGTCATCGATTTTCTCCAAAATATAAAAGTGTCTGGATCACTAGGAAATTAGTCTAAAACAATGTGCTGACACTAGACATGACCGTAAAAGTAATAATTTGCACTCCGGGGGCAATTTTGTTGACAAATTTGAGATAGCTTGGAACTGAGAAATTTCGACAGGCGGCCGGTCATCGATTTTTCCCAAAATATAAAAGTGTCTGGATCACTAGGAAATTAGTCTAAAACAATGTGCTGACACTAGACATGACCGTAAAAGTAATAATTTGCACTCCGGGGGCAATTTTGTTGACAAATTTGAGATAGCTTAAAACTGAGAAATTTCGACAGGCGGCCGGTCATCGATTTTCTCCAAAATATAAAAGTGTCTGGATCACTAGGAAATTAGTCTAAAACAATGTGCTGACACTAGACATGACCGTAAAAGTAATAATTTGCACTCCGGGGGCAATTTTGTTGACAAATTTGAGATAGCTTAAAACTGAGAAATTTCGACAGGCGGCCGGTCATCGATTTTCTCCAAAATATAAAAGTGTCTGGATCACTAGGAAATTTGTCTAAAACAATGTGCTGACACTAGACATGACCGTAAAAGTAATAATTTGCACTCCGGGGGCAATTTTGTTGACAAATTTGAGATAGCTTGGAACTGAGAAATCTCGACAGGCGGCCGGTCATCGATTTTTCCCAAAATATAAAAGTGTCTGGATCACTAGGAAATTAGTCTAAAACAATGTGCTGACACTAGACATGACCGTAAAAGTATTTGCACTCTCGGGGGGCAGTTTTGTTGACAAATTTGAGATAGCTAAAAACTGATATATTTCGACAGGCGGCCGGTCATCGATTTTTCCCAAAATGTGAAAGTTTCAGGATCACTAGGGAATTAGTCTAAAACAATGTGCTGACATCAGACATGACCGTAAAAGTAATAATTTGCACTCCGGAGGCAATTTTGTTGACAAATTTGAGATAGCTTAAAACTGAGAAATTTCGACAGGCGGCCGGTCATCGATTTTTCCCAAAATGTGAAAGTTTCTGGATCACTAGGAAATTAGTCTAAAACAATGTGCTGACACTAGACATGACCGTAAAAGTAATAATTTGCACTCCGGGGGCAATTTTATTGACAAATTTGAGATAGCTTAAAACTGAGAAATTTCGACAGGCGGCCGGTCATCGATTTATCCGAAAATATGAAAGTTTCTGGATCACTAGGGAATTAGTCTAAAACAATGTGCTGACACCAGACATGACCGTAAAAGTAATAATTTGCACTCCGGGGGCAATTTTGTTGACAAATTTGAGATAGCTTAAAACTAAGAAATTTCGACAGGCGGCCGGTCATCGATTTTTCCCAAAATATAAAAGTGTCTGGATCACTAGGAAATTAGTCCAAAACAATGTGCTGACACTAGACATGACCGTAAAAGTAATAATTTGCACTCCGGGGGCAGTTTTGTTGACAAATTTGAGATAGCTTAAAACTAAGAAATTTCGACAGGCGGCCGGTCATCGATTTTTCCCAAAATATAAAAGTGTCTGGATCACTAGGGAATTAGTCTAAAACAATGTGCTGACATCAGACATGACCGTAAAAGTAATAATTTGCACTCCGGAGGCAATTTTGTTGACAAATTTGAGATAGCTTAAAACTGAGAAATTTCGACAGGCGGCCGGTCATCGATTTTTCCCAAAATATAAAAGTGTCTGGATCACTAGGGAATTAGTCTAAAACAATGTGCTGACATCAGACATGACCGTAAAAGTAATAATTTGCACCCCGGAGGCAATTTTGTTGACAAATTTGAGATAGCTTAAAACTGAGAAATTTCGACAGGCGGCCGGTCATCGATTTTCTCCAAAATATAAAAGTGTCTGGATCACTAGGAAATTAGTCTAAAACAATGTGCTGACACTAGACATGACCGTAAAAGTAATAATTTGCACTCCGGGGGCAATTTTGTTGACAAATTTGAGATAGCTTAAAACTGAGAAATTTCGACAGGCGGCCGGTCATCGATTTTCTCCAAAATATAAAAGTGTCTGGATCACTAGGAAATTAGTCTAAAACAATGTGCTGACACTAGACATGACCGTAAAAGTAATAATTTGCACTCCGGGGGCAATTTTGTTGATAAATTTGAGATAGCTTGGAACTGAGAAATTTCGACAGGCGGCCGGTCATCGATTTTTCCCAAAATATAAAAGTGTCTGGATCACTAGGAAATTAGTCTAAAACAATGTGCTGACACTAGACATGACCGTAAAAGTAATAAATTGCACTCTCGGGGGGCAGTTTTGTTGACAAATTTGAGATAGCTCAAAACTTATAAATTTCGACAGGCGGCCGGTCATCGATTTTTCCCAAAATGTGAAAGTTTCTGGATCACTAGGAAATTAGTCTAAAACAATGTGCTGACACTAGACATGACCGTAAAAGTAATAATTTGCACTCCGGGGGCAATTTTATTGACAAATTTGAGATAGCTTAAAACTGAGAAATTTCGACAGGCGGCCGGTCATCGATTTATCCGAAAATATGAAAGTTTCTGGATCACTAGGGAATTAGTCTAAAACAATGTGCTGACACCAGACATGACCGTAAAAGTAATAATTTGCACTCCGGGGGCAATTTTGTTGACAAATTTGAGATAGCTTAAAACTGAGAAATTTCGACAGGCGGCCGGTCATCGATTTTCTCCAAAATATAAAAGTGTCTGGATCACTAGGAAATTAGTCTAAAACAATGTGCTGACACTAGACATGACCGTAAAAGTAATAATTTGCACTCTCGGGGGGCAGTTTTGTTGACAAATTTGAGATAGCTAAAAACTGATATATTTCGACAGGCGGCCGGTCATCGATTTTTCCCAAAATGTGAAAGTTTCAGGATCACTAGGGAATTAGTCTAAAACAATGTGCTGACATCAGTCATGACCGTAAAAGTAATAATTTGCACTCCGGAGGCAATTTTGTTGACAAATTTGAGATAGCTTAAAACTGAGAAATTTCGACAGGCGGCCGGTCATCGATTTTTCCCAAAATGTGAAAGTTTCTGGATCACTAGGAAATTAGTCTAAAACAATGTGCTGACACTAGACATGACCGTAAAAGTAATAATTTGCACTCCGGGGGCAATTTTATTGACAAATTTGAGATAGCTTAAAACTGAGAAATTTCGACAGGCGGCCGGTCATCGATTTATCCGAAAATATGAAAGTTTCTGGATCACTAGGGAATTAGTCTAAAACAATGTGCTGACACCAGACATGACCGTAAAAGTAATAATTTGCACTCCGGGGGCAATTTTGTTGACAAATTTGAGATAGCTTAAAACTAAGAAATTTCGACAGGCGGCCGGTCATCGATTTTTCCCAAAATATAAAAGTGTCTGGATCACTAGGGAATTAGTCTAAAACAATGTGCTGACATCAGACATGACCGTAAAAGTAATAATTTGCACTCCGGAGGCAATTTTGTTGACAAATTTGAGATAGCTTAAAACTGAGAAATTTCGACAGGCGGCCGGTCATCGATTTTCTCCAAAATATAAAAGTGTCTGGATCACTAGGAAATTAGTCTAAAACAATGTGCTGACACTAGACATGACCGTAAAAGTAATAATTTGCACTCCGGGGGCAATTTTGTTGACAAATTTGAGATAGCTTAAAACTGAGAAATTTCGACAGGCGGCCGGTCATCGATTTTCTCCAAAATATAAAAGTGTCTGGATCACTAGGAAATTAGTCTAAAACAATGTGCTGACACTAGACATGACCGTAAAAGTAATAATTTGCACTCCGGGGGCAATTTTGTTGACAAATTTGAGATAGCTTGGAACTGAGAAATTTCGACAGGCGGCCGGTCATCGATTTTTCCCAAAATATAAAAGTGTCTGGATCACTAGGAAATTAGTCTAAAACAATGTGCTGACACTAGACATGACCGTAAAAGTAATAATTTGCACTCTCGGGGGGCAGTTTTGTTGACAAATTTGAGATAGCTCAAAACTTATAAATTTCGACAGGCGGCCGGTCATCGATTTTTCCCAAAATGTGAAAGTTTCTGGATCACTAGGAAATTAGTCTAAAACAATGTGCTGACACTAGACATGACCGTAAAAGTAATAATTTGCACTCCGGGGGCAATTTTATTGACAAATTTGAGATAGCTTAAAACTGAGAAATTTCGACAGGCGGCCGGTCATCGATTTATCCGAAAATATGAAAGTTTCTGGATCACTAGGGAATTAGTCTAAAACAATGTGCTGACACCAGACATGACCGTAAAAGTAATAATTTGCACTCCGGGGGAAATTTTGTTGACAAATTTGAGATAGCTTAAAACTAAGAAATTTCGACAGGCGGCCGGTCATCGATTTTTCCCAAAATATAAAAGTGTCTGGATCACTAGGAAATTAGTCCAAAACAATGTACTGACACTAGACATGACCGTAAAAGTAATAATTTCCACTCCGGGGGCAGTTTTGTTGACAAATTTGAGATAGCTGAAAACTGATAAATTTCGACAGGCGGCCGGTCATCGATTTTTCCAAAAATGTGAAAGTTTCAGGATCACTATGAAATTAGTCTAAAACAATGTGCTGACACTAGACATGACCGTAAAAGTAATAATTTGCACTCCGGGGGCAATTTTGTTGACAAATTTGAGATAGCTTAAAACTGAGAAATTTCGACAGGCGGCCGGTCATCGATTTTCTCCAAAATATAAAAGTGTCTGGATCACTAGGAAATTAGTCTAAAACAATGTGCTGACACTAGACATGACCGTAAAAGTAATAATTTGCACTCCGGGGGCAATTTTGTTGACAAATTTGAGATAGCTTAAAACTGAGAAATTTCGACAGGCGGCCGGTCATCGATTTTCTCCAAAATATAAAAGTGTCTGGATCACTAGGAAATTAGTCTAAAACAATGTGCTGACACTAGACATGACCGTAAAAGTAATAATTTGCACTCCGGGGGCAATTTTGTTGACAAATTTGAGATAGCTTGGAACTGAGAAATTTCGACAGGCGGCCGGTCATCGATTTTTCCCAAAATATAAAAGTGTCTGGATCACTAGGAAATTAGTCTAAAACAATGTGCTGACACTAGACATGACCGTAAAAGTAATAATTTGCACTCCGGGGGCAATTTTGTTGACAAATTTGAGATAGCTTAAAACTGAGAAATTTCGACAGGCGGCCGGTCATCGATTTTCTCCAAAATATAAAAGTGTCTGGATCACTAGGAAATTAGTCTAAAACAATGTGCTGACACTAGACATGACCGTAAAAGTAATAATTTGCACTCCGGGGGCAATTTTGTTGACAAATTTGAGATAGCTTAAAACTGAGAAATTTCGACAGGCGGCCGGTCATCGATTTTCTCCAAAATATAAAAGTGTCTGGATCACTAGGAAATTAGTCTAAAACAATGTGCTGACACTAGACATGACCGTAAAAGTAATAATTTGCACTCCGGGGGCAATTTTGTTGACAAATTTGAGATAGCTTGGAACTGAGAAATTTCGACAGGCGGCCGGTCATCGATTTTTCCCAAAATATAAAAGTGTCTGGATCACTAGGAAATTAGTCTAAAACAATGTGCTGACACTAGACATGACCGTAAAAGTAATAATTTGCACTCTCGGGGGGCAGTTTTGTTGACAAATTTGAGATAGCTAAAAACTGATATATTTCGACAGGCGGCCGGTCATCGATTTTTCCCAAAATGTGAAAGTTTCAGGATCACTAGGGAATTAGTCTAAAACAATGTGCTGACACTAGACATGACCGTAAAAGTAATAATTTGCACTCCGGGGGCAATTTTATTGACAAATTTGAGATAGCTTAAAACTGAGAAATTTCGACAGGCGGCCGGTCATCGATTTATCCGAAAATATGAAAGTTTCTGGATCACTAGGGAATTAGTCTAAAACAATGTGCTGACACCAGACATGACCGTAAAAGTAATAATTTGCACTCCGGAGGCAATTTTGTTGACAAATTTGAGATAGCTTAAAACTGAGAAATTTCGACAGGCGGCCGGTCATCGATTTTCTCCAAAATATAAAAGTGTCTGGATCACTAGGAAATTAGTCTAAAACAATGTGCTGACACTAGACATGACCGTAAAAGTAATAATTTGCACTCCGGGGGCAATTTTGTTGACAAATTTGAGATAGCTTAAAACTGAGAAATTTCGACAGGCGGCCGGTCATCGATTTTCTCCAAAATATAAAAGTGTCTGGATCACTAGGAAATTAGTCTAAAACAATGTGCTGACACTAGACATGACCGTAAAAGTAATAATTTGCACTCCGGGGGCAATTTTGTTGACAAATTTGAGATAGCTTGGAACTGAGAAATTTCGACAGGCGGCCGGTCATCGATTTTTCCCAAAATATAAAAGTGTCTGGATCACTAGGAAATTAGTCTAAAACAATGTGCTGACACTAGACATGACCGTAAAAGTAATAATTTGCACTCTCGGGGGGCAGTTTTGTTGACAAATTTGAGATAGCTCAAAACTTATAAATTTCGACAGGCGGCCGGTCATCGATTTTTCCCAAAATGTGAAAGTTTCTGGATCACTAGGAAATTAGTCTAAAACAATGTGCTGACACTAGACATGACCGTAAAAGTAATAATTTGCACTCCGGGGGCAATTTTATTGACAAATTTGAGATAGCTTAAAACTGAGAAATTTCGACAGGCGGCCGGTCATCGATTTATCCGAAAATATGAAAGTTTCTGGATCACTAGGGAATTAGTCTAAAACAATGTGCTGACACCAGACATGACCGTAAAAGTAATAATTTGCACTCCGGGGGAAATTTTGTTGACAAATTTGAGATAGCTTAAAACTAAGAAATTTCGACAGGCGGCCGGTCATCGATTTTTCCCAAAATATAAAAGTGTCTGGATCACTAGGAAATTAGTCCAAAACAATGTACTGACACTAGACATGACCGTAAAAGTAATAATTTCCACTCCGGGGGCAGTTTTGTTGACAAATTTGAGATAGCTGAAAACTGATAAATTTCGACAGGCGGCCGGTCATCGATTTTTCCAAAAATGTGAAAGTTTCAGGATCACTATGAAATTAGTCTAAAACAATGTGCTGACACTAGACATGACCGTAAAAGTAATAATTTGCACTCCGGGGGCAATTTTGTTGACAAATTTGAGATAGCTTAAAACTGAGAAATTTCGACAGGCGGCCGGTCATCGATTTTCTCCAAAATATAAAAGTGTCTGGATCACTAGGAAATTAGTCTAAAACAATGTGCTGACACTAGACATGACCGTAAAAGTAATAATTTGCACTCCGGGGGCAATTTTGTTGACAAATTTGAGATAGCTTAAAACTGAGAAATTTCGACAGGCGGCCGGTCATCGATTTTCTCCAAAATATAAAAGTGTCTGGATCACTAGGAAATTAGTCTAAAACAATGTGCTGACACTAGACATGACCGTAAAAGTAATAATTTGCACTCCGGGGGCAATTTTGTTGACAAATTTGAGATAGCTTGGAACTGAGAAATTTCGACAGGCGGCCGGTCATCGATTTTTCCCAAAATATAAAAGTGTCTGGATCACTAGGAAATTAGTCTAAAACAATGTGCTGACACTAGACATGACCGTAAAAGTAATAATTTGCACTCCGGGGGCAATTTTGTTGACAAATTTGAGATAGCTTAAAACTGAGAAATTTCGACAGGCGGCCGGTCATCGATTTTCTCCAAAATATAAAAGTGTCTGGATCACTAGGAAATTAGTCTAAAACAATGTGCTGACACTAGACATGACCGTAAAAGTAATAATTTGCACTCCGGGGGCAATTTTGTTGACAAATTTGAGATAGCTTAAAACTGAGAAATTTCGACAGGCGGCCGGTCATCGATTTTCTCCAAAATATAAAAGTGTCTGGATCACTAGGAAATTAGTCTAAAACAATGTGCTGACACTAGACATGACCGTAAAAGTAATAATTTGCACTCCGGGGGCAATTTTGTTGACAAATTTGAGATAGCTTGGAACTGAGAAATTTCGACAGGCGGCCGGTCATCGATTTTTCCCAAAATATAAAAGTGTCTGGATCACTAGGAAATTAGTCTAAAACAATGTGCTGACACTAGACATGACCGTAAAAGTAATAATTTGCACTCTCGGGGGGCAGTTTTGTTGACAAATTTGAGATAGCTAAAAACTGATATATTTCGACAGGCGGCCGGTCATCGATTTTTCCCAAAATGTGAAAGTTTCAGGATCACTAGGGAATTAGTCTAAAACAATGTGCTGACATCAGACATGACCGTAAAAAAGTAATAATTTGCACTCCGGAGGCAATTTTGTTGACAAATTTGAGATAGCTTAAAACTGAGAAATTTCGACAGGCGGCCGGTCATCGATTTTTCCCAAAATGTGAAAGTTTCTGGATCACTAGGAAATTAGTCTAAAACAATGTGCTGACACTAGACATGACCGTAAAAGTAATAATTTGCACTCCGGGGGCAATTTTATTGACAAATTTGAGATAGCTTAAAACTGAGAAATTTCGACAGGCGGCCGGTCATCGATTTATCCGAAAATATGAAAGTTTCTGGATCACTAGGGAATTAGTCTAAAACAATGTGCTGACACCAGACATGACCGTAAAAGTAATAATTTGCACTCCGGGGGCAATTTTGTTGACAAATTTGAGATAGCTTAAAACTAAGAAATTTCGACAGGCGCCCATCGATTTTTCCCAAAATATAAAAGTGTCTGGATCACTAGGAAATTAGTCCAAAACAATGTGCTGACACTAGACATGACCGTAAAAGTAATAATTTGCACTCCGGGGGCAGTTTTGTTGACAAATTTGAGATAGCTTAAAACTAAGAAATTTCGACAGGCGGCCGGTCATCGATTTTTCCCAAAATATAAAAGTGTCTGGATCACTAGGGAATTAGTCTAAAACAATGTGCTGACATCAGACATGACCGTAAAAGTAATAATTTGCACTCCGGAGGCAATTTTGTTGACAAATTTGAGATAGCTTAAAACTGAGAAATTTCGACAGGCGGCCGGTCATCGATTTTTCCCAAAATATAAAAGTGTCTGGATCACTAGGGAATTAGTCTAAAACAATGTGCTGACATCAGACATGACCGTAAAAGTAATAATTTGCACTCCGGAGGCAATTTTGTTGACAAATTTGAGATAGCTTAAAACTGAGAAATTTCGACAGGCGGCCGGTCATCGATTTTCTCCAAAATATAAAAGTGTCTGGATCACTAGGAAATTAGTCTAAAACAATGTGCTGACACTAGACATGACCGTAAAAGTAATAATTTGCACTCCGGGGGCAATTTTGTTGACAAATTTGAGATAGCTTGGAACTGAGAAATTTCGACAGGCGGCCGGTCATCGATTTTTCCCAAAATATAAAAGTGTCTGGATCACTAGGAAATTAGTCTAAAACAATGTGCTGACACTAGACATGACCGTAAAAGTAATAATTTGCACTCTCGGGGGGCAGTTTTGTTGACAAATTTGAGATAGCTCAAAACTTATAAATTTCGACAGGCGGCCGGTCATCGATTTTTCCCAAAATGTGAAAGTTTCTGGATCACTAGGAAATTAGTCTAAAACAATGTGCTGACACTAGACATGACCGTAAAAGTAATAATTTGCACTCCGGGGGCAATTTTATTGACAAATTTGAGATAGCTTAAAACTGAGAAATTTCGACAGGCGGCCGGTCATCGATTTATCCGAAAATATGAAAGTTTCTGGATCACTAGGGAATTAGTCTAAAACAATGTGCTGACACCAGACATGACCGTAAAAGTAATAATTTGCACTCCGGGGGCAATTTTGTTGACAAATTTGAGATAGCTTAAAACTAAGAAATTTCGACAGACGGCCGGTCATCGATTTTTCCCAAAATATAAAAGTGTCTGGATCACTAGGAAATTAGTCCAAAACAATGTACTGACACTAGACATGACCGTAAAAGTAATAATTTGCACTCCGGGGGCAGTTTTGTTGACAAATTTGAGATAGCTGAAAACTGATAAATTTCGACAGGCGGCCGGTCATCGATTTTTCCAAAAATGTGAAAGTTTCAGGATCACTATGAAATTAGTCTAAAACAATGTGCTGACACTAGACATGACCGTAAAAGTAATAATTTGCACTCCGGGGGCAATTTTGTTGACAAATTTGAGATAGCTTAAAACTGAGAAATTTTGACAGGCGGCCGGTCATCGATTTTCTCCAAAATATAAAAGTGTCTGGATCACTAGGAAATTAGTCTAAAACAATGTGCTGACACTAGACATGACCGTAAAAGTAATAATTTGCACTCCGGGGGCAATTTTGTTGACAAATTTGAGATAGCTTAAAACTGAGAAATTTCGACAGGCGGCCGGTCATCGATTTTCTCCAAAATATAAAAGTGTCTGGATCACCAGGAAATTAGTCTAAAACAATGTGCTGACACTAGACATGACCGTAAAAGTAATAATTTGCACTCCGGGGGCAATTTTGTTGACAAATTTGAGATAGCTTGGAACTGAGAAATTTCGACAGGCGGCCGGTCATCGATTTTTCCCAAAATATAAAAGTGTCTGGATCACTAGGAAATTAGTCTAAAACAATGTGCTGACACTAGACATGACCGTAAAAGTAATAATTTGCACTCCGGGGGCAATTTTGTTGACAAATTTGAGATAGCTTAAAACTGAGAAATTTCGACAGGCGGCCGGTCATCGATTTTCTCCAAAATATAAAAGTGTCTGGATCACTAGGAAATTAGTCTAAAACAATGTGCTGACACTAGACATGACCGTAAAAGTAATAATTTGCACTCCGGGGGCAATTTTGTTGACAAATTTGAGATAGCTTAAAACTGAGAAATTTCGACAGGCGGCCGGTCATCGATTTTCTCCAAAATATAAAAGTGTCTGGATCACTAGGAAATTAGTCTAAAACAATGTGCTGACACTAGACATGACCGTAAAAGTAATAATTTGCACTCCGGGGGCAATTTTGTTGACAAATTTGAGATAGCTTGGAACTGAGAAATTTCGACAGGCGGCCGGTCATCGATTTTTCCCAAAATATAAAAGTGTCTGGATCACTAGGAAATTAGTCTAAAACAATGTGCTGACACTAGACATGACCGTAAAAGTAATAATTTGCACTCTCGGGGGGCAGTTTTGTTGACAAATTTGAGATAGCTAAAAACTGATATATTTCGACAGGCGGCCGGTCATCGATTTTTCCCAAAATGTGAAAGTTTCAGGATCACTAGGGAATTAGTCTAAAAGAATGTGCTGACATCAGACATGACCGTAAAAGTAATAATTTGCACTCCGGAGGCAATTTTGTTGACAAATTTGAGATAGCTTAAAACTGAGAAATTTCGACAGGCGGCCGGTCATCGATTTTTCCCAAAATGTGAAAGTTTCTGGATCACTAGGAAATTAGTCTAAAACAATGTGCTGACACTAGACATGACCGTAAAAGTAATAATTTGCACTCCGGGGGCAATTTTATTGACAAATTTGAGATAGCTTAAAACTGAGAAATTTCGACAGGCGGCCGGTCATCGATTTATCCGAAAATATGAAAGTTTCTGGATCACTAGGGAATTAGTCTAAAACAATGTGCTGACACCAGACATGACCGTAAAAGTAATAATTTGCACTCCGGGGGCAATTTTGTTGACAAATTTGAGATAGCTTAAAACTAAGAAATTTCGACAGGCGGCCGGTCATCGATTTTCCCCAAAATATAAAAGTGTCTGGATCACTAGGAAATTAGTCCAAAACAATGTGCTGACACTAGACATGACCGTAAAAGTAATAATTTGCACTCCGGGGGCAGTTTTGTTGACAAATTTGAGATAGCTTAAAACTAAGAAATTTCGACAGGCGGCCGGTCATCGATTTTTCCCAAAATATAAAAGTGTCTGGATCACTAGGGAATTAGTCTAAAACAATGTGCTGACATCAGACATGACCGTAAAAGTAATAATTTGCACTCCGGAGGCAATTTTGTTGACAAATTTGAGATATCTTAAAACTGAGAAATTTCGACAGGCGGCCGGTCATCGATTTTCTCCAAAATATAAAAGTGTCTGGATCACTAGGAAATTAGTCTAAAACAATGTGCTGACACTAGACATGACCGTAAAAGTAATAATTTGCACTCCGGGGGCAATTTTGTTGACAAATTTGAGATAGCTTGGAACTGAGAAATTTCGACAGGCGGCCGGTCATCGATTTTTCCCAAAATATAAAAGTGTCTGGATCACTAGGAAATTAGTCTAAAACAATGTGCTGACACTAGACATGACCGTAAAAGTAATAATTTGCACTCTCGGGGGGCAGTTTTGTTGACAAATTTGAGATAGCTCAAAACTTATAAATTTCGACAGGCGGCCGGTCATCGATTTTCTCCAAAATATAAAAGTGTCTGGATCACTAGGAAATTAGTCTAAAACAATGTGCTGACACTAGACATGACCGTAAAAGTAATAATTTGCACTCCGGGGGCAATTTTGTTGACAAATTTGAGATAGCTTGGAACTGAGAAATTTCGACAGGCGGCCGGTCATCGATTTTTCCCAAAATATAAAAGTGTCTGGATCACTAGGAAATTAGTCTAAAACAATGTGCTGACACTAGACATGACCGTAAAAGTAATAATTTGCACTCTCGGGGGGCAGTTTTGTTGACAAATTTGAGATAGCTCAAAACTTATAAATTTCGACAGGCGGCCGGTCATCGATTTTTCCCAAAATGTGAAAGTTTCTGGATCACTAGGAAATTAGTCTAAAACAATGTGCTGACACTAGACATGACCGTAAAAGTAATAATTTGCACTCCGGGGGCAATTTTATTGACAAATTTGAGATAGCTTAAAACTGAGAAATTTCGACAGGCGGCCGGTCATCGATTTATCCGAAAATATGAAAGTTTCTGGATCACTAGGGAATTAGTCTAAAACAATGTGCTGACACCAGACATGACCGTAAAAGTAATAATTTGCACTCCGGGGGCAATTTTGTTGACAAATTTGAGATAGCTTAAAACTAAGAAATTTCGACAGACGGCCGGTCATCGATTTTTCCCAAAATATAAAAGTGTCTGGATCACTAGGAAATTAGTCCAAAACAATGTACTGACACTAGACATGACCGTAAAAGTAATAATTTGCACTCCGGGGGCAGTTTTGTTGACAAATTTGAGATAGCTGAAAACTGATAAATTTCGACAGGCGGCCGGTCATCGATTTTTCCAAAAATGTGAAAGTTTCAGGATCACTATGAAATTAGTCTAAAACAATGTGCTGACACTAGACATGACCGTAAAAGTAATAATTTGCACTCCGGGGGCAATTTTGTTGACAAATTTGAGATAGCTTAAAACTGAGAAATTTCGACAGGCGGCCGGTCATCGATTTTCTCCAAAATATAAAAGTGTCTGGATCACTAGGAAATTAGTCTAAAACAATGTGCTGACACTAGACATGACCGTAAAAGTAATAATTTGCACTCCGGGGGCAATTTTGTTGACAAATTTGAGATAGCTTAAAACTGAGAAATTTCGACAGGCGGCCGGTCATCGATTTTCTCCAAAATATAAAAGTGTCTGGATCACCAGGAAATTAGTCTAAAACAATGTGCTGACACTAGACATGACCGTAAAAGTAATAATTTGCACTCCGGGGGCAATTTTGTTGACAAATTTGAGATAGCTTGGAACTGAGAAATTTCGACAGGCGGCCGGTCATCGATTTTTCCCAAAATATAAAAGTGTCTGGATCACTAGGAAATTAGTCTAAAACAATGTGCTGACACTAGACATGACCGTAAAAGTAATAATTTGCACTCCGGGGGCAATTTTGTTGACAAATTTGAGATAGCTTAAAACTGAGAAATTTCGACAGGCGGCCGGTCATCGATTTTCTCCAAAATATAAAAGTGTCTGGATCACTAGGAAATTAGTCTAAAACAATGTGCTGACACTAGACATGACCGTAAAAGTAATAATTTGCACTCCGGGGGCAATTTTGTTGACAAATTTGAGATAGCTTAAAACTGAGAAATTTCGACAGGCGGCCGGTCATCGATTTTCTCCAAAATATAAAAGTGTCTGGATCACTAGGAAATTAGTCTAAAACAATGTGCTGACACTAGACATGACCGTAAAAGTAATAATTTGCACTCCGGGGGCAATTTTGTTGACAAATTTGAGATAGCTTGGAACTGAGAAATTTCGACAGGCGGCCGGTCATCGATTTTTCCCAAAATATAAAAGTGTCTGGATCACTAGGAAATTAGTCTAAAACAATGTGCTGACACTAGACATGACCGTAAAAGTAATAATTTGCACTCTCGGGGGGCAGTTTTGTTGACAAATTTGAGATAGCTAAAAACTGATATATTTCGACAGGCGGCCGGTCATCGATTTTTCCCAAAATGTGAAAGTTTCAGGATCACTAGGGAATTAGTCTAAAAGAATGTGCTGACATCAGACATGACCGTAAAAGTAATAATTTGCACTCCGGAGGCAATTTTGTTGACAAATTTGAGATAGCTTAAAACTGAGAAATTTCGACAGGCGGCCGGTCATCGATTTTTCCCAAAATGTGAAAGTTTCTGGATCACTAGGAAATTAGTCTAAAACAATGTGCTGACACTAGACATGACCGTAAAAGTAATAATTTGCACTCCGGGGGCAATTTTATTGACAAATTTGAGATAGCTTAAAACTGAGAAATTTCGACAGGCGGCCGGTCATCGATTTATCCGAAAATATGAAAGTTTCTGGATCACTAGGGAATTAGTCTAAAACAATGTGCTGACACCAGACATGACCGTAAAAGTAATAATTTGCACTCCGGGGGCAATTTTGTTGACAAATTTGAGATAGCTTAAAACTAAGAAATTTCGACAGGCGGCCGGTCATCGATTTTCCCCAAAATATAAAAGTGTCTGGATCACTAGGAAATTAGTCCAAAACAATGTGCTGACACTAGACATGACCGTAAAAGTAATAATTTGCACTCCGGGGGCAGTTTTGTTGACAAATTTGAGATAGCTTAAAACTAAGAAATTTCGACAGGCGGCCGGTCATCGATTTTTCCCAAAATATAAAAGTGTCTGGATCACTAGGGAATTAGTCTAAAACAATGTGCTGACATCAGACATGACCGTAAAAGTAATAATTTGCACTCCGGAGGCAATTTTGTTGACAAATTTGAGATATCTTAAAACTGAGAAATTTCGACAGGCGGCCGGTCATCGATTTTCTCCAAAATATAAAAGTGTCTGGATCACTAGGAAATTAGTCTAAAACAATGTGCTGACACTAGACATGACCGTAAAAGTAATAATTTGCACTCCGGGGGCAATTTTGTTGACAAATTTGAGATAGCTTGGAACTGAGAAATTTCGACAGGCGGCCGGTCATCGATTTTTCCCAAAATATAAAAGTGTCTGGATCACTAGGAAATTAGTCTAAAACAATGTGCTGACACTAGACATGACCGTAAAAGTAATAATTTGCACTCTCGGGGGGCAGTTTTGTTGACAAATTTGAGATAGCTCAAAACTTATAAATTTCGACAGGCGGCCGGTCATCGATTTTTCCCAAAATGTGAAAGTTTCTGGATCACTAGGAAATTAGTCTAAAACAATGTGCTGACACTAGACATGACCGTAAAAGTAATAATTTGCACTCCGGGGGCAATTTTATTGACAAATTTGAGATAGCTTAAAACTGAGAAATTTCGACAGGCGGCCGGTCATCGATTTATCCGAAAATATGAAAGTTTCTGGATCACTAGGGAATTAGTCTAAAACAATGTGCTGACACCAGACATGACCGTAAAAGTAATAATTTGCACTCCGGGGGCAATTTTGTTGACAAATTTGAGATAGCTTAAAACTAAGAAATTTCGACAGACGGCCGGTCATCGATTTTTCCCAAAATATAAAAGTGTCTGGATCACTAGGAAATTAGTCCAAAACAATGTACTGACACTAGACATGACCGTAAAAGTAATAATTTGCACTCCGGGGGCAGTTTTGTTGACAAATTTGAGATAGCTGAAAACTGATAAATTTCGACAGGCGGCCGGTCATCGATTTTTCCAAAAATGTGAAAGTTTCAGGATCACTATGAAATTAGTCTAAAACAATGTGCTGACACTAGACATGACCGTAAAAGTAATAATTTGCACTCCGGGGGCAATTTTGTTGACAAATTTGAGATAGCTTAAAACTGAGAAATTTCGACAGGCGGCCGGTCATCGATTTTCTCCAAAATATAAAAGTGTCTGGATCACTAGGAAATTAGTCTAAAACAATGTGCTGACACTAGACATGACCGTAAAAGTAATAATTTGCACTCCGGGGGCAATTTTGTTGACAAATTTGAGATAGCTTAAAACTGAGAAATTTCGACAGGCGGCCGGTCATCGATTTTCTCCAAAATATAAAAGTGTCTGGATCACCAGGAAATTAGTCTAAAACAATGTGCTGACACTAGACATGACCGTAAAAGTAATAATTTGCACTCCGGGGGCAATTTTGTTGACAAATTTGAGATAGCTTGGAACTGAGAAATTTCGACAGGCGGCCGGTCATCGATTTTTCCCAAAATATAAAAGTGTCTGGATCACTAGGAAATTAGTCTAAAACAATGTGCTGACACTAGACATGACCGTAAAAGTAATAATTTGCACTCCGGGGGCAATTTTGTTGACAAATTTGAGATAGCTTAAAACTGAGAAATTTCGACAGGCGGCCGGTCATCGATTTTCTCCAAAATATAAAAGTGTCTGGATCACTAGGAAATTAGTCTAAAACAATGTGCTGACACTAGACATGACCGTAAAAGTAATAATTTGCACTCCGGGGGCAATTTTGTTGACAAATTTGAGATAGCTTAAAACTGAGAAATTTCGACAGGCGGCCGGTCATCGATTTTCTCCAAAATATAAAAGTGTCTGGATCACTAGGAAATTAGTCTAAAACAATGTGCTGACACTAGACATGACCGTAAAAGTAATAATTTGCACTCCGGGGGCAATTTTGTTGACAAATTTGAGATAGCTTGGAACTGAGAAATTTCGACAGGCGGCCGGTCATCGATTTTTCCCAAAATATAAAAGTGTCTGGATCACTAGGAAATTAGTCTAAAACAATGTGCTGACACTAGACATGACCGTAAAAGTAATAATTTGCACTCTCGGGGGGCAGTTTTGTTGACAAATTTGAGATAGCTAAAAACTGATATATTTCGACAGGCGGCCGGTCATCGATTTTTCCCAAAATGTGAAAGTTTCAGGATCACTAGGGAATTAGTCTAAAAGAATGTGCTGACATCAGACATGACCGTAAAAGTAATAATTTGCACTCCGGAGGCAATTTTGTTGACAAATTTGAGATAGCTTAAAACTGAGAAATTTCGACAGGCGGCCGGTCATCGATTTTTCCCAAAATGTGAAAGTTTCTGGATCACTAGGAAATTAGTCTAAAACAATGTGCTGACACTAGACATGACCGTAAAAGTAATAATTTGCACTCCGGGGGCAATTTTATTGACAAATTTGAGATAGCTTAAAACTGAGAAATTTCGACAGGCGGCCGGTCATCGATTTATCCGAAAATATGAAAGTTTCTGGATCACTAGGGAATTAGTCTAAAACAATGTGCTGACACCAGACATGACCGTAAAAGTAATAA
Organism: Cepaea hortensis; assembly: GCA_963921405.1. Taxonomy (NCBI): domain Eukaryota; kingdom Metazoa; phylum Mollusca; class Gastropoda; order Stylommatophora; family Helicidae; genus Cepaea; species Cepaea hortensis. The sequence continues at coordinate 84,333,272 of OY992894.1, read as the reverse complement.
TTTGCACTCCGGGGGCAATTTTGTTGACAAATTTGAGATAGCTTAAAACTAAGAAATTTCGACAGGCGGCCGGTCATCGATTTTCCCCAAAATATAAAAGTGTCTGGATCACTAGGAAATTAGTCCAAAACAATGTGCTGACACTAGACATGACCGTAAAAGTAATAATTTGCACTCCGGGGGCAGTTTTGTTGACAAATTTGAGATAGCTTAAAACTAAGAAATTTCGACAGGCGGCCGGTCATCGATTTTTCCCAAAATATAAAAGTGTCTGGATCACTAGGGAATTAGTCTAAAACAATGTGCTGACATCAGACATGACCGTAAAAGTAATAATTTGCACTCCGGAGGCAATTTTGTTGACAAATTTGAGATATCTTAAAACTGAGAAATTTCGACAGGCGGCCGGTCATCGATTTTCTCCAAAATATAAAAGTGTCTGGATCACTAGGAAATTAGTCTAAAACAATGTGCTGACACTAGACATGACCGTAAAAGTAATAATTTGCACTCCGGGGGCAATTTTGTTGACAAATTTGAGATAGCTTAAAACTGAGAAATTTCGACAGGCGGCCGGTCATCGATTTTCTCCAAAATATAAAAGTGTCTGGATCACTAGGAAATTAGTCTAAAACAATGTGCTGACACTAGACATGACCGTAAAAGTAATAATTTGCACTCCGGGGGCAATTTTGTTGACAAATTTGAGATAGCTTAAAACTGAGAAATTTCGACAGGCGGCCGGTCATCGATTTTCTCCAAAATATAAAAGTGTCTGGATCACTAGGAAATTAGTCTAAAACAATGTGCTGACACTAGACATGACCGTAAAAGTAATAATTTGCACTCCGGGGGCAATTTTGTTGACAAATTTGAGATAGCTTGGAACTGAGAAATTTCAACAGGCGGCCGGTCATCGATTTTTCCCAAAATATAAAAGTGTCTGGATCACTAGGAAATTAGTCTAAAACAATGTGCTGACACTAGACATGACCGTAAAAGTAATAATTTGCACTCCGGGGGCAATTTTGTTGACAAATTTGAGATAGCTTAAAACTGAGAAATTTCGACAGGCGGCCGGTCATCGATTTTCTCCAAAATATAAAAGTGTCTGGATCACTAGGAAATTAGTCTAAAACAATGTGCTGACACTAGACATGACCGTAAAAGTAATAATTTGCACTCCGGGGGCAATTTTGTTGACAAATTTGAGATAGCTTAAAACTGAGAAATTTCGACAGGCGGCCGGTCATCGATTTTCTCCAAAATATAAAAGTGTCTGGATCACTAGGAAATTAGTCTAAAACAATGTGCTGACACTAGACATGACCGTAAAAGTAATAATTTGCACTCCGGGGGCAATTTTGTTGACAAATTTGAGATAGCTTGGAACTGAGAAATTTCGACAGGCGGCCGGTCATCGATTTTTCCCAAAATATAAAAGTGTCTGGATCACTAGGAAATTAGTCTAAAACAATGTGCTGACACTAGACATGACCGTAAAAGTAATAATTTGCACTCTCGGGGGGCAGTTTTGTTGACAAATTTGAGATAGCTAAAAACTGATATATTTCGACAGGCGGCCGGTCATCGATTTTTCCCAAAATGTGAAAGTTTCAGGATCACTAGGGAATTAGTCTAAAACAATGTGCTGACATCAGACATGACCGTAAAAGTAATAATTTGCACTCCGGAGGCAATTTTGTTGACAAATTTGAGATATCTTAAAACTGAGAAATTTCGACAGGCGGCCGGTCATCGATTTTTCCAAAAATGTGAAAGTTTCAGGATCACTATGAAATTAGTCTAAAACAATGTGCTGACACTAGACATGACCGTAAAAGTAATAATTTGCACTCCGGGGGCAATTTTGTTGACAAATTTGAGATAGCTTAAAACTGAGAAATTTCGACAGGCGGCCGGTCATCGATTTTCTCCAAAATATAAAAGTGTCTGGATCACTAGGAAATTAGTCTAAAACAATGTGCTGACACTAGACATGACCGTAAAAGTAATAATTTGCACTCCGGGGGCAATTTTGTTGACAAATTTGAGATAGCTTAAAACTGAGAAATTTCGACAGGCGGCCGGTCATCGATTTTCTCCAAAATATAAAAGTGTCTGGATCACTAGGAAATTAGTCTAAAACAATGTGCTGACACTAGACATGACCGTAAAAGTAATAATTTGCACTCCGGGGGCAATTTTGTTGACAAATTTGAGATAGCTTGGAACTGAGAAATTTCGACAGGCGGCCGGTCATCGATTTTTCCCAAAATATAAAAGTGTCTGGATCACTAGGAAATTAGTCTAAAACAATGTGCTGACACTAGACATGACCGTAAAAGTAATAATTTGCACTCCGGGGGCAATTTTGTTGACAAATTTGAGATAGCTTAAAACTGAGAAATTTCGACAGGCGGCCGGTCATCGATTTTCTCCAAAATATAAAAGTGTCTGGATCACTAGGAAATTAGTCTAAAACAATGTGCTGACACTAGACATGACCGTAAAAGTAATAATTTGCACTCCGGGGGCAATTTTGTTGACAAATTTGAGATAGCTTAAAACTGAGAAATTTCGACAGGCGGCCGGTCATCGATTTTCTCCAAAATATAAAAGTGTCTGGATCACTAGGAAATTAGTCTAAAACAATGTGCTGACACTAGACATGACCGTAAAAGTAATAATTTGCACTCCGGGGGCAATTTTGTTGACAAATTTGAGATAGCTTAAAACTGAGAAATTTCGACAGGCGGCCGGTCATCGATTTTTCCCAAAATATAAAAGTGTCTGGATCACTAGGAAATTAGTCTAAAACAATGTGCTGACACTAGACATGACCGTAAAAGTAATAATTTGCACTCTCGGGGGGCAGTTTTGTTGACAAATTTGAGATAGCTAAAAACTGATATATTTCGACAGGCGGCCGGTCATCGATTTTTCCCAAAATGTGAAAGTTTCAGGATCACTAGGGAATTAGTCTAAAACAATGTGCTGACATCAGACATGACCGTAAAAGTAATAATTTGCACTCCGGAGGCAATTTTGTTGACAAATTTGAGATAGCTTAAAACTGAGAAATTTCGACAGGCGGCCGGTCATCGATTTTTCCCAAAATGTGAAAGTTTCTGGATCACTAGGAAATTAGTCTAAAACAATGTGCTGACACTAGACATGACCGTAAAAGTAATAATTTGCACTCCGGGGGCAATTTTATTGACAAATTTGAGATAGCTTAAAACTGAGAAATTTCGACAGGCGGCCGGTCATCGATTTATCCGAAAATATGAAAGTTTCTGGATCACTAGGGAATTAGTCTAAAACAATGTGCTGACACCAGACATGACCGTAAAAGTAATAATTTGCACTCCGGGGGCAATTTTGTTGACAAATTTGAGATAGCTTAAAACTAAGAAATTTCGACAGGCGGCCGGTCATCGATTTTCCCCAAAATATAAAAGTGTCTGGATCACTAGGAAATTAGTCCAAAACAATGTGCTGACACTAGACATGACCGTAAAAGTAATAATTTGCACTCCGGGGGCAGTTTTGTTGACAAATTTGAGATAGCTTAAAACTAAGAAATTTCGACAGGCGGCCGGTCATCGATTTTTCCCAAAATATAAAAGTGTCTGGATCACTAGGGAATTAGTCTAAAACAATGTGCTGACATCAGACATGACCGTAAAAGTAATAATTTGCACTCCGGAGGCAATTTTGTTGACAAATTTGAGATAGCTTAAAACTGAGAAATTTCGACAGGCGGCCGGTCATCGATTTTTCCCAAAATATAAAAGTGTCTGGATCACTAGGGAATTAGTCTAAAACAATGTGCTGACATCAGACATGACCGTAAAAGTAATAATTTGCACTCCGGAGGCAATTTTGTTGACAAATTTGAGATAGCTTAAAACTGAGAAATTTCGACAGGCGGCCGGTCATCGATTTTCTCCAAAATATAAAAGTGTCTGGATCACTAGGAAATTAGTCTAAAACAATGTGCTGACACTAGACATGACCGTAAAAGTAATAATTTGCACTCCGGGGGCAATTTTGTTGACAAATTTGAGATAGCTTAAAACTGAGAAATTTCGACAGGCGGCCGGTCATCGATTTTCTCCAAAATATAAAAGTGTCTGGATCACTAGGAAATTAGTCTAAAACAATGTGCTGACACTAGACATGACCGTAAAAGTAATAATTTGCACTCCGGGGGCAATTTTGTTGACAAATTTGAGATAGCTTGGAACTGAGAAATTTCGACAGGCGGCCGGTCATCGATTTTTCCCAAAATATAAAAGTGTCTGGATCACTAGGAAATTAGTCTAAAACAATGTGCTGACACTAGACATGACCGTAAAAGTAATAATTTGCACTCTCGGGGGGCAGTTTTGTTGACAAATTTGAGATAGCTCAAAACTTATAAATTTCGACAGGCGGCCGGTCATCGATTTTTCCCAAAATGTGAAAGTTTCTGGATCACTAGGAAATTAGTCTAAAACAATGTGCTGACACTAGACATGACCGTAAAAGTAATAATTTGCACTCCGGGGGCAATTTTATTGACAAATTTGAGATAGCTTAAAACTGAGAAATTTCGACAGGCGGCCGGTCATCGATTTATCCGAAAATATGAAAGTTTCTGGATCACTAGGGAATTAGTCTAAAACAATGTGCTGACACCAGACATGACCGTAAAAGTAATAATTTGCACTCCGGGGGCAATTTTGTTGACAAATTTGAGATAGCTTAAAACTAAGAAATTTCGACAGGCGGCCGGTCATCGATTTTTCCCAAAATATAAAAGTGTCTGGATCACTAGGAAATTAGTCCAAAACAATGTACTGACACTAGACATGACCGTAAAAGTAATAATTTGCACTCCGGGGGCAGTTTTGTTGACAAATTTGAGATAGCTGAAAACTGATAAATTTCGACAGGCGGCCGGTCATTGATTTTTCCAAAAATGTGAAAGTTTCAGGATCACTATGAAATTAGTCTAAAACAATGTGCTGACACTAGACATGACCGTAAAAGTAATAATTTGCACTCCGGGGGCAATTTTGTTGACAAATTTGAGATAGCTTAAAACTGAGAAATTTCGACAGGCGGCCGGTCATCGATTTTCTCCAAAATATAAAAGTGTCTGGATCACTAGGAAATTAGTCTAAAACAATGTGCTGACACTAGACATGACCGTAAAAGTAATAATTTGCACTCCGGGGGCAATTTTGTTGACAAATTTGAGATAGCTTAAAACTGAGAAATTTCGACAGGCGGCCGGTCATCGATTTTCTCCAAAATATAAAAGTGTCTGGATCACTAGGAAATTAGTCTAAAACAATGTGCTGACACTAGACATGACCGTAAAAGTAATAATTTGCACTCCGGGGGCAATTTTGTTGACAAATTTGAGATAGCTTGGAACTGAGAAATTTCGACAGGCGGCCGGTCATCGATTTTTCCCAAAATATAAAAGTGTCTGGATCACTAGGAAATTAGTCTAAAACAATGTGCTGACACTAGACATGACCGTAAAAGTAATAATTTGCACTCCGGGGGCAATTTTGTTGACAAATTTGAGATAGCTTAAAACTGAGAAATTTCGACAGGCGGCCGGTCATCGATTTTCTCCAAAATATAAAAGTGTCTGGATCACTAGGAAATTAGTCTAAAACAATGTGCTGACACTAGACATGACTGTAAAAGTAATAATTTGCACTCCGGGGGCAATTTTGTTGACAAATTTGAGATAGCTTAAAACTGAGAAATTTCGACAGGCGGCCGGTCATCGATTTTCTCCAAAATATAAAAGTGTCTGGATCACTAGGAAATTAGTCTAAAACAATGTGCTGACACTAGACATGACCGTAAAAGTAATAATTTGCACTCCGGGGGCAATTTTGTTGACAAATTTGAGATAGCTTGGAACTGAGAAATTTCGACAGGCGGCCGGTCATCGATTTTTCCCAAAATATAAAAGTGTCTGGATCACTAGGAAATTAGTCTAAAACAATGTGCTGACACTAGACATGACCGTAAAAGTAATAATTTGCACTCTCGGGGGGCAGTTTTGTTGACAAATTTGAGATAGCTAAAAACTGATATATTTCGACAGGCGGCCGGTCATCGATTTTTCCCAAAATGTGAAAGTTTCAGGATCACTAGGGAATTAGTCTAAAACAATGTGCTGACATCAGACATGACCGTAAAAGTAATAATTTGCACTCCGGAGGCAATTTTGTTGACAAATTTGAGATAGCTTAAAACTGAGAAATTTCGACAGGCGGCCGGTCATCGATTTTTCCCAAAATGTGAAAGTTTCTGGATCACTAGGAAATTAGTCTAAAACAATGTGCTGACACTAGACATGACCGTAAAAGTAATAATTTGCACTCCGGGGGCAGTTTTGTTGACAAATTTGAGATAGCTGAAAACTGATAAATTTCGACAGGCGGCCGGTCATCGATTTTTCCAAAAATGTGAAAGTTTCAGGATCACTATGAAATTAGTCTAAAACAATGTGCTGACACTAGACATGACCGTAAAAGTAATAATTTGCACTCCGGAGGCAATTTTGTTGACAAATTTGAGATAGCTTAAAACTGAGAAATTTCGACAGGCGGCCGGTCATCGATTTTTCCCAAAATGTGAAAGTTTCTGGATCACTAGGAAATTAGTCTAAAACAATGTGCTGACACTAGACATGACCGTAAAAGTAATAATTTGCACTCCGGGGGCAATTTTATTGACAAATTTGAGATAGCTTAAAACTGAGAAATTTCGACAGGCGGCCGGTCATCGATTTATCCGAAAATATGAAAGTTTCTGGATCACTAGGGAATTAGTCTAAAACAATGTGCTGACACCAGACATGACCGTAAAAGTAATAATTTGCACTCCGGGGGCAATTTTGTTGACAAATTTGAGATAGCTTAAAACTAAGAAATTTCGACAGGCGGCCGGTCATCGATTTTTCCCAAAATATAAAAGTGTCTGGATCACTAGGAAATTAGTCCAAAACAATGTGCTGACACTAGACATGACCGTAAAAGTAATAATTTGCACTCCGGGGGCAGTTTTGTTGACAAATTTGAGATAGCTGAAAACTGAGAAATTTCGACAGGCGGCCGGTCATCGATTTTCTCCAAAATATAAAAGTGTCTGGATCACTAGGAAATTAGTCTAAAACAATGTGCTGACACTAGACATGACCGTAAAAGTAATAATTTGGACTCCGGGGGCAATTTTGTTGACAAATTTGAGATAGCTTAAAACTGAGAAATTTCGACAGGCGGCCGGTCATCGATTTTCTCCAAAATATAAAAGTGTCTGGATCACTAGGAAATTAGTCTAAAACAATGTGCTGACACTAGACATGACCGTAAACGTAATAATTTGCACTCCGGGGGCAATTTTGTTGACAAATTTGAGATAGCTTGGAACTGGGAAATTTCGACAGGCGGCCGGTCATCGATTTTTCCCAAAATATAAAAGTGTCTGGATCACTAGGAAATTAGTCTAAAACAATGTGCTGACACTAGACATGACCGTAAAAGTAATAATTTGCACTCCGGGGGCAATTTTGTTGACAAATTTGAGATAGCTTAAAACTGAGAAATTTCGACAGGCGGCCGGTCATCGATTTTCTCCAAAATATAAAAGTGTCTGGATCACTAGGAAATTAGTCTAAAACAATGTGCTGACACTAGACATGACCGTAAAAGTAATAATTTGCACTCCGGGGGCAATTTTGTTGACAAATTTGAGATAGCTTGGAACTGAGAAATTTCGACAGGCGGCCGGTCATCGATTTTTCCCAAAATATAAAAGTGTCTGGATCACTAGGAAATTAGTCTAAAACAATGTGCTGACACTAGACATGACCGTAAAAGTAATAATTTGCTCTCCGGGGGCAATTTTATTGACAAATTTGATATAGCTTAAAACTGAGAAATTTCGACAGGCGGCCGGTCATCGATTTATCCGAAAATATGAAAGTTTCTGGATCACTAGGGAATTAGTCTAAAACAATGTGCTGACACCAGACATGACCGTAAAAGTAATAATTTGCACTCCGGGGGCAATTTTGTTGACAAATTTGAGATAGCTTAAAACTAAGAAATTTCGACAGGCGGCCGGTCATCGATTTTTCCCAAAATATAAAAGTGTCTGGATCACTAGGAAATTAGTCCAAAACAATGTGCTGACACTAGACATGACCGTAAAAGTAATAATTTGCACTCCGGGGGCAGTTTTGTTGACAAATTTGAGATAGCTTAAAACTAAGAAATTTCGACAGGCGGCCGGTCATCGATTTTTCCCAAAATATAAAAGTGTCTGGATCACTAGGGAATTAGTCTAAAACAATGTGCTGACATCAGACATGACCGTAAAAGTAATAATTTGCACTCCGGAGGCAATTTTGTTGACAAATTTGAGATAGCTTAAAACTGAGAAATTTCAACAGGCGGCCGGTCATCGATTTTTCCCAAAATATAAAAGTGTCTGGATCACTAGGGAATTAGTCTAAAACAATGTGCTGACATCAGACATGACCGTAAAAGTAATAATTTGCACTCCGGAGGCAATTTTGTTGACAAATTTGAGATAGCTTAAAACTGAGAAATTTCGACAGGCGGCCGGTCATCGATTTTCTCCAAAATATAAAAGTGTCTGGATCACTAGGAAATTAGTCTAAAACAATGTGCTGACACTAGACATGACCGTAAAAGTAATAATTTGCACTCCGGGGGCAATTTTGTTGACAAATTTGAGATAGCTTAAAACTGAGAAATTTCGACAGGCGGCCGGTCATCGATTTTTCCCAAAATGTGAAAGTTTCTGGATCACTAGGAAATTAGTCTAAAACAATGTGCTGACACTAGACATGACCGTAAAAGTAATAATTTGCACTCCGGGGGCAGTTTTGTTGACAAATTTGAGATAGCTGAAAACTGATAAATTTCGACAGGCGGCCGGTCATCGATTTTTCCAAAAATGTGAAAGTTTCAGGATCACTATGAAATTAGTCTAAAACAATGTGCTGACACTAGACATGACCGTAAAAGTAATAATTTGCACTCCGGAGGCAATTTTGTTGACAAATTTGAGATAGCTTAAAACTGAGAAATTTCGACAGGCGGCCGGTCATCGATTTTTCCCAAAATGTGAAAGTTTCTGGATCACTAGGAAATTAGTCTAAAACAATGTGCTGACACTAGACATGACCGTAAAAGTAATAATTTGCACTCCGGGGGCAATTTTATTGACAAATTTGAGATAGCTTAAAACTGAGAAATTTCGACAGGCGGCCGGTCATCGATTTATCCGAAAATATGAAAGTTTCTGGATCACTAGGGAATTAGTCTAAAACAATGTGCTGACACCAGACATGACCGTAAAAGTAATAATTTGCACTCCGGGGGCAATTTTGTTGACAAATTTGAGATAGCTTAAAACTAAGAAATTTCGACAGGCGGCCGGTCATCGATTTTTCCCAAAATATAAAAGTGTCTGGATCACTAGGAAATTAGTCCAAAACAATGTGCTGACACTAGACATGACCGTAAAAGTAATAATTTGCACTCCGGGGGCAGTTTTGTTGACAAATTTGAGATAGCTGAAAACTGATAAATTTCGACAGGCGGCCGGTCATCGATTTTCTCCAAAATATAAAAGTGTCTGGATCACTAGGAAATTAGTCTAAAACAATGTGCTGACACTAGACATGACCGTAAAAGTAATAATTTGGACTCCGGGGGCAATTTTGTTGACAAATTTGAGATAGCTTAAAACTGAGAAATTTCGACAGGCGGCCGGTCATCGATTTTCTCCAAAATATAAAAGTGTCTGGATCACTAGGAAATTAGTCTAAAACAATGTGCTGACACTAGACATGACCGTAAACGTAATAATTTGCACTCCGGGGGCAATTTTGTTGACAAATTTGAGATAGCTTGGAACTGGGAAATTTCGACAGGCGGCCGGTCATCGATTTTTCCCAAAATATAAAAGTGTCTGGATCACTAGGAAATTAGTCTAAAACAATGTGCTGACACTAGACATGACCGTAAAAGTAATAATTTGCACTCCGGGGGCAATTTTGTTGACAAATTTGAGATAGCTTAAAACTGAGAAATTTCGACAGGCGGCCGGTCATCGATTTTCTCCAAAATATAAAAGTGTCTGGATCACTAGGAAATTAGTCTAAAACAATGTGCTGACACTAGACATGACCGTAAAAGTAATAATTTGCACTCCGGGGGCAATTTTGTTGACAAATTTGAGATAGCTTGGAACTGAGAAATTTCGACAGGCGGCCGGTCATCGATTTTTCCCAAAATATAAAAGTGTCTGGATCACTAGGAAATTAGTCTAAAACAATGTGCTGACACTAGACATGACCGTAAAAGTAATAATTTGGACTCCGGGGGCAATTTTGTTGACAAATTTGAGATAGCTTAAAACTGAGAAATTTCGACAGGCGGCCGGTCATCGATTTTCTCCAAAATATAAAAGTGTCTGGATCACTAGGAAATTAGTCTAAAACAATGTGCTGACACTAGACATGACCGTAAACGTAATAATTTGCACTCCGGGGGCAATTTTGTTGACAAATTTGAGATAGCTTGGAACTGGGAAATTTCGACAGGCGGCCGGTCATCGATTTTTCCCAAAATATAAAAGTGTCTGGATCACTAGGAAATTAGTCTAAAACAATGTGCTGACACTAGACATGACCGTAAAAGTAATAATTTGCACTCCGGGGGCAATTTTGTTGACAAATTTGAGATAGCTTAAAACTGAGAAATTTCGACAGGCGGCCGGTCATCGATTTTCTCCAAAATATAAAAGTGTCTGGATCACTAGGAAATTAGTCTAAAACAATGTGCTGACACTAGACATGACCGTAAAAGTAATAATTTGCACTCCGGGGGCAATTTTGTTGACAAATTTGAGATAGCTTGGAACTGAGAAATTTCGACAGGCGGCCGGTCATCGATTTTTCCCAAAATATAAAAGTGTCTGGATCACTAGGAAATTAGTCTAAAACAATGTGCTGACACTAGACATGACCGTAAAAGTAATAATTTGCTCTCCGGGGGCAATTTTATTGACAAATTTGATATAGCTTAAAACTGAGAAATTTCGACAGGCGGCCGGTCATCGATTTATCCGAAAATATGAAAGTTTCTGGATCACTAGGGAATTAGTCTAAAACAATGTGCTGACACCAGACATGACCGTAAAAGTAATAATTTGCACTCCGGGGGCAATTTTGTTGACAAATTTGAGATAGCTTAAAACTAAGAAATTTCGACAGGCGGCCGGTCATCGATTTTTCCCAAAATATAAAAGTGTCTGGATCACTAGGAAATTAGTCCAAAACAATGTGCTGACACTAGACATGACCGTAAAAGTAATAATTTGCACTCCGGGGGCAGTTTTGTTGACAAATTTGAGATAGCTTAAAACTAAGAAATTTCGACAGGCGGCCGGTCATCGATTTTTCCCAAAATATAAAAGTGTCTGGATCACTAGGGAATTAGTCTAAAACAATGTGCTGACATCAGACATGACCATAAAAGTAATAATTTGCACTCCGGAGGCAATTTTGTTGACAAATTTGAGATAGCTTAAAACTGAGAAATTTCAACAGGCGGCCGGTCATCGATTTTTCCCAAAATATAAAAGTGTCTGGATCACTAGGGAATTAGTCTAAAACAATGTGCTGACATCAGACATGACCGTAAAAGTAATAATTTGCACTCCGGAGGCAATTTTGTTGACAAATTTGAGATAGCTTAAAACTGAGAAATTTCGACAGGCGGCCGGTCATCGATTTTCTCCAAAATATAAAAGTGTCTGGATCACTAGGAAATTAGTCTAAAACAATGTGCTGACACTAGACATGACCGTAAAAGTAATAATTTGCACTCCGGGGGCAATTTTGTTGACAAATTTGAGATAGCTTAAAACTGAGAAATTTCGACAGGCGGCCGGTCATCGATTTTTCCCAAAATGTGAAAGTTTCTGGATCACTAGGAAATTAGTCTAAAACAATGTGCTGACACTAGACATGACCGTAAAAGTAATAATTTGCACTCCGGGGGCAGTTTTGTTGACAAATTTGAGATAGCTGAAAACTGATAAATTTCGACAGGCGGCCGGTCATCGATTTTTCCAAAAATGTGAAAGTTTCAGGATCACTATGAAATTAGTCTAAAACAATGTGCTGACACTAGACATGACCGTAAAAGTAATAATTTGCACTCCGGAGGCAATTTTGTTGACAAATTTGAGATAGCTTAAAACTGAGAAATTTCGACAGGCGGCCGGTCATCGATTTTTCCCAAAATGTGAAAGTTTCTGGATCACTAGGAAATTAGTCTAAAACAATGTGCTGACACTAGACATGACCGTAAAAGTAATAATTTGCACTCCGGGGGCAATTTTATTGACAAATTTGAGATAGCTTAAAACTGAGAAATTTCGACAGGCGGCCGGTCATCGATTTATCCGAAAATATGAAAGTTTCTGGATCACTAGGGAATTAGTCTAAAACAATGTGCTGACACCAGACATGACCGTAAAAGTAATAATTTGCACTCCGGGGGCAATTTTGTTGACAAATTTGAGATAGCTTAAAACTAAGAAATTTCGACAGGCGGCCGGTCATCGATTTTTCCCAAAATATAAAAGTGTCTGGATCACTAGGAAATTAGTCCAAAACAATGTGCTGACACTAGACATGACCGTAAAAGTAATAATTTGCACTCCGGGGGCAGTTTTGTTGACAAATTTGAGATAGCTGAAAACTGATAAATTTCGACAGGCGGCCGGTCATCGATTTTCTCCAAAATATAAAAGTGTCTGGATCACTAGCAAATTAGTCTAAAACAATGTGCTGACACTAGACATGACCGTAAAAGTAATAATTTGGACTCCGGGGGCAATTTTGTTGACAAATTTGAGATAGCTTAAAACTGAGAAATTTCGACAGGCGGCCGGTCATCGATTTTCTCCAAAATATAAAAGTGTCTGGATCACTAGGAAATTAGTCTAAAACAATGTGCTGACACTAGACATGACCGTAAACGTAATAATTTGCACTCCGGGGGCAATTTTGTTGACAAATTTGAGATAGCTTGGAACTGGGAAATTTCGACAGGCGGCCGGTCATCGATTTTTCCCAAAATATAAAAGTGTCTGGATCACTAGGAAATTAGTCTAAAACAATGTGCTGACACTAGACATGACCGTAAAAGTAATAATTTGCACTCCGGGGGCAATTTTGTTGACAAATTTGAGATAGCTTAAAACTGAGAAATTTCGACAGGCGGCCGGTCATCGATTTTCTCCAAAATATAAAAGTGTCTGGATCACTAGGAAATTAGTCTAAAACAATGTGCTGACACTAGACATGACCGTAAAAGTAATAATTTGCACTCCGGGGGCAATTTTGTTGACAAATTTGAGATAGCTTGGAACTGAGAAATTTCGACAGGCGGCCGGTCATCGATTTTTCCCAAAATATAAAAGTGTCTGGATCACTAGGAAATTAGTCTAAAACAATGTGCTGACACTAGACATGACCGTAAAAGTAATAATTTGCTCTCCGGGGGCAATTTTATTGACAAATTTGATATAGCTTAAAACTGAGAAATTTCGACAGGCGGCCGGTCATCGATTTATCCGAAAATATGAAAGTTTCTGGATCACTAGGGAATTAGTCTAAAACAATGTGCTGACACCAGACATGACCGTAAAAGTAATAATTTGCACTCCGGGGGCAATTTTGTTGACAAATTTGAGATAGCTTAAAACTAAGAAATTTCGACAGGCGGCCGGTCATCGATTTTTCCCAAAATATAAAAGTGTCTGGATCACTAGGAAATTAGTCCAAAACAATGTGCTGACACTAGACATGACCGTAAAAGTAATAATTTGCACTCCGGGGGCAGTTTTGTTGACAAATTTGAGATAGCTTAAAACTAAGAAATTTCGACAGGCGGCCGGTCATCGATTTTTCCCAAAATATAAAAGTGTCTGGATCACTAGGGAATTAGTCTAAAACAATGTGCTGACATCAGACATGACCGTAAAAGTAATAATTTGCACTCCGGAGGCAATTTTGTTGACAAATTTGAGATAGCTTAAAACTGAGAAATTTCAACAGGCGGCCGGTCATCGATTTTTCCCAAAATATAAAAGTGTCTGGATCACTAGGGAATTAGTCTAAAACAATGTGCTGACATCAGACATGACCGTAAAAGTAATAATTTGCACTCCGGAGGCAATTTTGTTGACAAATTTGAGATAGCTTAAAACTGAGAAATTTCGACAGGCGGCCGGTCATCGATTTTCTCCAAAATATAAAAGTGTCTGGATCACTAGGAAATTAGTCTAAAACAATGTGCTGACACTAGACATGACCGTAAAAGTAATAATTTGCACTCCGGGGGCAATTTTGTTGACAAATTTGAGATAGCTTAAAACTGAGAAATTTCGACAGGCGGCCGGTCATCGATTTTCTCCAAAATATAAAAGTGTCTGGATCACTAGGAAATTAGTCTAAAACAATGTGCTGACACTAGACATGACCGTAAAAGTAATAATTTGCACTCCGGGGGCAATTTTGTTGACAAATTTGAGATAGCTTGGAACTGAGAAATTTCGACAGGCGGCCGGTCATCGATTTTTCCCAAAATATAAAAGTGTCTGGATCACTAGGAAATTAGTCTAAAACAATGTGCTGACACTAGACATGACCGTAAAAGTAATAATTTGCACTCTCGGGGGGCAGTTTTGTTGACAAATTTGAGATAGCTCAAAACTTATAAATTTCGACAGGCGGCCGGTCATCGATTTTTCCCAAAATGTGAAAGTTTCTGGATCACTAGGAAATTAGTCTAAAACAATGTGCTGACACTAGACATGACCGTAAAAGTAATAATTTGCACTCCGGGGGCAATTTTATTGACAAATTTGAGATAGCTTAAAACTGAGAAATTTCGACAGGCGGCCGGTCATCGATTTATCCGAAAATATGAAAGTTTCTGGATCACTAGGGAATTAGTCTAAAACAATGTGCTGACACCAGACATGACCGTAAAAGTAATAATTTGCACTCCGGGGGCAATTTTGTTGACAAATTTGAGATAGCTTAAAACTAAGAAATTTCGACAGGCGGCCGGTCATCGATTTTTCCCAAAATATAAAAGTGTCTGGATCACTAGGAAATTAGTCCAAAACAATGTACTGACACTAGACATGACCGTAAAAGTAATAATTTGCACTCCGGGGGCAGTTTTGTTGACAAATTTGAGATAGCTGAAAACTGATAAATTTCGACAGGCGGCCGGTCATTGATTTTTCCAAAAATGTGAAAGTTTCAGGATCACTATGAAATTAGTCTAAAACAATGTGCTGACACTAGACATGACCGTAAAAGTAATAATTTGCACTCCGGGGGCAATTTTGTTGACAAATTTGAGATAGCTTAAAACTGAGAAATTTCGACAGGCGGCCGGTCATCGATTTTCTCCAAAATATAAAAGTGTCTGGATCACTAGGAAATTAGTCTAAAACAATGTGCTGACACTAGACATGACCGTAAAAGTAATAATTTGCACTCCGGGGGCAATTTTGTTGACAAATTTGAGATAGCTTAAAACTGAGAAATTTCGACAGGCGGCCGGTCATCGATTTTCTCCAAAATATAAAAGTGTCTGGATCACTAGGAAATTAGTCTAAAACAATGTGCTGACACTAGACATGACCGTAAAAGTAATAATTTGCACTCCGGGGGCAATTTTGTTGACAAATTTGAGATAGCTTGGAACTGAGAAATTTCGACAGGCGGCCGGTCATCGATTTTTCCCAAAATATAAAAGTGTCTGGATCACTAGGAAATTAGTCTAAAACAATGTGCTGACACTAGACATGACCGTAAAAGTAATAATTTGCACTCCGGGGGCAATTTTGTTGACAAATTTGAGATAGCTTAAAACTGAGAAATTTCGACAGGCGGCCGGTCATCGATTTTCTCCAAAATATAAAAGTGTCTGGATCACTAGGAAATTAGTCTAAAACAATGTGCTGACACTAGACATGACTGTAAAAGTAATAATTTGCACTCCGGGGGCAATTTTGTTGACAAATTTGAGATAGCTTAAAACTGAGAAATTTCGACAGGCGGCCGGTCATCGATTTTCTCCAAAATATAAAAGTGTCTGGATCACTAGGAAATTAGTCTAAAACAATGTGCTGACACTAGACATGACCGTAAAAGTAATAATTTGCACTCCGGGGGCAATTTTGTTGACAAATTTGAGATAGCTTGGAACTGAGAAATTTCGACAGGCGGCCGGTCATCGATTTTTCCCAAAATATAAAAGTGTCTGGATCACTAGGAAATTAGTCTAAAACAATGTGCTGACACTAGACATGACCGTAAAAGTAATAATTTGCACTCTCGGGGGGCAGTTTTGTTGACAAATTTGAGATAGCTAAAAACTGATATATTTCGACAGGCGGCCGGTCATCGATTTTTCCCAAAATGTGAAAGTTTCAGGATCACTAGGGAATTAGTCTAAAACAATGTGCTGACATCAGACATGACCGTAAAAGTAATAATTTGCACTCCGGAGGCAATTTTGTTGACAAATTTGAGATAGCTTAAAACTGAGAAATTTCGACAGGCGGCCGGTCATCGATTTTTCCCAAAATGTGAAAGTTTCTGGATCACTAGGAAATTAGTCTAAAACAATGTGCTGACACTAGACATGACCGTAAAAGTAATAATTTGCACTCCGGGGGCAGTTTTGTTGACAAATTTGAGATAGCTGAAAACTGATAAATTTCGACAGGCGGCCGGTCATCGATTTTTCCAAAAATGTGAAAGTTTCAGGATCACTATGAAATTAGTCTAAAACAATGTGCTGACACTAGACATGACCGTAAAAGTAATAATTTGCACTCCGGAGGCAATTTTGTTGACAAATTTGAGATAGCTTAAAACTGAGAAATTTCGACAGGCGGCCGGTCATCGATTTTTCCCAAAATGTGAAAGTTTCTGGATCACTAGGAAATTAGTCTAAAACAATGTGCTGACACTAGACATGACCGTAAAAGTAATAATTTGCACTCCGGGGGCAATTTTATTGACAAATTTGAGATAGCTTAAAACTGAGAAATTTCGACAGGCGGCCGGTCATCGATTTATCCGAAAATATGAAAGTTTCTGGATCACTAGGGAATTAGTCTAAAACAATGTGCTGACACCAGACATGACCGTAAAAGTAATAATTTGCACTCCGGGGGCAATTTTGTTGACAAATTTGAGATAGCTTAAAACTAAGAAATTTCGACAGGCGGCCGGTCATCGATTTTTCCCAAAATATAAAAGTGTCTGGATCACTAGGAAATTAGTCCAAAACAATGTGCTGACACTAGACATGACCGTAAAAGTAATAATTTGCACTCCGGGGGCAGTTTTGTTGACAAATTTGAGATAGCTGAAAACTGAGAAATTTCGACAGGCGGCCGGTCATCGATTTTCTCCAAAATATAAAAGTGTCTGGATCACTAGGAAATTAGTCTAAAACAATGTGCTGACACTAGACATGACCGTAAAAGTAATAATTTGGACTCCGGGGGCAATTTTGTTGACAAATTTGAGATAGCTTAAAACTGAGAAATTTCGACAGGCGGCCGGTCATCGATTTTCTCCAAAATATAAAAGTGTCTGGATCACTAGGAAATTAGTCTAAAACAATGTGCTGACACTAGACATGACCGTAAACGTAATAATTTGCACTCCGGGGGCAATTTTGTTGACAAATTTGAGATAGCTTGGAACTGGGAAATTTCGACAGGCGGCCGGTCATCGATTTTTCCCAAAATATAAAAGTGTCTGGATCACTAGGAAATTAGTCTAAAACAATGTGCTGACACTAGACATGACCGTAAAAGTAATAATTTGCACTCCGGGGGCAATTTTGTTGACAAATTTGAGATAGCTTAAAACTGAGAAATTTCGACAGGCGGCCGGTCATCGATTTTCTCCAAAATATAAAAGTGTCTGGATCACTAGGAAATTAGTCTAAAACAATGTGCTGACACTAGACATGACCGTAAAAGTAATAATTTGCACTCCGGGGGCAATTTTGTTGACAAATTTGAGATAGCTTGGAACTGAGAAATTTCGACAGGCGGCCGGTCATCGATTTTTCCCAAAATATAAAAGTGTCTGGATCACTAGGAAATTAGTCTAAAACAATGTGCTGACACTAGACATGACCGTAAAAGTAATAATTTGCTCTCCGGGGGCAATTTTATTGACAAATTTGATATAGCTTAAAACTGAGAAATTTCGACAGGCGGCCGGTCATCGATTTATCCGAAAATATGAAAGTTTCTGGATCACTAGGGAATTAGTCTAAAACAATGTGCTGACACCAGACATGACCGTAAAAGTAATAATTTGCACTCCGGGGGCAATTTTGTTGACAAATTTGAGATAGCTTAAAACTAAGAAATTTCGACAGGCGGCCGGTCATCGATTTTTCCCAAAATATAAAAGTGTCTGGATCACTAGGAAATTAGTCCAAAACAATGTGCTGACACTAGACATGACCGTAAAAGTAATAATTTGCACTCCGGGGGCAGTTTTGTTGACAAATTTGAGATAGCTTAAAACTAAGAAATTTCGACAGGCGGCCGGTCATCGATTTTTCCCAAAATATAAAAGTGTCTGGATCACTAGGGAATTAGTCTAAAACAATGTGCTGACATCAGACATGACCGTAAAAGTAATAATTTGCACTCCGGAGGCAATTTTGTTGACAAATTTGAGATAGCTTAAAACTGAGAAATTTCAACAGGCGGCCGGTCATCGATTTTTCCCAAAATATAAAAGTGTCTGGATCACTAGGGAATTAGTCTAAAACAATGTGCTGACATCAGACATGACCGTAAAAGTAATAATTTGCACTCCGGAGGCAATTTTGTTGACAAATTTGAGATAGCTTAAAACTGAGAAATTTCGACAGGCGGCCGGTCATCGATTTTCTCCAAAATATAAAAGTGTCTGGATCACTAGGAAATTAGTCTAAAACAATGTGCTGACACTAGACATGACCGTAAAAGTAATAATTTGCACTCCGGGGGCAATTTTGTTGACAAATTTGAGATAGCTTAAAACTGAGAAATTTCGACAGGCGGCCGGTCATCGATTTTTCCCAAAATGTGAAAGTTTCTGGATCACTAGGAAATTAGTCTAAAACAATGTGCTGACACTAGACATGACCGTAAAAGTAATAATTTGCACTCCGGGGGCAGTTTTGTTGACAAATTTGAGATAGCTGAAAACTGATAAATTTCGACAGGCGGCCGGTCATCGATTTTTCCAAAAATGTGAAAGTTTCAGGATCACTATGAAATTAGTCTAAAACAATGTGCTGACACTAGACATGACCGTAAAAGTAATAATTTGCACTCCGGAGGCAATTTTGTTGACAAATTTGAGATAGCTTAAAACTGAGAAATTTCGACAGGCGGCCGGTCATCGATTTTTCCCAAAATGTGAAAGTTTCTGGATCACTAGGAAATTAGTCTAAAACAATGTGCTGACACTAGACATGACCGTAAAAGTAATAATTTGCACTCCGGGGGCAATTTTATTGACAAATTTGAGATAGCTTAAAACTGAGAAATTTCGACAGGCGGCCGGTCATCGATTTATCCGAAAATATGAAAGTTTCTGGATCACTAGGGAATTAGTCTAAAACAATGTGCTGACACCAGACATGACCGTAAAAGTAATAATTTGCACTCCGGGGGCAATTTTGTTGACAAATTTGAGATAGCTTAAAACTAAGAAATTTCGACAGGCGGCCGGTCATCGATTTTTCCCAAAATATAAAAGTGTCTGGATCACTAGGAAATTAGTCCAAAACAATGTGCTGACACTAGACATGACCGTAAAAGTAATAATTTGCACTCCGGGGGCAGTTTTGTTGACAAATTTGAGATAGCTGAAAACTGATAAATTTCGACAGGCGGCCGGTCATCGATTTTCTCCAAAATATAAAAGTGTCTGGATCACTAGGAAATTAGTCTAAAACAATGTGCTGACACTAGACATGACCGTAAAAGTAATAATTTGGACTCCGGGGGCAATTTTGTTGACAAATTTGAGATAGCTTAAAACTGAGAAATTTCGACAGGCGGCCGGTCATCGATTTTCTCCAAAATATAAAAGTGTCTGGATCACTAGGAAATTAGTCTAAAACAATGTGCTGACACTAGACATGACCGTAAACGTAATAATTTGCACTCCGGGGGCAATTTTGTTGACAAATTTGAGATAGCTTGGAACTGGGAAATTTCGACAGGCGGCCGGTCATCGATTTTTCCCAAAATATAAAAGTGTCTGGATCACTAGGAAATTAGTCTAAAACAATGTGCTGACACTAGACATGACCGTAAAAGTAATAATTTGCACTCCGGGGGCAATTTTGTTGACAAATTTGAGATAGCTTAAAACTGAGAAATTTCGACAGGCGGCCGGTCATCGATTTTCTCCAAAATATAAAAGTGTCTGGATCACTAGGAAATTAGTCTAAAACAATGTGCTGACACTAGACATGACCGTAAAAGTAATAATTTGCACTCCGGGGGCAATTTTGTTGACAAATTTGAGATAGCTTGGAACTGAGAAATTTCGACAGGCGGCCGGTCATCGATTTTTCCCAAAATATAAAAGTGTCTGGATCACTAGGAAATTAGTCTAAAACAATGTGCTGACACTAGACATGACCGTAAAAGTAATAATTTGGACTCCGGGGGCAATTTTGTTGACAAATTTGAGATAGCTTAAAACTGAGAAATTTCGACAGGCGGCCGGTCATCGATTTTCTCCAAAATATAAAAGTGTCTGGATCACTAGGAAATTAGTCTAAAACAATGTGCTGACACTAGACATGACCGTAAACGTAATAATTTGCACTCCGGGGGCAATTTTGTTGACAAATTTGAGATAGCTTGGAACTGGGAAATTTCGACAGGCGGCCGGTCATCGATTTTTCCCAAAATATAAAAGTGTCTGGATCACTAGGAAATTAGTCTAAAACAATGTGCTGACACTAGACATGACCGTAAAAGTAATAATTTGCACTCCGGGGGCAATTTTGTTGACAAATTTGAGATAGCTTAAAACTGAGAAATTTCGACAGGCGGCCGGTCATCGATTTTCTCCAAAATATAAAAGTGTCTGGATCACTAGGAAATTAGTCTAAAACAATGTGCTGACACTAGACATGACCGTAAAAGTAATAATTTGCACTCCGGGGGCAATTTTGTTGACAAATTTGAGATAGCTTGGAACTGAGAAATTTCGACAGGCGGCCGGTCATCGATTTTTCCCAAAATATAAAAGTGTCTGGATCACTAGGAAATTAGTCTAAAACAATGTGCTGACACTAGACATGACCGTAAAAGTAATAATTTGCTCTCCGGGGGCAATTTTATTGACAAATTTGATATAGCTTAAAACTGAGAAATTTCGACAGGCGGCCGGTCATCGATTTATCCGAAAATATGAAAGTTTCTGGATCACTAGGGAATTAGTCTAAAACAATGTGCTGACACCAGACATGACCGTAAAAGTAATAATTTGCACTCCGGGGGCAATTTTGTTGACAAATTTGAGATAGCTTAAAACTAAGAAATTTCGACAGGCGGCCGGTCATCGATTTTTCCCAAAATATAAAAGTGTCTGGATCACTAGGAAATTAGTCCAAAACAATGTGCTGACACTAGACATGACCGTAAAAGTAATAATTTGCACTCCGGGGGCAGTTTTGTTGACAAATTTGAGATAGCTTAAAACTAAGAAATTTCGACAGGCGGCCGGTCATCGATTTTTCCCAAAATATAAAAGTGTCTGGATCACTAGGGAATTAGTCTAAAACAATGTGCTGACATCAGACATGACCATAAAAGTAATAATTTGCACTCCGGAGGCAATTTTGTTGACAAATTTGAGATAGCTTAAAACTGAGAAATTTCAACAGGCGGCCGGTCATCGATTTTTCCCAAAATATAAAAGTGTCTGGATCACTAGGGAATTAGTCTAAAACAATGTGCTGACATCAGACATGACCGTAAAAGTAATAATTTGCACTCCGGAGGCAAT
This sequence comes from Cepaea hortensis, assembly GCA_963921405.1. Classification (NCBI taxonomy): domain Eukaryota; kingdom Metazoa; phylum Mollusca; class Gastropoda; order Stylommatophora; family Helicidae; genus Cepaea; species Cepaea hortensis. The sequence goes on along the minus strand of OY992894.1, from coordinate 84,311,065 downwards.
TTTGTTGACAAATTTGAGATAGCTTAAAACTGAGAAATTTCGACAGGCGGCCGGTCATCGATTTTCTCCAAAATATAAAAGTGTCTGGATCACTAGGAAATTAGTCTAAAACAATGTGCTGACACTAGACATGACCGTAAAAGTAATAATTTGCACTCCGGGGGCAATTTTGTTGACAAATTTGAGATAGCTTAAAACTGAGAAATTTCGACAGGCGGCCGGTCATCGATTTTTCCCAAAATGTGAAAGTTTCTGGATCACTAGGAAATTAGTCTAAAACAATGTGCTGACACTAGACATGACCGTAAAAGTAATAATTTGCACTCCGGGGGCAGTTTTGTTGACAAATTTGAGATAGCTGAAAACTGATAAATTTCGACAGGCGGCCGGTCATCGATTTTTCCAAAAATGTGAAAGTTTCAGGATCACTATGAAATTAGTCTAAAACAATGTGCTGACACTAGACATGACCGTAAAAGTAATAATTTGCACTCCGGAGGCAATTTTGTTGACAAATTTGAGATAGCTTAAAACTGAGAAATTTCGACAGGCGGCCGGTCATCGATTTTTCCCAAAATGTGAAAGTTTCTGGATCACTAGGAAATTAGTCTAAAACAATGTGCTGACACTAGACATGACCGTAAAAGTAATAATTTGCACTCCGGGGGCAATTTTATTGACAAATTTGAGATAGCTTAAAACTGAGAAATTTCGACAGGCGGCCGGTCATCGATTTATCCGAAAATATGAAAGTTTCTGGATCACTAGGGAATTAGTCTAAAACAATGTGCTGACACCAGACATGACCGTAAAAGTAATAATTTGCACTCCGGGGGCAATTTTGTTGACAAATTTGAGATAGCTTAAAACTAAGAAATTTCGACAGGCGGCCGGTCATCGATTTTTCCCAAAATATAAAAGTGTCTGGATCACTAGGAAATTAGTCCAAAACAATGTGCTGACACTAGACATGACCGTAAAAGTAATAATTTGCACTCCGGGGGCAGTTTTGTTGACAAATTTGAGATAGCTGAAAACTGATAAATTTCGACAGGCGGCCGGTCATCGATTTTCTCCAAAATATAAAAGTGTCTGGATCACTAGGAAATTAGTCTAAAACAATGTGCTGACACTAGACATGACCGTAAAAGTAATAATTTGGACTCCGGGGGCAATTTTGTTGACAAATTTGAGATAGCTTAAAACTGAGAAATTTCGACAGGCGGCCGGTCATCGATTTTCTCCAAAATATAAAAGTGTCTGGATCACTAGGAAATTAGTCTAAAACAATGTGCTGACACTAGACATGACCGTAAACGTAATAATTTGCACTCCGGGGGCAATTTTGTTGACAAATTTGAGATAGCTTGGAACTGGGAAATTTCGACAGGCGGCCGGTCATCGATTTTTCCCAAAATATAAAAGTGTCTGGATCACTAGGAAATTAGTCTAAAACAATGTGCTGACACTAGACATGACCGTAAAAGTAATAATTTGCACTCCGGGGGCAATTTTGTTGACAAATTTGAGATAGCTTAAAACTGAGAAATTTCGACAGGCGGCCGGTCATCGATTTTCTCCAAAATATAAAAGTGTCTGGATCACTAGGAAATTAGTCTAAAACAATGTGCTGACACTAGACATGACCGTAAAAGTAATAATTTGCACTCCGGGGGCAATTTTGTTGACAAATTTGAGATAGCTTGGAACTGAGAAATTTCGACAGGCGGCCGGTCATCGATTTTTCCCAAAATATAAAAGTGTCTGGATCACTAGGAAATTAGTCTAAAACAATGTGCTGACACTAGACATGACCGTAAAAGTAATAATTTGCTCTCCGGGGGCAATTTTATTGACAAATTTGATATAGCTTAAAACTGAGAAATTTCGACAGGCGGCCGGTCATCGATTTATCCGAAAATATGAAAGTTTCTGGATCACTAGGGAATTAGTCTAAAACAATGTGCTGACACCAGACATGACCGTAAAAGTAATAATTTGCACTCCGGGGGCAATTTTGTTGACAAATTTGAGATAGCTTAAAACTAAGAAATTTCGACAGGCGGCCGGTCATCGATTTTTCCCAAAATATAAAAGTGTCTGGATCACTAGGAAATTAGTCCAAAACAATGTGCTGACACTAGACATGACCGTAAAAGTAATAATTTGCACTCCGGGGGCAGTTTTGTTGACAAATTTGAGATAGCTTAAAACTAAGAAATTTCGACAGGCGGCCGGTCATCGATTTTTCCCAAAATATAAAAGTGTCTGGATCACTAGGGAATTAGTCTAAAACAATGTGCTGACATCAGACATGACCGTAAAAGTAATAATTTGCACTCCGGAGGCAATTTTGTTGACAAATTTGAGATAGCTTAAAACTGAGAAATTTCAACAGGCGGCCGGTCATCGATTTTTCCCAAAATATAAAAGTGTCTGGATCACTAGGGAATTAGTCTAAAACAATGTGCTGACATCAGACATGACCGTAAAAGTAATAATTTGCACTCCGGAGGCAATTTTGTTGACAAATTTGAGATAGCTTAAAACTGAGAAATTTCGACAGGCGGCCGGTCATCGATTTTCTCCAAAATATAAAAGTGTCTGGATCACTAGGAAATTAGTCTAAAACAATGTGCTGACACTAGACATGACCGTAAAAGTAATAATTTGCACTCCGGGGGCAATTTTGTTGACAAATTTGAGATAGCTTAAAACTGAGAAATTTCGACAGGCGGCCGGTCATCGATTTTCTCCAAAATATAAAAGTGTCTGGATCACTAGGAAATTAGTCTAAAACAATGTGCTGACACTAGACATGACCGTAAAAGTAATAATTTGCACTCCGGGGGCAATTTTATTGACAAATTTGAGATAGCTTAAAACTGAGAAATTTCGACAGGCGGCCGGTCATCGATTTATCCGAAAATATGAAAGTTTCTGGATCACTAGGGAATTAGTCTAAAACAATGTGCTGACACCAGACATGACCGTAAAAGTAATAATTTGCACTCCGGGGGCAATTTTGTTGACAAATTTGAGATAGCTTAAAACTAAGAAATTTCGACAGGCGGCCGGTCATCGATTTTTCCCAAAATATAAAAGTGTCTGGATCACTAGGAAATTAGTCCAAAACAATGTACTGACACTAGACATGACCGTAAAAGTAATAATTTGCACTCCGGGGGCAGTTTTGTTGACAAATTTGAGATAGCTGAAAACTGATAAATTTTGACAGGCGGCCGGTCATCGATTTTTCCAAAAATGTGAAAGTTTCAGGATCACTATGAAATTAGTCTAAAACAATGTGCTGACACTAGACATGACCGTAAAAGTAATAATTTGCACTCCGGGGGCAATTTTGTTGACAAATTTGAGATAGCTTAAAACTGAGAAATTTCGACAGGCGGCCGGTCATCGATTTTCTCCAAAATATAAAAGTGTCTGGATCACTAGGAAATTAGTCTAAAACAATGTGCTGACACTAGACATGACCGTAAAAGTAATAATTTGCACTCCGGGGGCAATTTTGTTGACAAATTTGAGATAGCTTAAAACTAAGAAATTTCGACAGGCGGCCGGTCATCGATTTTTCCCAAAATATAAAAGTGTCTGGATCACTAGGAAATTAGTCCAAAACAATGTGCTGACACTAGACATGACCGTAAAAGTAATAATTTGCACTCCGGGGGCAGTTTTGTTGACAAATTTGAGATAGCTGAAAACTGATAAATTTCGACAGGCGGCCGGTCATCGATTTTTCGAAAAATGTGAAAGTTTCAGGATCACTATGAAATTAGTCTAAAACAATGTGCTGACACTAGACATGACCGTAAAAGTAATAATTTGCACTCCGGAGGCAATTTTGTTGACAAATTTGAGATAGCTTAAAACTGAGAAATTTCGACAGGCGGCCGGTCATCGATTTTTCCCAAAATGTGAAAGTTTCTGGATCACTAGGAAATTAGTCTAAAACAATGTGCTGACACTAGACATGACCGTAAAAGTAATAATTTGCACTCCGGGGGCAATTTTGTTGACAAATTTGAGATAGCTTAAAACTAAGAAATTTCGACAGGCGGCCGGTCATCGATTTTTCCCAAAATATAAAAGTGTCTGGATCACTAGGAAATTAGTCCAAAACAATGTGCTGACACTAGACATGACCGTAAAAGTAATAATTTGCACTCCGGGGGCAGTTTTGTTGACAAATTTGAGATAGCTGAAAACTGATAAATTTCGACAGGCGGCCGGTCATCGATTTTCTCCAAAATATAAAAGTGTCTGGATCACTAGGAAATTAGTCTAAAACAATGTGCTGACACTAGACATGACCGTAAAAGTAATAATTTGGACTCCGGGGGCAATTTTGTTGACAAATTTGAGATAGCTTAAAACTGAGAAATTTCGACAGGCGGCCGGTCATCGATTTTCTCCAAAATATAAAAGTGTCTGGATCACTAGGAAATTAGTCCAAAACAATGTACTGACACTAGACATGACCGTAAAAGTAATAATTTGCACTCCGGGGGCAGTTTTGTTGACAAATTTGAGATAGCTGAAAACTGATAAATTTTGACAGGCGGCCGGTCATCGATTTTTCCAAAAATGTGAAAGTTTCAGGATCACTATGAAATTAGTCTAAAACAATGTGCTGACACTAGACATGACCGTAAAAGTAATAATTTGCACTCCGGGGGCAATTTTGTTGACAAATTTGAGATAGCTTAAAACTGAGAAATTTCGACAGGCGGCCGGTCATCGATTTTCTCCAAAATATAAAAGTGTCTGGATCACTAGGAAATTAGTCTAAAACAATGTGCTGACACTAGACATGACCGTAAAAGTAATAATTTGCACTCCGGGGGCAATTTTGTTGACAAATTTGAGATAGCTTAAAACTAAGAAATTTCGACAGGCGGCCGGTCATCGATTTTTCCCAAAATATAAAAGTGTCTGGATCACTAGGAAATTAGTCCAAAACAATGTGCTGACACTAGACATGACCGTAAAAGTAATAATTTGCACTCCGGGGGCAGTTTTGTTGACAAATTTGAGATAGCTGAAAACTGATAAATTTCGACAGGCGGCCGGTCATCGATTTTTCGAAAAATGTGAAAGTTTCAGGATCACTATGAAATTAGTCTAAAACAATGTGCTGACACTAGACATGACCGTAAAAGTAATAATTTGCACTCCGGAGGCAATTTTGTTGACAAATTTGAGATAGCTTAAAACTGAGAAATTTCGACAGGCGGCCGGTCATCGATTTTTCCCAAAATGTGAAAGTTTCTGGATCACTAGGAAATTAGTCTAAAACAATGTGCTGACACTAGACATGACCGTAAAAGTAATAATTTGCACTCCGGGGGCAATTTTGTTGACAAATTTGAGATAGCTTAAAACTAAGAAATTTCGACAGGCGGCCGGTCATCGATTTTTCCCAAAATATAAAAGTGTCTGGATCACTAGGAAATTAGTCCAAAACAATGTGCTGACACTAGACATGACCGTAAAAGTAATAATTTGCACTCCGGGGGCAGTTTTGTTGACAAATTTGAGATAGCTGAAAACTGATAAATTTCGACAGGCGGCCGGTCATCGATTTTCTCCAAAATATAAAAGTGTCTGGATCACTAGGAAATTAGTCTAAAACAATGTGCTGACACTAGACATGACCGTAAAAGTAATAATTTGGACTCCGGGGGCAATTTTGTTGACAAATTTGAGATAGCTTAAAACTGAGAAATTTCGACAGGCGGCCGGTCATCGATTTTCTCCAAAATATAAAAGTGTCTGGATCACTAGGAAATTAGTCTAAAACAATGTGCTGACACTAGACATGACCGTAAACGTAATAATTTGCACTCCGGGGGCAATTTTGTTGACAAATTTGAGATAGCTTGGAACTGGGAAATTTCGACAGGCGGCCGGTCATCGATTTTTCCCAAAATATAAAAGTGTCTGGATCACTAGGAAATTAGTCTAAAACAATGTGCTGACACTAGACATGACCGTAAAAGTAATAATTTGCACTCCGGGGGCAATTTTGTTGACAAATTTGAGATAGCTTGGAACTGAGAAATTTCGACAGGCGGCCGGTCATCGATTTTTCCCAAAATATAAAAGTGTCTGGATCACTAGGAAATTAGTCTAAAACAATGTGCTGACACTAGACATGACCGTAAAAGTAATAATTTGCACTCCGGGGGCAATTTTATTGACAAATTTGAGATAGCTTAAAACTGAGAAATTTCGACAGGCGGCCGGTCATCGATTTATCCGAAAATATGAAAGTTTCTGGATCACTAGGGAATTAGTCTAAAACAATGTGCTGACACCAGACATGACCGTAAAAGTAATAATTTGCACTCCGGGGGCAATTTTGTTGACAAATTTGAGATAGCTTAAAACTAAGAAATTTCGACAGGCGGCCGGTCATCGATTTTTCCCAAAATATAAAAGTGTCTGGATCACTAGGAAATTAGTCCAAAACAATGTGCTGACACTAGACATGACCGTAAAAGTAATAATTTGCACTCCGGGGGCAGTTTTGTTGACAAATTTGAGATAGCTTAAAACTAAGAAATTTCGACAGGCGGCCGGTCATCGATTTTTCCCAAAATATAAAAGTGTCTGGATCACTTGGGAATTAGTCTAAAACAATGTGCTGACATCAGACATGACCGTAAAAGTAATAATTTGCACTCCGGAGGCAATTTTGTTGACAAATTTGAGATAGCTTAAAACTGAGAAATTTCGACAGGCGGCCGGTCATCGATTTTTCCCAAAATATAAAAGTGTCTGGATCACTAGGGAATTAGTCTAAAACAATGTGCTGACATCAGACATGACCGTAAAAGTAATAATTTGCACTCCGGAGGCAATTTTGTTGACAAATTTGAGATAGCTTAAAACTGAGAAATTTCGACAGGCGGCCGGTCATCGATTTTCTCCAAAATATAAAAGTGTCTGGATCACTAGGAAATTAGTCTAAAACAATGTGCTGACACTAGACATGACCGTAAAAGTAATAATTTGCACTCCGGGGGCAATTTTGTTGACAAATTTGAGATAGCTTAAAACTGAGAAATTTCGACAGGCGGCCGGTCATCGATTTTCTCCAAAATATAAAAGTGTCTGGATCACTAGGAAATTAGTCTAAAACAATGTGCTGACACTAGACATGACCGTAAAAGTAATAATTTGCACTCCGGGGGCAATTTTGTTGACAAATTTGAGATAGCTTGGAACTGAGAAATTTCGACAGGCGGCCGGTCATCGATTTTTCCCAAAATATAAAAGTGTCTGGATCACTAGGAAATTAGTCTAAAACAATGTGCTGACACTAGACATGACCGTAAAAGTAATAATTTGCACTCTCGGGGGGCAGTTTTGTTGACAAATTTGAGATAGCTCAAAACTTATAAATTTCGACAGGCGGCCGGTCATCGATTTTTCCCAAAATGTGAAAGTTTCTGGATCACTAGGAAATTAGTCTAAAACAATGTGCTGACACTAGACATGACCGTAAAAGTAATAATTTGCACTCCGGGGGCAATTTTATTGACAAATTTGAGATAGCTTAAAACTGAGAAATTTCGACAGGCGGCCGGTCATCGATTTTTCCCAAAATATAAAAGTGTCTGGATCACTAGGAAATTAGTCCAAAACAATGTGCTGACACTAGACATGACCGTAAAAGTAATAATTTGCACTCCGGGGGCAGTTTTGTTGACAAATTTGAGATAGCTGAAAACTGATAAATTTCGACAGGCGGCCGGTCATCGATTTTCTCCAAAATATAAAAGTGTCTGGATCACTAGGAAATTAGTCTAAAACAATGTGCTGACACTAGACATGACCGTAAACGTAATAATTTGCACTCCGGGGGCAATTTTGTTGACAAATTTGAGATAGCTTGGAACTGGGAAATTTCGACAGGCGGCCGGTCATCGATTTTTCCCAAAATATAAAAGTGTCTGGATCACTAGGAAATTAGTCTAAAACAATGTGCTGACACTAGACATGACCGTAAAAGTAATAATTTGCACTCCGGGGGCAATTTAGTTGACAAATTTGAGATAGCTTAAAACTGAGAAATTTCGACAGGCGGCCGGTCATCGATTTTCTCCAAAATATAAAAGTGTCTGGATCACTAGGAAATTAGTCTAAAACAATGTGCTGACACTAGACATGACCGTAAAAGTAATAATTTGCACTCCGGGGGCAATTTTGTTGACAAATTTGAGATAGCTTGGAACTGAGAAATTTCGACAGGCGGCCGGTCATCGATTTTTCCCAAAATATAAAAGTGTCTGGATCACTAGGAAATTAGTCTAAAACAATGTGCTGACACTAGACATGACCGTAAAAGTAATAATTTGCACTCCGGGGGCAATTTTATTGACAAATTTGAGATAGCTTAAAACTGAGAAATTTCGACAGGCGGCCGGTCATCGATTTATCCGAAAATATGAAAGTTTCTGGATCACTAGGGAATTAGTCTAAAACAATGTGCTGACACCAGACATGACCGTAAAAGTAATAATTTGCACTCCGGGGGCAATTTTGTTGACAAATTTGAGATAGCTTAAAACTAAGAAATTTCGACAGGCGGCCGGTCATCGATTTTTCCCAAAATATAAAAGTGTCTGGATCACTAGGAAATTAGTCCAAAACAATGTGCTGACACTAGACATGACCGTAAAAGTAATAATTTGCACTCCGGGGGCAGTTTTGTTGACAAATTTGAGATAGCTTAAAACTAAGAAATTTCGACAGGCGGCCGGTCATCGATTTTTCCCAAAATATAAAAGTGTCTGGATCACTTGGGAATTAGTCTAAAACAATGTGCTGACATCAGACATGACCGTAAAAGTAATAATTTGCACTCCGGAGGCAATTTTGTTGACAAATTTGAGATAGCTTAAAACTGAGAAATTTCGACAGGCGGCCGGTCATCGATTTTTCCCAAAATATAAAAGTGTCTGGATCACTAGGGAATTAGTCTAAAACAATGTGCTGACATCAGACATGACCGTAAAAGTAATAATTTGCACTCCGGAGGCAATTTTGTTGACAAATTTGAGATAGCTTAAAACTGAGAAATTTCGACAGGCGGCCGGTCATCGATTTTCTCCAAAATATAAAAGTGTCTGGATCACTAGGAAATTAGTCTAAAACAATGTGCTGACACTAGACATGACCGTAAAAGTAATAATTTGCACTCCGGGGGCAATTTTGTTGACAAATTTGAGATAGCTTAAAACTGAGAAATTTCGACAGGCGGCCGGTCATCGATTTTCTCCAAAATATAAAAGTGTCTGGATCACTAGGAAATTAGTCTAAAACAATCTGCTGACACTAGACATGACCGTAAAAGTAATAATTTGCACTCCGGGGGCAATTTTGTTGACAAATTTGAGATAGCTTGGAACTGAGAAATTTCGACAGGCGGCCGGTCATCGATTTTTCCCAAAATATAAAAGTGTCTGGATCACTAGGAAATTAGTCTAAAACAATGTGCTGACACTAGACATGACCGTAAAAGTAATAATTTGCACTCTCGGGGGGCAGTTTTGTTGACAAATTTGAGATAGCTCAAAACTTATAAATTTCGACAGGCGGCCGGTCATCGATTTTTCCCAAAATGTGAAAGTTTCTGGATCACTAGGAAATTAGTCTAAAACAATGTGCTGACACTAGACATGACCGTAAAAGTAATAATTTGCACTCCGGGGGCAATTTTATTGACAAATTTGAGATAGCTTAAAACTGAGAAATTTCGACAGGCGGCCGGTCATCGATTTTTCCCAAAATATAAAAGTGTCTGGATCACTAGGAAATTAGTCCAAAACAATGTGCTGACACTAGACATGACCGTAAAAGTAATAATTTGCACTCCGGGGGCAGTTTTGTTGACAAATTTGAGATAGCTGAAAACTGATAAATTTCGACAGGCGGCCGGTCATCGATTTTCTCCAAAATATAAAAGTGTCTGGATCACTAGGAAATTAGTCTAAAACAATGTGCTGACACTAGACATGACCGTAAAAGTAATAATTTGGACTCCGGGGGCAATTTTGTTGACAAATTTGAGATAGCTTAAAACTGAGAAATTTCGACAGGCGGCCGGTCATCGATTTTCTCCAAAATATAAAAGTGTCTGGATCACTAGGAAATTAGTCTAAAACAATGTGCTGACACTAGACATGACCGTAAACGTAATAATTTGCACTCCGGGGGCAATTTTGTTGACAAATTTGAGATAGCTTGGAACTGGGAAATTTCGACAGGCGGCCGGTCATCGATTTTTCCCAAAATATAAAAGTGTCTGGATCACTAGGAAATTAGTCTAAAACAATGTGCTGACACTAGACATGACCGTAAAAGTAATAATTTGCACTCCGGGGGCAATTTTGTTGACAAATTTGAGATAGCTTAAAACTGAGAAATTTCGACAGGCGGCCGGTCATCGATTTTCTCCAAAATATAAAAGTGTCTGGATCACTAGGAAATTAGTCTAAAACAATGTGCTGACACTAGACATGACCGTAAAAGTAATAATTTGCACTCCGGGGGCAATTTTGTTGACAAATTTGAGATAGCTTGGAACTGAGAAATTTCGACAGGCGGCCGGTCATCGATTTTTCCCAAAATATAAAAGTGTCTGGATCACTAGGAAATTAGTCTAAAACAATGTGCTGACACTAGACATGACCGTAAAAGTAATAATTTGCACTCCGGGGGCAATTTTATTGACAAATTTGAGATAGCTTAAAACTGAGAAATTTCGACAGGCGGCCGGTCATCGATTTATCCGAAAATATGAAAGTTTCTGGATCACTAGGGAATTAGTCTAAAACAATGTGCTGACACCAGACATGACCGTAAAAGTAATAATTTGCACTCCGGGGGCAATTTTGTTGACAAATTTGAGATAGCTTAAAACTAAGAAATTTCGACAGGTGGCCGGTCATCGATTTTTCCCAAAATATAAAAGTGTCTGGATCACTAGGAAATTAGTCCAAAACAATGTGCTGACACTAGACATGACCGTAAAATTAATAATTTGCACTCCGGGGGCAGTTTTGTTGACAAATTTGAGATAGCTTAAAACTAAGAAATTTCGACAGGCGGCCGGTCATCGATTTTTCCCAAAATATAAAAGTGTCTGGATCACTTGGGAATTAGTCTAAAACAATGTGCTGACATCAGACATGACCGTAAAAGTAATAATTTGCACTCCGGAGGCAATTTTGTTGACAAATTTGAGATAGCTTAAAACTGAGAAATTTCGACAGGCGGCCGGTCATCGATTTTTCCCAAAATATAAAAGTGTCTGGATCACTAGGGAATTAGTCTAAAACAATGTGCTGACATCAGACATGACCGTAAAAGTAATAATTTGCACTCCGGAGGCAATTTTGTTGACAAATTTGAGATAGCTTAAAACTGAGAAATTTCGACAGGCGGCCGGTCATCGATTTTCTCCAAAATATAAAAGTGTCTGGATCACTAGGAAATTAGTCTAAAACAATGTGCTGACACTAGACATGACCGTAAAAGTAATAATTTGCACTCCGGGGGCAATTTTGTTGACAAATTTGAGATAGCTTAAAACTGAGAAATTTCGACAGGCGGCCGGTCATCGATTTTCTCCAAAATATAAAAGTGTCTGGATCACTAGGAAATTAGTCTAAAACAATGTGCTGACACTAGACATGACCGTAAAAGTAATAATTTGCACTCCGGGGGCAATTTTGTTGACAAATTTGAGATAGCTTGGAACTGAGAAATTTCGACAGGCGGCCGGTCATCGATTTTTCCCAAAATATAAAAGTGTCTGGATCACTAGGAAATTAGTCTAAAACAATGTGCTGACACTAGACATGACCGTAAAAGTAATAATTTGCACTCTCGGGGGGCAGTTTTGTTGACAAATTTGAGATAGCTCAAAACTTATAAATTTCGACAGGCGGCCGGTCATCGATTTTTCCCAAAATGTGAAAGTTTCTGGATCACTAGGAAATTAGTCTAAAACAATGTGCTGACACTAGACATGACCGTAAAAGTAATAATTTGCACTCCGGGGGCAATTTTATTGACAAATTTGAGATAGCTTAAAACTGAGAAATTTCGACAGGCGGCCGGTCATCGATTTATCCGAAAATATGAAAGTTTCTGGATCACTAGGGAATTAGTCTAAAACAATGTGCTGACACCAGACATGACCGTAAAAGTAATAATTTGCACTCCGGGGGCAATTTTGTTGACAAATTTGAGATAGCTTAAAACTAAGAAATTTCGACAGGCGGCCGGTCATCGATTTTTCCCAAAATATAAAAGTGTCTGGATCACTAGGAAATTAGTCCAAAACAATGTACTGACACTAGACATGACCGTAAAAGTAATAATTTGCACTCCGGGGGCAGTTTTGTTGACAAATTTGAGATAGCTGAAAACTGATAAATTTCGACAGGCGGCCGGTCATCGATTTTCTCCAAAATATAAAAGTGTCTGGATCACTAGGAAATTAGTCTAAAACAATGTGCTGACACTAGACATGACCGTAAAAGTAATAATTTGGACTCCGGGGGCAATTTTGTTGACAAATTTGAGATAGCTTGGAACTGGGAAATTTCGACAGGCGGCCGGTCATCGATTTTTCCCAAAATATAAAAGTGTCTGGATCACTAGGAAATTAGTCTAAAACAATGTGCTGACACTAGACATGACCGTAAAAGTAATAATTTGCACTCCGGGGGCAATTTTGTTGACAAATTTGAGATAGCTTAAAACTGAGAAATTTCGACAGGCGGCCGGTCATCGATTTTCTCCAAAATATAAAAGTGTCTGGATCACTAGGAAATTAGTCTAAAACAATGTGCTGACACTAGACATGACCGTAAAAGTAATAATTTGCACTCCGGGGGCAATTTTGTTGACAAATTTGAGATAGCTTGGAACTGAGAAATTTCGACAGGCGGCCGGTCATCGATTTTTCCCAAAATATAAAAGTGTCTGGATCACTAGGAAATTAGTCTAAAACAATGTGCTGACACTAGACATGACCGTAAAAGTAATAATTTGCACTCCGGGGGCAATTTTATTGACAAATTTGAGATAGCTTAAAACTGAGAAATTTCGACAGGCGGCCGGTCATCGATTTATCCGAAAATATGAAAGTTTCTGGATCACTAGGGAATTAGTCTAAAACAATGTGCTGACACCAGACATGACCGTAAAAGTAATAATTTGCACTCCGGGGGCAATTTTGTTGACAAATTTGAGATAGCTTAAAACTAAGAAATTTCGACAGGCGGCCGGTCATCGATTTTTCCCAAAATATAAAAGTGTCTGGATCACTAGGAAATTAGTCCAAAACAATGTGCTGACACTAGACATGACCGTAAAAGTAATAATTTGCACTACGGGGGCAGTTTTGTTGACAAATTTGAGATAGCTTAAAACTAAGAAATTTCGACAGGCGGCCGGTCATCGATTTTTCCCAAAATATAAAAGTGTCTGGATCACTAGGGAATTAGTCTAAAACAATGTGCTGACATCAGACATGACCGTAAAAGTAATAATTTGCACTCCGGAGGCAATTTTGTTGACAAATTTGAGATAGCTTAAAACTGAGAAATTTCGACAGGCGGCCGGTCATCGATTTTTCCCAAAATATAAAAGTGTCTGGATCACTAGGGAATTAGTCTAAAACAATGTGCTGACATCAGACATGACCGTAAAAGTAATAATTTGCACTCCGGAGGCAATTTTGTTGACAAATTTGAGATAGCTTAAAACTGAGAAATTTCGACAGGCGGCCGGTCATCGATTTTCTCCAAAATATAAAAGTGTCTGGATCACTAGGAAATTAGTCTAAAACAATGTGCTGACACTAGACATGACCGTAAAAGTAATAATTTGCACTCCGGGGGCAATTTTGTTGACAAATTTGAGATAGCTTAAAACTGAGAAATTTCGACAGGCGGCCGGTCATCGATTTTCTCCAAAATATAAAAGTGTCTGGATCACTAGGAAATTAGTCTAAAACAATGTGCTGACACTAGACATGACCGTAAAAGTAATAATTTGCACTCCGGGGGCAATTTTGTTGACAAATTTGAGATAGCTTGGAACTGAGAAATTTCGACAGGCGGCCGGTCATCGATTTTTCCCAAAATATAAAAGTGTCTGGATCACTAGGAAATTAGTCTAAAACAATGTGCTGACACTAGACATGACCGTAAAAGTAATAATTTGCACTCTCGGGGGGCAGTTTTGTTGACAAATTTGAGATAGCTCAAAACTTATAAATTTCGACAGGCGGCCGGTCATCGATTTTTCCCAAAATGTGAAAGTTTCTGGATCACTAGGAAATTAGTCTAAAACAATGTGCTGACACTAGACATGACCGTAAAAGTAATAATTTGCACTCCGGGGGCAATTTTATTGACAAATTTGAGATAGCTTAAAACTGAGAAATTTCGACAGGCGGCCGGTCATCGATTTATCCGAAAATATGAAAGTTTCTGGATCACTAGGGAATTAGTCTAAAACAATGTGCTGACACCAGACATGACCGTAAAAGTAATAATTTGCACTCCGGGGGCAATTTTGTTGACAAATTTGAGATAGCTTAAAACTAAGAAATTTCGACAGGCGGCCGGTCATCGATTTTTCCCAAAATATAAAAGTGTCTGGATCACTAGGAAATTAGTCCAAAACAATGTACTGACACTAGACATGACCGTAAAAGTAATAATTTGCACTCCGGGGGCAGTTTTGTTGACAAATTTGAGATAGCTGAAAACTGATAAATTTCGACAGGCGGCCGGTCATCGATTTTTCCAAAAATGTGAAAGTTTCAGGATCACTATGAAATTAGTCTAAAACAATGTGCTGACACTAGACATGACCGTAAAAGTAATAATTTGCACTCCGGGGGCAATTTTGTTGACAAATTTGAGATAGCTTAAAACTGAGAAATTTCGACAGGCGGCCGGTCATCGATTTTCTCCAAAATATAAAAGTGTCTGGATCACTAGGAAATTAGTCTAAAACAATGTGCTGACACTAGACATGACCGTAAAAGTAATAATTTGCACTCCGGGGGCAATTTTGTTGACAAATTTGAGATAGCTTAAAACTGAGAAATTTCGACAGGCGGCCGGTCATCGATTTTCTCCAAAATATAAAAGTGTCTGGATCACTAGGAAATTAGTCTAAAACAATGTGCTGACACTAGACATGACCGTAAAAGTAATAATTTGCACTCCGGGGGCAATTTTGTTGACAAATTTGAGATAGCTTAAAACTGAGAAATTTCGACAGGCGGCCGGTCATCGATTTTCTCCAAAATATAAAAGTGTCTGGATCACTAGGAAATTAGTCTAAAACAATGTGCTGACACTAGACATGACCGTAAAAGTAATAATTTGCACTCCGGGGGCAATTTTGTTGACAAATTTGAGATAGCTTGGAACTGAGAAATTTCGACAGGCGGCCGGTCATCGATTTTTCCCAAAATATAAAAGTGTCTGGATCACTAGGAAATTAGTCTAAAACAATGTGCTGACACTAGACATGACCGTAAAAGTAATAATTTGCACTCTCGGGGGGCAGTTTTGTTGACAAATTTGAGATAGCTCAAAACTTATAAATTTCGACAGGCGGCCGGTCATCGATTTTTCCCAAAATGTGAAAGTTTCTGGATCACTAGGAAATTAGTCTAAAACAATGTGCTGACACTAGACATGACCGTAAAAGTAATAATTTGCACTCCGGGGGCAATTTTATTGACAAATTTGAGATAGCTTAAAACTGAGAAATTTCGACAGGCGGCCGGTCATCGATTTATCCGAAAATATGAAAGTTTCTGGATCACTAGGGAATTAGTCTAAAACAATGTGCTGACACCAGACATGACCGTAAAAGTAATAATTTGCACTCCGGGGGCAATTTTGTTGACAAATTTGAGATAGCTTAAAACTAAGAAATTTCGGCAGGCGGCCGGTCATCGATTTTTCCCAAAATATAAAAGTGTCTGGATCACTAGGAAATTAGTCCAAAACAATGTACTGACACTAGACATGACCGTAAAAGTAATAATTTGCACTCCGGGGGCAGTTTTGTTGACAAATTTGAGATAGCTGAAAACTGATAAATTTCGACAGGCGGCCGGTCATCGATTTTTCCAAAAATATGAAAGTTTCTGGATCACTAGGGAATTAGTCTAAAACAATGTGCTGACACCAGACATGACCGTAAAAGTAATAATTTGCACTCCGGGGGCAATTTTGTTGACAAATTTGAGATAGCTTAAAACTGAGAAATTTCGACAGGCGGCCGGTCATCGATTTTCTCCAAAATATAAAAGTGTCTGGATCACTAGGAAATTAGTCTAAAACAATGTGCTGACACTAGACATGACCGTAAAAGTAATAATTTGCACTCCGGGGGCAATTTTATTGACAAATTTGAGATAGCTTAAAACTGAGAAATTTCGACAGGCGGCCGGTCATCGATTTATCCGAAAATATGAAAGTTTCTGGATCACTAGGGAATTAGTCTAAAACAATGTGCTGACACCAGACATGACCGTAAAAGTAATAATTTGCACTCCGGGGGCAATTTTGTTGACAAATTTGAGATAGCTTAAAACTAAGAAATTTCGACAGGCGGCCGGTCATCGATTTTTCCCAAAATATAAAAGTGTCTGGATCACTAGGAAATTAGTCCAAAACAATGTACTGACACTAGACATGACCGTAAAAGTAATAATTTGCACTCCGGGGGCAGTTTTGTTGACAAATTTGAGATAGCTGAAAACTGATAAATTTCGACAGGCGGCCGGTCATCGATTTTTCCAAAAATGTGAAAGTTTCAGGATCACTATGAAATTAGTCTAAAACAATGTGCTGACACTAGACATGACCGTAAAAGTAATAATTTGCACTCCGGGGGCAATTTTGTTGACAAATTTGAGATAGCTTAAAACTGAGAAATTTCGACAGGCGGCCGGTCATCGATTTTCTCCAAAATATAAAAGTGTCTGGATCACTAGGAAATTAGTCTAAAACAATGTGCTGACACTAGACATGACCGTAAAAGTAATAATTTGCACTCCGGGGGCAATTTTGTTGACAAATTTGAGATAGCTTAAAACTGAGAAATTTCGACAGGCGGCCGGTCATCGATTTTCTCCAAAATATAAAAGTGTCTGGATCACTAGGAAATTAGTCTAAAACAATGTGCTGACACTAGACATGACCGTAAAAGTAATAATTTGCACTCCGGGGGCAATTTTGTTGACAAATTTGAGATAGCTTAAAACTGAGAAATTTCGACAGGCGGCCGGTCATCGATTTTCTCCAAAATATAAAAGTGTCTGGATCACTAGGAAATTAGTCTAAAACAATGTGCTGACACTAGACATGACCGTAAAAGTAATAATTTGCACTCCGGGGGCAATTTTGTTGACAAATTTGAGATAGCTTGGAACTGAGAAATTTCGACAGGCGGCCGGTCATCGATTTTTCCCAAAATATAAAAGTGTCTGGATCACTAGGAAATTAGTCTAAAACAATGTGCTGACACTAGACATGACCGTAAAAGTAATAATTTGCACTCTCGGGGGGCAGTTTTGTTGACAAATTTGAGATAGCTCAAAACTTATAAATTTCGACAGGCGGCCGGTCATCGATTTTTCCCAAAATGTGAAAGTTTCTGGATCACTAGGAAATTAGTCTAAAACAATGTGCTGACACTAGACATGACCGTAAAAGTAATAATTTGCACTCCGGGGGCAATTTTATTGACAAATTTGAGATAGCTTAAAACTGAGAAATTTCGACAGGCGGCCGGTCATCGATTTATCCGAAAATATGAAAGTTTCTGGATCACTAGGGAATTAGTCTAAAACAATGTGCTGACACCAGACATGACCGTAAAAGTAATAATTTGCACTCCGGGGGCAATTTTGTTGACAAATTTGAGATAGCTTAAAACTAAGAAATTTCGGCAGGCGGCCGGTCATCGATTTTTCCCAAAATATAAAAGTGTCTGGATCACTAGGAAATTAGTCCAAAACAATGTACTGACACTAGACATGACCGTAAAAGTAATAATTTGCACTCCGGGGGCAGTTTTGTTGACAAATTTGAGATAGCTGAAAACTGATAAATTTCGACAGGCGGCCGGTCATCGATTTTTCCAAAAATATGAAAGTTTCTGGATCACTAGGGAATTAGTCTAAAACAATGTGCTGACACCAGACATGACCGTAAAAGTAATAATTTGCACTCCGGGGGCAATTTTGTTGACAAATTTGAGATAGCTTAAAACTAAGAAATTTCGACAGGCGGCCGGTCATCGATTTTTCCCAAAATATAAAAGTGTCTGGATCACTAGGAAATTAGTCCAAAACAATGTGCTGACACTAGACATGACCGTAAAAGTAATAATTTGCACTCCGGGGGCAATTTTGTTGACAAATTTGAGATAGCTTAAAACTGAGAAATTTCGACAGGCGGCCGGTCATCGATTTTCTCCAAAATATAAAAGTGTCTGGATCACTAGGAAATTAGTCTAAAACAATGTGCTGACACTAGACATGACCGTAAAAGTAATAATTTGCACTCTCGGGGGGCAGTTTTGTTGACAAATTTGAGATAGCTCAAAACTTATAAATTTCGACAGGCGGCCGGTCATCGATTTTTCCCAAAATGTGAAAGTTTCTGGATCACTAGGAAATTAGTCTAAAACAATGTGCTGACACTAGACATGACCGTAAAAGTAATAATTTGCACTCCGGGGGCAATTTTATTGACAAATTTGAGATAGCTTAAAACTGAGAAATTTCGACAGGCGGCCGGTCATCGATTTATCCGAAAATATGAAAGTTTCTGGATCACTAGGGAATTAGTCTAAAACAATGTGCTGACACCAGACATGACCGTAAAAGTAATAATTTGCACTCCGGGGGCAATTTTGTTGACAAATTTGAGATAGCTTAAAACTAAGAAATTTCGACAGGCGGCCGGTCATCGATTTTTCCCAAAATATAAAAGTGTCTGGATCACTAGGAAATTAGTCCAAAACAATGTACTGACACTAGACATGACCGTAAAAGTAATAATTTGCACTCCGGGGGCAGTTTTGTTGACAAATTTGAGATAGCTGAAAACTGATAAATTTCGACAGGCGGCCGGTCATCGATTTTTCCAAAAATGTGAAAGTTTCAGGATCACTATGAAATTAGTCTAAAACAATGTGCTGACACTAGACATGACCGTAAAAGTAATAATTTGCACTCCGGGGGCAATTTTGTTGACAAATTTGAGATAGCTTAAAACTGAGAAATTTCGACAGGCGGCCGGTCATCGATTTTCTCCAAAATATAAAAGTGTCTGGATCACTAGGAAATTAGTCTAAAACAATGTGCTGACACTAGACATGACCGTAAAAGTAATAATTTGCACTCCGGGGGCAATTTTGTTGACAAATTTGAGATAGCTTAAAACTGAGAAATTTCGACAGGCGGCCGGTCATCGATTTTCTCCAAAATATAAAAGTGTCTGGATCACTAGGAAATTAGTCTAAAACAATGTGCTGACACTAGACATGACCGTAAAAGTAATAATTTGCACTCCGGGGGCAATTTTGTTGACAAATTTGAGATAGCTTGGAACTGAGAAATTTCGACAGGCGGCCGGTCATCGATTTTTCCCAAAATATAAAAGTGTCTGGATCACTAGGAAATTAGTCTAAAACAATGTGCTGACACTAGACATGACCGTAAAAGTAATAATTTGCACTCCGGGGGCAATTTTGTTGACAAATTTGAGATAGCTTAAAACTGAGAAATTTCGACAGGCGGCCGGTCATCGATTTTCTCCAAAATATAAAAGTGTCTGGATCACTAGGAAATTAGTCTAAAACAATGTGCTGACACTAGACATGACCGTAAAAGTAATAATTTGCACTCCGGGGGCAATTTTGTTGACAAATTTGAGATAGCTTAAAACTGAGAAATTTCGACAGGCGGCCGGTCATCGATTTTCTCCAAAATATAAAAGTGTCTGGATCACTAGGAAATTAGTCTAAAACAATGTGCTGACACTAGACATGACCGTAAAAGTAATAATTTGCACTCCGGGGGCAATTTTGTTGACAAATTTGAGATAGCTTGGAACTGAGAAATTTCGACAGGCGGCCGGTCATCGATTTTTCCCAAAATATAAAAGTGTCTGGATCACTAGGAAATTAGTCTAAAACAATGTGCTGACACTAGACATGACCGTAAAAGTAATAATTTGCACTCTCGGGGGGGGCAGTTTTGTTGACAAATTTGAGATAGCTAAAAACTGATATATTTCGACAGGCGGCCGGTCATCGATTTTTCCCAAAATGTGAAAGTTTCAGGATCACTAGGGAATTAGTCTAAAACAATGTGCTGACATCAGACATGACCGTAAAAGTAATAATTTGCACTCCGGAGGCAATTTTGTTGACAAATTTGAGATAGCTTAAAACTGAGAAATTTCGACAGGCGGCCGGTCATCGATTTTTCCCAAAATGTGAAAGTTTCTGGATCACTAGGAAATTAGTCTAAAACAATGTGCTGACACTAGACATGACCGTAAAAGTAATAATTTGCACTCCGGGGGCAATTTTATTGACAAATTTGAGATAGCTTAAAACTGAGAAATTTCGACAGGCGGCCGGTCATCGATTTATCCGAAAATATGAAAGTTTCTGGATCACTAGGGAATTAGTCTAAAACAATGTGCTGACACCAGACATGACCGTAAAAGTAATAATTTGCACTCCGGGGGCAATTTTGTTGACAAATTTGAGATAGCTTAAAACTAAGAAATTTCGACAGGCGGCCGGTCATCGATTTTTCCCAAAATATAAAAGTGTCTGGATCACTAGGAAATTAGTCCAAAACAATGTGCTGACACTAGACATGACCGTAAAAGTAATAATTTGCACTCCGGGGGCAGTTTTGTTGACAAATTTGAGATAGCTTAAAACTAAGAAATTTCGACAGGCGGCCGGTCATCGATTTTTCCCAAAATATAAAAGTGTCTGGATCACTAGGGAATTAGTCTAAAACAATGTGCTGACATCAGACATGACCGTAAAAGTAATAATTTGCACTCCGGAGGCAATTTTGTTGACAAATTTGAGATAGCTTAAAACTGAGAAATTTCGACAGGCGGCCGGTCATCGATTTTTCCCAAAATATAAAAGTGTCTGGATCACTAGGGAATTAGTCTAAAACAATGTGCTGACATCAGACATGACCGTAAAAGTAATAATTTGCACTCCGGAGGCAATTTTGTTGACAAATTTGAGATAGCTTAAAACTGAGAAATTTCGACAGGCGGCCGGTCATCGATTTTCTCCAAAATATAAAAGTGTCTGGATCACTAGGAAATTAGTCTAAAACAATGTGCTGACACTAGACATGACCGTAAAAGTAATAATTTGCACTCCGGGGGCAATTTTGTTGACAAATTTGAGATAGCTTGGAACTGAGAAATTTCGACAGGCGGCCGGTCATCGATTTTTCCCAAAATATAAAAGTGTCTGGATCACTAGGAAATTAGTCTAAAACAATGTGCTGACACTAGACATGACCGTAAAAGTAATAATTTGCACTCTCGGGGGGCAGTTTTGTTGACAAATTTGAGATAGCTCAAAACTTATAAATTTCGACAGGCGGCCGGTCATCGATTTTTCCCAAAATGTGAAAGTTTCTGGATCACTAGGAAATTAGTCTAAAACAATGTGCTGACACTAGACATGACCGTAAAAGTAATAATTTGCACTCCGGGGGCAATTTTATTGACAAATTTGAGATAGTTTAAAACTGAGAAATTTCGACAGGCGGCCGGTCATCGATTTATCCGAAAATATGAAAGTTTCTGGATCACTAGGGAATTAGTCTAAAACAATGTGCTGACACCAGACATGACCGTAAAAGTAATAATTTGCACTCCGGGGGCAATTTTGTTGACAAATTTGAGATAGCTTAAAACTAAGAAATTTCGACAGGCGGCCGGTCATCGATTTTTCCCAAAATATAAAAGTGTCTGGATCACTAGGAAATTAGTCCAAAACAATGTACTGACACTAGACATGACCGTAAAAGTAATAATTTGCACTCCGGGGGCAGTTTTGTTGACAAATTTGAGATAGCTGAAAACTGATAAATTTCGACAGGCGGCCGGTCATCGATTTTTCCAAAAATGTGAAAGTTTCAGGATCACTATGAAATTAGTCTAAAACAATGTGCTGACACTAGACATGACCGTAAAAGTAATAATTTGCACTCCGGGGGCAATTTTGTTGACAAATTTGAGATAGCTTAAAACTGAGAAATTTCGACAGGCGGCCGGTCATCGATTTTCTCCAAAATATAAAAGTGTCTGGATCACTAGGAAATTAGTCTAAAACAATGTGCTGACACTAGACATGACCGTAAAAGTAATAATTTGCACTCCGGGGGCAATTTTGTTGACAAATTTGAGATAGCTTAAAACTGAGAAATTTCGACAGGCGGCCGGTCATCGATTTTCTCCAAAATATAAAAGTGTCTGGATCACTAGGAAATTAGTCTAAAACAATGTGCTGACACTAGACATGACCGTAAAAGTAATAATTTGCACTCCGGGGGCAATTTTGTTGACAAATTTGAGATAGCTTGGAACTGAGAAATTTCGACAGGCGGCCGGTCATCGATTTTTCCCAAAATATAAAAGTGTCTGGATCACTAGGAAATTAGTCTAAAACAATGTGCTGACACTAGACATGACCGTAAAAGTAATAATTTGCACTCCGGGGGCAATTTTGTTGACAAATTTGAGATAGCTTAAAACTGAGAAATTTCGACAGGCGGCCGGTCATCGATTTTCTCCAAAATATAAAAGTGTCTGGATCACTAGGAAATTAGTCTAAAACAATGTGCTGACACTAGACATGACCATAAAAGTAATAATTTGCACTCCGGGGGCAATTTTGTTGACAAATTTGAGATAGCTTAAAACTGAGAAATTTCGACAGGCGGCCGGTCATCGATTTTCTCCAAAATATAAAAGTGTCTGGATCACTAGGAAATTAGTCTAAAACAATGTGCTGACACTAGACATGACCGTAAAAGTAATAATTTGCACTCCGGGGGCAATTTTGTTGACAAATTTGAGATAGCTTGGAACTGAGAAATTTCGACAGGCGGCCGGTCATCGATTTTTCCCAAAATATAAAAGTGTCTGGATCACTAGGAAATTAGTCTAAAACAATGTGCTGACACTAGACATGACCGTAAAAGTAATAATTTGCACTCTCGGGGGGCAGTTTTGTTGACAAATTTGAGATAGCTAAAAACTGATATATTTCGACAGGCGGCCGGTCATCGATTTTTCCCAAAATGTGAAAGTTTCAGGATCACTAGGGAATTAGTCTAAAACAATGTGCTGACATCAGACATGACCGTAAAAGTAATAATTTGCACTCCGGAGGCAATTTTGTTGACAAATTTGAGATAGCTTAAAACTGAGAAATTTCGACAGGCGGCCGGTCATCGATTTTTCCCAAAATGTGAAAGTTTCTGGATCACTAGGAAATTAGTCTAAAACAATGTGCTGACACTAGACATGACCGTAAAAGTAATAATTTGCACTCCGGGGGCAATTTTATTGACAAATTTGAGATAGCTTAAAACTGAGAAATTTCGACAGGCGGCCGGTCATCGATTTATCCGAAAATATGAAAGTTTCTGGATCACTAGGGAATTAGTCTAAAACAATGTGCTGACACCAGACATGACCGTAAAAGTAATAATTTGCACTCCGGGGGCAATTTTGTTGACAAATTTGAGATAGCTTAAAACTAAGAAATTTCGACAGGCGGCCGGTCATCGATTTTTCCCAAAATATAAAAGTGTCTGGATCACTAGGAAATTAGTCCAAAACAATGTGCTGACACTAGACATGACCGTAAAAGTAATAATTTGCACTCCGGGGGCAGTTTTGTTGACAAATTTGAGATAGCTTAAAACTAAGAAATTTCGACAGGCGGCCGGTCATCGATTTTTCCCAAAATATAAAAGTGTCTGGATCACTAGGGAATTAGTCTAAAACAATGTGCTGACATCAGACATGACCGTAAAAGTAATAATTTGCACTCCGGAGGCAATTTTGTTGACAAATTTGAGATAGCTTAAAACTGAGAAATTTCGACAGGCGGCCGGTCATCGATTTTTCCCAAAATATAAAAGTGTCTGGATCACTAGGGAATTAGTCTAAAACAATGTGCTGACATCAGACATGACCGTAAAAGTAATAATTTGCACTCCGGAGGCAATTTTGTTGACAAATTTGAGATAGCTTAAAACTGAGAAATTTCGACAGGTCATCGATTTTCTCCAAAATATAAAAGTGTCTGGATCACTAGGAAATTAGTCTAAAACAATGTGCTGACACTAGACATGACCGTAAAAGTAATAATTTGCACTCCGGGGGCAATTTTGTTGACAAATTTGAGATAGCTTGGAACTGAGAAATTTCGAATTAGTCTAAAACAATGTGCTGACATCAGACATGACCGTAAAAGTAATAATTTGCACTCCGGAGGCAATTTTGTTGACAAATTTGAGATAGCTTAAAACTGAGAAATTTCGACAGGCGGCCGGTCATCGATTTTTCCCAAAATATAAAAGTGTCTGGATCACTAGGGAATTAGTCTAAAACAATGTGCTGACATCAGACATGACCGTAAAAGTAATAATTTGCACTCCGGAGGCAATTTTGTTGACAAATTTGAGATAGCTTAAAACTGAGAAATTTCGACAGGTCATCGATTTTCTCCAAAATATAAAAGTGTCTGGATCACTAGGAAATTAGTCTAAAACAATGTGCTGACACTAGACATGACCGTAAAAGTAATAATTTGCACTCCGGGGGCAATTTTGTTGACAAATTTGAGATAGCTTGGAACTGAGAAATTTCGACAGGCGGCCGGTCATCGATTTTTCCCAAAATATAAAAGTGTCTGGATCACTAGGGAATTAGTCTAAAACAATGTGCTGACATCAGACATGACCGTAAAAGTAATAATTTGCACTCCGGAGGCAATTTTGTTGACAAATTTGAGATAGCTTAAAACTGAGAAATTTCGACAGGTCATCGATTTTCTCCAAAATATAAAAGTGTCTGGATCACTAGGAAATTAGTCTAAAACAATGTGCTGACACTAGACATGACCGTAAAAGTAATAATTTGCACTCCGGGGGCAATTTTGTTGACAAATTTGAGATAGCTTGGAACTGAGAAATTTCGACAGGCGGCCGGTCATCGATTTTTCCCAAAATATAAAAGTGTCTGGATCACTAGGAAATTAGTCTAAAACAATGTGCTGACACTAGACATGACCGTAAAAGTAATAATTTGCACTCTCGGGGGGCAGTTTTGTTGACAAATTTGAGATAGCTCAAAACTTATAAATTTCGACAGGCGGCCGGTCATCGATTTTTCCCAAAATGTGAAAGTTTCTGGATCACTAGGAAATTAGTCTAAAACAATGTGCTGACACTAGACATGACCGTAAAAGTAATAATTTGCACTCCGGGGGCAATTTTATTGACAAATTTGAGATAACTTAAAACTGAGAAATTTCGACAGGCGGCCGGTCATCGATTTATCCGAAAATATGAAAGTTTCTGGATCACTAGGGAATTAGTCTAAAACAATGTGCTGACACCAGACATGACCGTAAAAGTAATAATTTGCACTCCGGGGGCAATTTTGTTGACAAATTTGAGATAGCTTAAAACTAAGAAATTTCGACAGGCGGCCGGTCATCGATTTTTCCCAAAATATAAAAGTGTCTGGATCACTAGGAAATTAGTCCAAAACAATGTACTGACACTAGACATGACCGTAAAAGTAATAATTTGCACTCCGGGGGCAGTTTTGTTGACAAATTTGAGATAGCTGAAAACTGATAAATTTCGACAGGCGGCCGGTCATCGATTTTTCCAAAAATGTGAAAGTTTCAGGATCACTATGAAATTAGTCTAAAACAATGTGCTGACACTAGACATGACCGTAAAAGTAATAATTTGCACTCCGGGGGCAATTTTGTTGACAAATTTGAGATAGCTTAAAACTGAGAAATTTCGACAGGCGGCCGGTCATCGATTTTCTCCAAAATATAAAAGTGTCTGGATCACTAGGAAATTAGTCTAAAACAATGTGCTGACACTAGACATGACCGTAAAAGTAATAATTTGCACTCCGGGGGCAATTTTGTTGACAAATTTGAGATAGCTTAAAACTGAGAAATTTCGACAGGCGGCCGGTCATCGATTTTCTCCAAAATATAAAAGTGTCTGGATCACTAGGAAATTAGTCTAAAACAATGTGCTGACACTAGACATGACCGTAAAAGTAATAATTTGCACTCCGGGGGCAATTTTGTTGACAAATTTGAGATAGCTTGGAACTGAGAAATTTCGACAGGCGGCCGGTCATCGATTTTTCCCAAAATATAAAAGTGTCTGGATCACTAGGAAATTAGTCTAAAACAATGTGCTGACACTAGACATGACCGTAAAAGTAATAATTTGCACTCCGGGGGCAATTTTGTTGACAAATTTGAGATAGCTTAAAACTGAGAAATTTCGACAGGCGGCCGGTCATCGATTTTCTCCAAAATATAAAAGTGTCTGGATCACTAGGAAATTAGTCTAAAACAATGTGCTGACACTAGACATGACCGTAAAAGTAATAATTTGCACTCCGGGGGCAATTTTGTTGACAAATTTGAGATAGCTTAAAACTGAGAAATTTCGACAGGCGGCCGGTCATCGATTTTCTCCAAAATATAAAAGTGTCTGGATCACTAGGAAATTAGTCTAAAACAATGTGCTGACACTAGACATGACCGTAAAAGTAATAATTTGCACTCCGGGGGCAATTTTGTTGACAAATTTGAGATAGCTTGGAACTGAGAAATTTCAACAGGCAGCCGGTCATCGATTTTTCCCAAAATATAAAAGTGTCTGGATCACTAGGAAATTAGTCTAAAACAATGTGCTGACACTAGACATGACCGTAAAAGTAATAATTTGCACTCTCGGGGGGCAGTTTTGTTGACAAATTTGAGATAGCTAAAAACTGATATATTTCGACAGGCGGCCGGTCATCGATTTTTCCCAAAATGTGAAAGTTTCTGGATCACTAGGAAATTAGTCTAAAACAATGTGCTGACACTAGACATGACCGTAAAAGTAATAATTTGCACTCCGGGGGCAATTTTATTGACAAATTTGAGATAGCTTAAAACTGAGAAATTTCGACAGGCGGCCGGTCATCGATTTATCCGAAAATATGAAAGTTTCTGGATCACTAGGGAATTAGTCTAAAACAATGTGCTGACACCAGACATGACCGTAAAAGTAATAATTTGCACTCCGGGGGCAATTTTGTTGACAAATTTGAGATAGCTTAAAACTAAGAAATTTCGACAGGCGGCCGGTCATCGATTTTTCCCAAAATATAAAAGTGTCTGGATCACTAGGAAATTAGTCCAAAACAATGTGCTGACACTAGACATGACCGTAAAAGTAATAATTTGCACTCCGGGGGCAGTTTTGTTGACAAATTTGAGATAGCTTAAAACTAAGAAATTTCGACAGGCGGCCGGTCATCGATTTTTCCCAAAATATAAAAGTGTCTGGATCACTAGGGAATTAGTCTAAAACAATGTGCTGACATCAGACATGACCGTAAAAGTAATAATTTGCACTCCGGAGGCAATTTTGTTGACAAATTTGAGATAGCTTAAAACTGAGAAATTTCGACAGGCGGCCGGTCATCGATTTTTCCCAAAATATAAAAGTGTCTGGATCACTAGGGAATTAGTCTAAAACAATGTGCTGACATCAGACATGACCGTAAAAGTAATAATTTGCACTCCGGAGGCAATTTTGTTGACAAATTTGAGATAGCTTAAAACTGAGAAATTTCGACAGGCGGCCGGTCATCGATTTTCTCCAAAATATAAAAGTGTCTGGATCACTAGGAAATTAGTCTAAAACAATGTGCTGACACTAGACATGACCGTAAAAGTAATAATTTGCACTCCGGGGGCAATTTTGTTGACAAATTTGAGATAGCTTAAAACTGAGAAATTTCGCAGGCGGCCGGTCATCGATTTTCTCCAAAATATAAAAGTGTCTGGATCACTAGGAAATTAGTCTAAAAACAATGTGCTGACACTAGACATGACCGTAAAAGTAATAATTTGCACTCCGGGGGCAATTTTGTTGACAAATTTGAGATAGCTTGGAACTGAGAAATTTCGACAGGCGGCCGGTCATCGATTTTTCCCAAAATATAAAAGTGTCTGGATCACTAGGAAATTAGTCTAAAACAATGTGCTGACACTAGACATGACCGTAAAAGTAATAATTTGCACTCTCGGGAGGCAGTTTTGTTGACAAATTTGAGATAGCTTAAAACTGAGAAATTTCGACAGGCGGCCGGTCATCGATTTTTCCCAAAATGTGAAAGTTTCTGGATCACTAGGAAATTAGTCTAAAACAATGTGCTGACACTAGACATGACCGTAAAAGTAATAATTTGCACTCCGGGGGCAATTTTATTGACAAATTTGAGATAGCTTAAAACTGAGAAATTTCGACAGGCGGCCGGTCATCGATTTATCCGAAAATATGAAAGTTTCTGGATCACTAGGGAATTAGTCTAAAACAATGTGCTGACACCAGACATGACCGTAAAAGTAATAATTTGCACTCCGGGGGCAATTTTGTTGACAAATTTGAGATAGCTTAAAACTAAGAAATTTCGACAGGCGGCCGGTCATCGATTTTTCCCAAAATATAAAAGTGTCTGGATCACTAGGAAATTAGTCCAAAACAATGTGCTGACACTAGACATGACCGTAAAAGTAATAATTTGCACTCCGGGGGCAGTTTTGTTGACAAATTTGAGATAGCTTAAAACTAAGAAATTTCGACAGGCGGCCGGTCATCGATTTTTCCCAAAATATAAAAGTGTCTGGATCACTAGGGAATTAGTCTAAAACAATGTGCTGACATCAGACATGACCGTAAAAGTAATAATTTGCACTCCGGAGGCAATTTTGTTGACAAATTTGAGATAGCTTAAAACTGAGAAATTTCGACAGGCGGCCGGTCATCGATTTTTCCCAAAATATAAAAGTGTCTGGATCACTAGGGAATTAGTCTAAAACAATGTGCTGACATCAGACATGACCGTAAAAGTAATAATTTGCACTCCGGAGGCAATTTTGTTGACAAATTTGAGATAGCTTAAAACTGAGAAATTTCGACAGGCGGCCGGTCATCGATTTTCTCCAAAATATAAAAGTGTCTGGATCACTAGGAAATTAGTCTAAAACAATGTGCTGACACTAGACATGACCGTAAAAGTAATAATTTGCACTCCGGGGGCAATTTTGTTGACAAATTTGAGATAGCTTGGAACTGAGAAATTTCGACAGGCGGCCGGTCATCGATTTTTCCCAAAATATAAAAGTGTCTGGATCACTAGGAAATTAGTCTAAAACAATGTGCTGACACTAGACATGACCGTAAAAGTAATAATTTGCACTCTCGGGGGGCAGTTTTGTTGACAAATTTGAGATAGCTCAAAACTTATAAATTTCGACAGGCGGCCGGTCATCGATTTTTCCCAAAATGTGAAAGTTTCTGGATCACTAGGAAATTAGTCTAAAACAATGTGCTGACACTAGACATGACCGTAAAAGTAATAATTTGCACTCCGGGGGCAATTTTATTGACAAATTTGAGATAGCTTAAAACTGAGAAATTTCGACAGGCGGCCGGTCATCGATTTATCCGAAAATATGAAAGTTTCTGGATCACTAGGGAATTAGTCTAAAACAATGTGCTGACACCAGACATGACCGTAAAAGTAATAATTTGCACTCCGGGGGCAATTTTGTTGACAAATTTGAGATAGCTTAAAACTAAGAAATTTCGACAGGCGGCCGGTCATCGATTTTTCCCAAAATATAAAAGTGTCTGGATCACTAGGAAATTAGTCCAAAACAATGTACTGACACTAGACATGACCGTAAAAGTAATAATTTGCACTCCGGGGGCAGTTTTGTTGACAAATTTGAGATAGCTGAAAACTGATAAATTTCGACAGGCGGCCGGTCATCGATTTTTCCAAAAATGTGAAAGTTTCAGGATCACTATGAAATTAGTCTAAAACAATGTGCTGACACTAGACATGACCGTAAAAGTAATAATTTGCACTCCGGGGGCAATTTTGTTGACAAATTTGAGATAGCTTAAAACTGAGAAATTTCGACAGGCGGCCGGTCATCGATTTTCTCCAAAATATAAAAGTGTCTGGATCACTAGGAAATTAGTCTAAAACAATGTGCTGACACTAGACATGACCGTAAAAGTAATAATTTGCACTCCGGGGGCAATTTTGTTGACAAATTTGAGATAGCTTAAAACTGAGAAATTTCGACAGGCGGCCGGTCATCGATTTTCTCCAAAATATAAAAGTGTCTGGATCACTAGGAAATTAGTCTAAAACAATGTGCTGACACTAGACATGACCGTAAAAGTAATAATTTGCACTCCGGGGGCAATTTTGTTGACAAATTTGAGATAGCTTGGAACTGAGAAATTTCGACAGGCGGCTGGTCATCGATTTTTCCCAAAATATAAAAGTGTCTGGATCACTAGGAAATTAGTCTAAAACAATGTGCTGACACTAGACATGACCGTAAAAGTAATAATTTGCACTCCGGGGGCAATTTTGTTGACAAATTTGAGATAGCTTAAAACTGAGAAATTTCGACAGGCGGCCGGTCATCGATTTTCTCCAAAATATAAAAGTGTCTGGATCACTAGGAAATTAGTCTAAAACAATGTGCTGACACTAGACATGACCGTAAAAGTAATAATTTGCACTCCGGGGGCAATTTTGTTGACAAATTTGAGATAGCTTAAAACTGAGAAATTTCGACAGGCGGCCGGTCATCGATTTTCTCCAAAATATAAAAGTGTCTGGATCACTAGGAAATTAGTCTAAAACAATGTGCTGACACTAGACATGACCGTAAAAGTAATAATTTGCACTCCGGGGGCAATTTTGTTGACAAATTTGAGATAGCTTGGAACTGAGAAATTTCGACAGGCAGCCGGTCATCGATTTTTCCCAAAATATAAAAGTGTCTGGATCACTAGGAAATTAGTCTAAAACAATGTGCTGACACTAGACATGACCGTAAAAGTAATAATTTGCACTCTCGGGGGGCAGTTTTGTTGACAAATTTGAGATAGCTAAAAACTGATATATTTCGACAGGCGGCCGGTCATCGATTTTTCCCAAAATGTGAAAGTTTCTGGATCACTAGGAAATTAGTCTAAAACAATGTGCTGACACTAGACATGACCGTAAAAGTAATAATTTGCACTCCGGGGGCAATTTTATTGACAAATTTGAGATAGCTTAAAACTGAGAAATTTCGACAGGCGGCCGGTCATCGATTTATCCGAAAATATGAAAGTTTCTGGATCACTAGGGAATTAGTCTAAAACAATGTGCTGACACCAGACATGACCGTAAAAGTAATAATTTGCACTCCGGGGGCAATTTTGTTGACAAATTTGAGATAGCTTAAAACTAAGAAATTTCGACAGGCGGCCGGTCATCGATTTTTCCCAAAATATAAAAGTGTCTGGATCACTAGGAAATTAGTCCAAAACAATGTGCTGACACTAGACATGACCGTAAAAGTAATAATTTGCACTCCGGGGGCAGTTTTGTTGACAAATTTGAGATAGCTTAAAACTAAGAAATTTCGACAGGCGGCCGGTCATCGATTTTTCCCAAAATATAAAAGTGTCTGGATCACTAGGGAATTAGTCTAAAACAATGTGCTGACATCAGACATGACCGTAAAAGTAATAATTTGCACTCCGGAGGCAATTTTGTTGACAAATTTGAGATAGCTTAAAACTGAGAAATTTCGACAGGCGGCCGGTCATCGATTTTTCCCAAAATATAAAAGTGTCTGGATCACTAGGGAATTAGTCTAAAACAATGTGCTGACATCAGACATGACCGTAAAAGTAATAATTTGCACTCCGGAGGCAATTTTGTTGACAAATTTGAGATAGCTTAAAACTGAGAAATTTCGACAGGCGGCCGGTCATCGATTTTCTCCAAAATATAAAAGTGTCTGGATCACTAGGAAATTAGTCTAAAACAATGTGCTGACACTAGACATGACCGTAAAAGTAATAATTTGCACTCCGGGGGCAATTTTGTTGACAAATTTGAGATAGCTTAAAACTGAGAAATTTCGACAGGCGGCCGGTCATCGATTTTCTCCAAAATATAAAAGTGTCTGGATCACTAGGAAATTAGTCTAAAACAATGTGCTGACACTAGACATGACCGTAAAAGTAATAATTTGCACTCCGGGGGCAATTTTGTTGACAAATTTGAGATAGCTTGGAACTGAGAAATTTCGACAGGCGGCCGGTCATCGATTTTTCCCAAAATATAAAAGTGTCTGGATCACTAGGAAATTAGTCTAAAACAATGTGCTGACACTAGACATGACCGTAAAAGTAATAATTTGCACTCTCGGGAGGCAGTTTTGTTGACAAATTTGAGATAGCTCAAAACTTATAAATTTCGACAGGCGGCCGGTCATCGATTTTTCCCAAAATGTGAAAGTTTCTGGATCACTAGGAAATTAGTCTAAAACAATGTGCTGACACTAGACATGACCGTAAAAGTAATAATTTGCACTCCGGGGGCAATTTTATTGACAAATTTGAGATAGCTTAAAACTGAGAAATTTCGACAGGCGGCCGGTCATCGATTTATCCGAAAATATGAAAGTTTCTGGATCACTAGGGAATTAGTCTAAAACAATGTGCTGACACCAGACATGACCGTAAAAGTAATAATTTGCACTCCAGGGGCAATTTTGTTGACAAATTTGAGATAGCTTAAAACTAAGAAATTTCGACAGGCGGCCGGTCATCGATTTTTCCCAAAATATAAAAGTGTCTGGATCACTAGGAAATTAGTCCAAAACAATGTACTGACACTAGACATGACCGTAAAAGTAATAATTTGCACTCCGGGGGCAGTTTTGTTGACAAATTTGAGATAGCTGAAAACTGATAAATTTCGACAGGCGGCCGGTCATCGATTTTTCCAAAAATGTGAAAGTTTCAGGATCACTATGAAATTAGTCTAAAACAATGTGCTGACACTAGACATGACCGTAAAAGTAATAATTTGCACTCCGGGGGCAATTTTGTTGACAAATTTGAGATAGCTTAAAACTGAGAAATTTCGACAGGCGGCCGGTCATCGATTTTCTCCAAAATATAAAAGTGTCTGGATCACTAGGAAATTAGTCTAAAACAATGTGCTGACACTAGACATGACCGTAAAAGTAATAATTTGCACTCCGGGGGCAATTTTGTTGACAAATTTGAGATAGCTTAAAACTGAGAAATTTCGACAGGCGGCCGGTCATCGATTTTCTCCAAAATATAAAAGTGTCTGGATCACTAGGAAATTAGTCTAAAACAATGTGCTGACACTAGACATGACCGTAAAAGTAATAATTTGCACTCCGGGGGCAATTTTGTTGACAAATTTGAGATAGCTTGGAACTGAGAAATTTCGACAGGCGGCTGGTCATCGATTTTTCCCAAAATATAAAAGTGTCTGGATCACTAGGAAATTAGTCTAAAACAATGTGCTGACACTAGACATGACCGTAAAAGTAATAATTTGCACTCCGGGGGCAATTTTGTTGACAAATTTGAGATAGCTTAAAACTGAGAAATTTCGACAGGCGGCCGGTCATCGATTTTCTCCAAAATATAAAAGTGTCTGGATCACTAGGAAATTAGTCTAAAACAATGTGCTGACACTAGACATGACCGTAAAAGTAATAATTTGCACTCCGGGGGCAATTTTGTTGACAAATTTGAGATAGCTTAAAACTGAGAAATTTCGACAGGCGGCCGGTCATCGATTTTCTCCAAAATATAAAAGTGTCTGGATCACTAGGAAATTAGTCTAAAACAATGTGCTGACACTAGACATGACCGTAAAAGTAATAATTTGCACTCCGGGGGCAATTTTGTTGACAAATTTGAGATAGCTTGGAACTGAGAAATTTCGACAGGCAGCCGGTCATCGATTTTTCCCAAAATATAAAAGTGTCTGGATCACTAGGAAATTAGTCTAAAACAATGTGCTGACACTAGACATGACCGTAAAAGTAATAATTTGCACTCTCGGGGGGCAGTTTTGTTGACAAATTTGAGATAGCTAAAAACTGATATATTTCGACAGGCGGCCGGTCATCGATTTTTCCCAAAATGTGAAAGTTTCTGGATCACTAGGAAATTAGTCTAAAACAATGTGCTGACACTAGACATGACCGTAAAAGTAATAATTTGCACTCCGGGGGCAATTTTATTGACAAATTTGAGATAGCTTAAAACTGAGAAATTTCGACAGGCGGCCGGTCATCGATTTATCCGAAAATATGAAAGTTTCTGGATCACTAGGGAATTAGTCTAAAACAATGTGCTGACACCAGACATGACCGTAAAAGTAATAATTTGCACTCCGGGGGCAATTTTGTTGACAAATTTGAGATAGCTTAAAACTAAGAAATTTCGACAGGCGGCCGGTCATCGATTTTTCCCAAAATATAAAAGTGTCTGGATCACTAGGAAATTAGTCCAAAACAATGTGCTGACACTAGACATGACCGTAAAAGTAATAATTTGCACTCCGGGGGCAGTTTTGTTGACAAATTTGAGATAGCTTAAAACTAAGAAATTTCGACAGGCGGCCGGTCATCGATTTTTCCCAAAATATAAAAGTGTCTGGATCACTAGGGAATTAGTCTAAAACAATGTGCTGACATCAGACATGACCGTAAAAGTAATAATTTGCACTCCGGAGGCAATTTTGTTGACAAATTTGAGATAGCTTAAAACTGAGAAATTTCGACAGGCGGCCGGTCATCGATTTTTCCCAAAATATAAAAGTGTCTGGATCACTAGGGAATTAGTCTAAAACAATGTGCTGACATCAGACATGACCGTAAAAGTAATAATTTGCACTCCGGAGGCAATTTTGTTGACAAATTTGAGATAGCTTAAAACTGAGAAATTTCGACAGGCGGCCGGTCATCGATTTTCTCCAAAATATAAAAGTGTCTGGATCACTAGGAAATTAGTCTAAAACAATGTGCTGACACTAGACATGACCGTAAAAGTAATAATTTGCACTCCGGGGGCAATTTTGTTGACAAATTTGAGATAGCTTAAAACTGAGAAATTTCGACAGGCGGCCGGTCATCGATTTTCTCCAAAATATAAAAGTGTCTGGATCACTAGGAAATTAGTCTAAAACAATGTGCTGACACTAGACATGACCGTAAAAGTAATAATTTGCACTCCGGGGGCAATTTTGTTGACAAATTTGAGATAGCTTGGAACTGAGAAATTTCGACAGGCGGCCGGTCATCGATTTTTCCCAAAATATAAAAGTGTCTGGATCACTAGGAAATTAGTCTAAAACAATGTGCTGACACTAGACATGACCGTAAAAGTAATAATTTGCACTCTCGGGAGGCAGTTTTGTTGACAAATTTGAGATAGCTCAAAACTTATAAATTTCGACAGGCGGCCGGTCATCGATTTTTCCCAAAATGTGAAAGTTTCTGGATCACTAGGAAATTAGTCTAAAACAATGTGCTGACACTAGACATGACCGTAAAAGTAATAATTTGCACTCCGGGGGCAATTTTATTGACAAATTTGAGATAGCTTAAAACTGAGAAATTTCGACAGGCGGCCGGTCATCGATTTATCCGAAAATATGAAAGTTTCTGGATCACTAGGGAATTAGTCTAAAACAATGTGCTGACACCAGACATGACCGTAAAAGTAATAATTTGCACTCCGGGGGCAATTTTGTTGACAAATTTGAGATAGCTTAAAACTAAGAAATTTCGACAGGCGGCCGGTCATCGATTTTTCCCAAAATATAAAAGTGTCTGGATCACTAGGAAATTAGTCCAAAACAATGTACTGACACTAGACATGACCGTAAAAGTAATAATTTGCACTCCGGGGGCAGTTTTGTTGACAAATTTGAGATAGCTGAAAACTGATAAATTTCGACAGGCGGCCGGTCATCGATTTTTCCAAAAATGTGAAAGTTTCAGGATCACTATGAAATTAGTCTAAAACAATGTGCTGACACTAGACATGACCGTAAAAGTAATAATTTGCACTCCGGGGGCAATTTTGTTGACAAATTTGAGATAGCTTAAAACTGAGAAATTTCGACAGGCGGCCGGTCATCGATTTTCTCCAAAATATAAAAGTGTCTGGATCACTAGGAAATTAGTCTAAAACAATGTGCTGACACTAGACATGACCGTAAAAGTAATAATTTGCACTCCGGGGGCAATTTTGTTGACAAATTTGAGATAGCTTAAAACTGAGAAATTTCGACAGGCGGCCGGTCATCGATTTTCTCCAAAATATAAAAGTGTCTGGATCACTAGGAAATTAGTCTAAAACAATGTGCTGACACTAGACATGACCGTAAAAGTAATAATTTGCACTCCGGGGGCAATTTTGTTGACAAATTTGAGATAGCTTGGAACTGAGAAATTTCGACAGGCGGCCGGTCATCGATTTTTCCCAAAATATAAAAGTGTCTGGATCACTAGGAAATTAGTCTAAAACAATGTGCTGACACTAGACATGACCGTAAAAGTAATAATTTGCACTCCGGGGGCAATTTTGTTGACAAATTTGAGATAGCTTAAAACTGAGAAATTTTGACAGGCGGCCGGTCATCGATTTTCTCCAAAATATAAAAGTGTCTGGATCACTAGGAAATTAGTCTAAAACAATGTGCTGACACTAGACATGACCGTAAAAGTAATAATTTGCACTCCGGGGGCAATTTTGTTGACAAATTTGAGATAGCTTAAAACTGAGAAATTTCGACAGGCGGCCGGTCATCGATTTTCTCCAAAATATAAAAGTGTCTGGATTACTAGGAACTTAGTCTAAAACAATGTGCTGACACTAGTCATGACCGTAAAAGTAATAATTTGCACTCCGGGGACAGTTTTGTTGACAAATTTGAGATGGCTCAAAACTGAGAAATTTTGACAGGCGGCCGGTCATCGATTTTTCCCAAAATGTGAAAGTTTCTGGATCACTAGGAAATTAGTCTAAAACAATGTGCTGACACTAGACATGACCGTAAAAGTAATAATTTGCACTCCGGGGGCAATTTTGTTGACAAATTTGAGATAGCTTAAAACTGAGAAATTTCGACAGGCGGCCGGTCATCGATTTATCCGAAAATATGAAAGTTTCTGGATCACTAGGAAAATTATTCTAAAACAATGTGCTGACACCAGACATGACCGTAAAAGTAATAATTTGCACTCCGGGGGCAATTTTGTTGACAAATTTGAGATAGCTTAAAACTGAGAAATTTCAACAGGCGGCCGGTCATCAATTTTTCCAAAAATGTGAAAGTTTCAGGATCACTATGAAATTAGTCTAAAACAATGTGCTGACATCAGACATGACCGTAAAAGTAATAATTTGCACTCCAGAGGCAATTTTGTTGACAAATTTGAGATAGCTTAAAACAGAAATTTCGACAGGCGGCCGGTCATCGATTTTTCCCAAAATATAAAAGTATTTGGATCACTAGGAAATTAGTCTGAAACAATGTGCTGACACCAGACATGACCGTAAAAAGTTGAAAAATTTGAGATAGCTCAAAATTGAGAAATTTTAACAGGCGGCCGGTCATGGATTTTACCCAAATTATAAAAGTGTCTGCATCACTAGGAATTTAGTCTAAAACAATGTGTTGACACTAGACATGACGATAAAAGTAATAATTTACACTCCGGGAGCAAATTTGTTGAAAAATTTGAGATAGCTCAAAATTGAGAAATTTCAACAGGCGGCCGGTAATGGATTTTCCCCAAAATATAAAAGTATTTGGATCACTAGGAAATTAGTCTAAAACAATGTACTGACACCAGCCATGACCATAAAAGTAATAATTTGCACTTCGGGGGCAGTTTTGTTGACAAATTTGAGATAGCTTAAAACTGAGAAATTTCGACAGGCGGTCGGTCATCGATTTTTCCCAAAATATGAAAGTTTCTGGATCACTAGGAAATTAGTCTACAACAATGTGCTGACACCAGACATGACCGTAAAAGTAATAATTTGCACTTCCGGGGCAGTTTTGTTGACAAATTTTATATAGCTCAAAACTGAAATTTCGACACGCGGCCTGTCATCAATTTTTCCCAAAATATAAATTTTTTTGGATCACTAGGAAATTAGTCTAAAACAATGTGCTGACACTAGACGTGACCATAAAAGTAATAATTTGCACTCCGGGGGCAGTTTTGTTGACAAATTTGAGAAGCTCAAAACTGAGAAACTTCGACAGGCGGCCAGTCATGTAATTTTCCCAAATTATTAAAGTTTCTGGATCACTAGGAAATTAGTCTAAAACAATGTGCTGACACTAGACATGACCGTAAAAGTAATAATTTGCACTCCGGGGGCAATTATGTTGACAAATTTGAGATATCTCAAAACTGAGAAATTTTGACAGTCGGCCGGTCATCAATTTATCCCAAAATATAAAAGTTTCTGGATCACTAAGAAATTAGTCTAAAACAATGTGCTGACACTAAACATGACCATAAAAGTAATAATTTGCACTCCGGGGGCAGTTTTGTTGACAAATTTGAGATAGCTCAAAATTGAGAAATTTCAACAGTCGGCCGGCTATGGATTTTCCCCAAAATATAAAAGTATTCAATCACTAGGAAATTATTCTGAAACAATGTGCTGACACTAGTTATGGCCATAAAACACTCCGGGAGAGAATTTGTTGAAAAATTTGATATAGCTCAAAATTTAGAAATTTCAACAGTCGGCCGGTCATGGAATTTCCCCAAAATATAAAAATATTTGGATCACTAGGAAATTAGTCTGAAACAATGTGCTGACACTAGACATGGCCATAAAAGTAATAATTTGCAATCCGGGAGTAAATTTGTTGACAAATTTGAGATGGTTCAAAATTTAGACAGTTCGACATGGTTGCGGGTCATGTAGTTTTCCCAAAATATACAAGTTTCTGCATCACTAGGATATTGGCCTATAACAATGTCATGACACTAGTTAAGATAATGAAATTTGTAATCTGCCTGTGACATTTTATCACTCATCATTTGCTCCATGTTGCACCAATAACTCATAAATGGATAAACACGTACCATCTTTACACGAAATTGCATCGTTCATGAATCCTGTCACTTCTAAGAATAGACATGTCAGCTTTATGACATGAAAGGTCACGTTCAAAACTCAATAAACGATTGGAGGAGGGCATTGGGTGAAGCGTGCCGCAATGCAATACAGCATCGTGCAACACTGTTAGAGCGCATTTGGTGAAAGATATTCTAGGAGAAACAAGGTGTTTTCTAATGGAATATTATTTTTGCTGAAGCCCCTCACAAAATTGGTGAGGAATGAGGTGTTCGCAGAATGGATGGAAGGATAGACAGTTGAATAAAGGACTGAATCAATCCAGTACAAAATGCCAGGATTAGTCTGAGAATAAATTAGAAGAAGCTTAGCATTGTGTCCGAGTATTGGTCAGTTTCCCAGAGTCTGTTGTGCCTAGAGTTATCAAGGTTACTCCAAGATGATGACACATTCCAAAGTGGAACTGCCAGCCTAATGTTTCCAGTAATTATCCAGATGCAACCTTGTTACTTGGAAGTTCTGTCTACATCATGTCATTCCTAAAGTCATGGATGTTTCTCGAAAAAATAAAAGTTGCTGGATCACTAGGAAATTAGTCTAAAACAACGTCCTGGCACTATATTTGTTCTACGGCTCTTAGCTGAGGGTGTTGCTGAACGCCCATAAGTCAATATCCCCCAAATGAGGGGGCCTGGCCGTTGCTCGCTCTTTATATGGAGGTAAGATGCTGAGTCAGCAGCACATGCTGCCTACCTTGTGAGCATTACTAAAGGTGGAAAAAGCATTCCAATCGCACACAATGGTTATGATGCAAGTCTGTATCAAAAACTCATTGAGTGAGCGTAATCAAAGGTGGAAAAACGTCTCATTAATTCAAAATGGAATGCTTGGCTAGTGAATCCATTACGTGGAAGTCCGAAGTGAAAGCTTGCTGTGTGGATATCATCTCATTAACATGAAATAGAACGCTTGGCTAGGAAAACCATTACGCGGAAGTCTGAAGTGAAAGCTTGCCGAGTGGATGTCCTCTCATTAACATGAAATGGAATGCTTGGCTAGCGAATCCATTACGTGGAAGTCCAAAGTGAAAACTTGCTGTGTGGATGTCGTCTACAGACTAAGGTGGAAAAACATCTCATTAATATGAAATGGAATGCTTGGCTAGCGAATGCATTACGTGGAAGCCCGAAGCGAAAGCTTGCTGAGTGGATGTTGTCTGCAGACTGACCATTCCTGGTTTGCTTGGGGAGCGGCCAGTGGCGAACATAATACCAATACATGGAAGAGGAATTAAAGTAGCCAAGAGCAGGATGTGGCGATTCCTTAGGTGAGCTCAGTACCAGAGTGTAATATGCCAGCTCTGCAATTATGGAAGCCTTTTTGGATGGCGGGGAATGCCCATGGTCTGCCCCTGCCTTCCCGTGACGGTTGACCATGATGTCTTTGGCCATTTTACTTTGACCAGCTGAGATGTGGACGACACCACAATAGAATGTCCCTCAAAACCCCCATTAAGGCTAACCTGATAAAAAAACGCTCACAGAAGTTGGATGTGCTGGCCTAAAGGTTGCAAATAAATTGGCACAACACAAAAACATCTGAGTGAAATGTCCCTCATGCCCGGAACAGCTGTGACTATCTTGTCTTCCGGGCACAGCATCCTGCACACGTCCAAACCGAAAGCTCGCTGAGTGCATGTTGCCTGCAAACTGACTGTTCCTGGTTTGTTCGGGGAGTGGCCTGTGGCGAACGAAATGCCCAATACAAGGAAGTGAGGAATTAAAGCAGCCATGCACAGGACGTGGGAATTCCTTGCGTGAGCCCAGTACCAGAGCGCTATGTATCGGCTCTGCAATTATGGAAGCCTCCTTGGATGGCGGTAAATGCCCATGGACTGCCCCTGCCTTCCCTTGATGGCTGACCATGAAGTCTTTGACCGTTGTAACTTGACCAGCTAGGATGTGGACGGCACCACAACAGTTAGAGTCCCCCAGGATGGCTAATCTGATTTAAAAACGCCTGCTAAAATTGG
Organism: Cepaea hortensis; assembly: GCA_963921405.1. NCBI lineage: Eukaryota > Metazoa > Mollusca > Gastropoda > Stylommatophora > Helicidae > Cepaea > Cepaea hortensis. Next base: position 84,269,588 of record OY992894.1, on the reverse strand, counting down.
ATGTGTTGGCCTAAGGGATTTGGCCCAAGGGTGCATTATGAGACACCGCAATTACGTCTGAAAAATCACTCCGGATGAATGCAGAAGAAGAAGAAAGGTGAAGATTGGCATACTTCATGCTGAATTTGTGGTTGGCAATGAACAGGCAGACAGATTGGTTTGAGCCGCATCATTAAGGGGTGATTTGATGCATGTGAACAGAATGCCCTGAGTTCAATGATGACAGTTCTTGGCTCAACTCATCTCAGCTCATCTAGTGTCAGCACATTGTTTTAGACTAATTTTGTAGTGATCAACCAATTTTAATTTTTTTTTTTTTTTTTGAATTCATGACCGCGAGTATGTTGACATTTTTAAATATTGAGCTATCCCAATTTTTCCAACAAAATTGCTCCAGTATGACAAATTATTTTATGTTCATATCTAGTGACATAGACAGAAGTAACATGTAGTATGAGCAGTACCGTGTGGTAGATGTTCTCAGTTTGATGCAAGTCTTTGAAATGCATTCCCTTACATGTGTTTTCTTTAAAAATGCTGCCCCCTTATGAAACCCCCTCATGGTGCCGCCTGATGCGGCCACCTCTCTGTATCATAGCACAGTACGGCCCTGAATATGAGAGATTGAGTGCTAGTTAATTTTTGCAGTGTAATTATGTTTTCTATCTTCTCTTCTGCGATATCTTAGTCAGTAAATCGTAAAAAAGTATTAAAAAAGTTTTTTTTTTAAAACAGTAAAAAAAAAATATCTTAGGTAAATAGGTGTATTTATCCTCAAATTCTGTAATGCCAGCCTTTTTTCTTGTCTGTATGTTGCATAGGTTTTTTCCCTTATTCTACATGTTGCGTGAGAGCCGTGGTGGCATAGTGGCTAGAATCTTGTTCTCTGACCTGAAAGTCATGGGTTTGATCTGCTCTTGTGTTGATTCAAATTTTACACAATTGTCCGGAGCTCTGTCAGGTCAACCCAGCCCCTAAAATGGCTACCAGGAAATGTCTTGGGTGGTACAAGTGTTTGATGTGACACTGACCACATCACCCACTGACAGCTGATTGGTCTATACAAATATTGGTCTAGCTCCTACAGCTCTTTGCACCTTCATCATCATCATGTGCCATACCCATAAGCGTAGGCGGTCATGTTTCACCATCTCACGCGATCACCAGAGTCGTGGATCAGCTCTGTGTTCTTGTCTTGACCATACCACATGGCCAAGCCATCCAGGTATTTACATCCAGGTAAGAGTTAACTGTACTTTCTACCCTTTTGTTTTTACATATTGTGCAATATTGTGAAAGCCTGTGTCCTTAGTACTCTTCTTTATGGCAGTGAAACCTAGACAACTTACTCACACCAAGAGAAACATTTAAACAGCTTTCATATGCGGTGTCTGCGAAGAATACTTGGTATTAAGTGGCAAGATAAAATCACAAATACTGAAGTATTGGAAAGATCAGGTTGTGTGACAGTGTATTCCATGCTCAGTCTTCGTAGACTTAGATGGATAGGACATCTTAGGATGATGGATGATGGTAGAATACCAAAGGACATCTTTTTTGGTGAATTACAGACTGGTAGGAGATCTCAGGGTCAGCCTCTACTACTATACAAAGATGTGTGTAAGCGGGACATGATTGACACAGGCAATGATAATGCACATTGGGAGCAAGTTGCAGCTGAACGTGTTGCATGGAGGGCAACTATCAGAAATGGAATAAAGACAAAGGAGAAAATGATTGCAGATAAAGCACACACAGAGCTTGAGAGACATAAGATGGTGCACAATGGTGGAAATGACCATGTTTTCACATGCATCTACTGTGGGCAAACATTTGCAGCAAGAATTGGGCTTAGCAGCCACACTCGCCACCACCATGGGTCGTAGTTATTAAGCCTTTTTGAAGCACAATGTACCAAACTATCGTCTGTCAAGATGGAAAGGTGCCAATGAATTGTGCAATTTATTGTACACATGCTATATTTTCAAAGGCAGTGAAGAGAACTGGCCAACATAACTCATATGTATTGGCCTAGAAATACGTGAAGGCTTAATATTTTTGCACCCCAGCAGCAGTAGGTGCTATGGGACTTCATTTACCTTGTTTGCATGTTACTACAGGTGTGTTTATAGTTGCAGGACAGATGAATTAAGTTTACATGTTACTACAGGTGTGTTTATATTTGCAGGACAGATGAAGTTAAGTTTACATGTAATACAGGTGTGTTGTGTAGTTGTAATACAGATGAAGTTAAGTTTACATGTTAATACAGGTGTGTTTTGTATTTGCAGGACAGATGAAGTTAAGTTTACATGATAATACAGGTGTGTTTTGTATTTGCAGGACAGATGAAGTTAAGTTACATGTTACTACAGGTGTGTTTATATTTGCAGGACAGATGAAGTTAAGTTACATGTTACTACAGGTGTATTTGCATTTGCAGGACAGATGAAGTTAAGCAGGTCCTCCATCCTGGTGGTGGGTGCTGGAGGTCTCGGGTGCCCTGCTGCTATTTACCTGGCAGCTGCAGGAGTAGGTCAGTACCTAGGTGCCAGCATTTACTGAATGTCTGTTTTAGGGTTTCCAGGGGGGAATTAAGATTATTTCAAGATCACGTTAATACAAGAACAGATTACTTGATATTGTTTTTCCTTTCATACTTTATGGTTCTGTACTTCTCGCTCTTCTGAAATTCATTTTATAATGTAACTAGACCTAGACCTGCAAATCACGTTTTATGTAGACGTCTAGACTAGTATGTGTTATTAAATTTAGCTTCCAGTTTTGGGTATACTGTGTGTGTGGGGGGGGGGGGGGGAATTTATAGGTAGGACATACAGAAAAGGGGAGTGGGGTGATGACATTCTGAACATATGGTGAAGGGGTGCACGGGCCAAATATTTTTGAGAACCACTGGTCTAAAAGGATGGTCCCGATAGAAAAGACTGAGCTTCACTTGGAAGACAAAAGACAGAAGATGGAGAACTCTTGTGTATGTAGGAAGACCTAATAGGAATGCTTAGTTTAACTGGCCAGGTGCTTTTGTTAGATATGTTAGCCTGCAATTGTTACCTTTAGTATTTGTTTATTTAGTGTGGAACAGCTGGCCGAGTGACTAAGAACCCTTGGTTCTCCTTTGGGAGACCCGGGTTGGAATCCTCAGTAAGGTGTGGATTTTTTTTATTTCGGGGGAAAAAAGAAAATCTTAACCTGCACAGTTGGCGGAGACTGCACTAGCCAGGCGGCCTTAATTCCTCATGCTCAAGATCCCCTGCAAGTACCACTGCAAGGTGCTATAGGCAGTAGATGGCAGTTTTGTTGTTGTTGACAGTATTTGTTTATTTAGTAAGCACTTGCACTCACTCACTCGCACACCTTGTGTTAATAAAGACCAACGGTGGAGTAAGTGTGGTGTTACAAACCAAAATTATATTCTTTGGAAAAAAGAGGATTTACAAAGCATTCTTAGTACAAACAACTGAACTAGAAACAAAAAATGTATTTTCAAATTGATACCAATTCTGCCAAAAATAAAATGGATGATGTGGGTGAAAAGGTAACCTATGAATGTAGCTCAGATTCGTACAAACTTCGAGGGTAATATTTTACAATACAGTCATCTGGGGTTTTGCAATACCATCTCTGGCCAGAGCTGAAATAAGTCCTGATGTTTCAGTAAGCTAGTCGAGGTACAAACAGGTACCTGATGCTCCTCGGGTTTCAACTATCACTCTTTCACCAGATGGTGAATCGGTCAGTTCATGATCTCACACAGGTTCAAAACTAACAGCACAATCAACAACAGCAACCAGGCTCAATAAATGAGAAAAACAGTCACATACTCCTGAGTATCTTGTTCATGGTCAGTTGGCTGTGTATAAGTGGTTTTTATGTCTGTGTGTGTGTTATTCTCAGAAAGACCACAAGGAAAGGTAGATACCATTCCCTTTTGTATGGCTTTCATATAGAAAGGTGATGCATTATATAGATTGATGATACACACATTGTGATTGTAACTGACTCAGAAAGCATGCTGAGAAGGGTGAGAACAGGCAAGCTTCGTGCAGAGTGGCTTGCTTCGCTTCGGAGGTCACGGGTAGCAAGCATCACCTGGATCTTTTCTCCTGGGCATGCCGGTGTGCTGGGGAATGAACAGGCGGACAGATTGGCTGGCTCGGCAAAACTTGGTGGAGTATTGATGCATGACAAGGCAGAAGTGGTTGCGGCCTTGTGGGAGCACGTGTACACCTCGGAGGAGCAGATGGATCACCATAGTCTGGTAAGAATGAGACAGCGAGGTGTGATGAGGGGATCTGGCCAACGCTCGACGCTCAGAGGAAAGGCGAGACGGACATATAATCAGATTGCTACTGGAACTATTAGTGTTGGAACTCTTCGCTGGCTGCTGGGGATGGAGACGGAGCGCTTATGGGAATGTCCCGAATGCTGTGATGTCGGTTCCTAAATCAATCAATCAATCAATCAATAGATTGACGATACAATATATGGAATGATGATGCGAGTTATGGAGATGATGTCTGTGAGAAAAAGGCCAGACAGTGATTACTTTTCAAACCAAAGGGTAAATCAGACTGGAATAGATATACATGTTTGAATGAAAGAAAAAAATATTTAATATACATATTTGTAAAAGGTTCTCGCCACGTTGGTGACTTACGGGATAAGTGAGCCGGCCGCTCAGAAAGCAGTGGCAAACTACTGAGCGTAATCTTGCCAAGAAATCAGCAACAGCGGTAAAATGCTGGTGTTGACAGCGATGTCCTGTAAAGGATATGCGGAAAAAAAATTATAAAAGTATGCTTGCATCAGGTGTTCATGTATCTGCGTCTACTTCCTTACTATTATAATTACAGGAAGTCCTGGGACCCCAGGATGGACCTCTAGATAGCTAAGAATAGGCCACAGACAATAAAGCCTACTCTCACATCAAGCATTAGACAAAGAGCAAAATCAATCAATCTGGATTAGCCAGAGCTGAAATAAGTCTTGATCAATCAAGATTGATAAACCAACACAGAACTGGTGTCGTTAGCCACTACACATTGCGGGATTTGCTGAGGAGGGGATCCGAGCACTTATGGACTGAATGGTTCGATGTGCAATAAGGATGATCTGTCGACTAACTAACTAACAAAGAGCAAAAGATGGTGGCCATAGAATCGTGAAGCGTAACCCAAGAATCTAGGCGACAGTACAAACAGAACAGGGCAATCAGGTAAGGTGGCTGAGGCACTCTAGTAGTCCTGTTTTAGGATACCTCAGTTATCCCCTTAAAATCATTTAGTCCTAAAAATACATGGTTTATGAGTTTTCTAAAACTCTATATCACGCTTTTTTTGCCACAGATTATGTTGAAGTAAATTAATATTTTAATTATTTAAATATAAATCGCCTGGTTGATACTGACTGCAAATGGGAATTGTGTTCCATGGGTGATTACTTCTTCTATCACTATATTCAGGCAATCACTGGTCTTTACTTTCTGACTTTCCACATGATTACAATCATGAAATGCACTCTTTGCACTCCCAAAAATATATACACCATTTCATTTCCAAAATGTATATCATAATATTCTGTGTAGTTGTTAAAAATATAAAGTACTACATATGTACAGCATTCCAATTTTCCTTCCCCTGCTTGAGGATCTCAACTGTCATCAACAAAAAACTAGGAGTTTCTGGCCGTATGGCAAGAATACCACTGAGAATCTCAACGTGCAACGTAAATACACATCAGAAAATGGAGGTTTCCCAATACAGAAATATAATTCCTTTTGGCACATCGTTATTTTCCACTATATATACACAATAATAGATTAATACACACTCACCCCCAGTTTTGTATTAGATTAGGATAGTTTAAAGGTCATAGTGCAGTTTGCTAGACCAGATTATCTTAACTGGTAATCTCTGTATGTCAGTCTATGATGCTGGTATAGCATGAAAGAAGGGATGGAAGTAGTTACCCGTGACCTTTAGTCCTATAGTAATAATTAAGTTTCACGTATTACAACAGGGTCAGATGGAGAGGTTTAAACTACATCCCATTGTTGAGCAAGATAACATGGCGAAGACGGAGAAGATAAAAAATAGGATGTCCGTTTTAATTATGAAGCTTTAATTAAATAAAGTTACTAATAATGCTACATATTTGTACGCTGACATTAACTGCTGCTCTACATTACATCATCAGTGAGCATTATGACACTATAATTAAATAGGAAGTAATGTTATCATGACTCCATGTTTTCCTTCAAGCACGATGATGTCATAGTGGTGTCACCACATCACACTCTCCACAGATGTTGGTCCCTGGTGTTTTGGATTACTTCTGTTGTTGATATTCCTTCATCATAAAACCATCAAGCATCATTTTTCTCAGCCTGCATCTGTTTCTCCTACCAACAATCCACAGCTGTCACAATGTTCTCCAATGCCTCTCTTCTCATTATATGACCAAACAACACTGTCTCTTCTCATAGTTGTGTAGAATATTCTACTTTCATTAGCTTTGTCCAGTAAATCTTTGTCATTTACTCTGGCTGTCTGTCCAAAGTACATTCAACATTCATCTCAGAACCCACATCTCCTCAGCCTCCAAGCTCTTTGTAATTTGATCATTCACATTCTAAAATGAATTGCCTTACAGCAAAACAGCCTATCTTAACATTCCATCACTCTGTGCCTGACATTCAATGAAAGTGATTAATTACATAAAATATTGTTCAACTTCTGAAATGCAGCTTTTGCTTGGCCTATCCTGCTCTTAATCTCTTCCATCTGATAACATGATTGCCTCCAGATATTTGAATCTATTAACTTAGTTAAGCTTGGATATTCAGGGCTTAAAATAATAGCCTTATGCGATAGAAGGATTAAAGGGACAATTTGGATATTGTGTAATATGGTAGCAGTTAGATGAGATAGAAGGGTTAATGGGACAATTTCAGCTGAGTTGAGTTGAGCTAAGAACTGACATCACTGCACTGAGGACATTCATGCTCCGTCCCCTCTTCAACAGCGAGCGAAGAGTTACACTACTATTCGTTCCCACCGCTATCTGATAGAAAGTTCTCCTGGTCTTCCCTCTTAGTTTTTAGATTCTGCCAGAACCCCTGCCAATCCCCTGCAATCTCATTCTTTCCACATATGGGTTCTCAATCTGATCCTCCGCCTTCTCTACCTGGTCCCACAAGCGCACGACCACCTCCCTCTTTTCCATAGGCAAACTACCACCAAGAAGTGTATTCCCTGCTAGCCTATCAGCCTATTCATTCCCCTGCACTCCCGCATGGCAAGGGCAAAAAAATCCATTCAATTCTCACAATCTGTGACCTCTGAAGTGACGTGAGCCTTTCCACACGAAACATTCCTTTCTCCACTTTACTAACCATACTCCTTGAGTCCGTGATGAAGACAATGTGTGTGCAGTGGTCTCCTCTAATCAATGAAAAGCCACTGTGACTGCTTCCACCTCCATTCTCATGCCGGAGGTCGTAGCCTCATATGCCAGACTCTCCTTATTTAAGAATCGTCCATTAGCCATGAACAATTTGAATATAATTATAGCAAATACTTTAGTGTCATTGCTAAGGAACTGTGAGGTTTTTTGTGGGTTTATAGAGAATTACAGAAGTTCCAATGAGTGAAGTTCTATAAAGTATATCTCTCTATAAAAGATACAGGTTAGTAACAGCAAGTGTTGTCTAGAGGTATTGATATTTATTCTCGCATAACCCTTGTAGAGAAACCATTCAGAATTTTGGCTCATCGAGTACCCCCACTGTGAGAAATTAGACCTAAGTTAAGTTCTACACAGAATTATTTATAGATGATTTCTCTTCTAGGCCATATATATATAGGGAGATCTTGGCAGTTAGCCACAGTAACCAATGAAAGCAGTTCTCTCATCTTCCAGCTGACTGTGCTCTGATCGCCAACCTCATTTTTGATCTCATTACTTATTTCAAGTGACACAAGACACTTGGACAAATGATCACATTGACAATTGTACCATTGTAGTGAACATAAACAACAACAACTGTATTTTACACTGGTTGAACAAGACATCAACATGAGAAGATCTTGACAACAGTTGGACAAACATTCACAAGGAATGATCACACCAACAGATTAGACAAGTCATACATCATGGAAGATACTTGACAACAACCACACAGAACTTTCACAATATCTGTAACCATCAACAACAGTAGAGTAACAGTCACCATGAAGATGCTTGACACCAGTTGGACAAGACAACCACAGGGACATATATCTCAAAACTGTTCTCTTACAACTAATCTTTTATTAATGTCTGATGATGTCAAGTGAAGACTCAGGCTTCATATTCTGCCAACAATTTACATCTCAAATATAAGTTTATATGCAAATTATAGTGACATTATCTATGAAAACCCAAACACATCACTCAACATCCCCACAAAAACATTAATCTAAAACAAACCCTCCTCCTTCACATCTCTACTTCATCAAGATATCCTACACCACAACACTTTAATCATGCTATCACTTTTCCAACCGTCAAATGAGGAAAACACATGATAAACCTATAGCCGGGCACAAGTATAGGGAGACACTGCTATACTGATCCGTGTACCGTCTTTTAGCACCAATGAAGGTGTTGGGAATGTCTCAGGTTTCAGCTTTCCCCATAATGTTTTTCCAGTTCAGGCTATTCCCCACTTTGACTAGTCCGAAGCAAATGACAAACATGTCCTTCCGAAGGGTGAGTAGACTGTTCGCAAAGTTGATAATTTGGGATTAGTTTTACTTTTCAGTAGATGAAGATCTAAAAACTATTATGTCCCATCATTCTTCTCTGCCAATCTATCTCCCACAAAAGGTTCTGATGTAACTGAATCACCACACCTAATTATCACTAATCCATTTTTGGGAATTTGCTCTATGTATTAACTTCTGCTCCTTTAGCTTTCAGCCAATATTAATAATAACTGTGATATAGTCTGCTCCAAGTGCACCTTTAATGTCCACTCTTAGCCAGTAGTGACATGCTGAAAACCAGGTAATCTCTCCTCTTAAGGTTTCTTCTTGAATTTATCTTGAAGATATAGCCTGGAGCTTTTACAAAATTGGAGAGTATCCCTGTTTTAGGCTTCTCATCAAAGACTATTTCTTCAGTGCCAACTGTATAGGCCAGAATTAGTGGATTCAGGCTGAACATTGGCAACCTGTTGTTCATGTGATACTTTTTGGAGTCTGACTTTTCAGCTGGAGTTGAAGCTAGAGCTCAGGACTTCCCTGGAGTTGTCCTGGTAATTGGAAGGCCTCCCCCATCTTCCTCATTCTCTGTTAATAAACAAAGGCGCAACATGTGTTTTACATCTGTTTAACATGGTCATAGTTATACAGTACTATCACAGATTCAGAGAGGAATGGGAGGGGAAAAGGAGTGTGATATTCGAACACCCGCCTCTCACTGATGATGAAGTGCAATTTTATTTGGGGGTTTGGGGTGATATCCTTTCCCCAGGTTCATCCCCAAAACCGTGAAGTCATAGGCACATACTCCTAATCAGAGGCAGCTTCACACAATTATCTTGTAAATTCTCACAATGAGTAGATCACAGGGACCGGTGTACCATGAGAACAGACAGTGTGATTAAGCACCAAGAAGTAGGCATTGTATGACAGAAATCATGCACTAGAAATGCTTTCACATGTGGAATACACATAATGAAAGAAAACATGAATTTTCCCTGACAAATAGCATGAGCCTTCCCATGTATTCATCTGACAGACACTAGGTTAATTTCTACAGTGCAATGCAGTCCTGCAAACATGGATTTGATAAGTGTCTTTACTTTTACAAATATGAGAAGTTAATTATATAATTACCATCTCATTCACTCAAACATTCTCAGCCATTATAAGGGAGAAATTACATGCAGTATATAGCATCACACATTCTGAAACATAACTGCCAAAGGTAACTCTCAAGAGCGATGTACAGTTTGGTTAAGAATGGTCATGATAGGCACTCAACGAATGTTCAGAGCGCACAAAGGTTTTGCAATATGCATTGAGCGTGGTTTACAGTCATAAGCATATGCAAATCATCAAATCAGACAGACAATAGGCATGGTAAGAATGTTTCACTGCGGTAGACATGACAGGTTTTGAGCAGCAGTTTTAGAGTCACTGTACAACAAAGTCCTGTCTTCTTTTTACATTTTCTCAAGAAAATACTCGGCCATTCGTCTCTCTCTCTCTCACTTCATCAGGTTTACACATAACATATTAAATGATTTAGGTACCTGAAATGCAGATGACCACATCTTAAAGAATGCTTTTGGGCAAATTTTACCACTGCATCTTGAACACGTCCTTACGGGATGGAATCAAGGCTTCGACTGGCGGGCTAATTATGTATTAAGGAGCGTTACCAGCCCAAGGGTTACCCAATCAAATTGAGTCCCCACCATTCATCTACCCTCTCTCGATCTAGAATCTACGATTCTATTTTTAGTTAGGGTATTAAGACGGCTTACTGTGGTTAACTACTAAGTATTGAGAAATGTAAATGGACTGGGGATGCGAACGTCTGAAGACATCATGCTACAGGAACTATGCTGATGATGTCATGAGAGTGGGCGGATGAGGATTCAATGTCTGCGTTTGTCATCTTACTAAAGAAAGGGAAAGACTGGACACCTGATCTTTCGTGAATTGAGGCCTGCAACATGTGACATCATATATATATATATATATATATATATATATATATATATATATATATATATATATATATATATATATATATATATATATATATAACATCATATACCCATGGCAGGTCCTTTGCTTTGGGACATGTTTTGTGAGTGGATATTGTAGATTAATGTAGCAACTAGATGGGACAGAAGAATTCAGGGAAAACATCATGTGTGGAATAACCAGTAAACATTGTGTTTTGTTTTCTACAGACTGGGTTAATACAAAACTTAATAATGTATTGAAATATCTTATCACCATCGTCATCAAGTGCCATCATGACATTGAATGTTGGCTGTAATGAGTCACCAGCACTGTTTAACATGTGTGATCATAGTGCAGGCTTCTTCCACTCCACGTCTTGATGTTGTCCCACGCATGTAATGTAGTCTTCCTCTTGCACTTATCCCTTCCACTTTCCCTCCAGAACATTCTTTATCAGTGGCTAGCACACTTGCCTGCCGACCTGGTGTTCATGTGTTCAAATTAAGACTTTGGCAGATTTTAAAAAATTGACCTAGACTCTAAATTTGACCAAATTTGAGCCTAAATGGGTACCAGAAAATGTAACGTAAAGACAGCACAACCGGCATGCTGTTGACCACATCACCCATTCAGTGCCCACCAGTCTACACACATATGGGGCTAGCACACTATATTTGTTGCAGGATGTTGCAATCAACCCAAGCATCTTTTGATGCTTTATGATTTCTTGAGTTTACGTTCACTTCAGTAGTTTACCATTGTTTTCTGAACGACCAACATTCATACCATTGTATGAAAACCAGTGCAAAGTGGTTTGCTTCTAAGTCGCCAGCAGCTTTGTTTCAAGCGTGGTATGCGGGATTGCGACTTGCATTCGTAACCCTTTCGCTACAATGCCAACTAATACACCTCAAGGCATATACAGGGCTGCTGCTACCTGAGTTAGAGGTGGGTGTTGTACTTTTGAGCCACTCCATCCTGAGTTCTTCTTGAGTTAGAAACATGTGTTGTGTCATGCAGTAATTCAGAATCTAGGGTTGGTTTATTATTTTCTTGTGCTCTACTCCCAACACATACAATACCCCATCTAGTACTGGCCCCTGGAAAGGAACACCACTCTGATACTGCACAGTCCAACACATACATTACCCCCTCAAGTATGGTCCATGGAAAGGGAAATAACTCTGATAACTCTGACGGTTTTAAAAAAAAATAATGCAATACAAGTCCTGCACTTGTAAAACAGTGCTTCAATTGATTGACTTCAGATTCAGTATTGATTTGAAAGCTCTGGTAATAAATATTGTATGATACAATCACCCTGTAATGTTCATCTTCTCCCCTGCTTGTTTGATTTGCCACATCCGTACATCATTTTAACCCTTTATCCATGATTTATTGGTGTTACTCGCTTGAAGTTTTATCTACGGATCTATCCCACTTCACAGTAGTTTAGTGTAGGTTAAACCTGATTGAGTATATTCTAACCATATTCAGGGCTGTCAGAAGTTTACTGAACTCCTTTTGGCCAAAGCAATGCACCATGTGTGCGTGATTGGTTATTCATCATCATCATCATCATCATCATCATCATCATCATCATCATCATCATCATCATCATCCTCTTCCTCCTCCTCTCCCTCTCCCTCTCCCTCTCCCTCCCTCCCCTCTCCTCCCCCTCCCTCCCCTCTCCTCCCCCTCCCTCCCCTCTCCCCTCCCTGACTTGTCTTTCAGGAACCATGCCTTCCGTTACTGTTTTTTCTAAAACGGCTGTGATGTTTGATGTGGTATTTGATGTGATGTGATATTTGGTGTGATATTTGATGTGATGTGATATTTGATGTGAAGTTTGATGCGATGTGATGTTTGATGTGATGTGATGTTTGATGTGAAAGTATTTAAATTTTCATGCCTTGGCTTAGCGGCTAGTGAGATGGACAGTTTCATAATCAGTTGACTGTTGGAAATTGAAACCAGCAGGCTGAAAAAAAACCATTGTTCACGCTAAATTTCACAATTTGAAAAAAGGAAAACGTGTTGTTCTTTTACTTGTGTGTTGTTTTATTTGTGTGTTTTGTAATGGTTTGCTTGTGTGTTTCTATTTTACTTAGTGTATGTTGCTGTGTTATTTGTATAATTGTTTATTTTACCAGGAAAGCTTGGAGTTGTAGACTATGACGAAGTTGAACTTAGCAATCTGCACAGACAGATACTTCACACCGTTGATCGAGTGGGCGTGTCAAAGTCACTGTCAGTAACACAGTCGTGCTTCAGGTCAGTGTTTTTTTTAAATTACTTATTGACTTATTGTATTGGTTTGTTTTCTAACTCTGCCAGGGAACAGGGTAGATCAGAGGGCGTCCATCTCTGGCTCAAGCAGACCAGGTTCTCTCATAATGTGTACTGTTTGTTTTCACCAAACATAAGAAGAGAACTTTATACGACCCCCTCATCATTATAGTTCTCCTTGATCCTGGAATACAAAATAAAAACAACAAATATGATTAGGAAGCTTGATGAAAGTAAAATAACACACAGATACAGGTGATCATTTAAGTTGAAGTGTTTACTAATAGACAAGAAGAACAAAAGAAAAGAAAAAACAAGAATACTTAGCTTGGGATCTGAAAAATAATCCAATACACAAAAAAGAAACGGAAAACCTTTTTCGATATAATTTTTATTTTGAGATAGTGGATTGGACATCTAGCTTTCTTGAACAAAGGTGGAAACTTTGCAGAACCTGTATACATCTTGATCCCTTGGCAGTTGGAATTTTAAAAAAGCAGGCCATATAGGCAGCCGCCCTGGTAACATTTCTAAAGGAGAAAAGCTAGTCACAAATCATCTATAGCAAGTGTAGTTCCGCTATCCACACATTTGGATCCTCCTCATCTGTGCAACAGAGTTTGTGCACTGTGCTAATATTCTCCTTGTGTGATTTATGGAAGGAGAATGACACCCTTGTGGAGATATATCCTTGTGCAGGGACAGTGATCCTTGCAAGCCAAACCAAGCTAATTCCATCAGTCCCAGTCAGTTCTGCAGCAGTTGCTGAAGGGGAGCAACAACCACAATGAAAAAGCATGTGTATTACTTTTAAGCAACAACACATTTACACTATTTGTAAAACATACACTACTGCTTATGAAATATTTAGCCAGATTTCCTTAGTATGCTCAAACCAAAAATGCAAGAAATAATAACACACCATGTGTTGCTTGATACACACAGACTAAAGCTGATCATTGAAGGTGTTTTGTTTGGGACATAAAGAGTTAATAGTACATGTTTTCCTTCCCCTACTCTGTCTTCCTCTATTTCTTTGGCATCATTTTCACTGATGTCTTCATTTCCTCTTGCTCTCTTTTTCTTGTCTGTCTTCATTTTTTTTTCTGTTTTCTTCTACATATTAGCTACTGGAGTACCCAACACATAAAGATCAGAACAAGCAGCTTGTATCTTCCTCATCTCCACTCCAAGAACAAATGATAAATTACGTTGACTGTGGCTTTCTTTAAATATGTTCACATTGCTGAATGAGGGTGTTTGAAGTGGAAGAAAGAGGGGGAAGAGTATGGAGATAATGACGAGAAAGAGGAAAAAAGTAAAAGTGGAGATATAATATGAAGGGGGAGTAGAAGTAGGAGAAAGCTGGAACAAGAAGAGGAAGAAATGTGAGATATGAGAGTAGGAGGGAGAGGCAAAGCAGGGAAGAAACGGGAGGGGAAGAAGTAGAGGAAGAAGAAGAAGAAAACAAAAAGAGGGTGAAAAGGAGTAGAATAAGAAGAGTAAGAATAAATGGAAGTAAACGAAGGGGAAAAAAAGATGATATTGAAGACAAAAGAGAAGAAGAAAAAGAAAATGATGAAGAAGAAGAAGAAGAAAGAGGAGTTGAAGGAGAAGGTTGTAATTGTGATATAACCGTTGCTAATTGTAAACAAAACGTGACTTAAAACCTGGACAATGGGGGAACCCTGCCACATGAGTTGATTCTATAGAAAGTCACACAAGGTTGAAGATGGCATGTCAGAGATTAGAAATGTTTACTGCATTCTAAGTCTCTTTGATATATTGACATTCATAAATGGATTATAGCTTCGGAGTGTGCACCAAGTGTATTTACTGTATGATCGGATACTTTGAGCACTCATGCATTTTACACAAGGATAAAATCTGTATATTATGGTTTGTAGTTTGTGATGAACCACGGTTTAAAAAAAAAAAAAAAAGTCAGGGATCCTAGTATACGCTTATGGCTTTTGGGGCATATGGTGCAAGACCCATATTTTGTATCGACCAATCAGCACTTTGAGATTGATGTGATCATTATCCTGTTGGTTACCTTTGCTTCCCCAGACATTTCCTGATCCACATTTTAGGCTGGGTCAGCCTGGGACCCCTGGTCCATTTAAAGTATCAAAGTCCTTGCTAAATTTATCCCATGACCAACAGGTCGCCATAGTCAGCCATGGTTATAGTCAGCCATGGTTATAGATCAGCCATGGTCACGGGTCAGCCATGGTCACAGGTCAGCCATGGTCACAGATCAGCCATGGTCACAGATCAGCCATGGTCATAGATCAGCCATGGTCACAGATCAGCCATGGTCACAGATCAGCCATGGTCACTGATCACCATGGTCACAGATCAGCCATGGTCACAGATCAGCCATGGTCACAGATCAGCCATGGTCACAGATCAGCCATGGTAACATTCATTTATCAAGCTAGTGATGTGGGTTCAATTCCAAGCAGTGGCAGATAATTTTTTTCTGATCATTACCACACTAGGTTAGAACCAGCATACACAGATTGGTGCTGGAGAATTATCTGAGAATTTCCTGGAAAGGAGAGATGGTGAGGATGGGAACGTGCGCTCATATGTGAAATAAATACCAGCTTACAAACAGCATTACAAGATCTTTACATCTCCCCCCAACACTTCACTGAAGTATATGGAGAAAGAGAAGAAGTCAGTCAATCAATAAGTCAAGCAGTCAGTCACTTTTGCACTCATCCAATTTCTATCTTTTTCCTTTACTACCTATTCATTTCTCCCCACAGTCATACATATTCTTTCCTCTCTCTTTTTGGCAGACTAAATCCAGAGATTGAGTATATACCATACCAGGTGCAGCTGAACAGCACAAATGCCCTTGACATAATTCGAAGGTAAGTACCAGGTAATGCCATACTAACTCATGGTTCATACATCACTGTTTGTCAGTGTCTGTTGGCTTGGTCTTGACACCTCCAGCGTCATTGTAGCTATAATTTTGTAGTTAAGATGAATTTATGAGTATAGTAATATACTGTTTACAGGGATATATAATTTGGTAGTTACGTGTATAACAATGTACTGCTTATACTTTCAACATAATTGTATAAATATATTTGCAGTTATGATGTATTTATGCACATTGTAATGTATAATAATACTGTTGGTTCAAAATTGCTGTTATAGCTAGGGGCGCAGAGGTGCAACTGAGCACACAACCTTGCACAATACACCCATGGCTTGTGCATTCTTCACCTCTGACAGGAAAAGTCCAGGCCCTGGCCTTCTCTTGGCGGAACTATTTTAACTCACAGGAGAAGGGGCGACGGTGAGTCTCTGGTGCCATAAAACCAGACTGCTGTAGGTTTATATGTACATACATACATATCTAAACTTAAGTAAGACCACAGTGTGCGCTAGCAAAAGAAAGGTACTGAAGACAGAGGCGACCAGCCAGGAGGCACGCCACAGCAATCAGGATGCTACGCAGATACACGTACCAAAGAAGAAGCATATAATACTATTTATGTTTTTTTTTTTTTTCCGTGTTTCCATCCTGTTTCAGGATATTGCGGTCAACATCAGCATCTTTCAGCTGTAAGTTGATTCCTAGGCTAGATTACGCCCATCAGCACGCCACGACTTTCTGAGTGACCGGCTCCTTACTCTCATAAGTCACTGGTGTGACTTGAACCGCTTCCAATTCTCGTGCGCTCATGTCAACCACGAGAGTATTCGGGGTTACGGAGAAAGCTGCTAACCCCTCGGCCAGGGAGCCGGCATTACTGTTTATGTGCATAAATATATTTATAGTCATGTTTTTAGTAATGAAATGATTATGTTTGCAGTTACGATGTAGTTATTGATGCCACTGATAATGTAGCGACTCGTTACCTGCTAAATGATGCGTGTGTTCTGGCCAACAAGCCACTCGTATCAGGAAGTGCTCTAAGATTTGAAGGCCAGGTAAACATTTTGTCATTTTGTGTTATTTATAATGAAGTGTCTGGTGCATTTGTTGCATATAAGTTTCAATTTGGCTATAAATATTACAGTAATGTAACATTATTCTTTTATTTCTGTCATTTTGGAATGTTTTTAGCATAGTTGTATTATTGTTGTATTATATTATTTCAGTGTTGTGGTATTCAGTATTGATGCCTTTCTGTAGTGATGTATTTTATATGATTGTATTTCTGTATGTTATATCTCAACATTTGATACTAATTATGCATTGATGTATTTTGTATTGTTAAAAGTCTCTTAAAAGTCGACAGGGTCGACTTCATTGCACCGGGTTTTATCCCATATGGCTCGGCTCTTTCTGCAGCACGGAAAGTGTCGCACAAAGCACGAACTCCGTAGCTTTTAGCGACGACCCACAGGAGTCTCCGAAACATCTAACTCATAAACTGAAGGACGTGGCCCAGAATCGAACCCACAACCTTCGGAGCACGAGTCAGATGGCTTGACCACTTCACCACTGTAGTATTTCAACATTGGTGAGCCTTCTATGGTATAGTGTCATGTCTCAGAAAGTGAAATACGTTGGCCATATGAAATATCACAGTGGGTTAGAGAGAACAGTGATGGAAGACATGGTTCCTGGTTGAAGAGGCTGGGGTAGACCAACACAAAGAAGGTCACAAGACATTACAGACACCTCAAGCATGATGGGTTTTGAGATATGAGAAATGACAAGAGACAGAGAAACTGTTTGGTGGGCCTTGATGACAGCCACTTTCTACAGTGACGACGAGAGAAGAGAAAAACTGGAACATGTTGTGACAGTTGGAATAATTTGTGGACAAAAAGATAGAGGGCTACAATGGAAAAAGATTCTTGCCACGACACAGAAAAGTGTCTAAAAAGTAAAGGACACTTTTTACACAGATTGAGATGTATTGGACATGTGGCTGCTAGCCTAATTTATTGACAGACCAGTCGACACTCAGGGGTGGATGCTGTTTGTACCACACTGTACCACACCGGCTGTACCACACTGGCTGTACCACACTGGCTGTACCACACCATCTGTACCACACTGGCTGTACCACATTGGCTGTACCAACCATCTGTACCACACTGGTTATACCACATCGGCTGTACCACACCAGTTGTAGCACACCAGCTGTACCACACCGGCTTACCACATCGGCTGTACCACACTGGCTGTACCACACCTTCTGTACCACAGTGGCTGTACCACACTGTCTGTACCACATCTGCTGTACCTCACCTGCTGTACCACACTGGCTGTACCACACTGACTGTACCTCACTTGCTGTACCACACTCACTGTACCACACCTGCTGTACCTCACCTGCTGTATCACACTGTCTGTACCACACTGTCTGTAGCACACTGGCTGTACCACACTGGCTGTACCACACCGGCTGTACCGCACCGTCTGTACTGCACCATCTGTACCACACTGGCTGTACCACACTCTGTACCACACTGACTGTACCACATCAGCTGTACCACACTGTCTGTACCACAGTCTGTACCACAGTCTGTACCACACTGTCTGTACCACACCGGCTGTACCACATCAGCTGTACCACACTGGCTGTACCACACTGGCTGTACCACACTGGCTGTACCACACCGTCTGTGTTGACTTCCCAAGTCATTGCCTGATACCCATGTTAGTCTGCAGCTACCTAACAGCCCAGGCCAGTTTTACAAATCCGCCTCAGTGTGGATTCTAATCCATGACCACTGGGCTAGCAGTCAGACATGCTCCCATTGAAGTTATAGAGCTAGCACATATACCAGTTCCCCCAATGCCTGGAAAATGGTCCTTTGTTTTCAAGAAAAATGTGAAAACTGTAAATTGATTAGAGACATTAGAATAGACCTAGGTTTTTTTGGGCAGAAATAAACTTGAAAACTTATGTTAAAAACTTAGTTGCATATCCTTTACAGGGCGTCACAGTGACCCCCAGCATTTTTGAGCTGTTTGTGTTTTCTTGGCAAGTTTGTGTTCAGTAGTTTGCCATTGCTTTCTGAACAACTAGCACTCATACCTGTTTGAAACCAGCATAAGGTGGTCTGCTTCCAAATTGCCAGCAGCTGTGTTTTGATCACGAGATTGTGAATTGCGTCCGCCACAGCCTTAGTGATAACTGGCAAACTTGATGACAGAAGAACAAGGGAAAGACAAAGAGAGAAATACCTAGGTTGCTTGGTCACATGGACACTAAATCTACACTAGTGATCATGTGTGATGGAAAGCCATGACTGCCATATTTATCAGCAAGGCACATGATAGTGGTGTTTTATTTCTGTACTATATTATTTCAGCAGTCTGTTATTTCTTTAGTCTGTTATTTCCATGCCATTATGTTATTTCACAGTTGCAGTATTTCTGTTCTCTAGCAATTGATCTTTGATGTATTATTTCTGTTGCTGTTCCATCTTCTGCTTCTCCTGCTCTGGCATCTAAATATTGTCTTTTATCGACTCTTATGCGCATCTATATTGTTGTACTATTTCTGATTTGTACTATTTCAAATTTATTGTATTATTTCAGCTGATAACCTACAACTATAATGATGGCCCGTGCTATCGCTGCCTCTTCCCCCAGCCTCCTCCCCCAGAAACTGTTACCAATTGTTCAGAAGGTGGTGTCTTAGGAGTAGGTGAGTTAAGTTTGAATCCAGCTTGTTATTTATATGGCAGTATCTTATTTTGTTGTTGTTGCAGTTTTAGTTATGTATTTTCCATGTGCTATATATATATATATATATATATATATATATATATATATATATATATATATATATATATATATATATATATATATATATATATATATATATATAGCTATATATATAGTTAAGTTAGTTGCATATCCTTTACAGGATGTCACAGTTAACCCCAGCATGCTTTTGCTGTTTGTAATTTCTTGGCAAGTTTATGTTCAGTAGTTTGCCATTGCATTCTGAATAACTGCCACTCATACCATTGTATGAGAACCAGTGCATGGCAGTCTGCTTCCAAATGCCTGCAGCTATTTTTAAAACAGTTTGCAGGATTGTGAATTGTGTCTGTAACCCCTTCATGACAGTGCGTGCTAGATTCCAGATGTGAGAGAAATTTACACATGGTGACAAGACAGGCACGACACCTGGCTTATGATAGAGACAGGACTTCTGACTTATGATAGAGACAGGACATCTGGCTTATGATAGAGACAGGACTTCTGGCTTATGATAGAGACAGGACTTCTGGCTTATGGTAGAGACAGTACATCTGGCTTATGATAGAGACAGGACTTCTGGCTTATGGTAGAGACAGGACATCTAGCTTATGATAGAGACAGGAGATCTAGCTTATGATAGAGACAGGACATCTGGTTTATGATAGAGACAGGGCATCTGGCTTATGATAGAGACAGGACATGTGGCATATGATAGAGACAGGACATCTAGCTTATGATAGAGACAGGACACCTGGCTTATGGTAGAGACAGCACATCTGGCTTATGATAGAGACAGGACATATGGCTTATGATAGAGACAGGACATATAGCTTATGATAGAGACAGGACATGTGGCTTATGATAGAGACAGGACATCTGGCTTATGATAGAGACAGGGCATCTGGCTTATGATAGAGTCAGGACATCTTGCTTATGATAGAGACAGGGCATCTGGCTTATGATAGAGACAGAACATGTGGCTTATGATAGAGACAGGGCATCTGGCTTATGATAGAGACAGGACACGTGGCTTATGATAGAGACAGGGCATCTGGCTTATGATAGAGACAGGACACATGGCTTATGATAGAGACAGGGCACCTGGCTTATGATAGAGACAGGACATCTGGCTTATGATAGAGACAGGAGATCTAGCTTATGATAAAGACAGGACATCTGGTTTATGATAGAGACAGGACATCTGGCTTATGATAGAGACAGGACATCTTATGATAGAGACAGGACACGTGGCTTATGATAGAGACAGGACATATGGCTTATGATAGAGACAGGACATGTGGCTTATGATAGAGACAGGACATCTGGCTTATGATAGAGACAGGGCATCTGGCTTATGATAGAGACAGGACATCTTGCTTATGATAGAGACAGGGCATCTGGCTTATGATAGAGACAGAACATGTGGCTTATGATAGAGACAGGGCATCTGGCTTATGATAGAGACAGGACACGTGGCTTATGATAGAGACAGGGCATCTGGCTTATGATAGAGACAGGACATATGGCTTATGATAGAGACAGGGCACCTGGCTTATGATAGAGACAGGACATCTGGCTTATGATAGAGACAGGAGATCTAGCTTATGATAGAGACAGGACATCTGGTTTATGATAGAGACAGGACATCTGGCTTATGATAGAGACAGGACATCTGGCTTGTGATAGAGACAGGACATCTGGCTTATGATAGAGACAGGAGATCTAGCTTATGATAGAGACAGGACATCTGGCTTATGATAGAGACAGGAGATCTAGCTTATGATAGAGACAGGACATCTGGCTTGTGATAGAGACATGACATCTGGCTTATGATAGAGACAGGACATCTGGCTTGTGATAGAGACAGGACATCTGGCTTATGATAGAGACAGGAGATCTAGCTTATGATAGAGACAGGAGATTAGCTTATGATAGAGACAGGACATCTGGCTTATGATAGAGACAGGAGATCTGGCTTATGATAGAGACAGGACATCTGGCTTGTGATAGAGACAGGACATCTGGCTTATGATAGAGACTGGAGATCTAGCTTATGATAGAGACACGACACCTGCCTTATGATAGAGACAGGACATCTGGCTTATGATAGAGACAGGACATCTGGCTTATGATAGAGACAGGAGATCTAGCTTATGATAGAGACAGGACACCTGCCTTATGATAGAGACAGGACACCTGCCTTATGATAGAGACAGGACATCTGGCTTATGATAGAGACAGGACATCTGGCTTATGATAGAGGGCCATTTTAAAAGACTGTTATGTGAGAGAAGCTTTTACTGGACACACCACAGGATGAACGAACTACACATGCATGTGATGTGTTCATTTAATGAAGTGTACATGTAATATTGTTGTACATATGTTGTGATGTGTACATAGAATGAATTATGCATGTAATAAAGTGTAAATGACCCATATACACACCCTGTAAGATACACTGGGCGACTGACCAGATGAAACAGTGCAATGTAGATGTCACTTAAAGTCATCATCACGTAGCAAGTCATATGGAAAATGTCACTCTCATTAGGAGAATGTCACTCTCATTAGATTGTCACTCTCATTAAGAGAGTGTCACTCTCATTAAGAGAGTGTCACTCTCATCAGGAGAATGTCACTCTCATCAAGAGAATGTCACTCTCATCAGGAGAACATCACTCTCATCAGGAGAACATCACTCTCATCAGGCCCCTAATAAGTTAATTCTGTTGCAATTCTCCTATCTCTTTCACCGTGATGCCCAATGTGTTGCAATATCATGTGTCCATCTTCATGATGTGTCCTCATCCAGGAATCACGCTTTAAACCACTATTCTTTCCAAGCTACTGTGATGTTTAATATTACCAAACTATTTCAGGTTTTGAGACATGATACCTCTTATGAGCCAGCTTTCTTCAGTGTTTAAGTCTTATAGAATGTCCGTATACTTCTTCATTTTAGTCCACAATATTTTAAGAGCTTTTCTATAACATGTAAACTCTAAAGCCCCAATGTTATTTAGTGATTGTGAAATGGTCCATGAGTCATCTACATATTTTGCATGTTCTCGAAAATTCTTCTTCAACTTGTTTGCTATGTTCTTAGTACTGTTTAACGCCTACATTGCTATGTTCTTAGTACTGTTTATTGCTTACATTGCTATGTTCTTAGTACTGTTTAACGCTTACATTGCTATGTTCTTAGTACTGTTTAACGCCTACATTGCTATGTTCTTAGTACTGTTTAACGCCTACATTGCTATGTTCTTAGTACTATTTAACGCCTACATTGCTATGTTCTTAGTACTGTTTAACGCTTACATTGCTATGTTCTTAGTACTGTTTAACACCTACATTGCTATGTTCTTAGTACTGTTTAACGCTTACATTGCTATGATCTTAGTACTGTTTAACGCCTACATTGCTTTTCTTAGTACTGTTTAATGCCTACATTGCTATGTTCTTGGTACTATTTAACGCCTACATTGCTATGTTCTTAGTACTGTTTAACGCTTACATTGCTATGATCTTAGTACTGTTTAACGCCTACATTGCTTTGTTCTTAGTACTGTTTAACGCCTACATTGCTATGTTCTTGGTACTATTTAACGCCTACATTGCTATGTTCTTAGTACTGTTTAACGCCTACATTGCTATGGCCAGCAGCATCTGACTTCTTTTGAAGAATCCTCACTGTTATTGATTATGAAGCCCAGATATTAAAAGTTTGTGACATTTTCAGTTTGTTCAGTGTTGATTGGGATCTATGCCATGTAGTTTCTGACCATAATGATGTTACGTTGATGATGAACGAATAACAATAGTGTCATGATGTGTTGTTTTCTTTGTCTTTTATTGCAGTTCCAGGGATAATTGGATCATTGCAGGCCCTAGAAGCTATTAAAATTGCTTCAGGGATGGAACGTATCCTTTTTATTGTGAAGAGTCTGAGGATGATGCATTTTGTTAGAGTTCTGGCCATATGTTGCGGCTTAATAATTAGTGAAATAGTGGTAGAGTTGACAATATTTGTATAGCACATGCTGCGTTAGGGATGAGTTACGAGAATATATGCCAGATTTCAGCTTAATAAAATGAAAATAATAAAGATAATGACAATCTAAATAGTAAAGATAATTAAGACAATCTAAATAATACAGATAATGAAAACAATCTGTGCATCAAGCTAAATATTGTAGATTTATTATTATTATGTTTGGGCAAATATTATTATGCTTTGGACAAAGATTATTATGCTTTGGACAAAGATTATTATGCTTTGGACAAAGATTATTATGCTTTTGACAAAGATCATTATGCTTTGGACAAAGATCATTATTATATCAAAGATGATTATGCTTTGAACAAAGAGTATTATTATATCAAAGGTGATTATGCTTTGGACAAAGATGATTATTATATCAAAGATGATTATGCTTTGAACAAAGAGTATTATTATGTCAAAGGTGATTATGCTTTGGACAAAGATGATTATTATATCAAAGATGATTATGCTTTGAACAAAGAGTACTATTATATCAAAGATGATTATGCTTTGGACAAAGAAGAAAAAACATTAGTTAAAATTAGAGTTAATAAAGGCAAGCAGACCTGTCTAACATTCCGCCCTTACTATCTCTCTCTGTTAATATATTTTGTTATTAATATATCTCATGTTAAGTTAATCTTAAACAGCAAATATATGTGATTTATAAATGCATGAGAAATGTACAACAATTATTACTACATGACTAATTAAAACAAATTATTATGCTAATTATAATGAGGCCAATGGCAATATATCATAGAACAAGATAACAGAATGCTTGGTATACTAAGATTTTTAAGGGGGCTGTAACAAGCTACGTGGAGGGTCCCAAATAACTATGTAACAATATTTCAAAATTAGTCTTTCGCCCTGGCTGGGATAGGTCGTTGCTTGCCAACCCTCCTCCGTTCCCCGGACTCACTGTCACTCTCTCTCTTTCGACCTCGGGACCTATTCCCTGACGTGTCTTTCTGGCTGATCCATATATATAACACAGTGATCGTTGGAGTAAACTAAAGCGTGATTTATTAAATTAATAAAGAACAGCACAGGAAAACATCAAGGCAGTTAAAACAGATAGTTCTAAACAGACACAACAAGGATAAAGTTCAGGCAGAGAGCCTCATGGCTTGCCCTCATAGACCGAAGAGTACTACAAAGTCCCGTCAGTTGACATCTGCCTCACCGATTTGGTCAGCAGGTATTTTCCTCCTTCCCGATCGGTTGTACAAACAACAGGCGCCTGTAGAACCAGTCCTACTAGTTCCAGTGGTCCTCTCTACACAATGAGTCTTGTGTTCGTTGTAGCCCAATGGTACAGGAATACATCATTTGTCACAATGGGAGGAGTTCTTGAAGAGGAAAATGTGTATGGGTGTTTCAATGTCACTGACCAGGCTGGGTAAGATTTCACATAATGGGAATGGTTCGTGAATGTGGAATGGGTATGTGTTTTTCAATGTCACTGACCAGGCTGAGTAGGACCGAGAATGAGCTGTAGGTCCATTCAGGAACATAGGTTCAACCACTCCACTATTGACGATGGGATTTGTACAGAGCGGGTACCGAAGGATGCCACTAGATCAGGACTAATCGGACATTGATTCCTTGATTGGAGTCATTAGCCTGTGGCCGTCCTGAAAGTCCATGGTTCACTTGAGAATGTCTTAAGGTGATACTCTCATGGCCTTGCAGATCTCTTATGCTCCCTTCAATTCAAGGAGGACCCTGGAGATGACAGAAATTAGTGAGCGACTAGGCTGACTCAAGTACCACAATCCTGAGGACCAATAGGGCCTCAGTTACTACATTTGACATATAGGTTCCTTACCCAATACATTAGATAAGAGGCCCGAATGAATGGGCCTGACCTGTCAGGTAGCCCCTGGATTGGCTATGTCCAGGCTTGAGTAGACCTCCAGCTTGTAGACGTCCGGTTGTCCACCCTAGGAACTTTTTGCCTACAAGACTCTTTCCACACTCATACCAAGCCTTTATTATTATTGGGCACATTCATTTCCAGGCTTATCTCTCACTTGCAAACCCTGCCTTTCTCACGACAAAGCTCTTGTGGTGTTGTGTGGGTAATTATCGGTATGTAAAGAAGTGTCGTTCCCCATTCCCAGCAAGAATAGGAAAGAAGATACTATTCCTTCCGGCCGCTGCTCTTGTCTGAGCTGTCGCCGCAATGTACCGACCGTGCCTCACCTTACACGTAGAACTAGATGATATTATCGACCAGCAACTAGTCAGTTCACCCGGCCACCCTATCCGCTAAAAGATGAAAGAGATAACACAGTGGATAGCCTCATCCGGCTCAAGAAGATAGATCATAGATTGGTGGAAACCGTCCGCACGGAGCCCTTCCCTCCTTCCGGCACACCGTAGCTATATAATGTGTTTATATTTAAATGAGAGATGCTACTAAGTAGAGGTAAAGCCGTAGGAAGAAAGATAGCACTCGTCTATCGGCTGCCAAGAACAAGCGATATCATTTGGGAAATATTTATTGTTCAGATTTGTTCCCTTGCCATGCCAAGATCAAGACGCTTAGCCAGATGGGCTAACGGTCACCCCCTCCCAATATGGCAAGACTGCCGTTTCGCCAATTCATCTCAGTAATCGAGACAATAGAGATTTATAAGTGCAGGACTTATTACAACCTAAGATTACCTTTCATACACCAGCCGTCTGCTGCACTTAAAATGTCCCAATCTTCAACTTGACATCTTGACATTAAGCTAACGGTGGGTCTAGAAACGGACATGAATTCTCTCCCCGAAGTTGAACCCGTGTGTATTTGGTGCAAGACGCCCTAGCGGGTTTTCCCCAAAGAAAAGACATATATCTAATTATTCCATTACCAAGATCGTGTTGTTAAAGTATCCCAGAGAACTATCTTCCATAGTGATTGAGCAAATAAGAGAACTGAGGGTTCCCGAAAGCTGTTTCCCCCTGTTTACCCCAAACCCAAAGAAGGCCTGAGGACATGGGCCACTGACGTTTTGTCACATAGGCCCCATCTTAAGAAAGTCGAACCCTACGAACTTTCTACTGCCAGAGGTTCTGTTCGAATGGCCCCACCTTCACATTCAACCATAGGATGCCGTGATAGAAAATCCGCTCCCACATTCTCCCTTCCGGGGATGTATTCGACCGTGAACTGATACGGTTGTAGGAGCAATTACCATCTCATTAACCTCGCGTTCAGTTTCTTAGAAGTTGCCAAAAACGTCAGAGGTTGATGGTCGGATTGTACTTTGAACGGTACTCCATACAGATAAGGTTGAAATTTCTGTACCGCCCACACTAGAGCTAGACATTCCCGTTCAATGGTGGAGTAATTCCGTTCCGCGGTTAACAGTTTTCTACTGGCATACGCTACCGGACACAGCACCGAAGGATCATCTCGCCCTTCCTGCAACAGAGTTGCCCCTATCCCTATGTTACTCGCGTCGGTTCTTAGAACAAACGTTTTCTCCAAATTTGGGAGTTGCAGGATTGGCCTGTCCACCAAAGCCTGTTTCAGCTTCCCATAAGCTTCTTCACAGCTCGGGATCCAGACTATAGGATCCGGCGATCCTTTCTTCAGGGTTTCGGTCAACGGTGCCCCAATTTCGTTGAACTTCGGAATAAATTTCTGGTAAAACCCACACAGAGACAAGAAAGACCTAACATCCTTTTTGGATTTACGACGGGGTGCGAGTCTGACCTTCTCAATATTCTTTTCTTCTGGGACCAGTCCCCCTGGGGTAATAGTATGTCCCAGAAATTCCAAGGATTGATAACCAATCATGCATTTGGCTGGACGGGTGGTTAACCCTTCCTCTTTTAACCTTGTAAAGATCTGTCCCAAGGACTTCAGGTGATCCCTCAGATTGTCAGAGGCGATGAGAATATCGTCCATAAACGAGACCACAGAGGGATCCTTTAAAGGTTCTAATAACATTCTGATCATGCGAGTGAACACACTGGGTGCATTGCTCAGCCCAAATGGCATCATCTTGAATTCGTAATGCCCGCTCGGAGTACTGAAGGCGAGCAAGGGGCGAACCTCGGGCTTCACAGGGATCTGATAATATCCCCGGCTTAGATCAATTTTCGAAAAGTAGTTTGCCTTATTTAGTCTGGCAAACAGTTGATTTGTGTTCGGTAACGGTTCAACTTGGAATGTCGTACAACTGTTTAAATGCCTGTAATCAATACATAGGCGATGCTCCCCACTGGGCTTCCTCAACAAGACAACCCCGGCATTATAAGGAGAAGTCGAAGGAGTGATGATGTCATCGTCCAGAAGCTTCTGGATTTCGGCTTCCAGGGCCTTCTCTTTCGAAAAGGGCACTGGATATATTTTTTGGCGAACGGGGTCTTGGGTAGCCAGAGTCATATCAAACTCGACCAACCCTGTCCGCCCTGGCCGATCGGTAAGAATCTGCTGATGGGACTCCAACAAACGGATGACCAGGTCTGTCTCTTCAGCCGACAGATCAGGATTTATATGTACATCCCTATAGGTTTCCCCAGGGTGTAAAGGATACCCCCTATCCGCGTCTTTGCCCGATTCAGTTTCCATCGTGACCGCCATAGTCATGAGTGTGAGAGAAGTACCATCAGATCGTTCTTCATACTTTTTGAGGAGGTTAATGTGGAAGATTTTGGATTTCCCCCTGATCCAGATGGCATAGTTGGTGTGGGACACAACCCTTTCCACCGGGAAAGGCCCCTGCAAACCAATCTCGAGTTTATTGGAACCTACTGGAAGCAACAACAGAACCCGATCCCCCACTTTAAGAGACCTATCTTTCGTCCTTCTATTGTAGTAGGCCGTGTGTCTCTTTCTGGCCGCTCTCAGATTCTGAGCTGCCAAAGCCCAACCCGTCTGGAGTTTCTTCTTTAACTCTTCGACGTATTTATATGAGGATACAACTTCTTCGGAAGTTTCCTCCTCTGTCCAACATCTCAATAGGGCTTCTAAGGGACCCTTGATTGGCCTCCCGAATAGTAGAGTGGCTGGTGGCAACCCGGTCGACCCATGGGGAACCTCCCGATAGGCGAACAAGGCGGATGGGATATACTCATCCCATCTGTCTGGTTTCTCTTGAGCCAGCTTCCGAAGCATGGTCATCAAGGTACCATTAAACCTCTCTACTTGCCCATTCGACTGAGGGTGGTACGGGCTTGTGTGAATGTGGTTAGTCTGGAAGATACGAAAGACTTCCTCCATCAGCTTACCACAGAACTGAGACCCATTGTCCGTTAGGATCTGGTTTGGAAATCCCCACCGAGTAAAGGTCTCCATCAGTGCATCAGCCACTAGCTTAGAGTCGATTGTGGCCAACGGTATCGCCTCGCCCCACATGGAACAGCAATCCACCATCATAAGAATATATATATTCCTCCTCCTAGTCCGAGGAAGAGGACCAACCAGATCGATGGCAACTCTCTCGAAAGGAGAGTTCATAATGGGCATGTTGCCCAGGATTACCGGAGCCGTCCAATGTTTTGGTGCCACACGCTGGCACTCTGGGCACGACTTGACGTACCGACGCACGTCTCCAGTCATCCCTGGCCAGTAGTAATGGCAGGAAATGCGCTGGAGTGTTGCCCCGACACCCATATGTCCACTGAATGAAATGGTGTGTCCCATATGAAGAAGTTGTTCCCGATAGGCCTTAGGAACTACCAGCTGTCCATGCTGGCATTCCTCCACTCCGGCTCTCCGGTACAGTAACCGATTCTTCATATAATACTGACCCCGTCTTGGTGGGTCAGAACTTTTTGGCAACTGGTTGAAGCAAGGTTGCAAAGTAGCATCCTGGCTTTGAGCAACTCGTAACTCCCCAGGCAAGGGATTCACGATCAAGGCCGGCGTCTGCTCATCTCCCGATTGCGATCTGGTTTGTATTGCCGCTACGTACATGGGTTCTGTTGGGATCCCTAGAAAGACGTAGCGACAACCCAAGATCATTGGGAAGATCGGATCGAGCAGAACGGCTGCCTGTATAGTGCCGGTAACATATTTCGATTTGATGTCCACCTTCGCAATCGGAAGAGACATCGCTACCGCACTCTTGGTCGCCGTTTGAATCTCAATAGACTCCCCGGTTAGCTGCTCTGGGCTCACTAAGTGTGAGGAAATTACGGCCTCGAACTGCAGACCAGTGTCATAGAGACACTCAACTGGTTGTCCGTTCACAAGTATCGTCTCTACTACTGGTGGTTTCTCTGAATCTTTGTTCTCAAGACCCCTCCATTCTACCTCCCTGTTAGACCCTTCCCCGGTTTCTACAAGACAGGCAGCATAGTGAGAGTCTTTCTGTTTGCGCCTGCAATCGGCCGTATTGTGTGTGGGAGATTTGCAGTAGGCGCACCACTTTTCACTCCACTTTCTTTTAGGAGATCCAGGTGGACTCTTACCAGAGGGTTTCTTAATTGGAACTTTATCGAAAGGATCCCCCTTCATGGTGTGGGCTGTTTTAGGATTCTTCTTCTTTCCAGACCATGTGTCTGGTGGTCGGGGATTGGGTTGTGACAATTCCCCATTATCCCCATGAGCTAGCACATACTTTTCCGCTAATGTGTTTACTACATCTAACCTTTCTGCCCCATTTTCAAGCAAGAAGGTTTGCAATGGCTTAGGCATCATTCTCTTCATTTGGTCCACGACCACTAATTCTTCTAAACTTTCATAGTCGTTAGCAAATCCAGCTAATGACATCCACTTCAAAAGGTAAGACTTAAGTCTAATGCTGTAGGCTGCGAACATCTCTCCTGGCTCTCTCTTCGACTTTCTGAACTGCTGTCGGTATGTATGGGCTGTCATCTGGAACCTTTTCAATAATGCTTTTTCCGGGGCCTCATAGTCATTCTCCATACCAGGTGGCAACCTTGAGTAGACCTCGTACACTGTTCCCCTCAGGCCCTGTGAGAGTTTCAAGTTCCATTTCCCCCGTTCCAATCCCATAGCCAAAGCCATCGACTTAAATCTGTGAAGATACTGGTCGATCTTATCTTTGTGTTCATCGAGCGGGAGTAATGGGAACTTCATTGCCTTGTATGGACCGCCACTTGAAGTTGTTGAGTCAGGGAGAACTGCGCCTCCAACTGCACCCTCGCTTTCCTTGGCAGTTTGAGCTTTCAGCTCCAACTCCCTCATACGGAACTCATGGTCTCTGACTGCCTGCTCCGCCTCCATCTTCCTAGCCTCAGCCTCAGCCTCAATTTTCTTAGCTTCGCGCACCGCTTGTCTGAAGTCTCTTTCCACTTCTTGCACATATTTCTGTAACTCCGCCCCATCATAACCCATCTCACGCCCTGTAGCCTGTACTTCAGCAACATTAAATTTAGCGGATGCCATCTTAAACTCAGAGGGTAAGGGAAGAAGTAATTGTATATTAAATTTCAATCTCAAGTACACAACTGGTTATTTTATCTGACCACAACACGTCGTATGTCGGTCAGTCCATGTCAGGAAGAGTATAGACAATAGCCAGGTACAGTAGGCAGAACCTATTGATAGTAGACAAGAATATCTGTCCCCTATCACTATATCAGCCAGAACTTCACCAGGATTTCAAATATCCCACGACGTGCCCCCAGAAATTGTAACAAGCTACGTGGAGGGTCCCAAATAACTATGTAACAATATTTCAAAATTAGTCTTTCGCCCTGGCTTGGATAGGTCGTTGCTTGCCAACCCTCCTCCGTTCCCCGGACTCACTGTCACTCTCTCTCTTTCGACCTCGGGACCTATTCCCTGACGTGTTTTTCTGGCTGATCCATATATATAACACAGTGATCGTTGGAGTAAACTAAAACGTGATTTATTAAATTAATAAAGAACAGCACAGGAAAACATCAAGGCAGTTAAAACAGATAGTTCTAAACAGACACAACAAGGATAAAGTTCAGGCAGAGAGCCTCATGGCTTGCCCTCATAGACCGAAGAGTACTACAAAGTCCCGTCAGTCGACATCTGCCTCACCGATTTGGTCAGCAGGTATTTTCCTCCTTCCCGATCGGTTGTACAAACAACAGGCGCCTGTAGAACCAGTCCTACTAGTTCCAGTGGTCCTCTCTACACAATGAGTCTTGTGTTCGTTGTAGCCCAATGGTACAGGAATACATCATTTGTCACAATGGGACCAGTTCTTGAAGAGGAAAATGTGTATGGGTGTTTCAATGTCACTGACCAGGCTGGGTAAGATTTCACATAATGGGAATGGTTCGTGAATGTGGAATGGGTATGTGTTTTTCAATGTCACTGACCAGGCTGAGTAGGACCGAGAATGAGCTGTAGGTCCATTCAGGAACATAGGTTCAACCACTCCACTATTGACGATGGGATTTGTACAGAGTGGGTACCGAAGGATGCCACTAGATCAGGACTAATCGGACATTGATTCCTTGATTGGAGTCATTAGCCTGTGGCCGTCCTGAAAGTCCATGGTTCACTTGAGAATGTCTTAAGGTGATACTCTCATGGCCTTGCAGATCTCTTATGCTCCCTTCAATTCAAGGAGGACCCTGGAGATGACAGAAATTAGTGAGCGACTAGGCTGACTCAAGTACCACAATCCTGAGGACCAATAGGGCCTCAGTTACTACATTTGACATATAGGTTCCTTACCCAATACATTAGATAAGAGGCCCGAATGAATGGGCCTGACCTGTCAGGTAGCCCCTGGATTGGCTATGTCCAGGCTTGAGTAGACCTCCAGCTTGTAGACGTCCGGTTGTCCACCCTAGGAACTTTTTGCCTACAAGACTCTCTCCACACTCATACCAAGCCTTTATTATTATTGGGCACATTCATTTCCAGGCTTATCTCTCACTTGCAAACCCTGCCTTTCTCACGACAAAGCTCTTGTGGTGTTGTGTGGGTAATTATCGGTATGTAAAGAAGTGTCGTTCCCCATTCCCAGCAAGAATAGGAAAGAAGATACTATTCCTTCCGGCCGCTGCTCTTGTCTGAGCTGTCGCCGCAATGTACCGACCGTGCCTCACCTTACACGTAGAACTAGATGATATTATCGACCAGCAACTAGTCAGTTCACCCGGCCACCCTATCCGCTAAAAGATGAAAGAGATAACACAGTGGATAGCCTCATCCGGCTCAAGAAGATAGATCATAGATTGGTGGAAACCGTCCACACGGAGCCCTTCCCTCCTTCCGGCACACCGTAGCTATATAATGTGTTTATATTTAAATGAGAGATGCTACTAAGTAGAGGTAAAGCCGTAGGAAGAAAGATAGCACTCGTCTATCGGCTGCCAAGAACAAGCGATATCATTTGGGAAATATTTATTGTTCAGATTTGTTCCCTTGCCATGCCAAGATCAAGACGCTTAGCCAGATGGGCTAACGGTCACCCCCTCCCAATATGGCAAGACTGCCGTTTAGCCAATTCATCTCAGTAATCGAGACAATAGAGATTTATAAGTGCAGGACTAATTACAACCTAAGATTACCTTTCATACACCAGCCGTCTGCTGCACTTAAAATGTCCCAATCTTCAACTTGACATCTTGACATTATGCAGTGGGTAACGGTGGGTCTAGAAACGGACATGAATTCTCTCCCCGAAGTTGAACCCGTGTGTATTTGGTGCAAGACGCCCTAGCGGGTTTTCCCCAAAGAAAAGACATATATCTAATTATTCCATTACCAAGATCGTGTTGTTAAAGTATCCCAGAGAACTATCTTCCATAGTGATTGAGCAAATAAGAGAACTGAGGGTTCCCGAAAGCTGTTTCCCCCTGTTTACCCCAAACCCAAAGAAGGCCTGAGGACATGGGCCACTGACGTTTTGTCACAGGGGCATGTTGTCTATATTGAGACAGTGTTCAAGCAACTTAATATTGTGAGTAGAGGAGTTGGTGGTATCTTTAATTCACTGTGAAATACTCTTTCACAGTTGTGTTTTCAGTATGCTAATCTCGCCTTGTGTACATCTATCCTGTTTGTGGGGGATGCTACACTGGTACTGGGACGTGACATCTGCAGAGGGGCATATCAAGATGTAACTGAGTCATGATTCAGGACATACAGGCTGGGATGAAGCCTGGGTTGGTAATGTTCCCTCCACAGGTTTTAGGTACTTCATTGTCAACAGGCTTCAGCCTAGTGCCCATGCAGAAAAAGTGGATTTAGTAAAGGAGAAGCCATTTAATGGGATTTTCTGCCTAAAATTGTGGCATGGTTACATTATTCTTTCATGGAGCTAACAGCCAAATGGTTTAGCTGTCTTTTTCTTCTGCCTTTCAACTGCCAAAGGAGCGAAAGCCCAGAATCAACTCATGCTAAGCCTTTTGTGGACTTTTTCATGATTGGTTAGATTTTGCAGCAGATGTTTCCTATGGGATGAACTAGCCAGTCCCATATGCCAACCCTCCTTAGTGGCTTTAGGTGACAAGCATGGTAGGTTAGTGTGTTACTGTTCTTTGCTTCAATACTGGGCCAGGTAGCACACAAATACATGCTGTCTGCATCTGAGCTATAAATAGCCACAGTGGATGTATGCTTGCTTACCAAGTAGTTGATCCAGGTTTAATCCCAGCACTGGCAATATTTTGTTTCCTATGACGAGTGCTCTGGAGTCACCGATGTAAGAAGAATAGGATAATTGTCAGAATTGTCTGGGAAGGAAAGGTGGCGTGGAGGGGAAGTGGCCGTCTCAACTTCATTATGCCATATGTCAAGTAGGAGGCATGTCATAAAAGTAACTGGTTACTCATGTCAGGAGTAGACCAGAAGAAGGCATGTCATCGAAAGAAGTGGTTACTTATCTCAGAAGTAGACTAGAAGTATTCATGATATGACAGTGACTGTTACTCATGCCTGAAATAGACTAGAAGTATTTGTGACATGACAGTAACTATTTTCTCATGTTATAAGTAAACAAGAAGTAAGCATGTCATGAAAAGAACTGGTTACTCATGTCAGAAGTAGACAAGAAGTAGGCATGTCAGTTAAAAGACTGATTACTTGTCAGAAGTAAAGAAGTAGGCATTACATAAATAGAACTGGGTATTCATGTCTGAAGTAGACAAGAAGTAGGCATTACATAAATAGAACTGGTTAATCATGTCTGAAGTAGACAAGAAGTAGGCATATCATGGAAAGAGCTATTTCTCATGTGAGAAGGACAGTGGTAATTATCATATATAATATGGAAAGCTAGCCTACACGCAAAAATCATTCCAGTTCACTAGTGAAGTAGTAGTAGCAAGTGTATGGACTACGCTTGAGATCAAAGCGAGTAACGCTAAAAACAAGTGAACATCAACAAGAAAAACGACGTAGTAGAAATGGAATTCTTTAACCTGTATCTACCAGCATCATTTTGTCAGAGGCTACTTCTCTTCGATGGTCTGGATGGAACTTTCCGGAATGTCAAGCTTAGATCCAGGTCGAAGACATGCAGTGTGTGCGGAGAGAAACCTACAATCTTAAAGCTGATTGATTATGAGCAGTTCTGTGGCGCAGGAGCATGTGACAAGGTAAGAAGACATTTTAATGCATGGAAGGCCAGTATCTGTGGGCTGAACGTGTATCAGCGGCCACATGCAGTTGTGAACCATGGATCTCATTTCTTTAATCAACTTGCTTGCTGGCCTGCTGAGACGTCTCCAATAATTTAAATAGTCATAGGACTGCCTTCCAATAACACCCTGCAACAAACTACCATACATTCAGTTTTACAAATGTTTAATGATAATCCCTCCTTCGTTCTTTCCACCACAGCCTTGCTTTAAATGATGGACTGACTCTCAGATTCTGCTTTTAAAACTGCCTCATTTGCATATCTCAGAATATTTATTTTATGTTCTCCAGCTTTAACTCCCTCAAGACCTATGATCATGTAAGATATTGAAGCATAATCACCCTATCCTCATGAAACATGATGATGATGAACCACTATGTCACCATGGCTTCTTAATACAATATTTGTTGCTTCAACTTTTGGATAGATCAATATTGACATAAACAAAATAAAAACAGGAGCTGTTATTGCCGCATAAGCACTTGTTGACACCATTTGATCCCTGGATTAAGTTACCAGGCTCCACAAATGATATAAAAGGAAACAGAAGGTAAAAAAATATTGGCTTGTAAGCTGCCAGCAGAGGATCAGATTATAATGATAGATGGTTTGGGTGTGCAAGCTGGCACATTCTGAGTACCATAGTTGTAAACTTGTAAATAATGATAGTGGACCATTTAGCATTTGTTAACACGTAAACATGCGCATTTGTTCTTGTATTGTTATGTACATTTTTATTTGTTCTATGTCTCCATGTTATGGTTTTAGAGGTGTTTCTGTGTTCTAATGTCTCTGTGTTGTAGTGGTTAAGGAGTTTATGTTCTTATGTCCGCACCTTAGAGTGGTGAAGATTGTGTATCCCCATGTCTCCACCTTATAGAGGTAGGTGTGTGTGTGTATCCACATCTCCACCTTACAGAGGTTGGTGTGTGTGTATCCACATGTCTCCACCTTACAGAGGTTGGTGTGTGTGTGTCCACATGTCTCCATCTTATACATAGAGGTTGGTGTGTGTGTATCCACATGTTTCCACCTTGTAGAACCCACAGGGCAAGCAAAAAAAGATGGAAATTGAAAACATACGGAGATGAGAATTAGAAAAAGGTAAAGAATTTACAGAAGCCAAAGAGCAAGTATGATACCGGACATATACCTTCTGAATTATGTAATTCTGAATTTATTACAATCACAAAGAAATCAGGAGCCTTGGAATGTGATCAACATAGAACAATCAGTATAATGAGCCACGTCACAAAGATTTTGCTACGAATTATCATGCAAAGAGTGAGGAAGAAAATACAACCTGAAATAGGGGAAGAACAATGTGGGTTTGTAGAAGGAAAGGGTACAGTAAATGCTGTGTATATGCTGCGAACAGTTATTGAACGTGCTATAGAAGTACACAAGGATATACATCTTTGCTTTATTGACTACACAAAGGCTTTTGATAGAGTTAGACATGTCAACATGGTGGATATGCTTGCAGATCTACAAATTGATGGGAAAGACATTAGACTTATAAAAAACATATATTGGAAACAACAAGGATTGATAATGAAGTGGGACCATAACAGCCTATTAAGAGAGGTGTTAGGCAGGGATGTGTAATGTCTCAGATCTTTTTTCCCTATACAGTGAAAATATTTTCAGAAATGTAGAAGATATAAATGGAATCGGCATCAACAACATTAGATATGCAGATGATACAGTATGATTGCAGACAATGAGCAGGATCTGCAACAATTAGTAGATGCGGTTGTTGCACACAGTGAACAACGGGGATTAGAATTAAATTGTAAAAAGACACAGATTATGGTCGTCACTAGGAAGAACAAAATACCACAATGTAATATACAAGTAAATGGAAATATTCTTCAACAAGTGAATAGGTACAATTATCTCAGAACAGTCATAACATCTGATGGGAGATGCCTTGAAGAGATAAGAACAAGAATCGCGATGGCGAAAGTAGCCTTTAGCAAGATGACAAACATACTGACCAATAAAAAGATGTTAATTGAAACGAGAAAAAGAGTGTTGAGGTGCTATATAGAGCCTGTTCTTTTGTATGGATGACAAACATACTGACCAATAAAAAGATGTTAATTGAAACGAGAAAAAGAGTGTTGAGGTGCTATATAGAGCCTGTTATTTTATATGGATGTGAAACTTGAACAATGAGCAGTCAAGCTGAAAAACATCTGATGGCTGCAGAAATGTGGTTTCTGAGGAAAATGCAAAGAATACCATGGACAGACAGGAAAACCAATGACCAAGTACTACAGGAGACAAATGAAAATTGTAAATTGATTAGAGAAATTAGATGTAACAGTCAACATTTTTTGGGCATGTTATGAGAAGAAATGGATTGGAGAACTTAGTGACAACTGGCAAGATCGAAGGGAACAGACCGAGAGGAAAATACCTGGATGGCTTGGCCACATGGCATGGACGAGACAGGAATACTGAGCTGATCCACGACTCTGTTTATCGAGTGAAGTGGCGAGTCATGATTGCCCACACGTTCCGGCATTGCACATGATTGATTGATTGAAAGAGCAAGTTATAGGAGACCGCAAAAGATATGACGGCTTGAGTTAGTTGAGGCCTGTACCCCAGTAGGGGATAACGGGCAGAAGCAGAAGAATTTGACCATAATTATTATTATTATCTGGAAAAATAAAACAGAAACATGCAGACTGCTAACCATACATTAAATCCAGAGTTGTCTTGATTGCCTAGGCTGCGTGTTATCCACTTTCACATTAATGTCCCTAATGGAAGCTGCCCAACACTTGGTATGCTTGGTTTCCTGTTGTTTATATAATTTACATTGCTGCACCGTCACCAAATATTTGCTCATTTCATGTGGAGAACTTTTGGTTCACCCCTATATCTATGCGCTTTCCCTGCCTTAATTTTGCCTAGGCCACTTGTTTCATTACTAGTGAAGTTGACCACCCTTCTCTCTCTCTGTCTTCCTCCCTTCCTCCCTCCATCCCTTTCCCATTTCGATTTCCTTTATGTGCTTCTGGTCATCTAACCCACAGCCATCTGATATGCACACTCAATGAACATTTGACAGTCTGTCCTACACTGATGGCAGATCAACATCAGCTGAT
This sequence comes from Cepaea hortensis, assembly GCA_963921405.1. Taxonomy (NCBI): domain Eukaryota; kingdom Metazoa; phylum Mollusca; class Gastropoda; order Stylommatophora; family Helicidae; genus Cepaea; species Cepaea hortensis. The sequence continues at coordinate 84,231,117 of OY992894.1, read as the reverse complement.
TAACTTGTGTATATTTGTGTGTGGTTGTATCAGTGTCTGTTTGTTGTGTGTATGCTGACAAAGGCTCTAGCACCAACATCTGTTTTGTCATTTGTGATTTTGTTCTTGTAAAACTGAAAATTCCTCTTCTCAGTTTTGTTGATTTATTCATTGTATTTTTACAGCTTTACTGCAGTTGCACTAATTTCTAATACAAGACGTGCTTTATTACAGTTTCATGAGATACCTGTACAGTTATGGTGGAATGAACTTGGCTGGTGTTTCGTTTGTTTATCTGACTGTATGATTAGATGACTGGTTATCTGTTATGTTTGTCTGTGTCAAATGATCTGGAAGCATGCTATCCTGTTGTATACTCTTGGAACTTTCCTTTCAAAGGGAGTTTATCCTCTAAATGCTATTCCTTGTTTCTCCAATGCTAGAATCCAGACCTGCATGTACTGAGTGACTCCAGCAGGATCAGTGCAAAGGTAATTATAACTATTGGCCAGGGGCAGTCAGGGAAGTGGACAACCTCACATTGGCAAATGGAGGTAGGGGAACTGGAAATTTAACACAGAAGCCACAAACAATATGCTGCACGATTTATTGCCTGCCATATTTTGATGCATCTCGTCAGGTGCATACTGCAGAGTTACATATCACATGAAGTGGATAAGTGAATTGTTTATCTGAAATACTTAAAGCACATAGTCACTGATATAGTGTGAATGTATTGCATCAGTTATGCTCAAGGTAATCTCATATTTAAAAAGAAATATTTTTGGAGTTGGAAATTTTAAAATTAGCAAAAGAAGGTATGGAAAATTGAATCAGCGGGTAAGGTCCATCATCGTTATCATCTTCAGATTAGTTCTTCCAGTCCCAGAAAATCTTAGTAGCTACCCAGTGGGGAAAATAATAACAACAAATTCACAAATGTATTACTTTCACAGGGGCCAATTAACACACCTGGTACAAACATCTTGATCTATGATCTTCTAAGAATGTTCCAGTAGCCATTATTTTGTGCACTGCTGGCTTTGAACTCAAAATAGTCTATACACACTACTTCTAGTACACTGGAGTGAATTTTGCTTATGGGTTAGCTTTCCTTATTACCAGTGTAGCTCGCCATCAGGTGAATGCACTCCGACTTCAGAAGCACTTGTAATTTACATCCCCAAGTCAAGGACGATAGGTCAATATTTATTCCAACTGTCCGGTGTAGGGGTTGAACTCCCTATCTCAGCATCAGCACAACGGATGTTTAAGAATGAGCGCTCTTACTTATTCAGCCATGCTGACCTCCACTAACCAACTCAGTTCAAAGATCTTGATGTTCTTCTCTGTTGATTGTGAAATGGTCCAAATAGACCAGCCTTGTCTACAACAAACACATTGTCAGTGTCTCCAGTCTGCTCTCACTGAACTTGGCAAGTACAGTCAAACATGACACAGTGATTGGTACATATGACGAATAGCAAATGACACAGAGTTCATTGCTGGGGACAGAAGCAATTAAGACTTAATGATTTGTGGATTCATTACAACTGTTGAGTCAGTTTTGTGTGTGTGGGTAGTTGGATAAACTGTCAGTGACCTAAAGACCACATTGGCCACATTATGGGATGGCAAAAATTGAAATATTTTGTGACAACTGAAAAGATGTTTTGAAAGAGATATAGAGGAAGATGCGAAGGAAAATTTGTGACAGTTTTGTGTTGTTGCAAGGGAGGGTTCCGTGCATCAATTGGTTCATGCTGTGACATGATTCAGCATATGGAGAAACATGACCACCCTTCACAGTCAGCAAGGCACATGTTGGTAATGATAATGCTAAGGACAGACAGAAAGTATGCTCCTGTCCAGCCGTTGTTTCCGTTCACTTTCATGGCTGTGGTTTGGTGACCTGCTGGGCTCTTCCAGACTGGTGTATGTTCAGGCCAGGCTCTTGGATACTGGGGACTGGACATGCAGGGTTCAAGCAGCATGCAGATGATTACATCTAGCCCTAAGAGTCCAGCTAGATTTACATAGTCATACTCAGGCCCCAGACTCAGGCCTAGGGCTCAGGCCCCAGACTACTCTTTACTCAGACCTATGGCTCAGGCCCTGGACTCTGGTCTCCATTCTAAGCCCTTTACTTAGGTCTAGGGTTCAGGCCCTGGACTCTGGCCTCCATACTCAACCCTTTACTCAGGCCCTGGACTCTGGCCTCCATACTCAACCCTTTACTCAGGCCCTGGACTTTGGACTCCGGACTCAACCCTTTACTCAGGCCTATGGCTCAGGCCATGGACTTTGGATTCAACCCTTTATTCAGGCCATAGACTCTGGCCTCTGGGCTCAACCCTTTACTCAGGCCTAGGGCTCAGGCCCTGGACTTTGGACTCAACCTTTTACTTAGGCCTAAGGCTCAGGCCCCCAGACTCACCCTTTACTCAGGTCCAAGATAACTTTTTTATAAAAATAAAAAGTCAGGTAAACTTACAATTGTATAAATCCCTATTATTATTATTATTATTATTATTATTATTATTATTATTATTATTAACATTGGCCTGGCAGCTGTTTTCTTTTCTTTGTTTAAACACATGCTGGTTTGCTTTACAGTGTATGATAATGATCTTTTTACACGATTTGATATAGTGGGTATATGGTGCTAACTGCACATGTTTACATCACACAGCAAATGATGTGTGGACAGTATCATGCTGTCCACCTTTACTTTGCAGAAAAATGTCCTGGTATCCAGAAGCTAATGAAACTAGAACATTATATACAACTATAAGAAAGAGACAAACATCATTTTTTGGTCATGTGATGAGTAGAGAGGCATTGTCGATATCATGACAACAGGAAATGTCAGCGGAAAAAGACCAAGAGAAATTATCCTAGATGTACTGAGAAGGTGGCATGGAGGAATATCATCAGCAGTGTTTATCCAGAGCACCACGGACCGAGATCTGAGGAAAGACATGAATGCCTATGTCAGCTTTCAAGTCACATGATTACTCATTTTAGGCTAGGTCAACCTGAGGCCCTATGTGATTGAATAAAATGCTGCCTGGAATAGGATTGCTAAGTGGTGTATCCCCCTGCTGATTAATACATACAAAATGAGATGTTTGAGCAGATATTGCAAGTGTTGACCAGGACTGAATCTATGTATGTTGTCTACTGCCAGAAGTATGCCTCCATGTTGAATGAGCAAGTCCCTCATTTGCTCGTCGACGTCCGGCCTGCGGTTGAGCTAGAGATATGCCAGCTACCACATCCGGCCCTGAGTATCCTTTTGTGTTTGTTGGATTTGTTTCCACTTGTCTCAATCCAGCGGTGGTTCTGGTCTAGATTTATCTCAATCTTTCTCTGTGAGAGAGAGTGAGTGAGTAGGTGGATGGGTGGGTATGAGAGAGAGAGTGAGTGAGTAAATGGATGGGTGAGTATGAGAGAGAGAGAGTGAGTGAGTAGGTGGATGGGTTGGTATGAGAGAGAGAGTGAGTGAGTAGGTGAATGGGTGGGCATGAGAGAGAGAGAGAGAGTGAGTAAATGGATGGGTGAGTATGAGAGAGAGAGTGAGTGAGTAGGTGGATGGGTGGGTATGAGAGAGAGAGTGAGTGAGTAGGTGGATGGGTCGGTATGAGAGAGAGAGGGAGAGAGTGGTTGAATGAGTGCATGAGGAAGTGAGAGAGAGCATGTATACTTGTGCACGCACACTTATATGCATGCTTGTGAGCGTGCATGTGTACATGCACTTTCACAGTGACAAAGTGAGAGAGTATTTACAATGTTATAAATATTTATTTCATGTGAATCACATATGTGTGTGTATATATGCATAAGCATTATGCTAGTTGGGATAAAGACAACTCTAAGACAAGATGGTTTAAGAAACCATTGTGAGAATCTGCCCCACAAATTTAAAACAAAACTTATTTCCCTTAATGAAAAACAGACATTCCTTTCCCATTGTTCAACAAAAATATCGCCCAGGTAGCCACACAGATAATACAGAGTGTAAAGGACCAGTGCCATTACAACAGCGAACAGCCAGACAGCTCAAAGATCCCGGTGGTCTGTGTGTGCCGCAGGGGCAATGACTCTCAGCTGGCCGTGGATCTGCTGCAGAAGCAACTCGTGTCCAGTGGGGTGACCTTGGTGGATATTCGAGGTGGTCTGTACAGCTGGACTAAACAAGTGGATGCAGACTTCCCCATGTACTGATTACTGCCGGTCTTTCTGTCTGTTTTGGTGATCTTGAATTACACACAGCTGTGCATGCAGTTGCATGGTGAAGTGTGCAAGATTTGAGTTTTGACTCTGAAGTCCATTGCATTGACATTTCTTCTTTTTCTTCATACACCTTCAGATGTCAACTCTTGAATACTTATATTCAAAGAAAGCAGCAGTCAACTTGAGCCTGTGGTCTCCAGAGTGTGTTATCAAATGTAGCATGTGTAGACTAAAATAACTTTCTCTGTTGTATATATTGGACACTCCTGCAGCAAATGTTTAGCCATCCTTTTACCAGTTCCACAGTTCAGTTACATTCATCAGCATAATTTATTAAAGCAATTATATGTAGGCCTGTTGTGTGTTCATGGTACTGACTCATCAAGTTTTATTTGACCAGACATTTATTTGAATTCATTTTACCAGCAGTGCATTAAAAAAAAGTATATTATTAGGTTCTTATTTTGTCTTTTCTCACGTCCTGGTGATGTGATTATCTATACTGATGGCTTTGTGTTAAGAGGCAAAAAAGTGTCTGGGGATAAATAGCAAAAGCAAATAGCCAATGTTTAGTAAAGGAAAGCTTGGCATATGACAGCACAACCTCAAGTCTTAGAATGGAGGAGGTGGTGGTTACTGCAGCTTTATACTGGTTGGAGAACAAACTGTATACACATGTTGTCATTGTGATTGATTCACAAAGCATGCTGACAAAGGCGATGACTTGCATGCTTCGTGCAGAATGCCATGCATCAATTCAGAGGTTGCGGTTTGTGAACATTCGCTGGATCTTTTTACAAGACACGGTGTGGTTGGAAATGAACAGGCAGACAAATTGGCTGGTGCCACATCACTAAAGGGTGATTTGATGCATGATAAGGCAGATGGGAAAGCCCTTTATGAGTGCAAGAATAATGCAAAAGAACGGACAGTCATGGTCTAGAGAGAATGCAGCAGCAAGGGGTGGTCAGAGGATCTGGTCAACAGTTGTCACTCAGAGGTACAACAAGACAGACATGTAATCCAATCAGATTGCAACAAGCACCGTTAGTAATGCAACTCTTCGCTGGCTGTTGAGGATTTGGATTGAGCGCTTATGGGAATGCCTCGAGTGCAGCAATGTCAGTTCTTAACCTACCTCTCTCTCTCTCTCTCTCTCTCTCTCTCTCTCTCTCTCTCTCTCTCTCTCTCTCTCTCTCTCTCTCTCTCTCTCTCTCTCTCTCTCTCTCTCTCTCTCTCTCTCTCTCTCTCTCTCTCACACACACACACAACATACACCACATACATTCACCCACACCAACCCACCTACCCACCCGTCAACCTACCTACACCCTTCTACTTATAATAGAATCAGTCACCCTATCAGGTGCTGTCTCCACAATGAAGGCTGTCTGCTGGGTCCCCAACACTGTATCTCTTGCCTTGTCTGTGCATTCTGTCAGATTGCTGTCCATCCATCTCTTGATATTAATTTCTGACTTGTATCGTTGTCTACCTCTTGCTCGCTTGCCCTCAATATTTCCCTCCAGTATGGTTCTTATAAGAGTGTTATGACTTATAACACCTTTTTTATTTCTTTCATCAACTCTCTTTTCATTCCCAGTTTTAGTTCTGGTTTAGATATTGAGAATAGTTTCACTATTCTCAGATTTTCTCAGTTTATGTTCTATCAAGTTATGTTAACACCCATACTTGTGTACTTCTTTTTCTGTTCTGTATTTCTGAGTTGCTTTTCAGCGTAAGGATAAGTAAAAGGCATCTGGAGTCACATCAAAGGGGATAGAGAAAGACATAGACAACGGGTGCCTGTGTCAAATAGTGCAGTATTAGCTGCAAGTAAGCCGCTTTTTCCGCAGCTGTGAATCTTAGTTTCATTCACAAATCCCTGGTAAAACTTACGACCAGGTTTTAAAATTCACACCTATCATATCATGATAGCATATGTTAAATCAACTTAACTGGGACAACTTGACTTTTGATGAAAGGCACTGCTGTTACATTGCAGTGACTTTGTAGTAAACATACTATAAACAGAAGATTGGGTGTTGTCGCTGTACGATAGTTACGCACACTTCCCTTCTGATCAAATTGGTCATGTGTTTGAGTCTCTTGAAGCTGGGGATCCTTTTGAATATACCTGAACATTTGGTCGACCAAACCTATAATGTTTATTACAAAATAAAAACAGTTACGTGTAACTGCTGCGAAAAACAGAGAGATTATACAGAGAAAGTATAGATATGAAATGTTGCTATGCCATTGCATATACTTTGTTTCTAGGTAGGCTGCGCAGAAGTTCATTAGTGAAAGGTGTACTGTTGTAGATTCATTTATTCAGTAGCATGTACTTTGCAGAACCTCGCTGCCATAACCTTCCGAAAAAATTCTTGGTCTTGTGCAACATGTTCCACATCTGATACACCCATCTGAAGATCATCTGCCACATCCTGCACCAATCTTCTCTTTGGCCTTCCTCTTCATCTCTTCATGTTATGCAATCTCATAGACTTGTAAAATACATATATTGGAAACAATAAGCTGCTATAAGGATCGATAATGAAGTAGGTCAATATCAGCCTATTAAGAGAGGTATGAACCGGGGATGTGTAATGTCTCCAGATCTTTTTTTCCTTTACAGTGAAAATATTTTCAGAAATTTAGAAGATATGGAAGGAATCATCATTGGAGGACGAAACATCAAAACATTAGATATGCAGATGATACAGTCTTGATTGCAGACAATGAGCAGGATCTGCAACATTTATTAGATTTGATTGTTGCACACATTGAACAACGGCGATTAGAATTAAATTGTAAAAAGACACAGATTATGGTCGTCACTAGGAAGAAAAAAATACCACAAGTTAATGTACAAATAAATGGGAATATTCTTAAACAAGTGAATCGATACAATTATCTCGGAACAGTCATAACATCTGATGACAGATACCTTGAAGAGATTAGAACAAGAATTGCCATGGCGAAGGTAGCCATTTGCAAGATAGAAAAATTACCAATAACATGATGTATTTTGCAATGAGAAAAAGAGTGTTGAGGTGACACGTAGAACCTGTACTTTTCAATTTTGTATGGATGTGAAGCGTGGACAATGAGCAAATGGGCTGAAATCATCTGATGACTGTGGAAATGTAGTTTCTGAGGAAAATGCAAAGAATACCATGGACAGACAGAAAAACCAATGACCAAGTACTACAAGAAACAAATGAAAATCGTAAACTGATTAGAGACAGACATTAGACATAGTAAAAAATTTTTGGTCACGTTATGAGAAGCAATAAAGTGGAGAACTTGGTGACAACTAGCAAGATCGAGGGAAAGAGAACAAGGGAAAGGCAGAGAAGTAAATACCTGTATGGCTTGGCACCTGGGGTTCTTCGCTGGAGCTACGAAGTTCGTGCTTTGTGCGACACTTTTGGCAGGCCGCCCTGCAGAAAGAGAACGAGCCATATGGGATGAAACTCGGTGCAATGAAGTCGTTCGTCTCGATTTTTAAAGTATGGAGCTAGTACCACATGCCTTAGTGTGTGTAACATAGATCTTTGCTTTTGTTACCAAGAATATAGAAATACCGCAACCTCCAAGTAAGTGGTCTTTTCTGAAACTGGTAAATCGGTAGAACTATCTTGGAGTGTCAGCTGGTGTAAGCAATATGATGTCAGAAACATATACCCATTACCCGCATGACGTGAAAAAAGGTCCCTTGCTTTTCTGTTGCCTGGTGTTATCTGCCATGATCCAATTTACGCTCATGGCATGTTAAAATATACGCGACAATCGTGGATCTTGAGCCACGGGACACACGCAAGTTGTCTCCGAAGCGAATAATCAAGATTCGCGAAAATGACGGAAGGCATTCAAGTTGTAGTTGTGAACACACCACATAGTGAAATGGGGAACGACCAGTTAGTGCGCCACTAGTTTTAGTAGTTTAGTCAAATATGGTTAGGAATGAATGTTAATGTGATTGTCATTAATTGTATGATAGATACATGATATTTGTGGAAAGCTAGTGATTAAACATAAAAACAGGAACTCTTCTCGTGTAGTGATTTAGTTGAAGTCTTGGGCGTGTGGATAAGATAATCCTGTAGTAATTGTTGCAGACCAATACTTATTATGGTTAACGAGCCAGTATTGATTCAGCTGCACCTGATCTCTGAAATGACATTCTTACCATCATTCATCCAGTGGAACTAACCTATCGACAATCACCTAACCATCAACTAATCCGTCTATGGCCTTATCCGTGCAGCATAACTTTGTTATTTGATTGTCAGTGTCGGCCACAGTGGTGGGGTGCAAACAGGGGCGGAATTGGAGCTCGTGGGAGATATATTTTGTATTAATTTAGGAACGTAAATTACAAGTACTTCAGAAGTCGAGGTTTCGCCTGATGGCGAGGGACACTGATAATAGAAAAAGGTAACTCCCACGCAAAATCAATCCTGTGCACTCACCAGCAGTTAAAAGTTATTGCAATTCCGTTACCGGACGTCGCAGTCAACCCCGGCATGGTTTCTCTGTCTGGTTACTAGGCAAGTTGACGTTCAGTAGCCGTCATTGCTTTCTGAACGACCTTCGTTTATGCCCACAGCTGACGTGGAACGTGGTAATGCGATTTTGTGAATCGCGTTCGTTAAACCCGCGCCACAGATGGCGGTTCACTAGGAGTAGCAACTTCTAATAGTTGTAGCACTTTAGTGAACGATGCTTCGAGTTTAAATCAAGCGACGGCAAAAATGGGGGGGGGGGGGGGATGTTATTTAAAATCTTGTGAATGCTAACTGGTGGAACATTTAACAAGCCCAAGATAGGACTTAGGTGGCTTGAATTGTGTTGTTCAATTAACCGATTAATTGACCTCGGCTGAATAATCGTCTTAGGCGACCTCCATGGCTTTTATACAGTAGTTTTTCTCATACGACCCCACTTTAATGTGATATATAATACAACATGAGTGCTACCATATTAGCAACTTTTAAGTCATAACTATGACACACCACTACTTCCCATTTCCCGCCATACATTGAAAGTATCTGCACTTGACCTTGCCAGAGCCACACGCGGAGGCGGTCATCTGAATGACACACAGGGGCGTGAGGCCCTGATGGGGCGGCTTTGGCCCCTGGGGAAACCGCGAGCCCTTATTTTAAACAAAAATAGGGAGTATCCGTTGGATCTAACCAACAATCTGTACTCCGTGGAAAAGCCAGACGGACACATAATCAGGTTGCCGCCGGTAGCATTAGTATTGGAACTCTTTGCTGGTTATAGAAGATGAGGACGGAGCTCGTATGAGATTGTCTCGAGTTCCGTGATATCGTTTCTTGACTTAACTCAACTCAGGAGCCAGAAATCAGGTGTATCCATCTGCTAGGAGACCTCCTGGGACAGACAGAGAGAATAGTGCATATACCGTATATGTACGCGCCACACCCCATCGTTGCACAAGACGTGACAACGTAACTCATACATATATGCACCCACACTCACTGCTGGCTTGGTAGGAAGTTACCTCTCTGTACGGCCACCATCGCTCAGCTGAGCTCATATTTTCATTGATGTACGTGAATATATATCCTTGCGAGGATGTCCCAGAAAGCTGCAGGTCCAAACTTTGCATTATACTTGACAAGCACACACCACAAACACTCGTTTGTCTGGAATCCACAAGGCACGCGAATTAGTGGGAGACCTGAAAACACACGGAGAAGAGAATTACAGACAGAGATGGATAATATTGGGAGGATATGGGGTGAGGGTGAGGGAGCTGCAGGGGATAGCAAAAGATAGGACGGTTTGTGGGGATAAATGGCAGAAGCCGAAGAGGAAGAACACATATGCACACTAATTCCTGAATCTAAAGAATGAAGCAAAGCAAACAGCCAGCGGCAACTGGAAATCTCTCAAATAGCCCGAAAGCAAAGGTAGCAGCCTTGAAAACTGCAGCAGAAATGCTGTTGACAGGAAAATAAAGAGTTTACACCCTGTCGTGTCCTCCTTTAAAGTGTCGTCCCTGGAGTGAAGAGAGTCAACACCCACATTATAATATTTTTCTTCCTTTTTTCAATATCTTGGAGAATCCACCAGCTTCCGTCCAACACACTCCATCAGCCCGTAGACACCTTTTCCTATCACTCTCTCACTGTCGTACTATGCCCCCTCTCATACTTCCCCAACGCAACATACTCAACAACTCTTGCTTCTAAAAATTAATAAAGATTAATTTATTAAAAGAAAAGTGTAACGTATATGAGACGTGTATGTGTGACGTGTTCTATAAAGTGTGTAGAATCGGACTCTCAGACAACAACCCAGTCAGCTCATCCTAGCAAGGCTAGACAACAGCACGTTACGTCAGAACAGGTACATCTCACCCAGTGCCGAAACCATCTTGCCGGATACTGACTTGCCTCTGTAGACCTCTGGTAATACCATTTCATGATCATCCGAAATAGACACCGGTGATAATAACAGTTAATCATGGACCTGTTGCACCCTACCCAATGTACGTTCCTATCGTTCCTAAAGAATGCACAAGTCCTTTGTAGTGTGTACACAGTTATTAATGTTAATTGTTAATGTACTTGATCCTAACTCGTGTCTATCTAGCCTCAAGTATCATGTCTTGTGTTCTATTACACGAGATTATATCACACTATGTAACTATTATAATTAATGTTCTCGGTTAGTTACTACTGTCTGATGCTGTGTGGTGCATCAGCAATCATCACCCCTCTTTGGTGAATCATCTTCCTTCTAGCTTTAGTTACGTTCTGTACGAAACTTTATTGACTGTTCAACTGGTGTTCTTCCGAATGGGATTTGAACATTTCCTAAAACCTTGTTGAGTTGCCTCGGATCTAGTAGGGAACCTAGGATAGAAACAACACATCTGGTGATAGTACTAGTCACTGATCCTACCGGCTGAGTGTAAGCCTATTGCCTTGCTCAGTGATCTTTAGCTAACTAACTCTGTCATAGAGCAGATTAGCTACCCACCTAGGGCCGAATCAGGCTATGACAAGGAAAGACCCATACAGAGTGCAAAACCCCAGCGGGCAATTTCCCCGTCTCCCAAGTATCCATCATTACTCTATTCTGAACTAGCATAGCTTATCACCACTACACTACTCTATTCTTAACTAGCCTAGCTTATCCTCACACTCTAGTCTAACACGGCTACTGCCTATATTAATTAGAACTAATATTATAATAGGTTATACCTTAAATGGCACTACTGCAGTCCTAACAATCATATCTACATCTGCCATGATAGGCACGTGTAAAATTAAGTCACTAATTAACACACGGTAGACATTATTTCCACTAAGCACTGCAGTGCCATTGCACTTCAACTAGAGCCACATTTTCAAGTTCCCCTAGTTGGCCCCAACTCGGGTTTATATGGCAAACTCCCAAAGTTGGCCACGTGACGTTATCCTTTATGCCCACACCGGTGGCACATTGGGCAGATCATCCCCTGTCAGGGATCCATCCCCCCCCCTCCTTGGCTCCATCAATGTTAGATTTGTCATCACTGGTTCTGACATCCAAAACAATCTAGAGAGTTACTGTAGAGTTCCAACAAAGGGTTTCGATACCAAGCTGCCAATCATGGTTTTCCAAACAACCTTACACTGTGCAAGTGACGTTGTTGATGTCCGGCAGGTGTTCCACTGTTTCCAATAACAAGCCCTCAACTTTCTGTCATGTGGTGACAGTCAAAACCGCCATTCCGTCTGATGTCCGGAACTATAGATTGACATATGGACTGTTTTCTTCCGAGCTGAGTACTTCCGCTTCCAATCCGACTTGTTTATAATCTGTAAAAGCGATGTATGATTCAGCTCATTCACTTCCTCTACACATCTGCAACTGTTAATTTTGCCCGACATGTGATGGCCGACATCCGATTGCCACCATGATCCCACGGGTTCCATCTGTATTCAAATGTTGACCAACTGTCAAAGCGATGCCGTGATTTGTCTCCATCACCACCGAATGTGTATATGTGCTGACCCGAGGTAACCCGTGCAGCTGTGTTTACTCTGTTAGTACGACTGTTGTGGCCTAGAAAATATACGCCAAGCAAACTTCGGTAGTATCATTATCTGGTTAACTCATGGCGATCTCGTGACACACCCGTTCCTTGTGGAGGTACGAAATGCCAACAAGCTCAAAGTGACTGCTGCTTTATTTGTATTGACATCTGAAGGTGTATGAAGAAAAATAAGATAATACGAGTACACAACCTACTGCTCGTAGAAAAACTAAGAAGTACAAACGGCAACAACAGACATGAGATTCCTGAGAAGAGTACTCAATGTGTCAAGAAGAGATAAGATCAGAAATGAAGAAATCAGGACTAAAGTGGGGGTTATATTTGCACTAGATTTTATTAGAAAGCAGCAAGTCAAATGGTTTGGCCATGCAAGTAGGTAACCAACTAACAGTATACCACAACAAGCAATGATGTACAGACCAGAAGGAAGCAGAGGAAGAGGCCGACCACGTAAACGATGGACGCAGGGAATAACAGAGTCCATGGGAATATCGATACACGAAGCCCATAAGCGGGCACTCTCCCGCTGTTTATACTTCATCTCGACACCTCAAGGTACAAGAGGAACGTGATGAGATGAGATGAGAAACACATTTAGCGTCGTAATATAAATTTGAGCGGCTGTGAACCCAGCCGGTGTTTTCTACACTGTTTTCTTTTTCACTTTTTCACTGTTCTTCACTGTTGGCTCTGGAGAAGGTCACCAGGCTTGGGGAAATAAGTTGGCTTACAGAGTTGCAATCTTCGCTAGCTAGTTTAGTTTAGTTTAGTCGACGGATCAACATCACGGCACACGGCTATAACCCATTAGTGCTCCGTTCTACTCCTAACTCAAGCCTGAGAATCTCAGCTTAGTGCACGAATTCCATAGCTTCGATGAGGATCCTGAAACACTTTGGGTAGAATTTTAACTCGAAAATTTGCCCGGGCAGCGCCGTTAGGCTACTCTTCTTCGATTTCCAACTGCCAGGGGATTTTCTTTACGTGCGCAACATACACACGGGCGTCCAATCTCACTGCCCAGAGATCGGGGGAAATTTTGTTACTAGAAGTCCACGTGAAAAAATCTGGGCCCTCGCCAGGGCTTGAACCCGGGCCCTCCAGCACTCGAGGCGGACACCATATCCCGAGACCCCCGCCCACCCCCACCCCCTAACTTCGCTAACTGAGACTGCTAATGGTGTAGATCTGAATTCTTGGTTCTGTAGTCGATCTCTCACTGCTTTTCGTGTCCTAAATTCAACATCTTCACGACAAGGCGTCTGCGTGGGCAAGTTGCCAAGCCTCCGAACTCGCGATCCGAAGGCTGTGGGTTCGTTTCCTGACTATGAAATTTTGTTAATTATTGCTTTTTGTTTTCTAATTTGGAGACCACTGGAAGTCGACGCAGGGCTGCCGAGTTCGTGATTTGTGGGATGTTTTCGGTGGCTGTTCTGCGGAAAAAGACCATTTGATCGGGGGTTTGTTTCCGGGTCCGATCAAGGATATGCACTACTGACGAGCTCAAACGAGAGCGGAACTTTAGTCTAGCGCTTCCACATTGACGTAGATAGGCCTTATTTTCATACCAGAATACGATCAGCGTTGCCAGTAGTGGGTTGTGCTCAATATTTAAGTCTCAAATCCCGAAACAACCAAATAAATCAAAAGACCATTTCGTACGGGTTGGTGTTACAGCCCGCGTCCGTGGCGAAAGGGTAATGAGAACGATTAAATAACGAAAACACAATTAAAAGGTTGTACAATTTATTGCCTGACATATTTCGCTGCATCTGGTTAAGTGTTGCTGCAGAAATCACTCAAGGTAACACAAAAGAAAATTGTGAATCTTTCAAGCTGAAATACACATATTGCCAATGTAATTTACACTGTTTACCACAGTAATTTTAGATTGACTATCATGTCTTTATTGTTTATACAACAATGGCTTGGCCATACGATTCGCAATTGATTCCTAACCCTAACCGCATCAAACGTGCGTTGAGCTTCTGAGAAGTAGCCAGGAACATCAGGGGCTGATGATCCGACTGGACCCGAAACTTAACTCCATACAAATATGGCTGGAATTTTTGCACTGCCCATACGAGGGACAAGCACTCTCTCTCGACGGTTGAATAATTCCTCTCAGCCTGTAGAAGTTTCTTGCTTGCGTATGCCACAGGTTTCAAAACAGAAGCATCGTCTTTTCCTTCCTGTAACAGTGCTGCCCCAATCCCAATCCCACTCGCATCTGTTCTCAACACAAAGGGGTTGGAAAGGTCAGGGAGCTGTAATACAGGTTTACTGACCAAGGCCTCCTTTAACTGACTATAGGCATTCTCACATTCTGGTGTCCAAATGATTTGGTCCGGGAATCCCTTTTTCAAGGTTTCCGTCAACGGAGCTCCCAGTTCAGTGAAATGTGGGATAAATTTGTGGTAGAACCCACACAACGAGAGAAAAGATCGCACATCCTTCTTCGTTTTTGGCCTTCATGCATTTCTGATTTTCTCCAGGTTCTTTTCTTCTAGGACTATGTGTCCTGGAGTGATGGTGTGACCTAGAAATTCCAGAGTCTGGTAACCAATCATGCACTTGGTTGGACGAGCAGTAAGCCCTGCTTCCTTGAGTCTATTAAACACTCTCTCCAAGGATTGTAAGTGGTCATCCAAGCTGTCACTGGAAATCAGAATATCATCCATGAATGAGATGATGGACGGATCCTGTAACGGATCTAGTAAAGTCCTCATCATGCGTGTAAACACACTAGGTGCATTGCTGAGTCCAAAGGGCATGACCTTGATTTCGTAGTGTCCACTGGGTGTACTGAAAGCCAACAGTGGTCGAATCTCCGGTTTGACTGGTATCTGATAGTACCCCCGACTCAGATCCACCTTTGAAAAGTACCGAGCCTTATGGAGCCTTGCGAATAACTGAGTTGGATTCGGCAAAGGTTCCACCTGAAATTGTGTATGACTATTCAGAAGTCGGTAGTCTATATACAACCGGTGTTCTCCACTTGGTTTCCGTAACAAAACTACCCCTGCATTGTATGGGATGGATGGATGTGGATGGTGCAATCACGTCATCCTCCAGCAGTTTCTGTATTTCCTCCTCCAGGGCCTTGTCTTTAGAGAATGGCACTGGGTAAACCTTTTGGCGAACAGGTTCCTGCGTGGTCAAAGTCATCTCGAACTCCACCAACCTCGTTCGTCCTGGTTTATCAGTCAGTATCTCCTTATGAGACTTGAGAACCTGGGTTATCCTTTCCCTCTCCTGGGAGGTCAGGTCAGGGTTCACTTTCACATCCCTATAGGTTTCCTGGTGTACCAAGGGATATTCCCTGCCCTCGCTGGTTCCCACTTCCGTCTCCACTGCAACTGCCATTGCCATGAGGTGAGCTGCCTTGTCTCCAGGTCTCTCTTCGTATTTCCGCAAGAGATTGATATGGAAAATCTTCGACTTTCCCCGGATCCGGATCTGATAGTTGGTTCTGGATATTACCCTTTCCACGGGAAATGGTCCTTGCCAACCTATCTCCAGTTTGTTGTTTCCCGTTGGGAGTAGCAACAAGACTTTATCTCCCACCTCTAGAGATCTTTCTTTAGACCTACGGTTGTAGTAAGCCGCATGTCTTTTCCTGGCCTTTTTCAAGTTTTGATTTGCCAGAGTCCATCCCTTGTGGAGTTTTTCTTTCAGTTCCTCCACGTATTGATAGGATGAGATCACTTCTTCTGACGTCCCCTCTTCAGCCCAACTCCTCAACATGGCTTCCAACGGTCCTTTGATTGGACGACCAAACAGCAACGTAGCGGGTGGTAGTCCTGTTGAGCCACGAGGAACTTCCCGATAGGCAAAAAGGGCTGCTGGGATATATTCATCCCACCTATCAGGTTTTTCCTGCGCTAGTTTCCTGAGCATTGTCATCAACGTGCCGTTGAAACGCTCTACTTGTCCATTGGCTTGAGGGTGGTAAGGGCTGGTATGTATGTGGTTAGAGTGAAACACCCTAAATACCTCCTCCATGAGTTTTCCACAAAACTGAGATCCATTGTCCGTCAGAATTTGATCCGGAAAGCCTAATCTGGTAAAGGCCTCCATCAGTGCGTCCGCCACTCTTTTCGAGTCAATCGTGGTCAACGGTATGGCCTCACCCCACATTGTACAGCAATCCACCATTGTGAGTATATATATGTTCCTCTTCCTAGTCCTGGGAAGTGGACCCACGATATCGATGGCTACCCTCTCGAAAGGAGAGTTCATGATGGGCATCTCACCCAACACCACCGGTGCTGTCCAGTGTTTCGGTGCCACCCTCCGGCACTCAGGGCATGACTTCACATACCGACGTACATCATCTGTCATTCCCGGCCAATAGTAATGGCAGGAAATCCGCTGCATGGTGGCGGCAATACCCATGTGTCCACTAAAGGAGATGGTATGCCCCATATGAAGAATCTGGGACCGGTGAGCTTTCGGGACGACCAACTGACCGTATAGGTTGTCTCCCCTTCCTGCTCTCCTATAGAGTATCCTATTCTTCATGTAGTACTGCCCCCGTCCTGGTGGATCAGCACTTTTCTGCAGCTTTTTGTAGCAAGGACGTAAAGTAGCATCCTCACTCTGGGCAGTTCGTAGCTCCCCCGGCATTGGGTTAGTCACAATTGCGCCTGCCTCTTCCGTTTTCGTCTGAGAGCGAGTCTGCATTGCTCCCATATGGATTGGCTCCCTGGGCATTCCCAGAAAGACATACCGGCAACCTAGGATTACTGGAAAAATGGGATCGGTCAATACAGCGGCCTTGATGGTGCCGGTGACGTACCTTGACCGAATCTCCACATTAGCAATGGGCAACTTCATGGTCACAGCACTCTTCTGTGCAGGCTGTCTCCATGGTTTCACCTGTGAATTGTTCTGGATGTACCAGATCCGCAGAAATCACGGCCTCCCCGTCCAGTCCTGTGTCGTATAAACACTCCACTTGACGACCGTTAACCTCTACCAATTCCATTACAGATGGTTTTTCCTGGTCTGGAGTCTCTTCCTCGGCCTCGAACTGTTCGGTGGGCTCCACCTTAGGTTTCCCGGGGCACACGACGAATTGAGTGTCTCCTGACTTTCCCCTGCAGTCAATAGCATTGTGCGTGTTTGACTTGCAGTGGTTGCACCAGTTCCCTGTCCTAGATTTTCTGGACCGGACTTGAGTGTGCTCTCCTGGTGGCGAGCTTCCTTGTTGACCTTGGCATTTTCCGTGACAACCTCCTTGGAAGTCACTTGACATGCTGCGAAGTGAGGGTTCTTAGCCTTCGATTTGCAGTCCCTCGTATTGTGAGAGGGTGACTTACAAATTGAACACCACTTCTCCGACCATGGTCGTTTTGGTGTAGAGCTTGAAGTGCTCTTGCTTCCCTCCTTCTTCTTCTCTGAACTATCCTCTGATTTTTGCACATAAGGTTCCCACTTTTTTGTTCCTGAGTTTTTGGCTTTCTTCTTATCATGTTTCTCTTGACTTTTGGAGTTGGTGGAAAGGTTTTCCCCTGCCTCCTCATGTACCTCGACAAACCGTTCTGCTAATTTTGTCACGAGGTCAATACGTTCCGCTCCTTGTTCTCCCAGGAACGTCCTGAGAGGTTTAGACATTTGCTTCTTCAGCTGGTCGACCACCATGAGCTCTTCCAGACTCTAATAGTCATGTGCGAACCCAGCCAAATCCATCCAATTATGGAGATACGATTTTAGACGCAAACTGTAGGCGGCAAACAACTCCCCCGGTTCTCGTTTCGCTGCTCGAAATTTTTTCCGGTAGGTATGTGACGTAACCTCGAATCGTTTCAGCAGAGCCGTCTTTAACTCGTCATAATTGTTCTCATGTCCTGGTGGCAGGCGAGAATAAACCTCGTAACCGGTCCCGCGTAAACCCTGGGATAGCTTGAGATTCCATTTGTTACGCTCCAGACCCATAGCAACTGACATAGCCTCGAAGCGTTGAAGGTACTGGTCAATCTTCTCTTTGTCCTCCTCGTAGACCGCTTACGGAAACTTCATAGCATGGTACCCATGTCCACCTACTGGTGTTGAGCCTGGGATGGAGGAACCTCCAACTGCTCCCTCAGTTTCTCCATTAGATTGACTCTTCAACTCGAGTTCCCTCATCCGGTACTCGTGCTCCCTTTTCTGAGCTTCTTGCTCAGCTTCCAGTTTCCTAGCTGCTTGCTCAGCTTCAAATTTCTTAGCTGCTTGCTCAGCTTCAAATTTCTTAGCTGCTTGCTCAGCTTCCAATTTCTTAGCTGCTAGCTCAGCTTCCAATTTCTTAGCTGCTTGCTCAGCTTCCAATTTCTTAGCTGCTTGTTCCAACTCCATCCTTCTCAATTCCAACTCGGCCTTTCGATCTTCCCTTTCTGCTTGACGATACTCTCTCTCCACTTCCTGTATGTAATCCGTTAGAGCAGAACCCGCCAATCCCATGTCTTCCCCCTTTGCCTTTAATTCTAACGTGGTTAGTTTAGGGGTGGCCATTATACAGAGAGGTAAGCTAGCAGGTCGAGTACAATATAGCTGTAAATTACTATACAGATATATGAACAAGTACTATAAATCTAGATATTACCACACACAGCACATTCACTCAGTGACAAGAGTAGAATCAGGACCACAGACCTATGCAGACGTGTGAAGTGTGAACAGGTAAGATATTAGTCCTAACCCCTATCCACATTCACTCTAGCTGGATTCTCCAATATGATATCTCCCTCTTATAACTAAGGATCCCGTGTCCAAGGACCCCGTTGTCAGAAGATCCCACTGTCAAAGGTTCCTGCTTGCAGGAAATCTCGCTGTCCAAGAATTCCGTTTACGGGAGATCCCGCTGTCCAAAGATCCCGTTTCCGAGAGATCCCGCTGTCCAAAGATCCCGGACGAGCCCCCAATAATGTCGTGTCCTCCTTTAAAGTGTCGTCCCTGGAGTGAAGAGACTCAACACCCACATTATAATATTTTTCTTCATTTTTTCAATATCTTGGAGAATCCACCAGCTTCCGTCCAACACACTCCAACAGCCCGTAGACACCTTTTCCTATCACTCTCTCACTGTCGTACTATGCCCCCTCTCATACTTCCCCAACGCAACATACTCAACAACTCTTGCTTCTAAAAATTAATAAAGATTAATTTATTAAAAGAAAAGTGTAACGTATATGAGACGTGTATGCGAAGAAAATGTGTGACGTGTTCTATAAAGTGTGTAGAATCGGACTCTCAGACAACAACCCAGTCAGCTCATCCTAGCAAGGCTAGACCACAGCACGTTACGTCAGAACAGGTACATCTCACCCAGTGCCGAAACCATCTTGCCGGATACTGACTAGCCTCTGTAGACCTCTGGTAATCCCATTTCATGATCATCCGAAATAGACACCGGTGATAATAACAGTTAATCATGGACCTGTTGCACCCTACCCAATGTACGTTCCTATCGTTCCTAAAGAATGCACAAGTCCTTTGTAGTGTGTACACAGTTATTAATGTTAATTGTTAATGTACTTGATCCTAACTCGTGTCTATCTAGCCTCAAGTATCATGTCTTGTGTTCTATTACACGAGATTATATCACACTATGTAACTATTATAATTAATGTTCTCGGTTAGTTACTACTGTCTGATGCTGTGTGGTGCATCAGCAATCATCACCCCTCTTTGGTGAATCATCTTCCTTCTAGCTTTAGTTACGTTCTGTACGAAACTTTATTGACTGTTCAACTGGTGTTCTTCCGAATGGGATTTGAAAATTTCCTAAAACCTTGTTGAGTTGCCTCGGATCTGGTAGGGAACCTAGGATAGAAACAACACATCTGGTGATAGTACTAGTCACTGATCCTACCGGCTGAGTGTAAGCCTATTGCCTTGCTCAGTGATCTTTAGCTAACTAACTCTGTCATAGAGCAGATTAGCTACCCACCTAGGGCCGAATCAGGCTATGACAAGGAAAGACCCATACAGAGTGCAAAACCCCAGCGGGCAATTTCCCCGTCTCCCAAGTATCCATCATTACTCTATTCTGAACTAGCATAGCTTATCACCACTACACTACTCTATTCTTAACTAGCCTAGCTTATCCTCACACTCTAGTCTAACACGGCTACTGCCTAAATTAATTAGAACTAATATTATAATAGGTTATACCTTAAATGGCACTACTGCAGTCCTATCAATCATATCTACATCTGCCATGATAGGCACGTGTAAAATTAAGTCACTAATTAACACACGGTAGACATTATTTCCACTAAGCACTGCAGTGCCATTGCACTCCAACTAGAGCCACATTTTCAAGTTCCCCTAGTTGGCCCCAACTCGGGTTTATATGGCAAACTCCCAAAGTTGGCCACGTGACGTTATCCTTTATGCCCACACCGGTGGCACATTGGGCAGATCATCCCCTGTCAGGGATCCATCCCCCCCTCCTTGGCTCCATCAATGTTAGATTTGTCATCACTGGTTCTGACATCCAAAACAATCTAGAGAGTTACTGTAGAGTTCCAACAAAGGGTTTCGATACCAAGCTGCCAATCATGGTTTTCCAAACAACCTTACATTGTGCACGTGACGTTGTTGATGTCCGGCAGGTGTTCCACTGTTTCCAATAACAAGCCCTCAACTTTCTGTCATGTGGTGACAGTCAAAACCGCCATTCCGTCTGATGTCCGGAACTATAGATTGACATATGGACTGTTTTCTTCCGAGCTGAGTACTTCCGCTTCCAATCCGACTTGTTTATAATCTGTCAAAGCGCTGTATGATTCAGCTCATTCACTTCCTCTACACATCTGCAACTGTTAATTTTGCCCGACATGTGATGGCCGACATCCGATTGCCACCATGATCCCACGGGTTCCATCTGTATTCAAATGTTGACCAACTGTCAAAGCGCTGCCGGGATTTGTCTCCATCACCACCGAATGTGTATATGTGCTGACCCGAGGTAACCCGTGCAGCTGTGTTTACTCTGTTAGTACGACTGTTGTGGCCTAGAAAATATACGCCAAGCAAACTTCGGTAGTATCATTATCTGGTTAACTCATGGCGATCTCGTGACACACCCGTTCCTTGTGGAGGTACGAAATGCCAACAAGCTCAAAGTGACTGCTGCTTTATTTGTATTGACATCTGAAGGTGTATGAAGAAAAATAAAATAATACGAGTACACAACCTACTGCTCGTAGAAAAACTAAGAAGTACAAACGGCAACAACAGACATGAGATTCATGAGAAGAGTACTCAATGTGTCAAGAAGAGATAAGATCAGAAATGAAGAAATCAGGACTAAAGTGGGGGTTATATTTGCACTAGATTTTATTAGAAAGCAGCAAGTGGCCGAGGAGTTAGCAGCTTTCTCCGCTAACTCCGAATACTCTCGTCACGTGACGCGACGAGAATTAGCAGTGGTTCGAATCGCAAAAGTGACTTATGAGAGTATGGAGCCGGTCGCTCAGAAAGTCGTGGCGTGCTGATGAGCGTAATCTAGCCTAGGAATCAACATACAGCTGAAAGATGCTGGTGTTGACCGCAATATCCCGAAACAGGATGGAAACGCGGAAAAAAAAAAAAAAAAAAGTCAAATGGTTTGGCCATGCAAGTAGGTTACCAACTAACAGTATACCACAACAAGCAATGATGTACAGACCAGAAGGAAGCAGAGGAAGAGGCCGACCACGTAAACGATGGACGCAGGGAATAACAGAGTCCATGGGAATATCGATACACGAAGCCCATAAGCGGGCACTCTCCCGCTGTTTATACTTCATCTCGACACCTCAAGGTACAAGAGGAACGTGATGAGATGAGATGAGAAACACATTTAGCGTCGTAATATAAATTTGAGCGGCTGTGAACCCAGCCGGTGTTTTCTACACTGTTTTCTTTTTCACTTTTCACTTTTTCACTGTTCTTCACTGTTGGCTCTGGAGAAGGTCACCAGGCTTGGGGAAATAAGTTGGCTTACAAAGTTGCAATCTTCGCTAGCTAGTTTAGTTTAGTTTAGTCGACGGATCAACATCACGGCACACGGCTATAACCCATTAGTGCTCCGTTCTACTCCTAACTCAAGCCTGAGAATCTCAGCTTAGTGCACGAATTCCATAGCTTCGATGAGGATCCTGAAACACTTTGGGTAGAATTTTAACTCGAAAATTTGCCCGGGCAGCGCCGTTAGGCTACTCTTCTTCGATTTCCAACTGCCAGGGGATTTTCTTTACGTGCGCAACATACACACGGGCGTCCAATCTCACTGCCCAGAGATCGGGGGAAATTTTGTTACTAGAAGTCCACGTGAAAAAATCTGGGCCCTCGCCAGGGCTTGAACCCGGGCCCTCCAGCACTCGAGGCGGACACCATACCTCGAGACCCCCGCCCACCCCACCCCCTAACTTCGCTAACTGAGACTGCTAATGGTGTAGATCTGAATTCTTGGTTCTGTAATCGATCTCTCACTGCTTTTCGTGTCCTAAATTCAACATCTTCACGACAAGGCGTCTGCGTGGGCAAGTTGCCAAGCCTCCGAACTCGCGATCCGAAGGCTGTGGGTTCGTTTCCTGACTATGAAATTTTGTTAATTATTGCTTTTTGTTTTCTAATTTGGAGACCACTGGAAGTCGACGCAGGGCTGCCGAGTTCGTGATTTGTGGGATGTTTTCGGTGGCTGTTCTGCGGAAAAAGACCATTTGATCGGGGGTTTGTTTCCGGGTCCGGTCAAGGATATGCACTACTGACGAGCTCAAACGAGAGCGAAACTTTAGTCTAGCGCTTCACATTGACGTAGATAGGCCTTAGGTTCATACCAGAATACGATCAGCGTTGCCAGTAGTGGGTTGTGCTCAATATTTAAGTCTCAAATCCCGAAACAACCAAATAAATCAAAAGACCATTTCGTACGGGTTGGTGTTACAGCCCGCGTCTGTGGCGAAAGGGTAATGAGAACGATTAAATAACGAAAACACAATTAAAAGGTTGTACAATTTATTGCCTGACATATTTCGCTGCATCTGGTTAAGTGTTGCTGCAGAAATCACTCAAGGTAACACAAAAGAAAATTGTGAATCTTTCAAGCTGAAATACACATATTGCCAATGTAATTTACACTGTTTACCACAGTAATTTTAGATTGACTATCATGTCTTTATTGTTTATACAACAATGGCTTGGCCATACGATTCGCAATTGATTCACCAAATCTTAAAATCCCGTTCATTAAAAAAAAAAAGAAACACACACACACACACACACACACACAGTCACCAAAGTAAACGACTGATAAATGTCTGTCAGGCGTTCACGGAGACACATATCGGGCTGGAGCTATACTTTTCGTCAATATTCCAAGAGCAGCCTTGACAA
Organism: Cepaea hortensis; assembly: GCA_963921405.1. Taxonomy (NCBI): domain Eukaryota; kingdom Metazoa; phylum Mollusca; class Gastropoda; order Stylommatophora; family Helicidae; genus Cepaea; species Cepaea hortensis. The sequence continues at coordinate 84,207,449 of OY992894.1, read as the reverse complement.
TTACGGGACACCCTTGGGCAAGGTGGAGTACCCGTTTAGCCCCCCGATCAGGGTGCAGGTGGTGGATGAAGATGGAGAGCAGCCGACAGATAGTTGTAGGTTATGGTCTTCACCTTCACGACGGTAGGCAGAGGATCTCTTTTTTTGAGGAGACAATGGCTACGGTCATCGACCTGTATGGTCACTGCTAGGAAGGAAAGCAATGGCAAACTACCTTCTTTATAAATGCCAAGAAAATCATGTTGTGTGAGCCTTTAGCAAGATGAAAAACATACTGTCCAATAAAAAGATGTCAATTAAAACGAGAAAAAGAGTGTTGAGGGGATACATAGAAACTGTACTTTTATATAGATGTGAAACTTGGACAATGAGCAGTCAAGCTGAAAAACATCTGATGGCTGTAGAATTGTGGTTTCTGAGGAAAATGCAAAGAATACCATGGACAGCCAGAAAGACCAATGAACAAGTCCTTCAAGAAAAAATGAAGATCGTAAACTGATTAGAGACATTAGACGTAGACAGTGAAAAAATTTTTTGGGCATGTTATGAGAAGAAATGAAATGGAGAACTTGGTGACAACTGGTAAGATCGAAGGGAACAGACCAAGAGGAAGACCTAGAAGCAAATACCTGGATGGCTTGGCCTCGTGGCATGGTCGAGACAGAAACAAAGCTGATCCACGACTCTGGTGACCCAGTGAGATGGCAAAACATGACCGCCCACGCTTACCGGCATGGCACATGATGGATGGATGGATGGAGCCTTGACAATCAACTCTCTGGATAACAGCCTTGTAAATGAGTTTGGAAGATTGCCTTATTCTGTGAGTAGAGGCAGCTAGATACTTGCCTGGCTAGACACTCGCTGACAAGATACCACCAACATGTCATGCAACAAAATGATGAAAAATTCTTAAGAAAGATAATACGTTTACACATGTGGGAACAATAATAACACTCAATGGAAGATACGTAACATATATTAAATGCAGAATAAACCAAGCAGATGTCAGAAAATGAGAATTCGTGTATGTAGGAAGTCACTATCATTGAATGGCAGAAAGAGAATATTGGGGTGTTAAATAGAACGTCTTCTGGTGTAGTGCAATGAATCATGGGATGTGACGGAACAGACTATGAAGAGCGCCGAAGTAACAGAGATGTGGATTCTGAGACGGTTGTTGCGAATAACTTGGACTGTCAGAGTAACTAACAGCGAGTATAACAAAGATGTGATTTCTGAGACGGTTGTTGCGAATAACTTGGACTGTCAGAGTAACTAACAGCGAGTATAATAAAGATGTGATTTCTGAGACGGTTGTTGCGAATGACTTGGACTGTCAGAGTAACTAACAGCGAGTATAACAAAGATGTGGATTCTAATACGATTGTTGCGAATAACTTGGACTGTCAGAGTAACTAACTGGGGCATCTGGAGAAGGTTAATGAATGTAGAAGATTACACACAAACTTAAGTAGGATGCAAACCTGTGTATTAGGTCATGTCATGAAAAGAGAGGCGCTGGAACACGTAGCGACGACTGAATAGATCCGCAGTAAAAGAGGCAGCGGCGGACTCAAAGAATTAAAGCTGGATAGACTGAGACGGTGTCATGGAAGAATGTCATCAGTAGAATTCATCCCGAACACCAGGAACCGATATCTGCGAATATACTTGATCACTTACGCCAGTTGGCCAGGCGAATGACGATGATGAGACACACAGAGCCACCTAGCGTTGTCTGTTGCCGAAACTGAAATGAACAAGCATCTTGTTTGCCTCTCCGCTTACAATCTTCTTCTCCTGCCCTGTATCTCCCATTAGGATATAATTCCTCAACCAACTCAGGCCAGACCGTGCTATCGTCTGCTGTCTTCTGCAGCTCTCTCTACATTCTCCCCTTATTATTCATCTGTCTTTAATTCTCTTATCCACGTCGTTATTAGGTCTTCCACTATTTCGTTTGCTTTGATTTCGATTGTACCATTTACCCATACCCCGTTCAGCCTCCTCAGAGAGGTTATATTAGGGTCTATCCCTTGCTCAGATTAATATAAAAGTCTTGTGACCGAGTCAGCCACAAATAGGATATTAACTTGAAGGTGATTGTTGTCCAAAGAGGGTAATGGCTGTCGTTCGCTTTGCTTATACCTCTTCTATTCTTTCTCAGAGGAAAGGCGAGACGGACATATAATCAGATTGCTACTGGTACTATTAGTGTTAAAACTCTTCGCTGGCTGCTGAGGATGAGGACGAAGCGCTTATGGGAATGCCCCGAATGCTGTGATGTCGGTTCCTAAATCAATCAATCAATACCTCATCTATTTATAGTCCATGCGGTGTCGCGTTGGTGATCGTGTCTGCCCACATCCCTCTGTCTCGTATGCTGCCATCATTGACAAAGAATAAGCTGTGACAAGACATGAAATTCAAGGCATCTAAAAAGATGCTTACACTAATCACTGCAATGTTGCAATTTCTAGAACAGAACACGTTGCAAGTAATACTTTACCACAGCTGCCGAAATCCAATCCAGCTGTGTGTCAACATGGATCGATGAAATGTATCCTAGCGAGAACTACCCGCTGTTACGATTAACTCCCTTGGTATTTTAAGTACTTCAGTTTTGTGGTTATAAATTACATTTCGTGTTTGACGACAGAGCCACAAAGCTTATTGCCCAAGCCCGGAGATGCTAACACCTCCTGTATTATGATGTGGCTACGTGTGAAACTGAAGCTAATGACTGACCCCCCCCCCCCCACCCCTCTCCTTTTGCGCACGACTATTTTCGTGGCGTGTTTTCACTCAGGCGATAGTGAGATGCGCAATTTCATAATTCCCCGTCATACCGAGTCGGGTTCGATCAACTATAAGAAATTTAGAAGCAGACAGTTTTGCGTTCACTTCGATGGTATGAAGCTTCGGCTGTTTAGAAAGCAATGGCAAATTACTGAACGGACATTGTTTAGAAAGCAATGGCAAACTACTGAACGGACATTGTCTAGAAATCACAAACAGCCAACACATGCCAGGTTGATTGTAAAGGACATTTAGCTAACATTATCTGTTAAAGAAGGCTGTTGAAAGTCTTGTTCAACTCAGCGGAAGTTAAACATGATTTTTAATTACTAAGTTAGAAAAGACATTTCAAGCAAAGGAGATGATATGTTTCCGATATCATCTTCGAAAACACATTTACATACTTCAATATACGGCGTTCATGGCGAGGTGTGTGTGTGTGTGGGGGGGGGGGGGGGGTTCAAACTCTACACGGACATTAAGATAGCCTTGAACGTTGACTTCTCTTTCAGAAAATAATGGCCAACTACTGACATTAAAATTGTCTTGAAAATTCAAACCTGAAGTTGAAAGCAACGCTTGGGTTCGTTACCGTATCGTCATTCCGTTGACAAGTGCACTTTTGAATAACGAAGACACAAATCATATATAGTACGATTTATTGCCTGGCACGTTTCGCAGGAATTTTCTCGGTGACGCCTGGGGGTCATCGCTGAGGCTACGGAACATGAGCTCCGTGTGACGCTTTCGGGAGGCCGTTCTGCAAAAAGAGACCGAGCCATGCGGAATATAACTTGTGTAGTAAAATCGATCCTCCCACATTTAAACCTTTTAAACAAAGTATATGTAAAATCATGTCCATTTCGTACCCCGAAAATAATATCCATTACAAGATTAACTTTTCCCTGTTAGATTTCAACAGAGATAGGAAGAAAACCACCAGTAACACTTCAGAATGATCATTTTCCGGATAAAGTCTCGAGCAAGACATATCCTAGTTCCGGGTATCATTTACAAACCAAGTAGAATAAATTGTGGCTTAAACATGTATATGAGACCTGAGGCATCTTCAGTTACAATGAAGTTACCAAGTAAAAGCTACTTTTTCGAAGAAACGTATGCCCAGTATGAGAGATAACCTCTCTCTCTCTCTCTCTCTCTCTCTCTCTCTCTCTCTCTCTCTCTCTCCCCTCTCTCTTTCTATCTCTCTCACTCATTCACTCACTCACTCTGTCTCTCTCTCCCTCCCCCACTCTCTCTCTCTCCCCATCCTCTCTCTTTCACCCTCTCGGTGTCTCTCTCTGTCGCACTGGCTTGTCCTTTCTTTGTCTCTTTTTTGCCTTTCTCTCACTCTGATCCCCTTTACCTTCTCTCCATCCCCCCGTCTCTGTACCATGTATCACACACACTCTCTTATCCCCACTTCCTTCTCTCCACCCTCTCTATCCGTGTCATGTATCACACACATTCTCATCCCCACTCCCCTCTCTTCACCCCCCTCTCTCTTTCTCTCTCTCCTTCTCCCTATGTATATCACGTATCACACACACATAAATAATTTCTTCTCATTTGGCGATGCTCATCAAGTTTTGTTTACTAACAGGAAGATAAACAAATCAACAACTGCTCAGCAAAATATGGAACACAGAAGTTTGTGAATTAGAACACACACACACACACACACACACACACACACGCGCGCGCGCGCGCACACACACACATACACACACACGCACGCACGCATACACATATACACGCATACATACACATGCCTTAGAACAGTGTTTCCCAACGTGGGGCCCACGCCCCACAGGGGGGCAATTCGATTGTTAAGGGGGGCAATTCGAAAATGGAAGAAATCGGCTGGATAGAACAGAACGGGCAGGCTTGAGACTGAAGTTAACTAAATTGGAACCCGACATAAAATCTCTTTGCAGAAATTATGAAGCGCAAGGATCTCACTAAATTTAAATAATAAGCAATTACTAATAATTAAAATAATATAGACAAATCTTTCATTAAAATTATTTTGTACTTGAATTTCAGTTCTCCATTATATGTTTTGAAAATTTACTTACTGCATTTGCTCAATAATCTCCTAGTGATTTCTTCCTAAAACCTATCATTCAAGTTTCTTTAGTGAACATTTCAATTTTTGAATATTAAAAATAATGTGCATGTGGGGGCGGGGGGTTGGGGGGGGGGGGGTTGGGGGGGGGTGCGGCATAAAATTTTTTGAAAGGCTTAGGTGGGGCATAGCACAAAAAAGGTGGGAAACACTGCCTTAGAAGGAACGTCATAACAATCGGTCAAACACCAACCAGCGGAAGCACGGAATGCTGGCAAATGTTTGCGTGCAATTAACAAAAATAAAACAAAACAACACACACGAAAGAACTTCAACAAACTGAGTTTAATCAAAGGAAGGGAGGTACATCAATAATAACACATAGACTCTGGGACGCGTAAGCACCTGAGTTTCAAAACAAAGACAAAAACAGACACGATAAAGCTTCTCAATATTCACTTGGAGACGTAAATTACAAGTACCTCAGAAGTCTGAGTGGGTTCGCCTGGCGGAAAGGTAGCGGGTTCAACCCCAACACCGGTCAGTTGGACTAAATTGTTGACTTCTCTTCCTTGACTTGTGGACGTAAAGTACAAGTGCCTCAGAAATCGGAGTGGATTCGTCTGATAGAGATGGACACTGGTAATAGGCAAAGATAGCCCACAGGCAAAAATAAGCCCAGCGTCAACTACTCGAGACCTAAAGAAAGGAAGAAAGGGTGAAGAGGAGGAGGAGGAGACATGACAAAGTAAATAATATTTGGTGGAGTCAAATCAAGGAGCCAGAGCTTGGCTGTTCAGCTTAGGGCTTAAAGCTAACAGTGGCATCAGCGCGTTCCGACAGAGTTTCGATGTTAGCTGTCGACCTTCGCTACGCGGGGGGGGGGGGGGGGGGGGGGGGGGGGGGGGGAGGAGAATGGACTCACGTCCTTCCGTGCACTCAAACCTGTATGAGGCTAAAAGTAGCGAACGCAATTCGTAATCCCACATACTGCCTTCGAAATCAGCTGAAGGGTATTTGGAAGCAGATCGTAATGGTGTGATTTTTTAACAATGAGCATCGGTCGTTCCGGAAGCATCAACACCGGTCAGTTGGGCTAAATTGTTAACTTCTCTTCCTTGAGTCACTAACTTTTATATATACTTTTATATATAATCAATGTCTCACCAAAGGTCACTTCCCATCAGCATTTACAATCGCTGAAGTTTATCCTCATTTAAAAGCTGGTTCTCGAGACGATCGTCTCATGAGTAATTATAGGCCAATTTCCATATTGTCCTCACTATCCAAACCGCTAGAAAAGCACATCCCAAAACATCACTAGAGCACTTAGTTCGCCACAAACTAATAGTTGACAGTCAGTAAGGATTTCGGCCAAAATACTCTTGTCATACGGCCCTAACAAATATGATAGAAAACTGGCATCAAAATATTAACAAGAATACTCTATGTGGAGCGGTGTTTATAGACTTTAGAAAAGCATTCGATATGACAGATCATACTATTCTAAGGAAAAAACTAGAAACAATGAAAGTAAGCTTTAATATAGTGACATTAATAAAATCATTTTTATTAGACAGAAAACAAGTAGTAACACACAATAAATCTTTATCTCAAGCCACTACCATTAATATTGGAGTACCTCAGGGGTCTATTCTTGGCCCTCTGTTTTTTGCCATTTATATAAATGATCTTCCCTTATATCTTTCGTCGTCCTGCGATCTATTTGCAGACGACTGCACAGTATATACAAACGCTATTGAACGTAATGTGCCTGAATTATCCTTGCAACAGGAAATAAATAGTGTAGTTAACTGGAGTCATGCAAACCGCATGCAAATTAACATTTCTAAAACAAAATCTATGTTAATAGGAACCAGGCAAAGACTTTACACGCTAGACTCGTAGAGAACTCTACAGCTGCACATTGGTAGCATGCCTTTAGAAAGTGTAACCGAGCACAAGGCACTGGGTCTTATCATAGATCAAAATCTAACCTTTAATTCCCATGTTCATGCTCTCGTTAAACAAATAGCCAAAAATGTATACCAACTTGCCAAAATTAAAAATTCCCTTGACGAAAACACAAGAAAAATATTCTATACTTCCCATATACAAACACATATTGATTATTGCTACACAATCTGGGATGGATGCTCCAAATCAATAACAAAACGCCTTTATTCACTCCAGAAAAGGGCAGTACGTTTAATTAATGGTGAAAAGCTTACCGACAATTCTAACCTACATAAACGTCTTCGGTTACTGCCACTCCACAAACGCCTACTTTTTAATAAGGCTAAACTGATTCACAAAATCCTATTTCAAAATGCTCCAAGCTACCTTTGGCCATTGTTTAAATATAACGCAAGATATAGCGAACGACTAAATATACTTCATGTCCCTAAACCTAGGATAGACATATAAAACAAGCTTAGCACACTCTGCCGCTCAGAAAACAATCTGCCACAAGAAATCAAAGACACCACCAATCATTACACATACATTCGCAACCTGTTTGAATACCAACTCAGTACAGACTACATGACCCCATAAACAAAAAAAAAACAAACAAAAAAAAAAAACAAACAAACAAACAAAAAAATAAAGACAATAATAATGGTACATTATCTCAAACGAAAACTGCCACCCCTCCCCCCCCCCCCCCCAAACAAAAAAAATTCCAATATGTATGGCACGTTACACCTTCCATAGGTATTTATAATGCCCATGTTAAACATTGCCTCAGTGAGTCATTTGTTATTGATTATTTTTCGTGAGTTTAAATGCTTATTGTTCGTTTGTTGTCAAAAATTTGCTTCATAAGTGATGTTGAATGAAAGAATGTATGAGAGAAAATAGAGAAGAAGGACAGAATGTCAGACGGGCCTGCATGCCCAATTCTTAATCCTTTGAAAATAAAGATTTTCGTTCATTCGTTCGTTCGTTCGTCCTGTAAAGGAGATAAACTAACTTTAAAAAAAAGACAAAAAACTTAGACCTAAACCAAATGTGATGGTCATGACGCTCCACACAACCACAGCACGTTCCTGCTAGAGGACTTGTTGTTGTTGTTGTTGTTGTTGTTGTTGTTGTTGTTCTTGTTGTTGTTTTGTCACATCAAGGAGTTTAAATACATCCTAACTGCAGTGATTGCTGGAAGCGAAGGAGCGGCTGGCCGAGTGGCTAGAATGCCGGGTTCTCCTTGGGGAGACCCGCGTTCCTCGGTAAGGTGTGGATTTTTTTTTTTTCTGTCGGGGGCAACAAGAAAATCGAACCTTCACAGTTCGCGGCGACTGCACTAGCAAGGCGGCCTTAATTCCTCAAGCTCAAGACCCCCCCCCCCCCCCCCCGCCCACTCCCGCCATACACCGCAAGGTACTATATTGGCAGTAAATGACAGTTTTTGACAGTTGGCTGGAAATAAATGTCTCTTTCCTTGATTTTAAGTATATACAGAATAAATGTCTCTTTCCTTTGACTTTAAGCTTATACAGAGTAAATGCCTCTTTCTTTGACTTTAAGTATATAAGGAATAAATGTCCAATTTCTTTGACTTCAAGCATAAAATGAGCAAATGTCTTTTAAAAAAAAAGTCGCTTAAAAGTCGACAGGGTCGACTTCATTGCACCGGGTTTTATCCCATATGGCTCGGTCTCTTTCCGCAGCACGGAAAGCGTCGCACAAAGCACGAACTCCGTAGCTTTTAGCGACGACCCACAGGAGTCTCCGAAACATTTCTTCGGATGTCTTTCTTCGACTTTAAGTAAATGCAGAGTAAATATCTCTTTCCTTGACAAACAAAGTATGTACAGAATAAATGTCCCTTTCTTTGACTTTAAATATATAAAGAGTAAATGTCTCTTTCGTGAAATATACAAAGAGTAAATGCCTCTTTATTTCACTATTAGCATATAAAGAATAAAGGCTGAATGTTTGCGTACGCATGTATCGACGTATGACAGTGAAACGAATTACATGAAATCAAATCAGCCGGAGTAAACAATTTCATGTGTATTAGGCATCGTCAACGACGGAAATAATTACCTTCCGCTAAAACTGGCAAGCTGTGTCTTGCTAACGCTTTAATGAACAAACGGCGTATCCGTTCAGGTTTCAATGAACCGTGAAATAACGCATTTTAATACTCGACAACCCTCTGCAGTCACTAAATACGATCGTTACAAAATGTTTTACGCCTATCTGAATTTCTAAATATGCAAAATCACACGGACTACTTCACAAAGAAGGCTAATTGTGAAGTAAATCTCTGCCGCTATCATGTTCAATAACTTTGCATAATATTTCGTGCTGATAACGTAGGATACTAGTAGGATAACCACTTAGGTGGTAACAAATCAGCGAACAATGTTCTTTACTGTACTGTTTACGCTATGCCTACATATCTAGGTATAGCTTAGGTCATTTTGAAAGCAATATCAAACTACTCAACGTAAAATTGCCTAGATATTCACAAACATAATAAAAATGCTGGGGTTGACTGCATCGTCCTGTAAAAGGACATGCAAGTATTAAAGCCATCTCAGATTTAAAACTATTTCCAGTTTTGACTTTAGATGCCACTGAAACACCGGTAGTTATGTTACTTTTCTTAAAGTCCACTCCGTCACGTGTTGGTCGCCTTGTCTGTTCCACAGTCGCCTGTCTCAAGTCTTATAGTCCACTCCGTCACTTGTTGATTGCCTAAAAACGTGGATTATCTACTCTTGATATGCATATCCAGTTTTCTGTACGCCTTCATTACTAAACAGCTGAGAGTGGTGAAGTATTACACGTACTGTACACTACTGTATGGTGCAGAAACACGGACAACCAAGAAATAAATAAACAAACATGGACAATGAATAAACAAACATGGACAATGAATAAACAAACATGGACAATGAATAAACAAACATGTACAATGAATAAACAAACATGGACAGTGAATAAACAAACATGGACAGTGAATAAACAAACATGGACAATGAATAAACAAACATGGACAAATAAACAAACATGGACAGTGAATAAACAAACATAGACAGTGAATAAACAAACATGGACAGTGAATAAACAAACATGGACAGTGAATAAACAAACATGGACAATGAATAAACAAACATGGACAATGAATAAACAAACATGGACAATGAATAAACAAACATGGACAAATAAACAAACATGGACAGTGAATAAACAAACATGGACAATGAATAAACAAACATGGACAATGAATAAACAAACATGGACAGTGAATAAACAAACATGGACAGTGAATAAACAAACATGGACAATGAATAAACAAACATGGACAATGAATAAACAAACATGGACAATGAATAAACAAACATAGACAGTGAATAAACAAACATGGACAATGAATAAACAAACATAGACAGTGAATAAACAAACATGGACAGTGAATAAACAAACATGGACAATGAATAAACAAACATGGACAATGAATAAACAAACATGGACAATGAATAAACAAACATGGACAATGAATAAACAAACATGGACAATGAAAGTCGCTTAAAAGTCGACAGGGTCGACTTCATTGCTCCGGGTTTTTATCCCATATGGCTCGGTCTCTTTCCGCAGCACGGAAAGCGTCGCACAAAGCACGAACTCCGTAGCTTTTAGCGACGACCCATGGGAGTCTCCGAAACATTTAACTCGTAAACCGAAGGACACGGCCGGGAATAGAACCCACAACCTTCGGCTCACGAGTCAAACGTCAAACGACTTGACCACTTCGCCACAGAGACTTCAGAGAAAAAAAAAACTCCAAACAAACATGGACAATGAATAAACAAACATAGACAGTGAATAAACAAACATGGACAATGAATAAACAAACATGGACAATGAATAAACAAACATGGACAATGAATAAACAAACATGGACAATGAAAGTCGCTTAAAAGTCGACAGGGTCGACTTCATTGCTCCGGGTTTTTATCCCATATGGCTCGGTCTCTTTCCGCAGCACGGAAAGCGTCGCACAAAGCACGAACTCCGTAGCTTTTAGCGACGACCCATGGGAGTCTCCGAAACATTTAACTCGTAAACCGAAGGACACGGCCCGGAATAGAACCCACAACCTTCGGCTCACGAGTCAAACGTCAAACGACTTGACCACTTCGCCACAGAGACTTCAGAGAAAAAAACAACTCCAAACAAACATGGACAATGAATAAACAAACATAGACAGTGAATAAACAAACATGGACAATGAATAAACAAACATGGACAATGAATAAACAAACATGGACAATGAATAAACAAACATGGACAATGAATAAACAAACATGGACAGTGAATAAACAAACATGGACAATGAATAAACAAACATGGACAATGAATAAACAAACATGGACAATGAATAAACAAACATAGACAGTGAATAAACAAACATGGACAATGAATAAACACACATGGACAATGAATAAACAAACATGGACAATGAATAAACAAACATGGACAATGAATAAACAAACATGGACAATGAATAAACAAACATAGACAGTGAATAAACAAACATGGACAATGAATAAACAAACATGGACAATGAATAAACAAACATGGACAATGAATAAACAAACATGGACAATGAATAAACAAACATGGACAATGAATAAACAAACATGGACAGTGAATAAACAAACATAGACAGTGAATAAACAAACATGGACAATGAATAAACAAACATGGACAGTGAATAAACAAACATGGACAATGAATAAACAAACATGGACAATGAATAAACAAACATGGACAATGAATAAACAAACATGGACAATGAATAAACAAACATGGACAATGAATAAACAAACATGGACAGTGAGTAAACAAACATGGACAATGAATAAACAAACATAGACAGTGAATAAACAAACATGGACAGTGAATAAACAAACATGGACAATGAATAAACAAACATGGACAATGAATAAACAAACATGGATAATGAATAAACAAACATGGACAATGAATAAACAAACATGGACAATGAATAAACAAACATGGATAATGAATAAACAAACATGAACAATGAATAAACAAACATGGATAATGAATAAACAAACATGGACAATGAATAAACAAACATAGACAGTGAATAAACAAACATGGACAATGAATAAACAAGCATGGACAATGAATAAACAAACATAGACAGTGAATAAACAAACATGGACAATGAATAAACAAACATGGACAATGAATAAACAAACATAGACAATGAATAAACAAACATGGACAATGAATAAACAAACATGGACAATGAATAAACAAACATGGACAATGAATAAACAAACATAGACAGTGAATAAACAAACATGGACAAGGAATAAACAAACATGGACAGCGAATAAACAAACATGGACAATGAATAAACAAACATGGACAATGAATAAACAAACATGGACAATGAATAAACAAACATGGACAATGAATAAACAAACATGGAAAATGAATAAACAAACATGGACAATGAATAAACAAACATGGACAGTGAGTAAACAAACATGGACAATGAATAAACAAACATAGACAGTGAATAAACAAACATGGACAATGAATAAACAAACATGGACAATGAATAAACAAACATGGACAATGAATAAACAAACATGGACAATGAATAAACAAACATGGACAATGAATAAACAAACATGGACAATGAATAAACAAACATGGATAATGAATAAACAAACATGGACAATGAATAAACAAACATGGATAATGAATAAACAAACATGGACAATGAATAAACAAACATGGACAATGAATAAACAAACATGGACAATGAATAAACAAACATGGACAATGAATAAACAAACATGGACAATGAATAAACAAACATGGACAATGAATCAACAAACATGGACAATGAATAAACAAACATGGACAATGAATAAACAAACATAGACAGTGAATAAACAAACATGGACAATGAATAAACAAACATGGACAATGAATAAACAAACATGGACAATGAATAAACAAACATGGACAATGAATAAACAAACATGGACAATGAATAAACAAACATGGACAATGAATAAACAAACATGGACAGTGAATAAACAATCATGGACAGTGAATAAACAAACATGGACAATGAATAAACAAACATGGACAATGAATAAACAAACATGGACAATGAATAAACAAACATGGACAATGAATAAACAAACATGGACAGTGAATAAACAAACATGGGCAGTGAATAAACAAACATGGACAATGAATAAACAAACATGGACAATGAATAAACAAACATGGGCAGTGAATAAAGAAACATGGACAATGAATAAACAAACATGGACAGTGAATAAACAAACATGGACAATGAATAAACAAACATGGACAGTGAATAAACAAATATGGACAGTGAATAAACAAATATGGACAATGAATAAACAAACATGGACAATGAATAAACAAACATGGACAATGAATAAACAAATATGGACAATCAATAAACAAACATGGACAATGAATAAACAAATATGGACAAATAAACATGGTCTGATTTTTTAATGTGGATTAGCTTTCCCTATTTTCAGTGTCCCTCGCAATCAGGCGAACCCACTACGACTTCAGAGGTACTTGTAATTTACGTCCAAAGTCAAGGGCGACAAGTCAACATTTTAGTCCTACTTTCCGGTATAGGGGTTGAACCCGCTAGCCCGGCATTAGCACACCGGATGTTTAAGAACGAGCGCTCTGATCAATTCTGCATGGCTGACCTGCAATGTATTGTTTAGATATGCAATATTGTCTCTTGTTTGAAGGGGCCCAGTTCACCAGGGGCTTGCGAGGCCAACCTGTCATGGGGCCAGCAGACACCATGTCCACTGGGCCACTAGGCGGGAATTATGAATGTGCAGACTGGCAAGTTGGTCATTGGTTGTATGTGCCACTAAATGCCCTCATTGATACTAGAGTGAATGGATCACCACAAAATATCATCATTGATACTAGAATGAATGATTCACCACAAAATGTCATCATTGATACTAGAATGAATGGATCACCACAAAATGTCATCATTGATACTAAAATGAATGATTCACCACAAAATGTCATCATTGATACAAGAATGAATGGATCACCACAAAATGTCATCATTGATACTAGAATGAATGATTCACCACAAAATGTCATCATTGATACTAGAATGAATGGATCACCACAAAATATCATCATTGATACTAGAATAAATGATTCACCACAAAATGTCATCATTGATACTAGAATGAATGATTCACCACAAAATGTCATCATTGATACTAGAATGAATGGATCGCCACAAAATGTCATCATTGATACTAGAATGAATGGATCACCACAAAATGTCATCATTGATACTAGAATGAATGGATCACCACAAAATGTCTTCATTGATACTAGAATGAATGGATCACCACAAAATATCATCATTGATACTAGAATGAATGATTAACCAGAAAATGTCATCATTGATACTAGAATGAATGGATCACCACAAAATGTCATCATTGATACTAGAATGAATGATTAACCACAAAATGTCATCATTGATACTAGAATGAATGGCTCATCACAAAATGTCATCATTGATACTAGAATGAATGGATCACAACAAAATGTCATCATTGATACTAGAATGAATGATTAACCACAAAATGTCATCATTGATACTAGAATGAATGATTCACCACAAAATGTCATCATTGATACTAGAATGAATGGATCACCACAAAATGTCATCATTGATACTAGAATGAATGGATCACCACAAAATGTCATCATTGATACTAGAATGAATGGCTCACCACAAAATGTCATCATTGATACTAGAATGAATGGATCACCACAAAATGTCATCATTGATACTAGAATAAATGGATCACCACAAAATGTCATCATTGATACTAGAATGAATGGATCCCCACAAAATGTCATCATTGATACTAGAATGAATGGATCCCCACAAAATGTCATCATTGATACTAGAATTAATGGATCACCACAAAATGTCATCATTGATACTAGAATGAATGGATCACCACAAAATGTCATCATTGATACTAGAATGAATGATTAACCACAAAATGTCATCATTGATACTAGAATGAATGGATCACCAGAAAATGTCATCATTGATAATAGAATGAATGATTAACCACAAAATGTCATCATTGATACTAGAATGAATGGATCACCACAAAATGTCATCATTGATACTAGAATGAATGGCTCACCACAAAATGTCATCATTGATACTAGAATGAATGATTAACCATAAAATGTCATCATTGATACTAGAATGAATGATTCACCACAAAATGTCATCATTTATACTAGAATGAATGGATCACCACAAAATGTCATCATTGATACTAGAATGAATGGATCACCACAAAATGTCATCATTGATACTAGAATGAATGCATCACCACAAAATGTCATTATTGATACTAGAATGAATGGATCACCACAAAATAACATCATTGATACTAGAATGAATGATTAACCACAGAATGTCATCATTGATACTAGAATGAAAAGATCACCACAAAATGTCATCATTGATACTAGAATGAATGGCTCATCACAAAATGTCATCATTGATACTAGAATGAATGGATCACCACAAAATGTCATCATTGATACTAGAATAAATGAATCACCAAAAAATGTCATCATTGATACCAGAATGAATGATTCACCACAATATGTCATCATTTATACTAGAATGAATGGCTCACCACAAAATGTCATCATTGATACTAGAGTGAATGGGTCACCACAAAATGTCATCATTTATACCAGAATGAATGATTCACCACAAAATGTCATCATTGATGCTAGAATGAATGGCTCACCACAAAATGTCATCATTTATACCAGAATGAATGGCTCACCACAAAATGTCATCATTGATACTAGAGTGAATGGGTCACAACAAAATGTCATCATTTATATCAGAATGAATGATTCACCACAAAATATCATCATTGATACTAGAATGAATGGATCACCACAGAATGTCATCATTGATACTAGAATTAAAGGATCACCAAAAATGTCATCATTGATACTAGAATGAATGGATCTCCACAGAATGTCATCATTGATACTAGAATTAATAGATCACCACAAAATGTCATCATTGATACTAGAATGAATGGATCACCACAGAATGTCATCATTGATACTAGAATGAATGGATCACCACAAAATGTCATCATTGATACTAGAATGAATGGCTCATCACAAAATGTCATCATTGTTACTAGAGTGAATGGGTCACCACAAAATGTCATCATTTTTACCAGAATAATTGATTCACCACAAAATGTCATCATTGATGCTAGAATGAATGGCTCACCACAAAATTTCACCATTGATACCAGAATGAATGGCTCACCACAAAATGTCATCATTGACACTAGAGTGAATGGGTCACCACAAAATGTCATCATTTATACCAGAATGAATGATTAACCACAAAATGTCATCATTGATACTAGAATGAATTGCTCACCACAAAATGTCATCATTGATACTAGAATTAATTAATCACCAAAAATGTCATCATTGATACTAGAATGAATGGATCACCACAGAATGTCATCATTGATACTAGAATTAATGGATCACCACAAAATGTCATCATTGATACTAGAATTAATGGATCACCACAGAATGTCATCATTGATACTAGAATGAATGGATCACCACAAAATGTCATCATTGATACTAGAATGAATGTATCACCACAAAATGTCATCATTGATACTAGAATGAATGGATCACCACAAAATGTCATCATTGATACTAGAATGAATGATTAACCACAAAATGTCATCATTGATACTAGAATGAATGGATCACCACAAAATGTCATCATTGATACTAGAATGAATGATTCACCACAAAATGTCATCATTGATAATAGAATGAATGGATCACCACAAAATGTCATCATTGATACTAGAGTAAATGAATCACCAAAAATGTCATCATTGATACCAGAGTGAATGAATCACCACAAAATGTCATCATTGATACTAGAATGAATGATTCACCACAAATGTCATCATTGATACTAGAATGAATGGATCCCCACAAAATGTCATCATTGATACTAGAATGAATGGAGCCCCACAAAATGTCATCATTGATACTAGAATGAATGGATCACCACAAAATGTCATCATTGATACTAGAATGAATGGATCACCACAAAATGTCATCATTGATACTAGAATGAATGATTAACCACAAAATGTCATCATTGATACTAGAATGAATGGATCACCACAAAATGTCATCATTGATACTAGAATGAATGATTAACCACAAAATGTCATCATTGATACTAGAATGAATGGATCACCACAAAATGTCATCATTGATACTAGAATGAATGGCTGACCACAAAATGTCATCATTGATACTAGAATGAATGATTAACTACAAAATGTCATCATTGATACTAGAATGAATGATTCACCACAAAATGTCATCATTGATACTAGAATGAATGGATCACCACAAAATGTCATCATTGATACTAGAATGAATGGATCACCACAAAATGTCATCATTGATACTAGAATGAATGGATCACCACAAAATGTCATCATTGATACTAGAATGAATGATTCACCACAAAATGTCATCATTGATACTAGAATGAATGGATCCCCACAAATGTCATCATTGATACTAGAATAAATGAATCACCAAAAAATGTCATCATTGATACCAGAGTGAATGAATCACCACAAAATGTCATCATTGATACTAGAATGAATGATTCACCACAAAATGTCATCATTTATACTAGAATGGATGGCTCACCACAAAATGTCATCATTGATACTAGAGTGAATGGGTCACCACAAAATGTCATCATTTATACCAGAATGAATGATTCACCACAAAATGTCATCATTGATGATAGAATGAATGGCTCACCACAAAATGTCATCATTTATACCAGAATGAATGGCTCACCACAAAATGTCATCATTGATACTAGAGTGAATGGGTCACCACAAAATGTCATCATTTATACTAGAATGAATGGATCACCACAGAATGTCATCATTGATACTAGAATTAAAGGATCACCAAAAATGTCATCATTGATACTAGAATGAATGGATCACCACAGAATGTCATCATTGATACTAGAATTAATAGATCACCACAAAATGTCATCATTGATACTAGAATGAATGGATCACCACAGAATGTCATCATTGATACTAGAATGAATGGATCACCACAAAATGTCATCATTGATACTAGAATGAATGGCTCATCACAAAATGTCATCATTGATACTAGAGTGAATGGGTCACCACAAAATGTCATCATTTTTACCAGAATGAATGATTCACCACAAAATGTCATCATTGATGCTAGAATGAATGGCTCACCACAAAATTTCATCATATATACCAGAATGAATGGCTCACCACAAAATGTCATCATTGACACTAGAGTGAATGGGTCACCACAAAATGTCATCATTTATACCAGAATGAATGATTCTCCACAAAATGTCATCATTGATACTAGAATGAATGGATCACCACAAAATGTCATCATTGATACTAGAATAAATGAATCACCAAAAATGTCATCATTGATATCAGAGTGAATGAATCACCACAAAATGTCATCATTGATACTAGAATGAATGATTCACCACAAAATGTCATCATTGATACTAGAATGAATGGATCACCACAAAATGTCATCATTGATACTAGAATGAATGGATCACCACAAAATGTCATCATTGATACTAGAATGAATGGCTCACCACAAAATGTCATCATTGATACTAGAATAAATGAATCACCAAAAATGTAATCATTGATATCAGAGTGAATGAATCACCACAAAATGTCATCATTGATACTAGAATGAATGATTCACCACAAAATGTCATCATTGATACTAGAATGAATGGATCACCACAAAATGTCATCATTGATACTATAATGAATGGATCACCACAAAATGTCATCATTGATACTAGAATGAATGGCTCACCACAAAATGTCATCATTGATACTAGAATGAATGGGTCACCACAAAATGTCATCATTGATACTAGAATGAATGGATCACCACAAAATGTCATCATTGATACTAGAATGAATGGATCCCCACAAAATGTCATCATTGATACTAAAATGAATGATTAACCACAAAATGTCATCATTCATACTAGAATGAATGGATCACCACAAAATGTCATCATTGATACTAGAATGAATGATTAACCACAAAATGTCATCATTGATACTAGAATGAATGGATCACCACAAAATGTCATCATCGATACTAGAATGAATGGCTCACCACAAAATGTCATCATTAATACTAGAGTGAATGATTAACCACAAAATGTCATCATTGATACTAGAATGAATGATTCACCACAAAATGTCATCATTGATACTAGAATGAATGATTCACCACAAAATGTCATCATTGATACTAGAATGAATGGATCACCAGAAAATGTCATCATTGATACTAGAATGAATGGATCACCACAAAATGTCATCATTGATACTAGAATGAATGGATCACCACAAAATGTCATCATTGATACTAGAATGAATGGATCACCACAAAATGTCATCATTGATACTAGAATGAACGATTAACCACAAAATGTCATCATTGATACTAGAATGAATGGATCACCACAAAATGTCATCATTGATACTAGAATGAATGATTCACCACAAAATGTCATCATTGATACTAGAATGAATGGATCACCACAAAATGTCATCATTGATACTAGAATAAATGAATCACCAAAAAATGTCATCATTGATACCAGAGTGAATGAATCACCACAAAATGTCATAATTGATACTAGAATGAATGATTCACCACAAAATGTCATCATTTATACTAGAATGAATGGCTCACCACAAAATTTCATCATTGATACTAGAGTGAATGGGTCACCACAAAATGTCATCATTGATACTAGAATGAATGGCTCACCACAAAATGTCATCATTTATACCAGAATGAATGGCTCACCACAAAATATCATCATTGATAATAGAATGAATGGATTACCACAGAATGTCATAATTGATACTAGAATGAATGGATCACCACAAAATGTCATCATTGATACTAGAATGAATGGCTCACCACAAAATGTCATCATTGATACTAGAGTAAATGGGTCACCACAAAATGTCATCATTTATACCAGAATGAATGATTCACCACAAAATGTCATCATTGATACTAGAATGAATGGATCACCACAAAATGTCATCATTGATACTAGAATGAATGGATCACCACAGAATGTCATCATTGATACTAGAATGAATGGATCACCACAGAATGTCATCATTGACACTAGAATTAATGGATCACCACAAAATGTCATCATTGATACTAGAATGAATGAATCACCACAAAATGCCATCAGTGAAACTAGAATGTATGCATCAACACACACACACACACACACACACACACACACACACACACACACACACACACACGCGCGCGCGCGTGCGCGCGCGCACACACGCACACACAACCACATGAAAAACTGTACATGGAAATGTATTCCGTAATTCAAATAATACTCAGGCATAAGACAATCATTATCTCTAAACCGCTCCTTTTTTCACGTCGGAGATTGATAATTGCATCTCGTGCGTGTAATTTCTGTGCCAGGATGTAAACCAGGAGATACTTCTCAAACTTTTCGCTAGTGCTACGGAGTTCGTGCATCTGAGCGAATCAAATCCTTGATTGCTTTTATCAGCAAGTGGGTTTCTGTGTGGTATTTTGGTTTTCTCATCATGGCAGACCAGTGTGTTTGCCCCGTACAAAGGGTAAACTACCGAGTCGGCGGGGTTGGCGGGGACGGGGTAAGCGACAGGACAGACGAGCTAGAGCCAGACGATCCAGGCTCAAATGTGAACGTCTGGGCCTCAAGAACACGCGTATTCTGTATTGGAATTGTGTTAGCGCAAATCAACGAGGCCCCATTCTGAAAGCCTGGCATACAGGAACGATATTGTAGTGCTTCAGGAGACGAGACTGGGTGTTAATTCACTCCATATAGTCGGCTTTAAATGTTTCTACAACAGGCGACACATGGGAATGACGATTCTTATTCGAGACGGTATAGTGGCTTAAGAGGTGGACATGTCCAGGTGGAACAGTGACGAGATACAAATACATTATAGATCAATCCGGTCTACCATTTGTGTTCGTTAATGTTTGTGCCTGTAACGCGAGTGTGGATTCCCAGAGGTGGCAGTGTTTGAGTGACACATTAAGTCACGAGAGGAATGTCATTTTCTGTGGCAATTTCAACGCCAAAGGCCGATCGTGGGACAACATTTCTTCCAATACACACGGTAGGGGGGTGTCAAGGTCTTGTTTTACACTAACAATGGCTCGTGTTCTCTAACAGGAGTGAAACAATCATACACAGAGAATGATTGTACTCAAACACACGGCGACATAACTGAAACACTTTAATCATACTTCTCAACGGCATTCAGATAATGCTGCGCTCACAATTAGTGACAATGCCATTTACAGATACATACATACAATATACAAGCTCATAAATGCATGGAATAAAGCACTCACTCAGTCTCTAAATCAACTCTACAAAGCATACAGGCTTTCTTCCATCAAGCATAGAACAACTCATGATGTCATCATTGATACTAGAATGAATGGATCACCACAAAATGTCATCATTGATACTAGAATGAATGGATCACCACAAAATGTCATCATTGATACTAAAATGAATGGAATAAACACGTGCACCACTCTCTTTCATGTCCGTCCAGTCTCGAAGTCCTAGGCCGTCTCAGCTACCAGCGATGGTTCCTCGTTGGCCCTGCTTTCAGTCCTCGTGCACTTCGTGCATCACGCTGACCACTGGCCATCCACTGCGTAGTAGCTGTTAGTCAAGTTCACGGTCGTACTTGGTCGTCGCCTACTTGCGATGGCGATTGAGATTCTGACGGGGGGGGGGGGGTGGCGGGGGGCTCGAGGTTGCACTTGAAACCATTGACCTTTTTTGTAACAACAGTGGCTGTGCCACCAGGACAGCAAGTCATCCAGGTGATGGGGACAGTGTTATTGACCTGGCGCTGGTTTTTCCTTCACTCACAGTGTGTAGATGGGGTGACCCAGGGTACCATGGCAGCGACCATGACCCTTGCAGCATATTGGTGGAGAAAGGCAGAACCAGGCAGCACAAGTTAACTGTCAAGACTTTCAAGTATGACAGTACAGAGCAAGATGTGGTGAGTAAAATAAGGCGCGACAAACGCAGGAATAATCATGGCAGGGAAAAAAGCTGGGAGCAGCGACCTTTGTGAAATTTTGAGATAGAAAAGGCCTGGATGGATAAGCGTGGTTCTGTAAGGAAATGACAAAACGCCAATAGAAACAGAGTTGCCCATCCTAGTCTTATCGTGCACTTGGAAAGAGAGATGGGAGATGGATACAAAAGTGAGCTTTTTAAAAAAAAAAAATAACTCGTTAAAGTGGTTAAAAGTTAAACATGAACAGAGTTGTGTCAAAGAATAAGCACAAACAAGTCACTGAAATTGTTCTGGTAACTACATAAAAGTATGAATGGGGTAGCCAAGAATAAGAGTTTTCCTGACTTCCAAAGTGCTGATCTTATCTGGCAGATGTCTGACAAGAATAATAGCACGGCCTTTTTCGAACACTATCTAGAGCAGAGCATCCAGAAAGACATGAGAGGACGGAATTTTGCCAAGGCGATTACCTCAGACAGGTGTAAGGCCCAGAACATTACAGATGAAGACAGCGACAGTGAACGAGATCATGGCTGTGCTTACGACGAGCAACAAACAGCGCACCAAGGCCAGATGGTATAAGGCATGACGACATGAGCACGTGTACCGACAACGAGGTAGAGCAACTAGCAGATATGTACAACAACAGTATAGGTAGTGCTAGCATCAAGGAGGAGTGGTTATACAGCTATCTGATTCCCTTGCCGAAACCTGGCAAAGACCACACAAAAATTCAATGATACCGGGTAATAACCATGCAAACTACATAGGCAAGCTACTGGAGAATTTAATTGCCTGGAAAATATCAAGCCATCAAGAGAGGCAAGGTCACCCCCCCCCCCCCCCCCACGCCTCTCCCCCCCCCCCCCAGATACCCTTGGAGGGTACCGTCCAAACAGAGAAACCTGGACCAACGCAGCAGATGTTGCCCATGATGTCTATGAAGGCTTCCACTCAGGTATTGAAACATGTGCTGCAGCGATTGATCTTAAGGATGCGTACAATAGAGTACCGTTGGATTTTAAAAATGTTTCAGCTTCTTGAACTCAAGATAAGCCCATTCCTCCTTAATGGATCGCCGCAGCACTCTTCCAACGGAAAGTAGTTGTTAGATGTGGCAGTTGGATTTCTGAACCAACAACAATATATACGAGCCTGCCACAGGGATCACCAATATCACCTGTGCTTTTCAAAGCCTACACTGTGAAAATCACCAGCGAGCAAATCACAGGACCGGGGAAGACATTGTCAGATGCCGACGATGTGTTAGTGTATCGACAGGGTAAGTAAGAATACACATTGAGTTGTTATGGAACTACAAACAGAACTCAATCGCATAAGCACTTGGTGTGTGGAATCAAGGGCAATGGTAAACCAAACGAAGGCAGCAGTGACATGGTTCTCTTCGGATAACCATATTGTCAATACGCCAACTGTAAATCTCTTTTCAGAGACGGTGGAAAGAACGCAGGCAATGAATTACCTGGGGATACGGTTTGATCGAAGCCTTGCTTATAATGAGCACATAGACCAGGTGATAACGAAGGCAAAGAGGGGCTTGGCTGCGATTCGGCTGAAACCTGCGGCAAACTGTGAGCAGAGCCATTTATGTCTTCTTTACGAAGGTCTGGGCCTTTCTATTTTTGAGTATGCGATGGCGATCCTGACTGTCAGCCGTAAGCAGATGGAAAGGATGAAAAGGATACAGAACGAAGCTATTCGTAGTATTCTTGGATGTACAAGTGATACAGCATGCGCTACCTTATTGATTTTCTAACCACGGGGAACAGAATACAAATTTGCCGAGCACGTGCCTACCTCAGAGTCAACGAAAACACACAACATCCATTTCATAGTGAAATTAAGAAGGTAAAGGGCAGCAGGTTAAAAAGAGGAAAGTCGTGGATGGGTCAAACCGAAGACATTCTTCAACAGGAGTGTTCACTTGAGGACTTAGAGCCTGGCGAGAAGTGGGTATAAGTGCAAACAGAGTTCTGTACGTCCTTTTCTGTTTGCATCCAACTAGACAGAAAATGCAGACAAGAAAATACGGCTGCTATGGAGGCGGAAGTACAGATTTTGATCTTCGAGAATTCTTTAGAGAGCGATGCTGTCATTTACACATATTTCAACACATTGAGATCAACACACAGGTGCCACATATATTTAAAGATTACATGGTTTGGCCATCTCGTTGGAATGTAAGACCATCAACTACCTGCACTGGCGCTACGTCAGATAAGATCGGCTACGAGAGCAAGATGATGCCCAATAAGAAAACGGATTGATGACATCAAAGACATTTTACAATCACATGGAATGACACTATCCAATGCCACCAACCGGGCCTCGGAGTCGCAGCTATTTCTCTTGACGGCAAAAGAGGAAGATGACGATGATGATGATCAACTACACAATACATAAAGAACAACATCAACTTCACACTAGACAAATAGCATCAGCAACAACACACTACCTACAGGACATCATAAACTACACTCTACTTAAAGGACATCACCAACTACACACTATATAAAGGACGTCATTAAATACATTCTAGACACATCATCAACTACATCTATATCTATAAAACAGAGTGTATGTTTGTGGGTTTGTGGGTCTTGGATGCGTTCGATAACGGTACCTCCGATTGAGATGACATTTTCTACACGCCTTCCTTTCATTCCTGTGCAACCGACTATAATAATTTCTTAATGTAAAATCTTCTACTTATTTAATAACATTTACTTTTCCATTTTCATTATATAATGTCTATATAGCAGGGGGACATCACTCTAGAAAAGGTATTTCAAGGGGCATAACTTTTAATAACATTTTTATATACTTTATAGTCATATTGTTGGACTTACCTGCACTATTGTTAAACTCTTTGTCTATAGTTATTTTTAGGCATATGAGTTATATTAAATAATGATATAATCTTTAAGGTATTTTTAAAGTTTGCATAAAAATAATGCATTATGCATAACATTTTAACCCATCTTTTTCTGCTTACAAAACTTATCAACTGTGATTAACTGTGATTAAAAACAGTTTTCATTAAAAATAATGAATGGTGTGTGGAAGGACATTCTTTTAAGTTACTGTTTACCGGCGAAACCACGCCGGGTCAGATAGATAGACAGACAGACAGACAGATAGTCGGGAACGGAAGCTTATTTGACTACTTATATGAATGAATTAAATGACATGCTCCCCACCAGGGACTGGGTGAAGCCGGGCCGGGACAGACAGACAGACAGACAGATAGACAGACAAACAGATAGTCGGGAACGGGAGAGGTTATATGACTACGTATATGAATTAAATGAGATGCTCCCCACCAGGGACTGGGTGAAGCCGGGTCAGACAGACAGACAGACAGATAGACAGACAAACAGATATTCGGGAACGGGAGAGCTTATATGACTACTTATATGAATTAAATGAGATGCTCCCCACCAGGGACTGGGTGAAGCCGGGCCGGGTCAGCCAGACAGACAGACAGACAAACAAGCAGACAGACAGACTGATAGATAGATAGATCCCCTCCAGGGCATGGGCGAAGCCGGGCCGGGTCAGCTAGTACTACATAAAGGTCACCATCAACGACACACTAGACAACTTACATCATTAACTACATACTAGAGAAATGACATCATAAACTACATAAAAGTTACCATCCACAACACTCTACATAAAGGACATCATCAACTACACACTAGAGAAATTACATCATCAATTACACATTACATAAAGGACATCATAATCTACACACTACGAAAAGGACATCTACACACTATATAAACAACATCATCAACTACACACTGCACAGAGGAGATCAACTACACAATATAAAAAGAACATAATCAACTACACACTATAAAAAGAAAATAATCAACTACACATAATATAAAGAACATCAACTACACACTAGACAAATGATATCATCAACTACACACCACATAAATGATACCATCAACTATACACCAGTTACATGACATCAACAAGTACACACCAGACAAATGACATCATCAACTACACACTACACCAAGGACATAATCGGCTACACAATACACAAATGACATCATCAGCTACACACTACACAACGGTCATCATACACTACACACCACAGAAAGGACATCATCAACTACACACCACAGAAAGGACATCATTAACTACACATCACAAAAATACCATCATCAACTACACACCACAGAAATAACACGCTCAACTACACACTACAGAAATGACATCATCAGTTACACACTTCCCAACGGTCATCATATAATATACACATCAGAACAATTGTCGCTCCTCATTTATATCATTAGATCACAAAATACTCACACAATGCAACATGGGAAGTTATTTTAGGAGAAGGGGGAGGATGAGAATAATAATAATAATAATTAAAAGAAGAAGAAGATGATGAAGAAGAAGAAGAAGAAGAAGAAGAAGAGTCAGTATTAGTAGAGGTGGTAGCGGTGGTTGTGGTCGTGATAGTGATAGTAGTAGTAGTAGTGGAGGTGGTGTTAGTAGTAATAGCAGAATCAGCAGCAGCAGCAGCAGCAGCAGCAGCAGTAGTAGTAGTAGTAGTAGTAGTAGTAGTAGTAGTAGTAGTAGTAGTAGTAGTAGTAGTAGTAGTAGTAGTGTAGTAGTGGTAGTAGTAGTAGTAGTAGTAGTATTAGTAGTAGTAGTAGTAGTGGTAGTGGTAGTTGTGGTAGTGGTGAGGTAGTAGCAGTAGAATTGGTAGTAGTAGTAGTAGTTGTAATAGTTGTTGTAGTAGTGGTGGTGGTTATGGTGGTATCAGTAAAAGAAGTGATGGTGGTAGTGGTAGTTGTAGTAGTAGTAGTAGTAGTAGTAGTAGTAGTAGTAGTAGTAGTAGTAGTAGTAGTAGTAGTAGTAGTAGTAGTAGTAGTAGTAGTAGTAGTAGTAGTAGTAGTAGAAGTAGTAGAAAAGAAAAGAGGAAGGAAAAAGCAGAAGAAGAGGAGGAAGAAGAAGAAGAAGAAGAAGAAGGATGAGGAGGAGGAGGAGGAGGAGGAGGAGGAGGAGGAGGAGGGGAAGTGGTGGGGGAGGAGGAGAAGTGCAAAGTAATAACGATTGAAAGAAAAAAATATTTTCAGCCTGCTCGGCGTTTCACGGAATACTTGTCGGATAAACAATTTGTAAACACTTAATTTGTTATTTACTGTTGTCCACATCAAATATATTAAGTAACCCAAATATGTCGAAAAGTACATGATATATGGCCCCAACTTGCAGTACCAATTCAAGGTATCCGCAAAATCTTGGTCTAAATGTAAACTAGAGAAACATATCTATAACTATTACACATTTACCACAAGCACACTGTAGTAACTGTAAAACCGTATAAACAATTATAATGTTACTAGTTATTAAATAACGTGGAAGAATAACTTGTGTCGGTTCTATTAATCGATCAAAATTGCAAACGAAATAAGTCAGTTGTCAATTCTGTATAGTTAAACTAAAGTACACAAGAAAAGTTGGAAGAAACATGAATTCCATTACGACAAAAAAAAAAAAAAAAAAAAAAAATTAGTATAGAAATTCTGAATGTCAGCTTTCAGAACATGAACTCTATGTTGTTTCACAAACATTACAGTGATATGTATGTATTGTTGTATGTGTTGTTGTATCTGTTCTTGTATGAGTTTTCATATGTGTTGTTATATGTGTTGTTATATGTGTTGCTATATGTGTTGCTATATGTGTTGTTATATGTGTTGTTATATGTGTTGTTATATATGTTGTTATATGTGTTGTTATATATGTGTTGCTATATGTGTTGTTATATATGTTGTTATATGTGTTGTTATATATGTTGCTATATGTGTTGCTATATGTGTTGCTATATGTGTTGCTATATATGTTGCTATATGTGTTGTTATATATGTGTTGCTATATGTGTTGTTATATATGTTGCTATATGTGTTGTTATATATGTTGCTATATGTGTTGCTATATGTGTTGTTATATATGTTGCTATATGTGTTGCTATATGTGTTGTTATATATGTTGCTATATGTGTTGTTATATATGTTGCTATATGTGTTGTTATATGTGTTGTTATATGTGTTGCTATATGTGTTGCTATATGTGTTGTTATATATGTTGCTATATGTGTTGCTATATGTGTTGCTATATGTGTTGTTATATATGTTGCTATATGTGTTGTTATATGTGTTGCTATATGTGTTGTTATATGTGTTGTTATATGTGTAGAAGAAGAAGAAGAAGAAGAAGAAGAAGAAGAAGAAGAAGAAGAAGAAGAAGAAGAAGAAGAAGAAGAAGAAGAAGAAGAAGAAGAAGAAGAAGAAGAAGAAGAAGAAGAAGAAGAAGAAGAAGAAGAAGAAGAAGAAGAAGAAGAAGAAGAAGAAGAAGAAGAAGAAGAAGAAGAAGAAGAAGAAGAAGAAGAAGAAGAAGAAGAAGAAGAAGAAGAAGAAGAAGAAGAAGAAGAAGAAGAAGAAGAAGAAGAAGAAGAAGAAGTATGTTTTGTTTTAAACTCAATCCAGACTTGATGGACACCCTGTAAGAAAACGAAGAAATCTATTAATCGTGCACTAAAAAAAGTATCAGTTTTATTGAACTGACATTATATTTACAACCTATCTATCCAACGCTTCAAAGCAAACTTACAATATATTTGACGTAGACAAAAATTTCTGCTAAGTTAATCCCAGATTGGATTAGGTTTACGAATAAAATGGTTTATGTTCCTTTTGAGATTTTTCCGATACTTAATGTACTAAAGAGGAATCATGAATGAGAATTAGCCGGGATTAGGAATATCGTATCCTAAGATTGCATCTGATTATTTGGCATCATACTGCTTTCTCGTCAGTTGTTCATCAGTCGGGTTCGTTTTTCAGGGACATTGTTTTGTTGGATAATACTTCCACGGTTAAAAGCTGCACAGATTTGGCAAATTTTGCCTCATATGCGGTCTAAGATAATCCTTTTAAGTGGGATTTAGCTCACCATGTGATAACGCTCTGCTCTGTTACTGTAATAATTACAATAATAATTAACCATTGTGTTGAGAAAGTATATAATCGGGATTCTCCACTTGTGTGTGTCGATTTGCGGTTGAATATCGCATATCGACGTGTTAGATGTTCGTTTGCATCGTTCATAACTACTTCTTAGACAGTTCTGTTGTAACTTGTTCAGTTGGCGCCTTTAAAAGGTTCTGCTTGAACCATGAGGAGGTCGACAATATTGCCCGCTTTGGTGGTGGGAATCTGGCTTCTTTCATGCTGCCTGAGCGACGCAGCTCTGCTCAAATCATTGGTTAGCTCCGACAAAAGCAAATTAGCAAGTAAGTTTGTTCCTCTAAAAAGTTACCTGTTACTAATCGCTGTTCAAATCATTGGTTAGCTCCGACAAAAGCAAATTAGCAAGTAAGTTTGTTCCTCTAAAAAGGTACCTGTTACTAATCGCTGTTCAAATCATTGGTTAGCTCCGACAAAAGCAAATTAGCAAGGAAGTTTGTTACTCTCCAAGTTACCTGTTACTAAGATGTTACTATCTAATTCTCGTCCCTGCTTTAAAATGCTCTGTTACATCAACATTGACTAATATGTTTGTTTTGTAATATCAACCGTGTCTATGTTTACTATACACAACATAATCCTCTGTAATATACTTTATATACCGTGAAATCAACTGTGCTTATCGTACATTGTGTCTGTTTGCTACGTTAGTAGCATGTCCTACTCTGTGGCCATGTGTTCGAATCTCCACAGAGTCGGGAATTTTGTGTTTAAACTCCTCAGTCTAGAAATGGTACCATAAAATCTTCTTGGAAATAAAGAAGGTCGTCGTACTATTGCCCACACTTATGTAAAAAAAAAACATTTCAAGAAGTGAAAACACGTGTTTCATTTATCACTTCCACAGACTCTTGTGTCTTCTCCTGATGCCTTTTTCTGTACTATGATTTTATTATATCAGTGTTTACTAATATAACACATGTATCTTGATTATTTCACCCATATCTGCATTAAATTACTCGACTACTTTATTTGTTTTACTCACTCGCTGGTACCTTGCTGTCTTGGCAGACGACAGTTTGTTGCATTGTTCTTCAAACAAGGCATAATATCTACAATCCATGGCGGTAAGGCCAGGCATGGAGTTATACCCTCCATAGCACAAAGCTTGGGCTGACATGTAGGGACCACGTGTTTCCTATACAACATGATCCCTCTCTCGGTTTGCCTACGAGTATTTACTTTAGAGAAAAGGTAACACGAATACGTCTGGAACAAGACCACTGCAGAAGCAGCCGGATCAGCAAAGCAATTCTCTAACTGTCCGCCTGTCGGAGCTTCAATTCTAGACCAGTTGCCGAACAAGACTTAGGGCCTTGTCTATAACATTTAGTCTTTAGGTTGCATTTCCTGGGACCAAGACCAGGCTTGTACACTCCCAAATACTTTTCTCCGCCCAAAGCCGTAGGCACAATGTAAGGTGTCCGGTGTAGTGAGAGCCACCTAACATCCGACACTAACAGAAAGTAGTTAATTATTAACATCTTGTGCCCAGCCGATAAACGTAGGCGGTCATGTTTCGTCATCTTGCGATCCTCAGACTCGTGGATCAGCTCTGTTCTTTTCTCGACCATACCACGTGACCAAAGCCATCCAGGTATTTACTTCTCTGCCATCTCCTTGTTCTCTTCCCTTCAATCTTGTCAGTTGTTAACAAGTTCTTCAATTGATTTCTTCTTATAACGTGTTCCCCCCCCCCCCCCCCCGAAAAAAAACAAACAAACTGTTATTGTCAATGTCTAATTTCTCCAATAAGTTAACGGTTTTCATTTGTTTCTTGTAGGACGTGCTTATTGTTGTTTCTGTTTGTCCATGGTATTGTTTGCATTTTCCTCAGAAACCACATTTCCACCAACACAAAATGTTTTTCAGCTTGTCTGCTCATTTCCACGCTTCACATCCATACAAAAGTACAGATTTTATGTAGCATCTCAACATCTTTTTCTCGTTGCAAATGACAACTTTTTAATTGGTCAGTATGTTTTCCATTTTGCAAAATGCTACCTTCGCCAAATCGATTCTTGTTCTAATCTCTTCAAGGCATCTCCAATAAGATATTATGTCTTTTCCGAGATAATTGTACCGACTGACTTGTGTAAGGATATTTCCATTTACCTGTATATTACATTGTGGTATTTCCTTCTTCCTAGTGACGACCATAATCTGAACCATCTTACAATTTAATTCTAACCCTAGTTGTTCACTGTGTGCAACAACCGCATCTACTAAATATTGCAGATCCTGCTCGTTGTCTGCAATCAATATTGTATCAACCGCACATCTAATGTTATTGATGTTACATCCCCCAATGGCGATTCCATTCATTTCTTCTATATTTCTGAAAACATTTTCGCTGTTCGGGGGAAAAAAGAGTACTTTGCTGTTAATTCACCGCATATGTTCGGTGGACTGCTGGACCGATCGATGGATGTTATATTAGGTTTTGGGCCCGTAGAGCCCTCCGTGTCGTCGGAGTACTAAAACAAGTAACCAAAAAGTAACAAAACATCCATCGATCGGTCCAGCAGTCCACCAAACATTTAACCAGAAGTGATTGCTGGACCGATGTAAATGAGGCCCTGTAAGGGATGTTTTGTTTTTGTTTGGGATGGATTAACAGCAAAGTACCGAACAAAAAAGATCTGGAGACATTGCATATCTCTGTCGCCCACCTCTCTTAATAGGCTGATATTGACCTATTTCATTATCAATCTTTATGGCAGCTTGTTGTTTCCAGTATATGTTGTTTACAAGTCTGAGGTCTTTCCTATCAATTTGTAGATCTGCATGATTCTTCATCTTGTTGGCATGTAATACCGTCTACGGTTACAAGGTCATTCATTCATTCAGTGGCATGTCCTTTGCAGAACCTCGCTCTCTTAACAACCTTCCGGAAAATTTCTCGGTCAGAAGTAAAATGTCCCGCGTCCTTTCGGGAAACCTTTCGATCATAAGCAAGATGTCCCGCCTTCGATACACCCATCTGGAGATCATCCGCGACATCCTGCACTTATCTTCTCTTTGACCTTCCTCTTTCTCTCTTCCAGGCATATACCCCTCCATTAGTTTTTCTCTCCAAACTTTCGTGACGTTTCAAGTGACCAACATGTTTCCATTGTCTTTGTTTTATCGTCTTTAATAGCCAACCTTCTTCAATATTCAGCTCTTGAAGTATGGATGCATTTGTTCTTTTCTTTACCCAAGATTTTCTTAGAACTCGTCTATAACATTTATATTCAAAAGCATGTATGCGCTGTTCAGCTTGTTTAGTAAGTGTCCAGGTCTCACAGGCGTATGTTGCAATGGGAAAGATGCATGCTCTTAAAAATTTAATATTTGTAGTTCTATCTGTTCCACTCCACAATTTATTCAGATGTTTTGGTCTTTGAAGTGCAACAGATATTCGTCTTTTAATTTCTTTCAATGACCCAAGATATTCGAAAATTTTCACCACCTACAGGTTTCCTCATGAACATATATTTCTTTTTCCATATTATTTTTATCTGTTTCTTGCAATGTTAAGATATTAGTTGTTTATTTTCACTATTCAATTGAGTGGAGGTTATGAAGTTTTCTATACCATTCTGTGTTGTGGATAGCAATACTGTATTATCGCCATATCGAATCTCTGGTATTTCATGACCACCGACATTTAGGGAATCATATGGCTCCCTGGTTATATCATCTCTGACATTTCTCATTCTATTTTCGGCGTACACGTTAAACAAATAGGATGACAGCACACAGCCCTGACGGACTCCTTGATTGATATCAAACCAGTCTGATGTCTCGCCATCTATTCTAACCGCTGCTTGTTGGTCTATATAGAGCATTTTTATGAGTTATATTACATATTGCCGGTCTCTCTGGCCGAGGGATTACACCACTTACTCCGTAATCCCGTTTATCACGCAGAGTCTCGTAGCGGGCGAGAACTGGGAGCGGTTCGTCCCCCGCTGGGGTCAAAGAGAAGATAAGTGCAGGATGTCGCGGATAACTGAGCCGGCCGCTCAGAAAGCAATGGCAAACTACTGAGCGTAATCTTGCCAAGAAATCAACAGACAGCTGAAAGATGCTGCTGTTGACAGCGATGTCCTGTAAAAGGATATGCGAATTTAAAAAAAAAATATTACATATTATGGAAAGGCCATATTCCTCACGATTTCCCAAAGTTTCTGATGCTGTACACAGTCAAATACCTTTGAATATTGCACAAAACATGAGAACAGGTAAACATTAAATTCTATGCATTTCTCTATCATTAAACGCTTGGTGAGTATGTGATTACTTGTCCCCCTTCCATGCATAAATCCAGCTTGAACCACATTAATTTCTTCTTCCATTTTCTTAATAAGTCTTCCCATTATGATTTTTAGTAGAATTTTACTTGCATGACTCATCAGGGCAACAATCCTTGCCTTCCGTCCAAATCTGTTTTAGAGGGCGCCGCGCTAACACAGTGACTACAAACCTTGCATTTATCCTGTTGTTTGTCAACAAAGAATGATGATGACCATTCATTTCATCCAGTGGGGTTGAAAGTATGGAGCCGTGAGTTCTAAGATGACTGATAAGGACTATTTTGGCTAGTAATTTTCGTTGACAATGTGGACAAAGAATGCTTGACGTTTCTGGAGGAGGATCTTCTGTAGTGGTTTTTTTGTCCTGCCTTTTCTTCACAGCGCTTGCAGTCCTGGTTGCTTCACCCTTGCGTAATGATGTACGCCATGAATTTCGGTCTCTGGCTGCAGTCTCCCGGGTGTCATGATGAATTCCAAAAGCTTTCAGTGAGATTTTCAGAGTGTCTTTAAAGCGTTTCCTCTGGCCGCCTTGAGAGCGTTTACCACAACGCAGCTCGCCGTAAAAAATTCGTTTAGGGAGCCTGCGATCTGGCATGCGAGTTAAGTGACCAGCCCAGTGAATCTGATTCTTCATTAGTAGAGTGTGGATACTGGGCATGGCGCTCTTTCTAAGACTTCATTGTCTGGTATCTTGTCTTGCCATTTAATCTTCAATAGCTTCCTAAGGCAGACTGTGTGGAAGTTGTTTAATTTCCTAGCGTGTCGCTGATAAACAGTCCAGGTTTCACAAGCATATAGCAGTGTGGATAATACAACTGCTTTGTAGACTTTTAGCTTTGTTTGCAGGCTTATTCCAGTTCTGTCACATACATTCTTGTACAGCCAAAGGCCGCTCTAGCCTTGGAGATTCTCGCATTCACTTCGTCATTAATTGTGGCAGCTTGTGACACAGTGCTGCCAAGATAGGTGAATTTGTCCATAACACTTAGTCTATGACCATTCACTTTGATATTAGGCACAGTGTGATTATTCCCCGGAGTTGGCTGGTACATAATTACAGTCTTCTCCAAGTTAACATTGAGTCCAAAATTGGCACAGGCATATGAGAAAGCTGAAACATTATGTTGCATGTCCGCCTCTGAGTTGGCATATAGAGCGTAATCATCAGCAAACAGGAGCTCTCTGATGGTGTCGCTGTCAATTTTGGTTTTAGCTTTCAGCCTTCTGAGATTGAACAACTTTCCATCCATACGGTAGTTGATGTCTATTCCAATGTCGTTGTTCTCGAAGGAATTCATCAACATGGCTGAAAACATGAGGCTGAACAGTGTTGGTGCCAGGACACATCCTTGCTTCACTTTATTGGTGACAGGAAAGAGCTCAAACAGTTCACCTTTTCCTGTACTTTTGCCTGCATATCATCATGAAATAGCCGCACAATTTGGACAAACTTTTGTGGAGAACATTTCAGAGTTCCGTTCCTGAAATTTCTCTTGCAGCGAAAATCATGCCAACAGTTCCTCGTTCTTTTCTGAAACCACATTGACTCTCAGGAAGAAAACCTTGATCGAGATGGGCCGTGAGGCGATTGAGAAGAATTCTGGCGAGTATCTTCCCTGCAATTGAGAGCAAGGAGATGCCTCGATAGTTGTCACAGGATTGGCGGTTTCCTTTACGTTTATAAAGGTGGACTATTGACGCATCCTTGGAATCTTGTGGCATGGTCTCGTTCACCCATATGTTTGGAAAGATTTGGTGAAGTTGCTCTATTAGGACCGGCCCACCTGCCTTGTATATCTCTGTTGGAATGGAGTCAGGACATAGCGCCTTACCGCTGGAAGGTTGTTGGATGGGTTTGTTTACTTCCACTATGGTTGGCAGGTCATCAAGAATTTCATTAGTGGGGACTTGAGGAAGGCATTTGATGGTTTCATCATCGGATAAGGAAGCTGCATTTAAGATGTTATTGAATTGCTCTGCCCAGCGTTGAAGGATTTCTTTCTTATCGGTAACCGATGTTCCCCCATCTGCACTTAGGAGGGGAACTATGCCTGGTGATGGAGGACCGTAGATCGCTTTCACTGAGTCGTAGAAGTTTTTCATATCATGTCTGTTAGCAAAGCCTCGAATTTCACCAGCTTTGTTGCTCAGCCAGGAGTCCCGCATGTGCCGAAGTTTCTGCTGCACTACTCTCCGAATGTTATTGAAGGCATCTTTTATTATGTTGACTTCGGGTCATTCAAATATGCCTTGAGGAGAAGATGTTTCTCGGCCAGCAATTGGTTGATGTCTTCAGAATTGTAATCAAGCTAGTCTTTATGGTTCTTTTTTTTTTTGGGGGGGGGGGGGCGGACCCAGGATTTCCTTAGCAGTGTTGAAAATTATCCCCTTTAGGGCTCTCCACTGTATTTCCGCATCCTATTTAGCTGCAGCATTGGATTTGAGGCGGTCTTCCAGCATATTTTCAAACGACAGCTGCATTTTTTTGCTATTTAGGTGGGTGACATTTTTTTTTTTTTTTGCATTTTACTTCTTGACGACGCCGTGGTGGTTTGATGTGTATGTTTATTTTCGAGATAATGAGACGATGGTCTGTCCAACATTCGGCACCACACATGGATTTTGTCACCCGAAAGCCTTGTCTGTCACTTCTCCTGACAATGACATAGTCAATGAGGTGCCACTGTTTCGTGCGAGGGTGCATTCATGATGTCCTATTTCTCTTGGAAAGACGGAAAATTGTGTTGGTGATCAGGAGATCGTGTTCGGCACAGGTCTGATGGAGGAGGAGTCCATTGCTGTTACAATTTCCGAATCCGTGCTTTCCAATAATGTCACTCCCAGAGGTTGTGTCCGTGCCTATTATGGCATTGAAATCCCTAAGGAGTATAAGTTCGACTCCTTTGGGAACATATGTTAATATACCGTGCAGGTCCTCACAGAACTTGTTCTTGACGTTATCATTATTGGTCATGGTTGGTGCGTAGACGCGATGGTTGCATGCTTCCTTCCATTCAGCAGGGACTACTTAATGGTCATAAGCCTGTTGTTCATAGCCTTCGGAAATCCAGCTAGTTTGCCAACCATGGCAAATCCCACACCGGACTGGCGTCTTTCCTCGCTTTTCCTTCCACTCAAGAAGAATGTATAGCCGGCACCTACTTCACAGATTTGGCCTTCTTCTGCAAGTCGTGTCTCGCTCAAGTCTGTAATGTTGATTTTGTACTTGCCCAGCTCTCTCCCAATCAGTGCTGTTCGTCTCTCTGGACCTGACGCGCCGTCTCTATCAAGTAGGGTGCGTAAATTCCATGTTCCGATTATCAAGGGAATATGGTTTGCTCTTTTAACTTTACCTGTTTTTCCTTTTTATGTCGACCGTACTATAGGGTGCCCACCAACCGCGGCTAGCTGGTTAGGAGATGATGAAGCAGATAATGTTTAGGGCACCTTTTCTAGCCCCTTCGTCATGCTATGGAAGTGAGCAGTGCTTTCCTATAGAGGGCTGCTCAGTCGCTGAGGGGGTTGCCAAATCCCACTACGTTACATGGCACGTGATATGGTCATTTGCTTTTTACTTCTCTTAGAGATGACATTACTTCTCTTAGAGATGACATCACTTCTCTTAGAGATGGCATTCCTTCTCTTAGAGATGACATCACTTCTCTTAGAGATGACATTACTTCTCTTAGAGATGGCATAACTTCTCTTAGAGATGACATTACTTCTCCTACGGATGGCATAACTTCTCTTAGATATTATTAGATTATTTTTCTTAGAGATAACATTCGTTTGTTTAAAGAACTTCTCTTACAGGTGACATTGATTTGTTTACATTACTTCACTCACAAATTACATCACTTCCCTTACAGCTGACATTAATTTTCTTACATTACTTCTCTTACATATTACATTACTTTCATTACATATGACATTAACTTGCTTACATTACTTCTCTTACATATTACATTACTTTAGTTACAGCATTTCAGCACTCTCTTTCTTACATTCAGTGATAGTGACTTATTGCATAAGATACTCTTCATTTTCTGAAATGCGGCTTTTGCCTGCCCTAGGAGCAGAATAGGGCAGGCAAAAGCCGCATTTCAGAAAATGAAGAGTATCTTATGCAATAAGTCACTATCACTGAATGTAAGAAAGAGAGTGCTGAAATGCTATGTAGAACCAGTTTTGCTGTATGGCAGTGAATCTTGGAATGTAAATGAACACATTAAGAAGAAATTAGAAGCAACAGAGATGTGGTTCCTAAGACGAATGTTGCGAATTCCTTGGACTGCCAGAGTAACTAACGACGACTGCCTGAAACAGGCTAATGAAACTAGAACATTATATACAACAATAAGACAGAGACAAACATCTTTCTTCGGTCATGTGATGAGAAGAGAGGCATTGGAGAACATCGTAACAACTAGAAAGATCGAGGGGAAGAGAGGCAGAGGTAGACCAAGAGAAGTGATGCTGGATGGGTTGAGACGGTGGCACGGAGGAATATCAGCAGCAGAGTTGATCCAGAAAACCAAAGACCGAGATCTGTGGAGAGCCATGAACGCCTACGCCAGCCGGCACGGCACTTGATGATGATGATGATTAGTTACAGATGACAATAATTTGCTCACATGACATATCTTACATATTACATTACTTCCCTTACAGATGACATTAGTTTGTTTACATTACTTCTCTTACATATTAAATTACTTCCCTCAATAAGACATTAATTTACGTACATTACTTCTCTTACATATTAAATTACTTCCCTCACATAAGACATTAATTTACGTACATTACTTCTCTTACATATTACATTACTTCCCTTACAGATGACATCAATTTGTTTCCATTACTTCTCTTAAATATTATATTACTTCTGTTACATATGCCATTAATTTGCTT
The DNA here is from genome assembly GCA_963921405.1 of Cepaea hortensis. NCBI lineage: Eukaryota > Metazoa > Mollusca > Gastropoda > Stylommatophora > Helicidae > Cepaea > Cepaea hortensis. Next base: position 84,168,919 of record OY992894.1, on the reverse strand, counting down.
ACATTACTTCTCTTAATATTACATTACTTTACTTACAGATGACATTGATTTGCGTGTATTACTTCTCTTACATATTACATTACTTCTGTTACAGGTGACATTAATTTGCTTACATTAATTTGCTTACATTACTTCCCTTACAGATGACATTAATTTATTTACATCACTTCTCTTACATATTACATTACTTCTGTTACAGATAACATTAATTTGCTTACATTACTTCTCTTACATATTACATTACTTCTGTTACATGTGGCATTAATTTGCTTACTTTACTTCTCTTACAGATAACATTAATCAAGCTATTCAGATCCAGAAAGATAAGACTGAATTGCAGGGTAATGTTTGTGTCTGTCTATCTGTCTGTTTGGGATATTGGTTATATGTATAATCTCTTCTTACAAAACATTTTTTTTTAAAATTTCCTTGTTTAATTGATCTCTTTTGTTTGTTTTCTTTTCCCTATTCCTTCTTTCTTTGATTGTCTACATTTGCCAGTCTAATTTTTGGGGGTTGTCACTTTCTTTCTTTCTTTCTTTCTTTCTTTCTTTCTTTCTTTCTTTCTTTCTTTCTTTCTTTCTTTCTTTCTTTCTTTCTTTCATTCTTTCTTTCTATTATTATGTGATCATGTGCTACCTCATGCGGGCCTTACCGCTGGGAAGTTGTTGGATGGCTTTGTTTACATCCACTACGGATGGCAGGTCATCAAGTGTATCATTGGTGGGGACTTGAGAAAGGCATTTGATGGTTTCATCATCGAAGAAGGAAGTTGCATTTAAGATGTTGTTGATTTGCCCTGCCCAGCGGTGAAGGATTTCTTTCTTATCGGTAACCAATGTTCCCCTATCTACACTGAGGAGGGGAACTATGCCTGGTGATGTAGGACCGTAGACCGCTTTCAGTGAGTCGTAGAAGTTTTTCATATCATGTCTGTCAGCAAAGCCCTGAATTTCATCAGCTTTGCTGCTCAGCCAGGAGTCCCGCATGTGCCGAAGTTTCTGCTGCACTGCTCTCTGAATGTTCTTGAAGGCATCTTTTATTATGTTGACTTCGGGTCATTCAAATGTGCCTTGAGGAGAAGATGTTTCTCTGTCAGCAATTGGTTGATGTCTTCGGAATTTTAATCAAGCCAGTCTTTATGCTTTTCTTTTGGGAGGGGGGGGGGGGGGGCGGGCTGGACCCAGGATTTCCATAGCAGTGTTGAAAATTATCCCCTTTAGGGCTCTCCATTCTGTTTCCGCATTCTGTTTAACTGCAGCATTGGACTTGAGGCGGTCTTCCAGCATATTTTCAAACGGCAGCTGCATTTTTTTTGCTTTAGGCGGGTGACAATCGACGGTGTTTTGTATTTTACTTCTTGACGACGCCGTGGTGATTTGATGTGTATGTTTATTTTCGAGATAATGAGACGATGGTCTGTCCAACATTCGGCACCGACCATGGATTTTGTCACCCGAATGTCTTGTCTGTCACTCCCCCTTAAGATGACATAGTCAATGAGGTGCCAGTGTTTCGAGCGAGGGTGCACCCATCATGTCCTATTTCTCGTGGAAAGACGGAAAATTGTGTTGATGATCAGGAGATCGTGTTCGGCACAGGTATGATGGAGGAGGAGTCCATTTCTGTTACAATTTCCGACTCCGTGCTTTCCAATAATGCCACTCTCAGAGGTGGTGTCCGTGCCTACTCTGGCATTGAAATCCCCAAGGAGTATAAGTTTGACTCCTTTGGGAATATATGTTAATATACTGTGGTGGTCCTCATAGAACTTGTTCTTGACGTTATCATCATTGGTCATGGTTGGTGCGTAGACACGATGGTTGCATGCTTCCTTCCATTCAGCAGGGACAACTTAATGGTCATAATCCTGTCGTTCATAGCCTTCGGAAATCCAGCTAGTTTGCCAACCATGGCAAATCCCACACCGGACTGGCGTCTTTGATCGCTTTTCCTTCCACTCAAGAAGAATGTGCAGCCGACACCTATTTCACAGATTTGGCCTTCTTCAGCAAGTCGTGTCTCGCTCAAGGCTGTAATGTCGATTTTGTACTTGCCCAGCTCTCTCCCAATCAGTGCTGTTCGTCTCTCTGGGCCCGACCCGCCGGATCTATCAAGTAGGGTGCGTAAATTCCATATTCCGATTATCAAGGGAATATGGTTTGCTCTTTTAACTTTACCTGTTTTTACTTTTTATGTCGACCGCACTGTAGGGTGCCCACCAACCGCGGCTAGCTGGTTAGGAGATGATGGAGCAGATAATGTTTAGGACACCTTTTCTAGCGCCTTCCTCATGCTAAGAAGGTGAGCAGCGTGTTCCTATAGATGGCTGCTCAGTCGCTCAGGGGGCTGCCGAATTCCACTATGTTACATGTGATATGGTCATTTGCATTTTACTTCTCTTAGAGATGACATGCCGACTTCGTGGCTTAGAGGTTATGACTTTACTCCGTAATCTCGTATACTCTCGTAGGTAACGTGATGACGGTGAGAATCAGCAGTGGTTCGAATCGCATCGGTAACTTACGGGGTATGTGAGCCGGTCGCTCAGAAAGCAATGGCAAACTACTGAGCGTAATCTTGCCAAGAAATCAACATACAGCTGAAAGATGCTGGTGTTGACAGCAATGTCCTGTAAAAAAAAGGATATGCAAAAAAAAAAGATGACATTAATTCTCTTAGAGATGACATAACTTCTCTTACAGATGACATTACTTCTCTTACAGATGACATAACTTCTCTTACAGATGACATTACTTCTCTTACAGATGACATTACTTCTCTTAGAGATGACATTACTTCTCCAACTGATGGCATAACTTCTCTTACAGATTACATTATTTTTTTCTTAGAAATAACATTAGTTTGTTTACAGAACTTATCTTACAGGTGACATAGATTTGTTTACATTACTTCACTCACAAATTACATTACTTCCCTTACAGCTGACATTAATTTGCTTACATTACTTCTCTCACATATTACATTACTTCTGTTACATATGACATTAATGTGCTTACATTACTTCTCTTACTGATGACATTAATTTGCTCACATTACTTCTCTTACATATTGCATTACTTCTATTACATATGACATTAATTTGCTTACACTACTTCTCTTACAGCTGACATTAATTTACTTACATTACTTCTCTTACATATTGCATTACTTCTGTTACAGATGACATTAATTTGCTTACATTACTTCTCTTACAGATGACATTAATTTGCTTAAATTACTTCTTGTACATATTACATTACTTCTGTTACAGATGACATTAATTTGCTTACATTAAGTCTCTTACAGATGCCATTAATTTGCTTACACTACTTCTCCTACAGATGACATTAATGTGCTTACATTACTTCACTTACATATTACATTACCTCTGTTACAGATTACATTAAATTGCTTACATTACTTCTCTTACAGATGACATTAATTTGCTTACATTACTTCTGTTACAGATGACATTATTTTCCTTACATTACTTCTGTTACAGATGACATTAATTTGCTTACATTACTAGTGTTACAGATTACAATAATTTGCTTACATTACTTCTGTTACAGATGACATTAATTTGCTTACATTACTTCTCTTACAGATGACATTAATCAGGCAATTAAGATCCAGAAAGATAAGACTGAATTGCAGGGTAATGTTTGTGTCTGTCTGTCTGACTGTCTGTCTGTTTGGGATATTGTTTATGTGTGAATCTCTTCTTACAAAACATATGTTAAAAAATGTTCTTGTTTAATTGATCTACATTGTTTGTTTTCTTTTCCCTATTCCTTCTTTCTGTGATTGTGCCTACATTGGCTAGTCTAATTTTTGGGGTTTTTCACTCTTTCTTTCTTTCTTTCTTTCTTTCTTTCTTTCTTTCTTTCTTTCTTTCTTTCTTTCTTTCTTTCTTTCTTTCTTTCTTTCTTTCTTTCTTTCTTTCTTTCTTTCTTTCTTTATGTCTTTCTTTCTTTCTTTCTTTCTTTATGTCTTTCTTTCTTTATGTCTTTCTTTCTTTATGTCTGTCTGTCTGTCTGACTGTCTGTCTGTCTGTCTGTCTGTCTGTCTGTCTGTCTGTCTGTCTGTTGGTCTGTCTGTCTGCCTGTCTGCCTGCCTGTCTGCCTGTCTGCCTGTCTGCCTGTCTGCCTGTCTGCCTGTCTGCCTGTCTGCCTGTCTGCCTGTCTGCCTGCCTGCCTGTCTGTCTGTCTGTCTGTCTGTCTGTCTGTCTGTCTGCCTGTCTGCCTGCCTGCCTGCCTGTCTGTCTGTCTGTCTGTCTGCCTGCCTGCCTGCCTGCCTGTCTGTCTGTCTGTCTGTCTTACTATTATTATTATGTGATCATGTGCTACCTCATGCGGGCCTACAATAGGCATTAGAGAATTGAGTACGGAAGTACGGAACTCCGGGAAAAGCTGGCAGCCATCCCACAACAACAGATACAACAGCAAATCGGATCTATCTAAAGGAGATGCCATTCTCTGATAGAGACCATAGGAGGCCATACACCTCACTGAAACGGAGACCTCAATCGCAAGGTCTAATAGCCCAAACCCAATTTAATGAACATCGTTTCATTGTTAAAGTCGGAAAGTTTCTTCATACCAGGATTGAAACATTAATTCCGTAAATTAAAATGTTGGTACAAGTTTGCAATTGAAACTGCGATAATGTTGCGTTTCGTGTTTTTCTTTTTGAACAGTATATTTGCCCCATACATTTGATGTTTGTTTTCCTTATGGTTATGATGAATGATCTCGTAATACTCGGAGCATCCAATACATCTCCGTGATTGTTGTCTTCTCTCCATCCATCATTCATCATGTGCCATGCCGATAAGCGTGCGCGGTCGTGTTTTGCCATCTCACTCGATCACCCGAGTCGTGGATCAGCTCTGTGTTCCTGTCTCGACCATCCCACGTGGCCAAGCCATCTAGGAATTTACTTCTTTGTCTTCCCCTTGGTCTATTCCCTTCTATCTTGCCAGTTGTCACCAAGTTCTCCAAGTCATTTCTTCTCATAACATTCCCAAAAAGTCTTGACTGTCTACGTTTAATGTCTCTAATCAGTCTACGATCTTCATTTGTTCCTTGAAGGACTTGTTCATTGGTTTTTCTGTCTGTCCATGGTATTCCTTGTATTTTCCTCAGAAACCACATTTCCACAGCAATCGGATGTTTTTCAGCTTGACTGCTCATTGTCCACGCTTCACATCCATACAAAAGTACAGGTTCTATGTAGCACTTCAACGCTCTTTTTCTTGTTTCAATTGATATCTTTTTTATTGGTCAGTATGTTTTTCATCTTGCAAACGCCTACCTTCGCCATGGCAATTCTTGTTCTAATCTCTTCAAGGCATGTCGCATCAGATGTTATAACTGTGCCGAGATAACTGTACCGATTCACTTGTTTAAGAATATGCCCATTTACTTGTATATTACATTGTTCCTTCTTCCTAGTGACGACCATAATCTGTGTCTTCTTACAATTCAATTCTAACCCTAGTTGTTCACCGTGTGCAACAACCGCATCTACTAAATGTTGCAGGTCCTGTTCATTGTCTGCAACCAAGACTGTTTCGTCTGCAAATCTCATGTTACTGATGTATCGTCCCCCAGTGATGATTCCTTCCATATCTTCTATATTTATGAAAATATTTTCACTGTACAGGGAAAAAAATCTGGAGAAATTACATATCCCTGTCTCACACCTCTCTTAATTGGCTGATATTGACCTACTTCCTTATCAATTCTTATGGCAGCTTGTTGTTTCAATATATGTTTTTACGAATCTAAGGTCTTTTCCATCAATTTATAGATCTTCAAGCATCCTTATTATGTCGACATATCTCACTTTATGGAAAGCCTTTGTATAGTCAATAAAGCAAAGGTACAGATCTTTGTTTACTTCCAAAGAACGTTCAATTGCTGTTCTCAGTATATAGACAACATTTACTGTGCCTTTCCTTCTACAAACCCACATTGTTCTTCCCATATTTCAAGTTGTATTTTCTTCCAAACTCTTTGCATGATAATTCTCAGCAAAATCTTCGTGATGTGGCTCATTATACTAACTGTTCGATGTTGATCACATTTAAAGGCTCCTGATTTCTTCGGGATTGCAATAAGTATGTAATTATAAAGATATATCTTCAGTATCGTATATTGATTCCAGCAGTCTGGTAACATGGACTATTCCATATTCTTTTAGGGCACTGATCATTTCTGTTGTGATGTTATCTGTACCCGGGGTCTTGTCAGTTTTCATAAGGTTAAGAGCATTCTGAACTTCGATCTTCAAAGTTGATGGGCCTTCATTATTATTCCGAAAATCATACTGTTCTTCTCTTGTATCATCATTAAGGTCTTTGACGTAATCTGACCACGCAATTAAATCTGATCTTGTTCTATTATGATGTTGCCATCTTTGGTTTTTAGGCAACCCTTAGATGTGTGTGTTCTTTTGTTAGTGATGTCATTAATTCTTTTGTTGTCTTCTCTGGCCACGATATTTTCAACTTTCTTCTCAGAACCACATCAACTAGTAACCCAATTATATTTGCAATACTCTATTCTAATCCTTTGGTCATTTTGGTTTTGTCTGTCACAGACTCGCTTTCCAAACTGTTCGGTGGTAAACAAGACAAAGCAGATGATTCTAACAAAGCTGTTGTTGGTGGTATGTATGTGATTACATTGTCTTTCTACATCAGTGATTGTAAAATTCCTGGAGCATAATCAGTAGATACATTAAATTTATGTTTATGCGTATGTTCTTCTGCCGCTCTGTGTGTCCATCTGCTAACCTGTCTGTCTTCTATTTGTCTGGTTGTCTGTCGGTCTGTCTGTTCCCTCTTCTGTCTGTCTGTCTGTCTGTCTGTCTGTCTGTCTGCCTGCCTGCCTGCCTGCCTGCCTGTCTGTCTGTCTGTCTGTCTGTCTGTCTGTCTGTCTGTCTGTCTGTCTGTCTGTCTGTCTGTCTGTCTGTCTGTCTGTCTTACTATTATTATTATGTGATCATGTGCTACCTCATGCGGGCCTACAATAGGCATTAGAGAATTGAGTACGGAAGTACGGAACTCCGGGAAGAGCTAGCAGCCATCCCACAACAACAGATTCAACAGCAAATCGGATCTATGTAAAGGAGATGCCATTCTCTGATAGAGACCATAGGAGGCCATACACCTCACTGAAACGGAGACCTCAATCGCAAGGTCTAATAGCGCAAACCCAATTTATTGAACATCGTTTCATTGTTAAAGTCGGAAAGTTTCTTCATACCAGGATTGAAACATTAATTCCGTAAATTAAAATGTTGGTACAAGTTTGCAATTGAAACTGCGATAATGTTGCGTTTCGTGTTTTTCTTTTTGAACAGTATATTTGCCCCATACATTTAATGTTTGTTTTCCTTATGGTTATGATGAATGATCTCGTAACACTCGGATCACCCAATACATCTCCGTGATAGTTGTCTTCTCTCCATCCATCATTCATCATGTGCCATGCCGATAAGCGTGGGCTGTCATGTTTTGCCATCTCACTAGATCACCAGAGTCGTGGATCACCTCCCGGGGTCTTGCCAGTTTTAATATGGTTAAGAGCATTCTGAACTTCGATCTTCAAAGTTGGTGGGCCTTCATTATTATTCCGAAAATCATATTGTTCTTCTCTTGTATCATCATAAAGGTCTTTGACGTAATCTGACCACGCATGTAAAATCTGATCTTGTTCTATTATGATGTTGCCATCTTTGGTTTTTAGGCAACCCTTAGATGTGTGTGTTCTTTTGTTAGTGATGTCATTAAATCTTTTGTTGTCTTCTCTGGCCACGATATTTTCAACTTTCTTCTCAGAACCACATCAACTAGTAACCCAATTATATTTGCAATACTCTATTCTAATCCTTTGGTCATTTTGGTTTTGTCTGTTACAGACTCGCTTTCCAAACTGTTGGGTGGTAAACAAGACAAAACAGATGATTCTAACAAAGCTGTTGTTAGTGGTATGTATGTGATTACTTTGTCTTTCTACTTCAGTGATTGTAAAATTCCTGGAGCATAATCAGTAGATACATTAAATTTGTGTTTATGCCTATGTTCTTCTGCCGCTCTGTGTGTCCATCTGCTCCTCTGTCTGTCTTCTATTTGTCTGGTTGTCTGTCGGTCTGTCTGTTCCATCTTCTGTCTCTTCACCTGTCTGTCTGTCTGTCTGTCTGTCTGTCTGTCTGTCTGTCTGTCTGTCTGTCTGTCTGTCTGTCTGTCTGTCTGTCTGTCTGTCTGTCTGTCTGTCTGTCTGTCTGTCTGTCTGTCTGTCTGTCTGTCTGTCTGTCTTACTATTATTATTATGTGATCATGTGCTACCTCATGCGGGCCTACAATAGGCATTAGAGAATTGAGTACGGAAGTACGGAACTCCGGGAAGAGCTAGCAGCCATCCCACAACAACAGATTCAACAGCAAATCGGATCTATGTAAAGGAGATGCCATTCTCTGATAGAGACCATAGGAGGCCATACACCTCACTGAAACGGAGACCTCAATCGCAAGGTCTAATAGCCCAAACCCAATTTATTGAACATCGTTTCATTGTTAAAGTCGGAAAGTTTCTTCATACCAAGATTGAAACATTAATTCCGTAAATTAAAATGTTGGTACAAGTTTGCAATTGAAACTGCGATAATGTTGCGTTTCGTGTTTTTCTTTTTGAACAGTATATTTGCCCCATACATTTAATGTTTGTTTTCCTTATGGTTATGATGAATGATCTCGTAACACTCGGAGCATCCAATACATCTCCGTGATAGTTGTCTTCTCTCCATCCATCATTCATCATGTGCCATGCCGATAAGCGTGGGCTGTCATGTTTTGCCATCTCACTAGATCACCAGAGTCGTGGATCACCTCCCGGGGTCTTGCCAGTTTTAATATGGTTAAGAGCATTCTGAACTTCGATCTTCAAAGTTGGTGGGCCTTCATTATTATTCCGAAAATCATATTGTTCTTCTCGTGTATCATCATAAAGGTCTTTGACGTAATCTGACCACGCATGTAAAATCTGATCTTGTTCTATTATGATGTTGCCATCTTTGGTTTTTAGGCAACCCTTAGATGTGTGTGTTCTTTTGTTAGTGATGTCATTAAATCTTTTGTTGTCTTCTCTGGCCACGATATTTTCAACTTTCTTCTCAGAACCACATCAACTAGTAACCCAATTATATTTGCAATACTCTATTCTAATCCTTTGGTCATTTTGGTTTTGTCTGTTACAGACTCGCTTTCCAAACTGTTGGGTGGTAAACAAGACAAAACAGATGATTCTAACAAAGCTGTTGTTAGTGGTATGTATGTGATTACTTTGTCTTTCTACTTCAGTGATTGTAAAATTCCTGGAGCATAATCAGTAGATACATTAAATTTGTGTTTATGCCTATGTTCTTCTGCCGCTCTGTGTGTCCATCTGCTCCTCTGTCTGTCTTCTATTTGTCTGGTTGTCTGTCGGTCTGTCTGTTCCATCTTCTGTCTCTTCACCTGTCTGTCTGTCTGTCTGTCTGTCTGTCTGTCTGTCTGTCTGTCTGTCTGTCTGTCTGTCTGTCTGTCTGTCTGTCTGTCTGTCTGTCTGTCTGTCTGTCTGTCTGTCTGTCTGTCTGTCTGTCTGTCTGTCTGTCTGTCTTACTATTATTATTATGTGATCATGTGCTACCTCATGCGGGCCTACAATAGGCATTAGAGAATTGAGTACGGAAGTACGGAACTCCGGGAAGAGCTAGCAGCCATCCCACAACAACAGATTCAACAGCAAATCGGATCTATGTAAAGGAGATGCCATTCTCTGATAGAGACCATAGGAGGCCATACACCTCACTGAAACGGAGACCTCAATCGCAAGGTCTAATAGCCCAAACCCAATTTATTGAACATCGTTTCATTGTTAAAGTCGGAAAGTTTCTTCATACCAAGATTGAAACATTAATTCCGTAAATTAAAATGTTGGTACAAGTTTGCAATTGAAACTGCGATAATGTTGCGTTTCGTGTTTTTCTTTTTGAACAGTATATTTGCCCCATACATTTAATGTTTGTTTTCCTTATGGTTATGATGAATGATCTCGTAACACTCGGAGCATCCAATACATCTCCGTGATAGTTGTCTTCTCTCCATCCATCATTCATCATGTGCCATGCCGATAAGCGTGGGCTGTCATGTTTTGCCATCTCACTAGATCACCAGAGTCGTGGATCACCTCCCGGGGTCTTGCCAGTTTTAATATGGTTAAGAGCATTCTGAACTTCGATCTTCAAAGTTGGTGGGCCTTCATTATTATTCCGAAAATCATATTGTTCTTCTCGTGTATCATCATAAAGGTCTTTGACGTAATCTGACCACGCATGTAAAATCTGATCTTGTTCTATTATGATGTTGCCATCTTTGGATTTTAGGCAACCCTTAGATGTGTGTGTTCTTTTGTTAGTGATGTCATTAAATCTTTTGTTGTCTTCTCTGGCCACGATATTTTCAACTTTCTTCTCAGAACCACATCAACTAGTAACCCAATTATATTTGCAATACTCTATTCTAATCCTTTGGTCATTTTGGTTTTGTCTGTTACAGACTCGCTTTCCAAACTGTTGGGTGGTAAACAAGACAAAACAGATGATTCTAACAAAGCTGTTGTTAGTGGTATGTATGTGATTACTTTGTCTTTCTACTTCAGTGATTGTAAAATTCCTGGAGCATAATCAGTAGATACATTAAATTTGTGTTTATGCCTATGTTCTTCTGCCGCTCTGTGTGTCCATCTGCTCCTCTGTCTGTCTTCTATTTGTCTGGTTGTCTGTCGGTCTGTCTGTTCCATCTTCTGTCTCTTCACCTGTCTGTCTGTCTGTCTGTCTGTCTGTCTGTCTGTCTGTCTGTCTGTCTGTCTGTCTGTCTGTCTGTCTGTCTGTCTGTCTGTCTGTCTGTCTGTCTGTCTGTCTGTCTGTCTGTCTGTCTGTCTGTCTGTCTGTCTGTCTGTCTGTCTGTCTGTCTGTCTGTCTGTCTGTCTGTCTGTCTGTCTGTCTGTCTGTCTGTCTGTCTGTCTGTCTGTCTGTCTGTCTGTCTGTCTGTCTGTCTGTCTGTCTGTCTGTCTGTCTGTCTGTCTGTCTGTCTGTCTGTCTGTCTGTCTGTCTGTCTGTCTGTCTGTCTGTCTGTCTGTCTGTCTGTCTGTCTGTCTGTCTGTCTGTCTGTCTGTCTGTCTGTCTGTCTGTCTGTCTGTCTGTCTGTCTGTCTGTCTGTCTGTCTGTCTGTCTGTCTGTCTGTCTGTCTGTCTGTCTGTCTGTCTGTCTGTCTGTCTGTCTGTCTGTCTGTCTGTCTGTCTGTCTGTCTGTCTGTCTGTCTGTCTGTCTGTCTGTCTGTCTGTCTGTCTGTCTGTCTGTCTGTCTGTCTGTCTGTCTGTCTGTCTGTCATATCCTTATTATGTCGTCTGTCTGTCTGTCTGTCTGTCTGTCTGTCTGTCTGTCTGTCTGTCTGTCTGTCTGTCTGTCTGTCTGTCTGTCTGTCTGTCTGTCTTACTATTATTATGTGATCATGTGCTACCTCATGCGGGCCTACAATAGGCAGTAGAGAATTGAGTACGGAAGTACGGAACTCCGGGAAGAGCTGGCAGCTATCCCACATCAACAGATCCAACAGCAAATCGCATCTATGTCAAGGAGATGCCGTTCTCTGATAGAGGCCATAGGAGACCATACACCTCACTGAAACGGAGACCTCAGTCGCAAAGACTAATAGCCCAAACCAAATTTAATGAACATCATGTCATTGTTAAAGTCGGAAAGTTTCTTCACACCAGGATTGAAACATTAATTCCGTAAATTAAAATGTTGATACATGTTTGCAATTGAAATTGCGATAATGTTGCGTTTCGTGTTTTTCTTTTTGAACAGTATATTTGCCCCATACATTTGATGTTTGTTTTCCTGATGGTTATGATGAATGATCTCGTAACACTCGGAGCACCCAATACATCTCCGTGATTGTTGTCTTCTCTCCATCCATCATTCATCATGTGCCATGCCGATAAGCGTGTGCGGTCGTGTTTTGCCATCTCACTCGATCACCCGAGTCGTGGATCAGCTCTGTGTTCCTGTCTCGACCATTCCACGTGGCCAAGCCATCTAGGAATTTACTTCTTTGTCTTCCCCTTGGTCTATTCCCTTCTATCTTGCCAGTTGTCACCAAGTTCTCCAAGTCATTTCTTCTCATAACATGCACAAAAAGTCTTGACTGTCTACGTCTAATGTCTCTAATCAGTCTTCGATCTTCATTTGTTCCTTGAAGGACTTGTTCATTGGTTTTTCTGTCTGTCCATGGTATTCCTTGTATTTTCCTCAGAAACCACATTTCCACAGCAATCGGATGTTTTTCAGCTTGACTGCTCATTGCCCACGCTTCACATCCATACAAAAGTACAGGTTCTATGTAGCACTTCAACACTCTTTTTCTTGTTTCAATTGATATCTTTTTTATTGGTCAGTATGTTTTTCATCTTGCAAAAGCCTACCTTCGCCATGGCAATTATTGTTCTAATCTCTTCAAGGCATGATGCATCAGATGTTATAACTGTGCCGAGATAACTGTACCGATTCTTTTGTTGAAGAATATGTCCATTTACTTGTATATTACATTGTTCCTTCTTCCTAGTGACGACCATAATCTGTGTCTTCTTACAATTCAATTCTAACCCTAGTTGTTCACCGTGTGCAACAACCGCATCTACTAAATGTTGCAGGTCCTGTTCATTGTCTGCAACCAAGACTGTTTCGTCTGCAAATCTCATGTTACTGATGTATCGTCCCCCAGTGATGATTCCTTCCATATCTTCTATATTTATGAAAATATTTTCACTGTACAGGGAAAAAAATCTGGAGAAATTACATATCCCTGTCTCACACCTCTCTTAATTGGCTGATATTGACCTACTTCCTTATCAATTCTTATGGCAGCTTGTTGTTTCAATATATGTTTTTACGAATCTAAGGTCTTTTCCATCAATTTATAGATCTTCAAGCATCCTTATTATGTCGACATATCTCACTTTATGGAAAGCCTTTGTATAGTCAATAAAGCAAAGGTACAGATCTTTGTTTACTTCCAAAGAACGTTCAATTGCTGTTCTCAGTATATAGACAACATTTACTGTGCCTTTCCTTCTACAAACCCACATTGTTCTTCCCATATTTCAAGTTGTATTTTCTTCCAAACTCTTTGCATGATAATTCTCAGCAAAATCTTCGTGATGTGGCTCATTATACTAACTGTTCGATGTTGATCACATTTAAAGGCTCCTGATTTCTTCGGGATTGCAATAAGTATGTAATTATAAAGATATATCTTCAGTATCGTATATTGATTCCAGCAGTCTGGTAACATGGACTATTCCATATTCTTTTAGGGCACTGATCATTTCTGTTGTGATGTTATCTGTACCCGGGGTCTTGTCAGTTTTCATAAGGTTAAGAGCATTCTGAACTTCGATCTTCAAAGTTGATGGGCCTTCATTATTATTCCGAAAATCATACTGTTCTTCTCTTGTATCATCATTAAGGTCTTTGACGTAATCTGACCACGCAATTAAATCTGATCTTGTTCTATTATGATGTTGCCATCTTTGGTTTTTAGGCAACCCTTAGATGTGTGTGTTCTTTTGTTAGTGATGTCATTAATTCTTTTGTTGTCTTCTCTGGCCACGATATTTTCAACTTTCTTCTCAGAACCACATCAACTAGTAACCCAATTATATTTGCAATACTCTATTCTAATCCTTTGGTCATTTTGGTTTTGTCTGTCACAGACTCGCTTTCCAAACTGTTCGGTGGTAAACAAGACAAAGCAGATGATTCTAACAAGGTAAACAAGACAAAGCAGATGATTCTAACAAAGCTGTTGTTGGTGGTATGTATGTGATTACATTGTCTTTCTACATCAGTGATTGTAAAATTCCTGGAGCATAATCAGTAGATACATTAAATTTATGTTTATGCGTATGTTCTTCTGCCGCTCTGTGTGTCCATCTGCTAACCTGTCTGTCTTCTATTTGTCTGGTTGTCTGTCGGTCTGTCTGTTCCCTCTTCTGTCTGTCTGTCTGTCTGTCTGTCTGTCTGTCTGCCTGCCTGCCTGCCTGCCTGCCTGTCTGTCTGTCTGTCTGTCTGTCTGTCTGTCTGTCTGTCTGTCTGTCTGTCTGTCTGTCTGTCTGTCTTACTATTATTATTATGTGATCATGTGCTACCTCATGCGGGCCTACAATAGGCATTAGAGAATTGAGTACGGAAGTACGGAACTCCGGGAAGAGCTAGCAGCCATCCCACAACAACAGATTCAACAGCAAATCGGATCTATGTAAAGGAGATGCCATTCTCTGATAGAGACCATAGGAGGCCATACACCTCACTGAAACGGAGACCTCAATCGCAAGGTCTAATAGCGCAAACCCAATTTATTGAACATCGTTTCATTGTTAAAGTCGGAAAGTTTCTTCATACCAGGATTGAAACATTAATTCCGTAAATTAAAATGTTGGTACAAGTTTGCAATTGAAACTGCGATAATGTTGCGTTTCGTGTTTTTCTTTTTGAACAGTATATTTGCCCCATACATTTAATGTTTGTTTTCCTTATGGTTATGATGAATGATCTCGTAACACTCGGATCACCCAATACATCTCCGTGATAGTTGTCTTCTCTCCATCCATCATTCATCATGTGCCATGCCGATAAGCGTGGGCTGTCATGTTTTGCCATCTCACTAGATCACCAGAGTCGTGGATCACCTCCCGGGGTCTTGCCAGTTTTAATATGGTTAAGAGCATTCTGAACTTCGATCTTCAAAGTTGGTGGGCCTTCATTATTATTCCGAAAATCATATTGTTCTTCTCTTGTATCATCATAAAGGTCTTTGACGTAATCTGACCACGCATGTAAAATCTGATCTTGTTCTATTATGATGTTGCCATCTTTGGTTTTTAGGCAACCCTTAGATGTGTGTGTTCTTTTGTTAGTGATGTCATTAAATCTTTTGTTGTCTTCTCTGGCCACGATATTTTCAACTTTCTTCTCAGAACCACATCAACTAGTAACCCAATTATATTTGCAATACTCTATTCTAATCCTTTGGTCATTTTGGTTTTGTCTGTTACAGACTCGCTTTCCAAACTGTTGGGTGGTAAACAAGACAAAACAGATGATTCTAACAAAGCTGTTGTTAGTGGTATGTATGTGATTACTTTGTCTTTCTACTTCAGTGATTGTAAAATTCCTGGAGCATAATCAGTAGATACATTAAATTTGTGTTTATGCCTATGTTCTTCTGCCGCTCTGTGTGTCCATCTGCTCCTCTGTCTGTCTTCTATTTGTCTGGTTGTCTGTCGGTCTGTCTGTTCCATCTTCTGTCTCTTCACCTGTCTGTCTGTCTGTCTGTCTGTCTGTCTGTCTGTCTGTCTGTCTGTCTGTCTGTCTGTCTGTCTGTCTGTCTGTCTGTCTGTCTGTCTGTCTGTCTGTCTGTCTGTCTGTCTGTCTGTCTGTCTGTCTGTCTGTCTGTCTGTCTGTCTGTCTGTCTGTCTGTCTGTCTGTCTGTCTGTCTGTCTGTCTGTCTGTCTGTCTGTCTGTCTGTCTGTCTGTCTGTCTGTCTGTCTGTCTGTCTGTCTGTCTGTCTGTCTGTCTGTCTGTCTGTCTGTCTGTCTGTCTGTCTGTCTGTCTGTCTGTCTGTCTGTCTGTCTGTCTGTCTGTCTGTCTGTCTGTCTGTCTGTCTGTCTGTCTGTCTGTCTGTCTGTCTGTCTGTCTGTCTGTCTGTCTGTCTGTCTGTCTGTCTGTCTGTCTGTCTGTCTGTCTGTCTGTCTGTCTGTCTGTCTGTCTGTCTGTCTGTCTGTCTGTCTGTCTGTCTGTCTGTCTGTCTGTCTGTCTGTCTGTCTGTCTGTCTGTCTGTCTGTCTGTCTGTCTGTCTGTCTGTCTGTCTGTCTGTCTGTCTGTCTGTCTGTCTGTCTGTCTGTCTGTCTGTCTGTCTGTCTGTCTGTCTGTCTGTCTGTCTGTCTGTCTGTCTGTCTGTCTGTCTGTCTGTCTGTCTGTCTGTCTGTCTGTCTGTCTGTCTGTCTGTCTGTCTGTCTGTCTGTCTGTCTGTCTGTCTGTCTGTCTGTCTGTCTGTCTGTCTGTCTGTCTGTCATATCCTTATTATGTCGTCTGTCTGTCTGTCTGTCTGTCTGTCTGTCTGTCTGTCTGTCTGTCTGTCTGTCTGTCTGTCTGTCTTACTATTATTATGTGATCATGTGCTACCTCATGCGGGCCTACAATAGGCAGTAGAGAATTGAGTACGGAAGTACGGAACTCCGGGAAGAGCTGGCAGCTATCCCACATCAACAGATCCAACAGCAAATCGCATCTATGTCAAGGAGATGCCGTTCTCTGATAGAGGCCATAGGAGACCATACACCTCACTGAAACGGAGACCTCAGTCGCAAAGACTAATAGCCCAAACCAAATTTAATGAACATCATGTCATTGTTAAAGTCGGAAAGTTTCTTCACACCAGGATTGAAACATTAATTCCGTAAATTAAAATGTTGATACATGTTTGCAATTGAAATTGCGATAATGTTGCGTTTCGTGTTTTTCTTTTTGAACAGTATATTTGCCCCATACATTTGATGTTTGTTTTCCTGATGGTTATGATGAATGATCTCGTAACACTCGGAGCACCCAATACATCTCCGTGATTGTTGTCTTCTCTCCATCCATCATTCATCATGTGCCATGCCGATAAGCGTGTGCGGTCGTGTTTTGCCATCTCACTCGATCACCCGAGTCGTGGATCAGCTCTGTGTTCCTGTCTCGACCATTCCACGTGGCCAAGCCATCTAGGAATTTACTTCTTTGTCTTCCCCTTGGTCTATTCCCTTCTATCTTGCCAGTTGTCACCAAGTTCTCCAAGTCATTTCTTCTCATAACATGCACAAAAAGTCTTGACTGTCTACGTCTAATGTCTCTAATCAGTCTTCGATCTTCATTTGTTCCTTGAAGGACTTGTTCATTGGTTTTTCTGTCTGTCCATGGTATTCCTTGTATTTTCCTCAGAAACCACATTTCCACAGCAATCGGATGTTTTTCAGCTTGACTGCTCATTGCCCACGCTTCACATCCATACAAAAGTACAGGTTCTATGTAGCACTTCAACACTCTTTTTCTTGTTTCAATTGATATCTTTTTTATTGGTCAGTATGTTTTTCATCTTGCAAAAGCCTACCTTCGCCATGGCAATTATTGTTCTAATCTCTTCAAGGCATGATGCATCAGATGTTATAACTGTGCCGAGATAACTGTACCGATTCTTTTGTTGAAGAATATGTCCATTTACTTGTATATTACATTGTTCCTTCTTCCTAGTGACGACCATAATCTGTGTCTTCTTACAATTCAATTCTAACCCTAGTTGTTCACCGTGTGCAACAACCGCATCTACTAAATGTTGCAGGTCCTGTTCATTGTCTGCAACCAAGACTGTTTCGTCTGCAAATCTCATGTTACTGATGTATCGTCCCCCAGTGATGATTCCTTCCATATCTTCTATATTTCTGAAAATATTTTCACTGTACAGGGAAAAAAAATCTGGAGAAATTACATATCCCTGTCTCACACCTCTATTAATTGGCTGATATTGACCTACTTCCTTATCAATTCTTATGGCAGCTTGTTGTTTCAATATATGTTTTTACGAGTCTAAGGTCTTTTCCATCAATTTATAGATCTTCAAGCATCCTTATTATGTCGACATATCTCACTTTATGGAAAGCCTTTGTATAGTCAATAAAGCAAAGGTACAGATTTTTGTTTACATATCCCTGTCTCACACCTCTCTTAATTGGCTGATATTGACCTACTTCCTTATCAATTCTTATGGCAGCTTGTTGTTTCAATATATGTTTTTACGAGTCTAAGGTCTTTTCCATCAATTTATAGATCTTCAAGCATCCTTATTATGTCGACATATCTCACTTTATGGAAAGCCTTTGTATAGTCAATAAAGCAAAGGTACAGATTTTTGTTTACTTCCAAAGAACGTTCAATAGTGGTTCTCAGTATATACACAACATTTACTGTGCCCTTGCCTTCTACAAACCCACATTGTTCTTCTCATATTTCAAGTTGTATTTTCTTCCTAACTCTTTGCATGATAATTCTCAGCAAAATCTTCGTGATGTGGCTCATTATACTAACTGTTCGATGTTGATCACATTCAAAGGCTCCTGATTTCTTTGGGATTGCAATAAGTATATAATTATAAAGGTATATCTTCAGTATTGTATATTGATTCCAGCAGTCTGGTAACATGGACTATTCCATATTCTTTTAGGGCACTGATAATTTCTGTTGTGATGTTATCTGTACCCGGGGTCTTGCCAGTTTTCATATGGTTAAGAGCATTCTGAACTTCGATCTTCAAAGTTGGTGGGCCTTCATTATTATTCCGAAAATCATACTGTTCTTCTCTTGTATCATCATAAAGGTCTTTGACGTAATCTGACCACGCATGTAAAATCTGATCTTTTTCTATTATGATGTTGCCATCTTTGGTTTTTAGGCAACCCTTAGATGTGTGTGTTCTTTTGTTAGTGATGTCATTAATTCTTTTGTTGTCTTCTCTGGCCACGATATTTTCAACTTTCTTCTCAGAAACACATCAACTAGTAACCCAATTATATTTGCAATACTCTATTCTAATTCTTTGGTCATTTTGGTTTTGTCTGTCACAGACTCGCTTTCCAAACTGTTGGGTGGTAAACAAGACAAAACTGATGATTCTAACAAAGCTGTTGTTAGTGGTATGTATGTGATTACTTGGTCTTTCTACATCAGTGATTGTAAAATTCCTGGAGCATAATCAGTAGATACATTAAATTTGTGTTTATGCGTATGTTCTTCTGCCGCTCTGTGTGTCCATCTGCTACCCTGTCTGTCTTCTATTTGTCTGGTTGTCTGTCGGTCTATCTGTTCCCTCTTCTGTCACTTCACCTGTCTGTCTGTCTGTCTGTCTGTCTGTCTGTCTGTCTGCCTGCCTGCCTGCCTGCCTGCCTGCCTGTCTGTCTGTCTGTCTGTCTGTCTTACTATTATTATGTGATCATGTGCTACCTCATGCGGGCCTACAATAGGCAGTAGAGAATTGAGTACGGAAGTACGGAACTCCGGGAAGAGCTGGCAGTCATCCCACAACAACAGATACAACAGCAAATCGCATCTATGTCAAGGAGATGCCGTTCTCTGATAGAGGCCACAGGAGGCCATACACCTCACTGAAACGGAGACCTCAGTCGCAAGGTCTAATAGTCCAAACCCAATTTAATGAACATCATGTCATTTTTAAAGTCGGAAAGTTTCTTCATAGCAGGATTGAAACATTTATTCCATAAATTAAAATGTTTGTACAAGTTTGCAATTGAAATTGCGATAATGTTGCGTTTCGTGTTTTTCTTTTTGAACAGTATGTTTGCCCCATACATTTGATGTTTGTTTTCCTTATGGTTATGATGAATGATCTCGTAATACTCGGAGCACCCAATACATCTCCGTGATTGTTGTCTTCTCTCCATCCATCATTCATCATGTGCCATGTCGATAAGCGTGGGCGGTCATGTTTTGCCATCTCACTCGATCACCCGAGTCGTGGATCAGCTCTGTGTTCCTGTCTCGACCATTCCACGTGGCCAAGCCATCTAGGCATTTACTTCTTTGTCTTCCCATTGGTCTCTTCCCTTCGATCTTGCCAGTTGTCACCAAGTTCTCCAATTCATTTCTTCTCATAGCATTCCCAAAAAAATTTGACTGTCTACGTCTAATGACTCTGATCAGTTTACGATCTTCATTTGTTCCTTGAAGGACTTGTTCATTGGTTTTTCTGTCTGTCCATGGTATTCCTTGTATTTTTCTCAGAAACCACATTTCCACAGCAATCGTTTGTTTTTCAGCTTGACTGCTCATTGCCCACGCTTCACATCCATACAAAAGTACAGGTTCTATGTAGCACTTCAACACTCTTTTTCTTGTTTCAATTGATATCTTTTTTATTGGTCAGTATGTTTTTCATCTTGCAAAAGCCTACCTTCGCCATGGCAATTCTTGTTCTAATCTCTTCAAGGCATCTCCCATCAGATGTTATAACTTTGCCGAGATAACTGTACCAATTCACTTGTTTAAGAATATGCCCATTTACTTGTATATTACATTGTTCCTTCTTCCTAGTGACGACCATAATCTGTGTCTTCTTACAATTCAATTCTAACCCTAGTTGTTCACCGTATGCAACAACCGCATCTACTAAATGTTGCAAGTCCTGTTCATTGTCTGCAACCAAGACTGTTTCGTCTGCAAATCTCATGTTATTGATGTATCGACCCCCAGTGATGATTCCTACCATATCTTCTATATTTCTGAAAATATTTCCACTGTACAGGGAAAAAAATCTGGAGACATTACACATCCCTGTCTCATACCTCTCTTAATTGGCTGATATTGACCTACTTCCTTATCAATTCTTATGGCAGCTTGTTTTTTCAATATATGTTTTTACGAGTCTAAGGTCTTTTCCATCAATTTATAGATCTTCAAGCATCCTTATTATGTCGACATATCACACTTTATGGAAAGCCTTTGTATAGTCAATAAAGCAAAGGTACAGATCTTTGTTTACTTCCAAAGAACGTTCAATAGTGGTTCTCAGTATATACACAACATTTACTGTGCCCTTGCCTTCTACAAACCCACATTGTTCTTCTCATATTTCAAGTTGTATTTTCTTCCTAACTCTTTGCATGATAATTGTCAGCAAAATCTTCGTGATGTGGCTAATTATACTAATTGTTCGATGTTGATCACATTCCAAGGCTCCTCATTTCTTCGGGATTGCAATAAATATATAATTATAAAGGTATATCTTCAGTATCGTATATTGAGTTCAGCAGTCTGGTAACATGGACTATTCCATATTCTTTTAGGGCACTGATCATTTCTGTTGTGATGTTATCTGTACCCGGGGTCTTGCCAGTTTTAATATGGTTAAGAGCATTCTGAACTTCGATCTTCAAAGTTGATGGGCCTTCATTATTATTCCGAAAATCATACTGTTCTTCTCTTGTATCATCATAAAAGTCTTTGACGTAATCTGACCACGCATGTAAAATCTGATCTTTTTCTATTATGATGTTGCCATCTTTGGTTTTTAGGCAACCCTTAGATGTGTGTGTTCTTTTGTTAGTGATGTCATTAATTCTTTTGTTGTCTTCTCTGGCCACGATATTTTCAACTTTCTTCTCAGAACCACATCAACTAGTAACCCAATTATATTTGCAATACTCTATTCTAATCCTTTGGTCATTTTGGTTGTGTCTGTCACAGACTCGCTTTCCAAACTGTTGGGTGGTAAACAAGACAAAGCAGATGATTCTAACAAAGCTGTTGTTGGTGGTATGTATGTGATTACATTGTCTTTCTACATCAGTGATTGTAAAATTCCTGGAGCATAATTAGTAGATACATTAAATTTGTGTTTATGCGTATGTTCTTCTGCCGCTCTGTGTGTCCATCTGCTCCCCTGTCTGTCTTCTATTTGTCTGGTTGTCTGTCGGTTACATCTTTTGTCTCTTCACTTGTCTGTCTGTCTGCCTGCCTGCCTGCCTGCCTGCCTGTCTGTGTGTCTGTCTGTCTGTCTGTCTATCTGTCCGTCCGTCTGTCCGTCGTTCTTTCTTTCTTTCTTTCTTTCTTTCTTTCTTTCTTTCTTTCTTTCTTTCTTTCTTTCTTTCTTTCTTTCTTTCTTTCTTTCTTTCTTTCTTTCTTAGTTTCTTTCTTTCTTTCTTTCTTTCTTTCTTTCTTTCTTTCTTTCTTTCTTTCTTTCTTTCTTTCTTTCTTTCTTCATTGTCTGTCTGTCTGTCTGTCTGTCTGTCTGTCTGTCTGTCTGTCTGTCTGTCTGTCTGTCTGTTCGAGATCTTATTTATTTGCTTCATCGGTTCTAAAACGCCGGCTCCCTGGCCAAGGAGTTAGCATCTTTCTCCGTTAACTCTGAAAACTCTCGTGGTTGACGTGAGCGCACGAGTATTAGAAGTGGTTCGAGTCGCGCCAGTGACTTATGAGAGTATAGAGCCGGTCGCTTAGAAAGTCGTGGCGTGCTGATGAGTGTAATCTAGCCTAGGAATCAGCTTATAGCTGAAAGTTGCTGGTGATGACCGCAATATCCTGAAACAGGATGGACACGCTGAAAAAAAATTGTTTCCAAAACAATATATGGATGTATTTATTCATTGTTCGGCTTTTATGTTCTTTGAATCTACCCAGACAGTGATCCGAGATGAGTCCGACTGGTGGCAAGCCATAGCAAATTCAGTTGTGTCTTCCTTGTGGGTGTGATGGAATGATCGTGTAACACCCGCAGCCCCCAATACCTCTCCGTGATTGCTCTCTTTTCTATCTACGATGCTCTCTACATTCTTCTCAAAACCACACCGCCACACACCTCAGTTATATTTATGTTACTGTGTTCTAATCTGGTCATTTGTTCCCGTCGGTTACAGATCCGCTGACCAATCTGCTTGGCGGCATCAAAAACAAAGTAGATGATTCTAACGAGTCTGGTGTTGGCGGTATGTATGTATTTACTTTGTCTGTTTACATCGCTGAATTTCACATTTTGTTTCCTGGAGCATGATCATAGAATATATTACATTTTACAAAGAAAAATGTACAGACTGTCTTTCAGCGAGTAAAATTAGTAGAACACCTTCCACGTCTACTGGCATGATGTCAAAACTGTCTTTCTGTGATCGTTGTCAGTGTTGTCTCCCTTCGCTCGCTTTTAACTCCAACGTTGGCCAATCGAGCAACAACTACTGGTTGCTAATATTGGTGTATGCACTGGACTTATGTTCACGCGTGGGCTAGCTTTCCCTATTACCAGTGTAACTCGCCATCAGGCGAACCCACTCCGACTTTTGAGGTACCCGTAAATTACGTACTTAACTAAACGATGAGAAGTCAACATTTTAGTCCAAGTGACCGGTTTACGGGTTGAACCCATCAGCGAACCTGAAGTTTAAGAGAGAGCCCTCTGACAATCTGAGCCATACCGACTTCACCGTCGGTCAGTAAGTTACATTCTATTTCAATATCAGTGATGTCAGAACTGTCTCTGTTACCAGTAGATGACATTAAATTCTGCCTATGCGTATGTTATGCATCCGATAAATAACTATGCACCCCACCTTGTGCCAAAAAACTGTTTTGGGCAGAGGAGCGCAATTGAGAGGGTGCAAGCCTGACCCTAGTGCGAGGAAATGCAATCTAAAGACTAAATGTCATGGCAGGGCAGACCAGGCCCTAAGCCTTACTTGACAACTGGTCTAAAATGGAAGCTCCGATAGGCAGACAGGGTATTGCTTCGTCGATCCAGTAGTTTCTGCTGCTTGTCT